>OY752136.1:5810541-6435541 GCA_963573275.1 Caenorhabditis uteleia
AGTTGAAATAATGAGCTCAATTTTCGAGAAATTGCAATAGGGTGCATAAATCAAGCTGCTCCTGAATTGACAGTAATGTACTATTTGCAGCGTCAAGTCGTTGACAACGATGATGACATTCAAATCATTGACCCCAAAAGGCGTTCGTCAACCGGAGCAGCTGTAATTGTGAGTTATAATAATGCAAAATTTACTAAATTTTGGAATTTACAGGTTGACAGAAAATGCACTTATCAGTTGATCATCAGAAGTGAAATATGCTTTCTGACACCGTCCAACGGGCATGAAGAGGACCATATATTGATTGTATGTCGGGAATTGTTGGACGATACGAATTATGAAAAGTATATGAGGGAAGCGGTATGTTAAAAAAGTGATAAATATAACTTATCTAATGTTGCAGGACAGACTGATAAGAGGCTTTGATAGGAACCGAGAAGCTTCAGAGAACGATCGGGTGGTTCTATTGAGGATCCTGATGGCTTATCTAAGGGGTCAATTCGATTTTCTGACAGAGTGAGATTTTGTTAGAATTTCTGTAGAATCTTCGTTTTTGCAGTTTGGTGAAAGGCCAATATTTTCCGGCGCCGAACATGCAATCCATCAGGAAGTTTTATTTCGAAGCTCAAAAGAGATATGTAAGTAGTATCCTTTATTGTAAAATTAGTATTTTTAAAAAATTTTAGCATGAAGAAAACCCTCGAATATCAAAGAAGTTCCAAAAAATGCCTGCTTCTCTCACCAGAGACACGGCAACATGCTCATATCAATTGAAAATCGGCGATGGTCGATGCATCTTGTCGTATAATGATGCGCATGACGGCCGAGTGCTGCAAATGTGCCAAAAATTGTTGAACAACGAAACCTATAGTTTCTACTTGGGGTCAGCTGTATGTTGATCTCATTGATAAAATAAAACTTATTTAATGTTCAGGAAAGGCTACTCGGATCGCTTGGCCAAGAAGCATACAACAATGATCGAGGAATCCTTCTGAGGATTCTTGTCGCCTACATAAGAGGCGACTTCGAATGCATGGATAGGTAAGATATTCCCAACTTTTTTGGAGTCAACTATTTTATAGGTTGGTGAAAGAGAATTTCTTCACACCCACAAACAAGAAAGCCATCGTCAAGTTGTGCTTGAGTTGTCGGACCCGATGTGTATGTTGTACCAATTTCCTTTAAAATATTGTATCGAGTGTTATAGGAAGCTGAACTTGGTCAATCATTGAGCTTGCCCGCATCAATCAGGAATGTATCAACCGAATCAGAAATCGGGGATCTGGAAATGGAAAGGCGCAAGAAAATTGAGGAGGAGAGATTGGCGAAAGAGCGGGAAATGGAAAGGAAAGCGGAAGAAGAATATGAGAGAAAAGAGGGAAATCTATTTTCAAATGTTGAGAAAAAATTGCGAGATGCTCACAAAATGGCAATAGGAAAGACAACTTTGTCGGGATCGGCAGAATCTACGATTCAGAAAAAGCCACAATTGGTGATGACATCAATTGGGACGATCCATCGAAAACGGCCATCGACCATGGAGGAAGTGGATGAGATCAGAAAAAGAACGATGAATAGTATACCAGTAGCAAATCAGCGATATAACGAGAATCAGCGATTGAACCACTTGAAACAAGGTGACAAGAAAACAAGCTTGGCGGATAAAGGTGTTTCAAAGAAGCAGGATCGTGCTCCATTTGAACCAACAAAGAAGGAGGTATAAAATATATTCTGAAATTTTCTAGGAATCTATGTACATTTTCAGGCGTTGGAGAAATTGAGCAAATATCTTGCACTGTGCACGGCGCATTCACAGAAGCTTGCTCAAGAAAAGCATGAGAAAATGATGGCTGCTCAATCTACTCCAGAATATGAAGAGGCTCAGCCATTACCGGAAGTTGAGGAGAGTGGGCCGGCTCAAACTGTTGAAGCTGAAATTCCAGACTATTCTGGAAACCAAATATTGAAAAAGGTTTGAGCTTTTAATTCGAGCCAATACTCTAACCTGAATTTCCAGTCGGTACTTGGATCTGATGTCCGCCTGATTCAGAAAAAGATCAAGAAAGCTGGGGAGCCAAAGGAGCCGAATATGGTTCAACCGGCTTCAGCGCGATCGAAGATCCGATCAGATACCGGAACAAGACAAGAATTGTCAGCCGATTCTCTCCAGAAAGTGACTTCTAGAAAAGATCAAAAGTTTGATGTTTACTCATATTTGTACGCGCCATTGGTGTCTTCGTCGGAATTGGAAAAATCTACGATTCGGGGAAAACCACCATTGGTGGCGAAACCATCAGAACTTGGAAGAAAGGTGACAATCCTGAGAAAACGGCGATTGACAACGGAAGAAATGGAGAAGATCAAGAATAGTGGATCCACAGCAAATCAGAAGAATCAGGGAAATGGAGTGAGATCATCAGTTCAGAGATTGAGCAACTCGAAACAAGGTTATGTGAAGGATAAAATTGTTCAAAAAGAGCCTTCATTACCGAAAAATGGAGAAGTATTATATCATTATTCTGACGTTTTGATAATGAATACTTTCAGAAAATGCTAGAAGCAAAGCAGGGAAAAGTTGAGAAACTGGGTGCTCGGAGCTCATTGGCTCAAAGAAAGCGAGCTCAAGTAAATGATGCTGATGGAAATAATGCACCATTGGCAAAACGAGCTCGGCATCAACCCAATGTAGAGATGGAGGCTCAAGATGTTCCAAGTGTGGAGTTTCAGGGTCCAGTTGAAGTGGTGCCAGAAGAAGTCATACTTCTTGATAGTGCACCGAATCAATCAAAAGCAACTAGTTCAAGAAATCAAGAGGTTCGTGCATTTTTTGGTTTTATATAAACCTTTGTTCGTTTTCAGAGGTTGAACGAATCGAAGGACGATTTAGACGTCATGGCGTTTTCACTTTCTCAGGAAGAGCATGAGCAAAGGATGGCTGCTTTTACTGCGTCGGAATATGTAGAGGTTCAGCCGGAAGTTGAAGAAAGAGACCCGTTTTCGATTGATTCGATGTTGGTTCAATCTTTCGATGCTGGATATCAAGACTATCCTGAAATACTGGGAAATGTTCGAGTTTTTTTTCATTCAATTCAAGATTCTAACCTCAATTTTCAGTCGATACTTGAATCTGGTGTCGCCCAGGATCAAAAATACATGGAAGAAGTTGGTGAGCCAATTGAGCCGGAAGAACTGGAAGATGATGAAGACTGGGAAGAGGTTTGCACTTTTTTTTTCATATCATCACTCATATAGACTATTTTTCAGGCAATATTCGAAGTTGAGCAAGATTTGGAGCAAGAAATCGCCGATCAACTTGGTATATTCCCATGGTTAAAAGATTATGAAGTGATGGAGCCACTGGAGCAAGCCACATGGTCACTACCACCAGGATGTGGCATGGATTACAAATCATGGAGTGTAAGAGTCATATTCTGATATCCTATAGCGATACAGTACTCTTCAGGTTGATCAAATGGCTCAGTGGGTCTACAACGTAACAAAATGCACGAAATGTCGACAAATCATGATTAATGAGACGATGGACGGTGAAGCAATGGACTGCTTTTTGGATGGAAGTGCTCAGGAAAAGTTGAATATTGAAGATGAGCCATGGTGGAAACTTGTAGATGCCGCTCTATTTATGATGAATTATTGACTAAATATGTGATTTTATACTATTTTTTGTTAATTTATTTTGTTGATCTAAACGTTTTGCTTTATTTGTTATGTCTGGTTTTATGCATTAAGACGCGCTCTCCCACAGTTTCGAAACCTCCACCACAGGCGGCCGGACAAAAAACAAAAAAGTTTTCAGAATGCCCTGAAACTTATGGCATACAAACTTGGTTTACTTCTAAGCATTTTCCAGAAATTTTTTTTAGGCCACGCCCCCTTGGCTGAAATTACAGCCAAATCAATTTTTATTTTCCTTCCACTGTAACTTTTGCGTCCGATTTCCAAATGTTCTAAAAAATTGGTCACTTATGTAAAATTTGATTCTGAATATTTTTTCAGTTGACAACTTTTTGATATCTCGACTCCTTCATGCTGAAAATCAATATTTTCAGTCTGAAAAAGAGGTTTTTTGAAAATAAAAATTTTTCTACCATATCAGTCCCAAAAAATAATTGGATTTTTGAATTCAGCTCAAAATTCCGCATCAGAAAACGTTTTCAGACATAGTCTAGCTCAGTGCTACTTTTCAGACTTTCTGTCTGAAACTGTCTGAAAAAAATAAAATTTTTCAAAATTCTCCGGGAAAAGAGTATTTTATAGCAAATTTCATGCTGAGCAAAAGTCTTCATTGGACATATAGCTGATTTTGACTCCTTGATGCCGAAAAAGTGTGTTTTGTGAACTCATCTGGCGCACATTTTCATGTGTGTGTCGCTTGTAAAACGCTTGTATCTCGGCTGAAACTCAAAATTTTGAAAAAGTTCCAACTATGAAAATGTAGTTTATGATTAAACTAACACATTTTTGACATTGGTTTCGAAATAAATTTTTTTGGAAAAGGTCTGTGCCAATTTGAAAATCACTAATTTTAAGTGACTCAAAAACTTTTTTTTGGGAGTTTCAGAAAAAGTTTTTTGTTTCATCGTTTAGACCTCTTTTCAAGCTTCATTTTTGTAGTTGAAAACATTTTCTGAAAATGAGCCCCAGCCGAGATATATGTCGTTGAAACAGGTGTATATTCACACCCACCACTCATCCTCCTGGAGTGCGCGCGTTCCGCATACCCTTTTCAACCGTCCATATCTCGGCTGGGGCTCATTTTCAGAAAATGTTTTCAACTACAAAAATGAAGCTTGAAAAGAGGTCTAAACGATGAAACAAAAAACTTTTTCTGAAACTCCCAAAAAAAAGTTTTTGAGTCACTTAAAATTAGTGATTTTCAAATTGGCACAGACCTTTTCCAAAAAAATTTATTTCGAAACCAATGTCAAAAATGTGTTAGTTTAATCATAAACTACATTTTCATAGTTGGAACTTTTTCAAAATTTTGAGTTTCAGCCGAGATACAAGCGTTTTACAAGCGACACACACATGAAAATGTGCGCCAGATGAGTTCACAAAACACACTTTTTCGGCATCAAGGAGTCAAAATCAGCTATATGTCCAATGGAGACTTTTGCTCAGCATGAAATTTGCTATAAAATACTCTTTTCCCGGAGAATTTTGAAAAATTTTATTTTTTTCAGACAGTTTCAGACAGAAAGTCTGAAAAGTAGCACTGAGCTAGACTATGTCTGAAAACGTTTTCTGATGCGGAATTTCGAGCTGAATTCAAAAATCCAATTATTTTTTGGGACTGATATGGTAGAAAAATTTTTATTTTCAAAAAACCTCTTTTTCAGACTGAAAATATTGATTTTCAGCATGAAGGAGTCGAGATATCAAAAAGTTGTCAACTGAAAAAATGTTCAGAATCAAATTTTACATAAGTGACCAATTTTTTAGAACATTTGGAAATCGGACGCAAAAGTTACAGTGGAAGGAAAATAAAAATTGATTTGGCTGTAATTTCAGCCAAGGGGGCGTGGCCTAAAAAAAATTTCTGGAAAATGCTTAGAAGTAAACCAAGTTTGTATGCCATAAGTTTCAGGGCATTCTGAAAACTTTTTTGTTTTTTGTCCGCCGTTGATTCTGATACTCTGCGACAACGTGTCTTAATGAATAGTTGTTGTTTTTTCATGGTTTATACTGAAAAATGAGCAAATTTTATCACAGTCATAATTTTATTCGAGTATTTCGAGTATATTTTACTGTTTTTAAGCTGATTTGTCTATAACAAAAGTAAAATTCCTTCAACAGTTGAGGTTGATTTGCGATAAAACATTCAAATTCACCTGCTCCTTTCTCACATGTAGTGTGGAGGACCATCTTTTGTGAGGAGAGCCAAAGAGACACGGCCCTCTTTTTCCTGCCGGGTCACCTCACATACTTTGCGTTTATCGATTCCCCTTCTTGTGTTGATAATATTTTAATAATATAAAATATAAAATCTTTTTTGAGCAATTGGATTGATAATTCCCTGATGACAAAATGAAGTCGTTTTTAAACAGTTTTTCTTGAAGACTGTTAAAAAAGGCATGTCGGTGATTTTATTGTGGTGATTTTTTCCCTCTCGCTTCCCAACCTACCCTCCTCATTTCACACTCTATTTCCGTCCTTTCACGTCCAACCCTCTCCACTGTTTTGCTTATCATTTCGTCTATTTTCCAAACCTTCATTTATTTTCTTCATAGAATTAGTCAATATCAGTGATCAAGGCTCCAATGGATATCATATCAGAAAAAGGCGCATCATCTTCACATATGGATAACCCCTGCACATCATACTTGCTTAATGACACCGTAAGTTGACCATGTTTTTTTTTGCAAAAAATGGCTATATTTTGAGCTGATAATCGTGATTTTAAAATTTTCGAATGAAAATTGATATCAGAATTTCAATATACCGCATTTCCTCGAATACTGCAAACGCTGCAGTATAATGATCATATCTTAGAATCTAGAAGGGCTATCAAAAAGTGGTCAACTGCAAATTTGTAGATCAAAACTTTCTCTACAAGTTTGCTGTTGACAACTTTTTGATAACTGTACTAGATTCTGAGATATGATCATTCTCCGACAGAGTTTGCAGTGCCGCTCTATTTGAGGATATACGGTATCAAGCTTGAGAAGGCGAAATTAAAACGATTTTGTTTGCTTAAAATGGCGATTCTAGAGCTATAAATGCGTCATTTATAGATTGAAAATAAAGAAGGATCGACATACGAAATGAGAATGAAAAAGAATGGTCACTGCCAATTGTTTAGACTTAACGGGCACGGTGAAGACGAAAGTCTGTATTTGTGCCGTAGATTGTTGCATAGTGCGACTCATGATGCAAACATGAATAAAGCTGTAGGTTGATATAGTGATAACTATATATAACGTATCTATGTTAAGGTCAAGTTGATCACAAGCGTCGATTCCTCGGCTGAAAACGACAGAGTAATGCTTCTCCGGTTTTTGGTGGCATACAGAAGGAACGAACTCGAGAGCATGGAGAGGTTGGCGAATGATACATTTTTCTCAGCATCAAATCTGAAAGCAGTCAGGAGGCTGTATGAGCGATGCCGGAAAAAATTTGTGTGTGACGCCAAAACCCATTAAAAATGTTGTTTCGAGTGTTATAGGAGAAGCTGGAAAAAGAGAATGCGGCGGAATTTCAGCAGATGATGCGAGACATTCAGAAAAAGAAAGCTGAACTCAAAGAAGTTTGGAAAAGGGATAAGAAGGAGTTTTCGCATCTGCCGATGGAAAATCGAAGTTATTTGGATTCGATGACGGTTTGTCAATGTGAAAACATGGAAGAAGCTGGTGAGCCAATTGAGCCGGAAGAACTGGAGGATGATGAAGACTGGGAAGAGGTTTGTACTTTTTTCAGATCATCACTAATATGGATCATTTTCAGACAATATTCAAAGTTGAACAAGCAATAGAGCAAGAAAACGCGGAGCAACATGGTATATTCCCATGGTTAGAAGATTATGAAGTGATGGAGCCACTGGAGCAAGAAACGTGGTCACTACCACCAGGATGTGGCATGGATTACAAATCATGGAGTGTAAAAATCATATTCCGAAATCATACAACAATACGGTACTCCTCAGGTAGATCAAATGGCTCAATGGGTCTACAACGTGACAAAATGCTCCGCATGTCGGCAAATCATGATTGTTGAGACGATGGACGGTAAAGTGATGGACTGTTTTTTGGACGGAAGTGCTCAGAAACAATTGAATATTGAAGATGAGCCATGGTGGAAACTTGGGAATGCCGCTCTATATATGATAAATTATGTACCAAAAATGTGAATTTATACAATTTTTTGTTAATTTATTTTGTTGAACTAAATTTTTATTATTGCCTCTAATATTTCATTTTAGAAAACACACTTTGGAAGGAACAATGTGATTGTTCCCGTTTTTTGTTGATTTTATTGTTGATATAAACTTTTCATTTTATTTATTATATGTGTCACCTTTTTACGTTTGTTGTGTTTTACGAAAACATTGATCAAATAAATGTTTTTCGAAAGTTTTGTACAAAAAAAAACATTTGCTATTTATATTATATGAACTAAAAATTAGGTTTAGGTTCCATATCCGATGCACTTAAAATTGGGTTAAATATGTGATGCTCGAGCCTCGAGCTTAAGTCCAGATCTTAAGTTTAGGTTTAGTTCCTGGCGCTTGAGCTGAGGTTTAGGTTTAGCATCTACGCCAAATCAAGGAGCCCACAGTAAAGATATATCAATATAAATTTCAGCATTATATCATGTATTCCCGCCCAACAAGAACGCGCAAACGAACTCAACCATATCAGAGCCAGCCATGGAGAGTCTCATGTAGGAAGAAGCAGGAGACGGAGGTTGTTTTTAAATGTTGATAGATTTATAAAAACGCTAAATTTTCAGCAACAAGCAGCGGAAAATAATGGCACATTGAGATGTGCTCAAAATGATGTGAGACCAGATAAAGAGGTTTAGTTGCATATTTGTTTTTCGACAGTGATTATGAAAACTTTCAGCGTTTCCAAGATTTTTATTGGTCGAATACCTTTGGTTGGTTTCCAGCAGAGTTGTATCAGGAGACAGTTGATCAGGCTACGGAACGGCAGGAGGTATAGTTAATGTTTTTTGATTACAGAATGAATGAAAGCGTTTTGCAGCAAACCCAGGAGCCCGAGCTAAGAGCCGTCAACAAAAAAGAAGTGATAGCTGAAAGAATCGAAGAAATTGCTCAACCAGTCGAACCAGTTTTGGAGCAAGATACTGATACAAGTCCGGATATTATTGAAATATGTGATGCCACTCCTGTTGACATAAAGCCGACTATCACGCCAAGATATGGGGAGAACTTCAATACTTGGAATGTATGCACCATGCTTCTGACAATTGACAAAGTTACTCATTTTCAGGTGAAAGAAATGGCAGAATGGGTGATGGGTGTGACCAACTCCGAAAAGACCCGACAGATTATTGAGAATGAAGAAATGAGCGGTAGATCAATGGACGTGTTCCTTATCGATGCATATCAAGAAAAATTGAAGATTGGCCTTGGTCCGTGGAGGGATCTGATGAAAGCTGCTCAGAAGATGTTCGACAATCTGCCAAAACACTATCGTTAAATTTAACTTATTTAACTTTTTGTTATATTGGTTGATCAGAATATTTCTAGTGAACGTTCTTCACATCAATATTTATTTCAGCTTCTGGAAGTTTTTTTCCAATTTTTTTATTTGATAACAACTTTAATTTCGAATAAAAAGACACTTCAACTAATTTTTCATTTTGAAGAACGCTTGTAAAACTGAAGAATTTCAAATCACAATTATGTTAAGGGTCTCGAAGCGAAAGAGACGATTTTTCTGACTGGATAACAATCCAGTTCCAACTTCGATGCCGCTGTCAACCCGGAGTGTCGTTCATTCTTCCATTCGATACCCACCGTGCATATCGATATCCAAATCGATACAACCATTGCATACTCATTCCCATCACCAGACTATATCTGTATAAATGGTTACGTCACCTGCCCTTCGCCTCGTTCACACTTGCCTCCTGCCGGGTATGTCCTTCCTCACATCTTCTTCTATTCCCCTTTCATTGTTTTTTGTACTTTTTCCTTGTCATTTTAGTCCTCACACCCTCTCACTTGATTTTATTTGTTGTTTATGTTATAATATCCTCCCTTTTCGTGTTTATATGCATATTATCTCTTTATGCCATATAATTTGTCTTCTGTCTTCAAAAAACTACATAAAATCGACACTTTTAATCGTTTTTTTACCACAGTAAATAGTTCTAAATTTGAACGGCATGCCGGTCACCTTGTTGCGATTTTTTCCCGCTCGCCGTCCACTCCACCCTCTACGCATGTCCACACCTGTAGGAAAGGCGGCAGTTAGTCCCTCACAGCTACTGCTCGTTAATCTCGAGAACGACTGAATTATTTTAAAAACTGTTCGGAAAATCTGATTCTACGTCTAAATGTTGAGGTTAATAGTTATATTGGAAATTATTTCACAGTATAATAAATAAACTGTATGCATGGAAGAGTTTTGAATACCGTGTTTCCAATTGCCGCGGCTGAACATGCGTGCCTCCTCGTTTCGCATTCTCTTTTTTGTCTGAACTCTCTCATTTTACCACAATGTCTCTCACAAAACTTTTTAAAAAAATAATTTCGAGAAAAAAAGCCTTCTGTAAACTTTTCAATGACTCGATTCCTTAATTTCACCTTTTTTTCCAAAAAGTTACAGTATAGGACAAAAATATATCATATTTTGTGGTATTCAGTGTATATTAGCCGTTCTATGTTTGGATTCGAGTACAACATGAACTAAGATGGTATTGAAATCGTAAACTACTTGTATCAACCTACTCAGAAATATAATTATTTTGATTTTCTAATCACCCAATTCAAGTATGTATACAAATTCATGACCTGTACATATTACATTTTTGGGGTTTGCCACATTTCTACCATTAAAATGGATTGTTTGAGCTGAAATTTTAGGCTAATAGGATATTACACGTGTATCAAATTTGGGTGATCAGAAAATCAAAGTAAGTATATTTTTGATTAGGTGGACACAAGTAGTTTATAAATTCAATATCATTTTAGTTCATTTTGTACTCGAATCCGAGCATGAAACGACCAAATATAAACATTTACATATGGCCATCACTGTATCCACGATCTCTGATATAGTATCTTTTGCTCATTGTGCCTGATCCAATCACTCGTACCAACTTATTTATTTTATCAAATGTTCAGAATGGGCGCAAAAGAACGCAGAAAGGAAGGACCGAAAAAAAAAGTATATTGATCATTTGAAACGAGTAAGGAATGGTAATTTGGTTAGTTATCATTTATTCTATGGTTATCAACTATCAATTACAGGATGATGATATGGATCGACCATTAGAAGTGGCTGATTTGGTGGCGGCGGATGAGATAGATGAAGAATCAGATGAAGAAGCAAAAGACGAATCAAATGAAGAATCAGATGAAGAATCAAATGAAGAATCAAATGAAGTATCAGATGACGAACAATATGAAGAATCAGATGGAGAATCAAATGAAGTATCAGATGAAGGATCAGATGAAGAATCAGATGGAGAATCAATTGAAGTATCAGATGGAGAATCAATTGAAGTATCAGATGGAGAATCAATTGAAGTATCAGATGACCAATCAGAAGACGAATCAGATGAAGAATCAAATGAAGTATCAGATGATGAACCACATGAAGTATCAGATCAAGAATCAAATAAAGAATCAGATGAAGAATCAGATTGTGAGGATTGTCCAGGACTTCGGAAAGAGAAATTGAGAATTGAACGAAGCAATAAGAGAATGACACCAGAAGCGTTGGCTCGTGGGGCTCGTCCATCAAGATTGTGCAAAAAAACTGTTAATACTCGAGGACAGGCTAGTGAAAGATGTGATAAGGAGAATGAGATAATTTGTCAAGAAAAGGCGAAAGTCACAAGTCAGCAGCAAATGCAAAATAAAGAAACAGTCGGAAAACTTGGACGAGGACGGAAACTAAGGTCAAGCCAGAGAACGAGCACCAGCTCAGTGGAAGATGATGTACCATCTTCGATTCGAGATGCTCAACAAGAACATGCGCCACGAAACTCAATAATTGATCAGGAAAAAAACGACAGTGATGAATATGATGGGGGCTCGAGCTCAATCCGATCGAGACAAGAAAAAACGAAAAAACGCAATAATACAGTGAACACTGAACGTATTTCCTCTCTGCGTCCACGACTTTCAAAAAAAGTGAGCGAGCCAGTGACTGTCGCGAAAAGCCCGGTCGCAAAACGAGCAAAACGTTCTAAAAACCAACAAAACGTTGAGCCGGAGCCAGAGTTGACATTTGAAGAAGAAATGGAGGAAATTGCTCGTTTCGATCGGGCCGAAATTGCACCATATTTGAATCCTGAAGTAGTTCTGGATCATCACTTCAAGCACGCTGAGCCCGCTTCGGAACAAGATGTGACTTTCAAAATTGAAGAAGAACCGGAAGAACAAAAGTATGCTGCTCTTCTAGCAGAGCAATCAATCTCGCCGAGCCATGCACTGGTATATGATCAGGTAGGAATATAGTGTTACATAATTGACATAGTTGGGGTTTCAGGCACCGGATAATGAAGTGCCGATGGCAAATATAAAAAAGGAGATTGAAGAAGATGAGGATTTGCAATCTGTTGAAGTTGTTCGACGACAACGAGCTCCGCGAGATTCGGATTACGTAAAATGGACAGTAAGTACACTAGCTCTGATAATTGGCAAAATATCACTTTCCAGGTAGATGACATGGCCGATTGGGCGTTCGAGGTGACAGGAAAAGAAGATTGCCGGGAGGCGATAAAGAGGGAGGAAATAAGAGGCAAATGGATGACGAATTTTCTTGATCCACAAAAACGAGAGGCATTGAAGATCCGTCTTGGCCCATGGGATGAGCTCGTGGAAGCCGCCAATGAAATTATCAACAATAGGCCACAATGATAACGTTAATGCAGTATTTATTTTTTGAAAAATAATACGAATTGTTTGTTCGATCTGTTGCTTTCCTTTTTGTTAACTTGTTAAGTTTTATTTTTTTTGAATGCTAATAAAATCATATGCAGAGGATATAGCCCTGATTTTGAATTACTTTTACTAAAAATATGAATTCACAGCCATGACATCTAGACGATGACAAGTCAGTAGAACAACAAACAAGCGTAATGAACTACAAACAAGCGTATTCTGAATTTACAAAAAACTTGCAGAAAAGTGTTCGAAACAAGTCCATATCTCGAATCTCGAAGCGAAACCCATATTTTTCTATTGGAATAAATCCATATTCAACTCTGAAGCAGCTGTCAACGCGGAGTGTCATTCACTCATCCATTCGACACCCAACGTGTGGATCGATATAACCATTGCGTACTCAATACCATTGCCAGACCATCTCTGTATAAATGATTACGTCACCTGTCCTCCCTTTCCCTCTTCTCCTGGCAAGTGTGTCCCAAATGAACACACCCTCCTGCACCCAATCCTACCTGTGTGTTCTTCTTTTCCCTTATTTTTGTTCTTTGTACCCATAGTCATACATTTGCTAATAATACACTCTTTTAGTTTATCTTTTCCGAGTTAAAATTTCCAAAAATTGGGATAGTATTTTTTACAGAAAAAAAATCTAAAAACGTATTTTTTTTTTCGATAAAAGTATGACTAGTGATTGGAAATTATCTTCTAAAAAACCATAAAAAAACAAAATATGTCGGTCTAGTGGACAATCTGTTTTTGTATATACCAACCAATATCTTCATTAGACACACACTCTTATTTTTACCGCAGTGAACTTATATATTCAGAGCATTTGTATCAACTATAGTTCAAATAAACTGTTGTGAATTATTCAGACACTGAATCTTGTAGATTGTCTCATGATTATAGTTAAAATGTGCTCTTTTTCTTTTCTCAAGTCAAACTATCTTATTACCGTCCTTCTTGAATAGAGCGGCACTGCAAACTCTGTCGGAGAATGATCATATCTCGAAATCTAGTAAAGTTATCAAAAAATTGTCAACAGCAAACTTGTAGCTATAGTTATGATCTACAAATTTGCAGTTAACTACTTTTTGATAGCTTCTCTAGATCTCGAGGTATGAGTATCATACGGCAACGTTTGCACTGCCGCTCTATTCGAGGAAATACGGTATTTTCTTGATAAGCTCTCCAATTGTTCTTTTTTTCAGTTCTCGCTCAAAAAGAAACCCTCAAAATGAATCCTCCAACCACCGAGGCTCATGTGGATAGGATACCAGAAGAAGGAGCATCATCCATACCCACTGATGCAACTGATAAAACGAAGTCGGACGTGAGTTGATAACGATTTTGCCAAAAACTCAAATATGACGATTTACAGTTATCACCCAGCAATAATTTTTCGTATCAATTGACAATCAAAAATGGTAACTGTCATTTGGATCCAAGCGATGGATACGGCGTAGACGTTATTCTGGAACGTTGCCGAATGATGCTGGAAGGTAAAACGTATAAACGATGGATAACGGATACTGTACGCTGATCAAATGATATTAAATAACTTATCTGATGTTCAGGAAGAGTATATCAGAAATGTTGATCGCAACCAAGACACATCGATAATGGAAGATAGGCTACTTCTTTTGCGGATTGTTGTCGCCTTCAGAAAGGGCGACTTTGCCACAATGAAAGAGTAAGATATTTCGAGAGTTTTTCAATGGAATTTTTTGCTTTGAAGTTTGGTGACAAACAACGTTTTTGCAACACAAAATATAGAAGCAATAAAAGAATTATATGTGATTGGCCCAGTGCAATATGTAAGTGGATCCAATTTTTGAAATCTTTTTTTCTATATTCCAGAGAGTTGAAAACGGGGGTGTACCGGGTGGACGACAACCTCAATTAAGAAAAAAGCTAACTGAAGAGGAGAAGGCACACATGGCAAAAATTAAAGAAGATCAAGCAAGGAGAAAAAAGGAGATGGATGAAGCTAAGGAAAAATTTAAACGACAAAAGGAAGAGGAGAAGGCTAAAGAAAAAGAAGAAAAAGAAAAAAGGAGAAAAGAAAAAGCTGAAGCTAATGAAAAGTTGAAGATACAGAAAGAAGAGAAAAAGGCTAGAAGTAAAGAAAGTCAAGAACAGAAGGCTAAGGAAAAAGAAGAAAAAGCAAGAACAAAACAAGAAGAGGTTGAAGCGAATGAGAAGTTGAAGAAAGAAAAGGAAGAGCAGATAGCCAAGCGTAAGGCAGAACTAGAAAGAGAAATGATGAAGAAAAAAGAGGAAGCGGATAAAGAACGCGAAATATATGAGAAGAAGATCGAGGAGGAAGCTGGAGAAGAAGCTCGGAAGATATTAGCAAAACATCGTAACAGTGAATCCACAAGCCAGCAGAAGAAGGAGAAGAAAGAAGCAGCTGGAAAACGAAAGCTTGGACGGCCACGAAAATCAGGTCAGGGATCGAAGACCAGCTCAATGGTAGATAGAAATACTGGATCAACTGAATGTTTGACATCAGTGGTACCAGGGAATGGACCATCATCCACCATGTCCGATTTTCAAGGTGGAGTGACTGTGGACATGATTGCTGAAATTGAGGATAACATGGAGCAGGAATCTGCAGATATGGACATAATGCTTGATGTTAGTCTGGACGTACATCCAGATGAGATTGACGATACCAGTCTGAACTCATCAATGGATAGGGAAGCACAGGGCTCCTGGAATGAAGAGGTTTCTAGCAAAATTTGTTAATATTTATGGTTACTTATGACTTTCAGCGGTTACTCGACGCTGAAGATGAACCAGAAGTCTCGAACATTGAGCCACGAAACTCTGTCCCTGATCAGGAAAGGCCCGACATTGGAGAGAATAAAGAAAATGAAAATTCGGTTTGTTATGTTATGCTGAAACTTGGAAAACAAGCTCATTTTCAGGCGACAGCAGTAGCGGTCTCGAGCTCAAGTCAATCACATAATGCAATCCTCGGAAATCGGGTATACACCTATATTTGCTTAACCAACACTGAATATGATCTTTTTCAGCTTTCACACGATAGAAAAATTGAAGGCAGAAAATTTTCGCCAGCTGAAAGTGGTTTACTTCCATCGAACCTGTTGGAGAACGCAGTGGAACAGAGGCGTCAAGGAAAAGCGAAAAAACAAAAACAGACAGTGAACACTGAACGTATTTCCTCTCTGCGTCCACGACCTTCAAAGAAAAAGAGCGAGCCAGTGACTGTAGCGAAAATTCCAGTCGCAAAACGAGCGAAACGATCTCGAGAGCAGCAAAACGTGGAACCGGAGCAAGAGTTGGAACAGGAATACAGGGAAGAAAGGGATCAAATTGATCAAGTGCTACGGGACGATATCGCGCCATATGAGAATCCTGAAGTAGTTCTGGATCATCAATTCAAGTCCGCGGAACCTGCTTTGGAGCAAGATGCTTCTTTCAAAATTGAGCAGGAAGAACAAAAGTATTCTGCTCTTCTAGCAGAGGAATCAATCTCGCCGAGCCCCGCCCTGGAATATGATCAGGTAGGAATATAGTGTTACATCTTTGACATAGTTGTCGTTTCAGCCGATGCTTCCAGCAAAAATGGAAATTGAAGAGGCGGCTCAAATTGATGCAAGATTGCCACCAACTGCTGCTATCGAAAATCCAGGAGTTGGAGTTTTTCAGCCTTTACTACATATGAAAATGGAAGCTGACGAGAACATGGGAGTTGAGCAAGAAGTAATCGAAGAAATGGAGGATGTCGAGCAAGTGCATCCATTTTTAGAGAACGCGGAGCAAGATGCACCAAATGTCGAAGTTCCAGCAGAAGAAAGACATGAGCAACATGAGCTTGTACCAGCCGACCCGTCCCTCCCGCCGAGCCCTGTACCGGATAATAAAGTGACGATGGCAAATATCAAAAAGGAAGTGGAGGATGATGAGGACATTCAATTTGTTGAAGTTGTTCGACGACAACTAGCTCCGCGTGATGCAGATTATAAAAAATGGACCGTAAGTCTTCTGGCTCTGAAAATTGGCAAAATATGACTTTCCAGGTAGAAGACATGGCTGACTGGGCGTTCGAAGAGACAAAAAGAGAAGATTGCCGGGAGGCGATAAAGAGGGAGCAAATCAGAGGCAAATGGATGACGAATTTTCTTGATAAATCAAATCGAGCGGAATTGAACATCCTTGCTGGCCCATGGGGTGAGCTCGCTATTGCCGCCAAAGAAATTATCGACAATAACCTACAATGATCTTATGCAGCCTTTTTGCTGTCTCATCATTATTCGAATTATTTTATTGGTCTGTTGATGTGTTGTTGTTAAAAGTTGTTTGTCACTCCTCCTAATTTTGAAAAAAAAAATACTTTGTTTTTGTTACAATTTTTGGCAGCCAGAAAAAATGCTTTTTTCTTTTGATATCTTCTATGTTACTGTTTCCTGTCGAGACCCCTGTCCCCATTTTGTGATTACGTCACTCTCACCTGTTCTTACACTGTTCACCATTCTCCCTCTTCTCCTGGCGGGTCCACCCTCACCCAACATTCGTATGCATATGTTTATATTATTTTCCCTCCTTTATTGTTTTTCTTTTTAGATTAATAGTTTTATAAGAACGATTATAAATTATGAATAAATAAGACTTTTTGGGAAAATACTCATCCACTAATGTAGAAAAATACAGTGTAAAAAATTTCAAATACAAGTCAATCAAGTGGAATCCAAATTTTCAGACTCAGTATCAAAAAAAGTCAGTTGCTTTCGAGCTGTAAACCATTATATTGTGTGCCATGCCTTGTTCACCATAACACATAGTGTGTATCACTTCCAAAACGCCAGCAGACCTCTTCTCTGCTGTCTCCTCTGTCTCCTCATTTCTCCCAATCTCCCGTTGTTCATTTTCTCTGTTGCATTCTCCTATCTCGTTTAAAAAAGAGTTTACCGTGTTACGAATTTATTTGGTTTTGAAATAAATAACTTGTTAATTCATCGACTTTTGCTGTAAATCTTTACACTTAACCTACCCTTCAAAAATTCGGAGCTTAATTTTGATTAAAATTATTGCGAAACAGCGGTTATACCCTTCCTTTAATCGTTCCACTTCTTGATTTATCTATTTTATTACAGCTATATTCATATCCCGCTCGAAAAATGTTGCCAAATAATTACAAGCAATGTTCATCATCGGATGCTCCAAGCACATCGACTCAATCCGTTGATCCAGGCACAAAGGTAGATTATTTGCTCAAATTTACAACACATTTTTTATTACAGAACAGAAGATACACCTATTCATTGTATATCGAAGATCGTCAAATAAAAATATTGCCTATCAATGGATCATCCAGTGATGACCTCACATTCCAGTTATGCCAAGCATTGCTGGATAATGAAAACTATAAATATCACATGAATAAGGCTGTGAGTTGATAATTAGATAAAGTAGCCTATCTGAATCGAAAAATTTGCCGATCGCGCTCAAATTCAAAAAGTTAGGTCATGAAAGTTGAGCCATAAAAAAAACGATTGGCATGTGATGGGCTAAATATGACATAATTGACATTTTTTGTGTGAAATAAAGTTCAAATTCATAGATTCATAGATTCATAGATTCATAGATTCATAGATTCATAGATTCATAGATTCATAGATTCATAGATTCATAGATTCATAGATTCATAGATTCATAGATTCATAGATTCATAGATTCATAGATTCATAGATTCATAGATTCATAGATTCATAGATTCATAGATTCATAGATTCATAGATTCATAGATTCATAGATTCATAGATTCATAGATTCATAGATTCATAGATTCATAGATTCATAGATTCATAGATTCATAGATTCATAGATTCATAGATTCATAGATTCATAGATTCATAGATTCATAGATTCATAGATTCATAGATTCATAGATTCATAGATTCATAGATTCATAGATTCATAGATTCATAGATTCATAGATTCATAGATTCATAGATTCATAGATTCATAGATTCATAGATTCATAGATTCATAGATTCATAGATTCATAGATTCATAGATTCATAGATTCATAGATTCATAGATTCATAGATTCATAGATTCATAGATTCATAGATTCATAGATTCATAGATTCATAGATTCATAGATTCATAGATTCATAGATTCATAGATTCATAGATTCATAGATTCATAGATTCATAGATTCATAGATTCATAGATTCATAGATTCATAGATTCATAGATTCATAGATTCATAGATTCATAGATTCATAGATTCATAGATTCATAGATTCATAGATTCATAGATTCATAGATTCATAGATTCATAGATTCATAGATTCATAGATTCATAGATTCATAGATTCATAGATTCATAGATTCATAGATTCATAGATTCATAGATTCATAGATTCATAGATTCATAGATTCATAGATTCATAGATTCATAGATTCATAGATTCATAGATTCATAGATTCATAGATTCATAGATTCATAGATTCATAGATTCATTTACCTTCTCATTTCTAAAAAAAAAGCCGAAAATTTTAATTTTTGTGTCACAAAAAGCCTAACTTTTCTAACTTTTGCGTTTGAGCACGCAGCCTTCTGAATTGACATTATCAAACTTTCAGCACTTATTTCTAAAACAAGTTGATAGTTCATCGACCGATGATAAAGTAGTGTTATTGAGGATATTGGTTGTATATAGGAATAGTCATTACTTGGATGGCATGACAAAGTATGAGATTTTTGAATTGATATGTATGATTATCAGTGTTACAGATTGGTGGCGAACAATGTTTTTCATCCATCAAATCAGAAAGCAGTTAAGGTATTGTATATACGGTATTTTAGACGATGGGTATGTTTTCAAACGATGAATTTCGCTATATTTTGATAATTGAAGGCTGACAAACGGAGTGTAAAATCTGGCAGATTCCAAATATGGTTGCCGCCATCGATAACAGAATTAGACGAGCCGGTTGCTGAGGAGGTGCACGAGGATACGAAGGTAGATACGATGGATATATCAAAAGTAAAAGAAGAGCAAAAAAAGAAACCAAGAAGACTAAAAGCTGAGCTACTTACATGGAACGAGGCAATGATGAAACTAGGGACGGATAAAGGGGAAAAGGTAGATTTTGAGCGCTTGAGCTATATATAGGAATACTAGATTTACAGGATGGTGGAGCACAAAAAGACAACTCACTCGCAATAAGAATTCGTGATAATTTTTTTGCTAGGAAGAGAGAAAATGCTCAGCTTTCATCAACAAATGTAGGATCTTTATCAGTCGGACCAGTCGGATCAGAAGGATGGAATGAGGAAAAGTTTGAAAGTGAAAAATCAGCGGAAGTGATGGAACATATTCAAGACAAAGTAATTGTGAAGGAAACAATAAAGGATTCGGAAGCTATTAGTCATGGAATAATGGAAGATGTTGGATTTACTGAAATTAGAAGCTCCGTCGCGGATGATACACCAGAAAAACAAGTTACTTATTCAACTGACATTGAAGCTTCATCGATGGAAAGATATAAATCGGAAGAAACGAATACGGAGCATATAGTACAGGAGTTTGAAGCTGGATCGGAAGAGAGGAGAGGAAGAGAAGACAAAAAATTGTTCGCTCGGAAGACGCAAAAAACTGGAGAAAGAAAAAAATGGAAGCTTCCATCAACATATGTAGGAGCTTTATCCATCAGACCAACAAAGTATCCACTGAGGTCATGTGAATCAGAAGGATGGAATGAGGAAAAGGTGGAAAGTCAAGCATCAGCGGTAATGATAGAAGATATTCAAGAGGAAGTTATTGAGAATAAAACGGAAAAGGATTTGGAATCAAGTAGTCATGGATCAATGGAATATGCTGCTGGTACGCCAGCAGAAGAATGGTTAGCTGACGGTGAAGATACGTCGGCACTCTTCTACTATCGAGGACCGAAAAATAAAATCGAGGACCGAAAAAAAAATCGAGGACCGAAAAATAAAATCGAGGACCGAAAAAAAGAATCGAGGACCGAAAAAAGTAAGACAAGGACCGAATCAAAAATCGAGGACCGAAAAAAAAATCGAGGACCGAATAAGAATCGAGGACCGAACTTATTGTCGAGTTCAACACTTCAAAAAAGGAACTTTATTCAATTTCACCACCGATACACCACCAACGTAATTTTCGCAAATGTATCGTTTGGCAAAAAAAGTTGTGATTTACTAGTCTACGATTTGAAACCATTTGAATGGAAAATGTATGTAATGCATGACTAGTGAATCGTTCTGACAACGGTTTGGAGAAAAACGGGCCATAATGGATTTTTGACATTACTTTTTTCCTAGGTGATCAATCGAAGTGAAATTGTTGGAGCATATTTTGGAAATGGTTAATAAAATGCTCCAAAATATCTAGCAATATCAAACAAAAATTATCAAAATAGAATTTTATCAGAATCTGATGCAATATGCTCGGAATATGAACAGTAACCCGACGAAGTGACATTTGTGAGGTGTTGACACTATTTGACACCAACAACACAGTCAGTACAATTACTCGAGAAAAACTGCCCAACTTTTGCATCCGACTCATCGGTATTGTTCCCGAATAATGATAATAATAATATCTTACTCAAATTCAAGCACTCATGTGTTACTAAACATATTCCAAGCTTATTGCATCAAATTCTGATGAAATTCTATTTTGATAATTTTTGTTTGATATTGCTAGATATTTTGGAGCATTTTATTAACCATTTCCTAAATATGCTCCAACAATTTCACTTCGATTGATCACCTAGGAAAAAGTTATGTCAAAAATCCATTATGGCCCGTATTTCTCCAAACCGTTGTCAGAACGATACACTAGTCATGCATTACATTTCAGAATCATACACTTGCTATTTGTGTTCTATCCAAACATAACATGTCCCAAATGTGTATTATTCAAAATGAACACTTGCCATATGAGTACTTTCAAAAAAACAAATGTGAGTCTGATCAAGTTTCAAAACTTAAACTTCTAAATATGCATGACTACTGACCGCTACTATAGTCTACTGGTTTTGAACTCTACAATAAGTTCGGTCCTCGATTCTTATTCGGTCCTCGATTTTTTTTTCGGTCCTCGATTTTTGATTCGGTCCTCTCCTTAGCTATTTCGGTCCTCGATTTTATTTTTCGGTCCTCGATTTTATTTTTCGGTCCTCGATTTTTTTTTCGGTCCTCGATTTTATTTTTCGGTCCTCGATAGTAGAAGAGTGCCGATACGTCGATGGAAAGTCATGTATCAGTAGATACGAATATGGAAGAGGTTAGAAATCATTCAAATTTTGATTCAATATTAGTTATTTCCAGCAAATGAATAGTATGGCTAAGGCTGAAACATCAGCGGTCACACCACAAAATGAAATGCCAACAGAAGTGCAGAAAGAAGCTCAAGAGGATCCGGTCGCAGTTCCGTCAAGCTCTGTAGCCGGAAAGGTTAATGAATCAGAAGGTGTGGATGAGGTGAGCACATACATTTTATTTCAGTTATTATTCCTATGTATTTCAGCCACAAAATGATGAAAGTGAGGAGTTGGCTCAAGTTACTCGTTCAACAAGATTGCGCAAGTATCCACTGAGGTCATGTAAATCAGACGGATGGAATGAGGCGAAGATGGAAAGTCAAGAATCAGCGGTAGTGATGGAAGATATTCAAGATACGAATATGAAAGAGGTTAGGAATCATGCATATTTTGATTCAATATTAGCTATTTTTCAGCAAACGAATAGTATAGTTGAAGCTAAAACAGCAGATGTCATACCAAAAAATGCAACGACAACAGAAGTTCGATCAGATGTTCAAGAGGATCCTGACGAAGTAGCGTCAAGTACCGCAGCAGGAGAGGCTAATGGCTCAAGAGGTGTAGATGAGGTGAGCACATATACATATTTCATATCATATCGGTTGTATCTATGATTTTCAGGAGTTGGCTCAAGTTAAACGTTCAACAAGATTGCGCAAGAAAACTCAACACTTTGTGAGCGAGGCAAAACATGAATGCACTGTCAAAGTTGACGAATCTGGTGTTGGAAAAAGAGGACGCGGGCGACCACCGAAATCGAAGGAGGCAGCTGTTGACCATGCGAATCAAGTTGGATCCAGCTCGAGATCAAGGAGAGGTAGAAGAAAGAATCGCGTTCCTGAAATCGAGGATCAAGGAAGTGAGCCGGTGGCAAAAAGAGCCAAAATCACTAGTCCACGACAAGATTTGGAGCCGGAGGTGTTGGTTCAAGAACTACAAAACTATCAACAGGTACATATTTGTTGACTTCGGTTTTAAGTGTGTATTTCCTTATTTACAGTTGCCAGAGGTAAATTTAATGGGTGATTCTATGGAAGTGGTGGAAGACCATGTTGTTCTGATGGATATCAAAGAAGAAGAGATTGATGAGAAAGCGATATTTCCTAATCATCTATTATTCGAGCTCGCTATGCAGCAACTAGGTATTCCTGCTGCAGTACCAGTTGAGCCGATACTCCCGCCAAGCCCAACGCCGGATATCAACCAGGTTTGAAGGAGTAGTAATAGACTTGACACATTTGTTGTTTCAGCCGATGATTGAAGTGAAGGAAGAAGTTGAGGATCAAGAGGATGTCCAAATTGATCGCGTTGTACAGGCTCAAGTGCAACAACCCGTTGCTCACCCAGCTTCGCGTGATGCGGACTACATGAACTGGACCGTAAGTATTTTAGATCTGATAACTGGCGAAACGTCAAATGTTTAGGTTGATGACATGGCTGACTGGGCATTCAAAGTGGTGACGACGGGTAAGGACATGTGTCGTGATATGATCCGGAAGGAGCTAATAGACGGATCATTGATGGAATTCTTTCTTGATGATCAGAATCGAAAAAATTTGGACTTTCCATATGGTCCATGGACGAAACTTGCGAGAGCAGCCAAAGAAATTATCGACAAAGTTCTACAATGATCATGCTTATATGCAGTCTTCATTTCCAACAAAATAATACGAATTATATGTTCGATCTTTTGATTTCCTTTTTGTCAACTTGTTATGATTTGTTTATCACACTTCCTAGTTTTTAATGAAACTCATCTCAATTTTCTGTTACAATTTTCTCAATTGATATGCCCTAGCGAAAAAATGCTTTTAAAAAATCATTTTCAGAGGGTATTGATCTGGTTTTGAATTACTTTCACTATAAATCTGAATTCACTGCCATGACATATTGATGATGACAAGTTAGTAGAACGACAAACAAGCGAGCTCTATTGCTAACTAATACCGTATCCAAAATTTACAAAAAAACTTGCAGAAAAGTGTTCAAAACAGGACAATATTTCTTGTTACAATGTTTGGCGGCCAGAAAAAATTCTTACTATGGAAATGTTTCGATACGGGGAACCGAAATGTTTTTCTGAATTTCATGGAGTTTGTTTGTCAAAAATTCGTCTTGTGGATGATGAAGAGAAGATTCCACTTGTAAATACACTGTTCACGCGGAGTGTCGTTGTCTCTTCGATTCGCGGCTTATCGATTAGATTTTACAACCGAGATACTCGATCAATACCATCATTATATTATCCCACATACGCGCCTTCCCGCACATTTCTATATTCACTCCTCTCCTCTCCACGCGTTCGGTTTACCATCATTTGCGCGCCTCTTCCCATATTGCCTATCTACCAATCATTTATTCACATTGCTCATTTCTTACCGATTTTCTTCTTTTTTCCAGAACCGGCTTTTCTTGTTCCATTATTCTTTCTTCTCATATCATCATGTACAATATTACAGATATCATTCAAAAAAATATGTCAGAAATGAATACTCAAGAACCATGCGCCTCATCGGATGCTCCCAGCACATCGAGCCAAGCCGATGTTTCACACAAAAAATCATTGGTGCAGCATTTACTCCAAGATGAAAACTATCAATATTACATGAATTTCGCCGTAAGTTGATCAATCGATAGCAAATATCATTCATCTGAATTTTAGGAAAACTACATCAGAACTATTGATAATGCGACGGCCACGGAAGTTGATGTGATAATACAAGTACTTGTTGCCTACCGGAAGGATGAGTTCGAGGATATGAAATTGTAAGTGAATATCTGGCACTAAGAGTAAGTGATCTACAGTAAACTACAGTAGCCAGCATACAATATCCCATTCTATCTGAATTGCGATGTAGCATGTTAGAATTTATTACTGAAATTTCGAATAACGTTCATGGTTTTGAAAAATGATCAGTTTTATTTTAAGTACTGTAGTTTACTGTAGATCCTTGGTATACTGTAGTTTACGGTGTAAATTATTATTTTCCAGCTATCTATCAACCAACGAATTCTGCCAAAATAAACATGGGAAATTGCGTGATTTGTATCTAAATAGTTATGCACGACAGGTAAGATATTCTCTTATCTATAGAAGCAACTGCCTATTGATAACTTTTAGGCTGCTAAAAAGGGTATTCGAGGACGGAAAAAGATTGCTTACCCATTGCCAATTGCGGAAAAAGATTCGCCAACGTGGATGATATTTAACAGTGCATTAAATGAAGTATATAGGAGAAGGTTGCAGTATCCGAGTTACAAGATAAATTATGATATGTTAAGTAGATTGGCATCGACCAGTCGGGAAGAAGTGAGTTGATTTTTCGAAATTTTGTCAAATTATTGAATTACAGATCAACAATTATATGTGTCTCCGACAGATGAAAGATAGAGAGGCAAAATTCACATATGAACTATTCATCGAAAATGGTCAAATCAATATTGATCCAATCAATGGATTGGCTAGGAGTGATATAATATTTGCGTTATGTGGTGGATTGCTCGATGAAGAGTATTATGAAAGTTGTATGCCAGCAGCTGTGAGTTAATAATGATAAGAAGTAGTCATATCTAAATTTTAGGCGAAGTTCTGGAAAAGTGATAAATCATCGACCAATGATCGAGAGGTATTATTGCAAATCCTGATAGCGTATCGAAACAATGAGTTTGAGATTTTAGAAGAGTAAAGCGTTTTGAGTTGATATTGATGAAAACCATTTGCTTACAGCTTGATCACAAACAATGTCTTCCGACCTCAAAACCAGAAGGCAATGAGGGTATTATATCTCAGATGTCGTAGGAAATGTGTTCGTGGGGAGGATCAGCTGATGTATGGGAATTTCAACTTTCCCTCGTCGATTTCATTCGGGAAATCTTCGAGTGCGCCAGTACCAACTCTTCCACCAACGGATCAGGTAACAACAAAATTTATATTCCTTTTTCCCAATTCGTCAAGTTCTCAGTCGACAATTGGCCATGTGAATGCCCGAGCTCGACCAGTTGTTGGCAAACCTACAACAATTTTCGGTTCATCGGCATCACAACCAGCGAACCCGTTGCCGTTCAGGGATCTAGCAATAATGAAACAGAAAGAGGCCCAAACATCAATGGAATCGAAGGAAAATGCGGAAGAAGCTGAACCGCACGATGGGTCAATGGAAAACATTCATGATGTTGTTAGAAGAGACGTCAAAAATCTTCCACCCTTTCAGATGCTTGTAAAAGGAATTGAGATGAATAAGGCTGAGGAAATCTCAAATGATGTTCATGAGGAAGAAATGGAACAAGCTGCTGAGCCGATAACAGAAGCTCATGATGACACAGATGATACACCATCTTCAAGTGTCACCGGTGCAGATATTACACCTGCGGAATGTGCACCAATGACTATTGACGCGCCACAAGATGGAGAGGAGAATGAAACTCTCTCCGATCCTGTCAAAGTTGTGCCAAGCTCGATACAGGTTGAATCGGATGAAGTATCCCGCCCGCTAGACGACGAACCAGCTGAAATTGAGAAGGAGAGTATGGAAACAGATGAACATGAAACAGAGAAAATAAAAGTCAATGGCTCAGATGTTGTAGACGAGGTGAGCGTTCATAGTTCTTTGGAGATTTTACCGTATTTCCTCGAATAGAGCGGCACTGCAAACGCTGCCGTATAATGATCATATCTCGGAATCAAGTACAGTTATCAAAAAGTTGTTAACGGCAAACTTGTAGAGCAAGTTATGATCTACAAATTTGCAGTTGACCACTTTTTGATAGCTCTTCTAGATTCCAAGATATGATCATTATACGGCAGCGTTTGCAGTGCCGCTCTATTCGAGAAAATACGGTATATGTAATGATTCTTTTCAGAATGATGTGAGAGTCGATTTGGAAAGCGGAGCACTAACAAATTTGAGAAGCCGGCCAGTTTTTGATGCACGATCGATGGAATCGCCGGATTTTGAAGAGCCAGGATTGTTGGAAACAAGTTCATCCAAACTCAAGAATAATCTTCATCGTCAATCACAGAAAATGCGAAAATTGAGAGAAGATGATCCAGAAAACAAGATTTGTGAAACTCCAATTGGTCGTCCAATGAGATCGCGAAAACCGACGCAACTGTTTGTGAGCAAGCCGTGGAAGAAAGAGAAAGTAATTATAGATGGATCAAAACGGGTAAAGGGAAGGAAATCAAAACCAACTATCGATCAGGAGATAAAGGCGAATGGAGAAAATGAAGCTCAGGAAAACGAGGTTTGCATTAAAATGCATATTCGAAAATAATTTTCAGTTTTAGCTAGTATTGCGCGAAAAACTCGAAAATATGGGTGGTTCGAGGTCAGGAAGAAGTGGAGAAAATGATATGAAATCGCATCATGACTCGACAACAATGAGCAGAGAAGGACCGCTTGATCAGGTTGCTACTAAATCAGCTGAGCAAGAAGTCGAACAAAATACTTTTGACGATGATCAACAACTAGTTGAGCAAGAACCAGAGCATGAGGTAGCTCAACAATTTAAAGAAGAGCAAGAATAAGCAAAACTGCCAGAAAAGCGGAATATCATAGTTCCATTAGCAAAGACTGATGAGTATAGAGAATGGTTAGGCGAATGGCTAGAAGAAGGTGCCCCATTTGATCCCCTTTCTAATGCGGTATGTAGTTTGTGATAAGTTACTGTTTTTAATCGATAACATTTACAGCACGTTGGGATGCCAGTCAAGAAAGAACGTGATGAAGATGTACAACAAGAGAGCCCAATGTGCCGGGAAATGCGGGCTCTACTTGATTTGATAGTTGCGGAGGAAGAAAATGAGGCTGAGCAATATTTGAAGCCTTTACGAAAACGAGCCCACAATCAAAACAATGAGCCATTGGGAAAGCGAGCGAGAATGGATGAGCCGGAGGAGCGCCTAGCTCCATCAGATGGTGCTGACAACGAGATGATCAACGAGGTCAAGCAAGAAGAGTTAGAAGAAACAATGGAAGAAGAGGAACCTGCATTGAAACAAGACGCAATTCCGGAAGCTGAACCTCCACAGATTAAAGAAGATCCTGCTTCTGTTCCTGTGGATTCAGCACGCGCACCCAGCTCGGCACCGGAATATCAAATGGTTTGAATATATTGATTCTAGATTTGAAATAATAGTGATTTCAGCCGATTCGTGAAGTGAAACAGGAAGTTGAGGAGGAAGTAATGATGGTACATCCACCTGAACGAAGGGAGCCAGCTTTGGAGCATGAGCCGGTTCCTAATGTTGCAGCTGTTCCTGTTGATGAAATAAATGAGCAAGCAGCCAATCAGCAAGTACTGCCCCGTGGTGCAAGTTATCTGAACTGGACGGTAAGTTGAACAGCTCTGAAAATTGACAAAATGGCTCATTTTCAGGTTGATGAACTGGCAAACTGGGTATTCTCGGTAGTGAAGGAAGGTAAAGAGAGATGTCGTGACATCATTCGGACGGAGCTGATGAGCGGTAAAGATATGGAGTGCTTTCTTAATCTTGAAGTCAAAAAAGCGTTGAATTTCCCCTATGGTCCATGGAGACAACTCGAGGAGGCTGCAAAAATACTGATGGAACAACATGCACAATTGTTGTAAACCCATTTTTTTCTATTCATAAATCCAATACTTTTTTTCTAATCAATTGTTTTTTTTTTCGTTCTGTTGATTTGTTTTTGTTAAAACTTATTCGTTACCTTTCCTAATTTCGAATGAATCATATATAAAACTAGAAAATTCAAAATATGAAACTCCCATGCTGCTATCCTACAAGCTTTCAGCATTGAATGACGATATCTGTTGTTGATAAGCGGGCAAGAAATCAATAAAAGTATCATGTTCTATTCTATTCCTAGAATTTTTTTCACACCTGTTCGCGACACTTAATCGCTGTTTTCACCGAATCTCCAATCGTTTCTGGATAATGTGTTTCATATTATTATAAAAATTATTACCGAAAGTGCCACTGTTTCAAGAAAAGTTCAAATTAATAGGTTGAAAGCAGAGTATTTATGCTCGCCGTCTTTCTGTTAATTTTGTTTTGTTATGACCTTTTTTCAAACTGAATTCAAATAAAAATACTGCTCCTTTTTGTCACATTCTCGTAGAAAAAAGTTTTCCAGCGTCTTTTTTATTACACATAACTTGTTAATTTGTCATTTTATGTAATATTCACAGTTGATTGGAGTGTTTTGAGACTGATTTTACTCTCAGATACGTATAAAATCACTGAAAAAAAAGATTTTTCATCCGAAAATAACTTTCTCTGCCATATAGATAAAGGCCTAAAAAACACGACCATTGTTCACAAATTTGCGATCCCCATTTCCATGAAAAAGCCACTGCAAAGTTAATCTCATAATTACCCTGACACTGTATCGGTTTGTGTCCCTTATCGCATTTTTTATTGAGTCATCGGCTATGCACCTGTCCCGCAACTGGTGAAAGAAGGCCCATTTCGTATGTTGGGTGATCCTACACACACCCTGAGTCACCATGCGTACGGTTGTATTACATTCTTCTTTCTCTTTCTTTTTTGTGTTATTGTAAATACTTTTATGTCTTTGATCTTATACTTTTTAATAATGTGCTCTGTTTTCTTGATGTTAAAATAATGCCGAAAAATGGGGATTTTGCAAAACTCAAATATTGATTACAACTTTTTTTCTATAAATTTTCTGAATAAATTCTTCAAATTTCATTATCAATATCACTTCTAAATCACATATAAAGAATTCCTTCTCAGTTTCGCGCGCAACCATTTTTCCACATACGTTCAAATGGCCTAGGAATGCGAGAAGATTTTGAAAAGCTAGTCCGCGTTGCCACGGCCGAACATACGTGCTCGTGCTGTCTATACTCTCCCATTTACGTTTCCCTCATTTACGTTCCCCTCTTTTCCCCCGTTCACCATTCCTTCTTTCCAATCGTTTTTTCCTGTTGAATGTCCTTGTCAACGCGGACTAGCTTTTTCAAGAGCTCCTTTTAACTCTAAAAAGGATACAATGAGCTCAATCATAGTTATAACCCTGATTTGGATGCCTAGATTGGGAATTTCAAGTTATTTTTTCCAGAAAAATTTGTCAGTTTTGCGAATTCGGTTCCACATTCGCCTCCATAGGCCTTTTTTTAATATACGTATCTACGGTCTGAGGTCTGCTTCCTCCTCATTTCACATGCACTCTCTCTCTCTATCATTTCTTTCTTTGCGTTTCACCATTTTTCCTTCTCTGTTTATCATCATTCTTGTCTCTCACATTATCATCTATCATATTGCAGCTATCATTCAATCAAAATGCCAGAAACGAACACTCAAGAACCATGTGCATCATCGGATGATCCAAGCACATCCAGCCAAGCCGACGCTTCAAATATCCCTTCATTGGTACAGCGTTTATTGGCGGATAGCAACTACCAAGATCACATGAATATTGCAGTAAGTTGATCAATTGATAAATGATAATATTTATCAAATATTCAGGAAGACTATGTCAGAACTATTGATAGTGCGACTGCCACGGGAGATGATGTGATTATACAAGTTCTCGTGGCCTATCGGAAGGATGAGTTCGAGGATATGAAATTGTAAGTGTATATTTGTAATCAAGTGATCTACAGTGAGCTACAGTAGGCTACAGTACCACATGATATCCGAACGTGTTAGGATTTATTGTTAACTTTTGACTATCTTTTATGGTCCTCAAAGGTTTTTGTTCGGTCTACTGTAGTTTACTGTAGATCAGTAGTTTCCCAACCCGGTGTAAATTGAGTTCTCTAATTTTCCAGCTATCTATCAACCAACAGATTCTGCCGAACAAAACATGCAGCTTTACGTGGTTTATACCGGAAATGTTATGCACGATGGGTGAGATATTTATTGATCTTTGATATCAAAATGATTATTGACAACTTTCAGGCTTCAAAAATGGATGCTTGGAAAAGGCCAAAATTTGCGTATCCATTACCAATCGCTGGAAAATATTCACCAGCATGGAAGATACATAATACTGCATTGGATGAAGTATTCAGGAGGATAGGACAATATCCAACTTACAAGATAAATTATGATATGCTAAGTAGATTAACTTCGACTACTCGGAAAGAAGTTAGTTTAATTTTTGAGATTTTACAAAGTGTTAAATTTCAGATCAACGATTACATGTGTCTACGCCAGATTGAAGATAAGAAGGTCGAGATGGCAAAATGCACATACGAACTATCCATCCAAAATGGTCAAATCAATATTGATGCGATCAAAGGAACAACTAAGAGTGATTTAATATTCACATTATGCGATGGGTTGTTAGATGAGGACTGTTTCAATGATTACATGCCAGCAGCTGTAGGTTGATATCATGATAAGAAGTAGCATTATCTGAGATTTAGGAAAAGTTTCTGAAAAGTTTGGATAAGACATCTATCAGTGATAGAGATGTGCTTCTGCGAATTTTGATAGCGTATCGGAATAATGAGTTCGAAATTTTTAGAGAGTAAGCCGTTTTAGATTGATATAGGGACCATTATCATCATTACAGATTGATCACAAACAACTTCTTCCTACCTCGAAATCATGAGGCAATGAGAGAGCTATATGTGAGATGTAGTAGGAAATGCCTCGGGGAAGACGATCAGTTGATGAATGGGAGCTTCCATTTTCCCTCATCGATCGTGCTTTGGAAACCGTCGGATGAGTCCGTAACATCTCGTCCATCAATGGTGTCACGTACCGAGAAGCCGCAAGTCGATTCAACTACTGTACCAACCCAAAAGGTAAAGCAGGAATATCCTTTGTTTTTCTAATTTGTCCAGTTTTCAGTTGCCAGTTTGTCAAGAGAAGCCCCGAGCGGGACCAGGCCCATCGGAATCACAACCAGCAAAACCACTAACATTTCGGGATCTAGCAATAATGAAGCTCAAAGAAGCCCAAGCTGCAAAGAAAAAACCACTTTGGATCAACAGATCTACATCATTTGCGGATCAGTACATAGAATTTGATCGGAGGATGAAACAAGTGGATGCTCGGGTGGATACTGGAAGGAAAGTGGCAGGAGTTGCTAGATCATCATGGGGAAAGAAACGGAATGATTTCATTAGAAATGTGGAAGCATCAATGGAATTGAGGGGAAATGCGGAAGAAGCTGAAAGTTTGGAAGCTACGAACGATGGATCATTGGAAAACGTTCATACCGAAGTCATTCATCCAACTGACGACTTGGTCGAATCAATGGAAGTTCATGGCTCGGGAAGAAGTAGCAGGGAAGAGATAACAAATCCGTTAAACGAGGCTCGACCCGATTCAATACTGTTGGAGTTGGAAAAAAGGAACATGTCATATAACGAGGAAGAGGTGACTTTCGATTCTCAGTCCAACTATAACAATTATTATTTTCAGCGGCCAGATGATATGACAAACAATACTCAGGAAGACACGCTCGCAGGTTTTCAGCCACCGGAAATGGAACAAGATGAAATGGTAGATGAGCCGAAGGAAGCTGAAAATCAGAAGAAGGAAAGTGAAAAGTTGATGGAAGTTGGCCGTTCAACTAGATTGAGAAAACGAACGCAACCTTATGAAAGCCAAGGATGGAAGAAATATCCGATCACCGCCAAATCAACACCCACCTCTTCTGATCGAAAATCGCGATGTGGGCGACTACGGAAATCACAAAAAACCAATTCACAGTCGATGAAACCAATATTAGAGGATGCTGCTGTCTCGAGCTCGACGAAAAGTGCTGGAATCCCTCAAAATCAAGATCACTATCAGCCATATCAAGTACAGAAGGTCACCACTGGAGAGCCAAAGAAAAAAGCAGTTTGGCCGTGTTATTATAGTTGGCTTCGATCGGAGGATGCAGCAAAGAAGGGCAATCAGAAAGAAGTGAATCCAGAAAGTGAGCCGGTGGAAAAAAGAGCACGACTGTTGGTGGAGGAAAAGGAGAAAGAAATGAAGCAAGGAGCATCGGAAGAGCATCTTGCGGAAAATGGAACAGTCTCTTCGTGGGAGCCATTGCCGGCAGGAGAGCCAGAAAACGATGCTTCAAACAATTTGGCATTGAGGGATGAGCAAGAGCAGGAGACGGTTACTGTAGAGCAAGATGAAGAAGAGCAAGAAGCATTGGAAGAGCATCGTACGGAAAATGAAGCAGTCGAGGAAGAACGACAAAAAGCATTTTGTGAGCCAATACCGGATGGAGAGCAAGCAAACGATGCTCCAAACAGTGTAACACTGATGGTTGAGCAAGAACAGGAGATCGCGCCATCTGCGCCGAATAACTATGAGCAAGATGAAGAAGAACGGAGAATCGAATGGTGGGAAGTTGTTGAGCAAATGGATCCCTTGTTGGAGCAGATACTCGCGAATGCTCGAAATGTTGAAGTTCGAGCAGAAGAGCATCATGTCGCAGCACCGGTGGATCCTTGGATTGCTGAGCTGCCATCACAAGTACAACCCAATTTTCAGCTGGCAGAAAATCAAGCCATAGAGGAAGCCTCATCTTCATTTGAAAATTATGAAGTATTGTTTGAAGGCATTTGTTTTGCGGTACGTTTACATTTAATCGTTAACATTCTCATGTAGTGATTTCAGCCAAAAAGGGAAGTGGAGGAGGAAGTATCTTATCCACATGTAGAGGTTCCAATTGCTCTAATTGAGCACGCGGAGCCCTTTGTGGAACATGTTGCTGCTCCATCGGATCCATCTCTTCCACCAAGATGCGGTGAAAACTTCATGCTGTGGAACGTAGGTTATTTTCATATTTACATACAAAACCATCATATTTCCAGGTGGCAGAAATGGCGCAATGGATATTGGTAGTTTCAAAGTCAGAGGAAACTTCCAAGATTTGCCAAGGTCAGGGAATGGATGGCGAATCGATGGGAGAATTTTTGTGTGAGCAGGTTCAAAAAGATCTACAAATACAGTATTTTCCATGGAGGAAACTGACAAGAGCCGCACAGACAATGATTGACAGCTTGCCAAGAGGTTCTCGTTAATTTTCCGATTTTTTTCGATTTATCCATATTTCTAATATCCTGTCTGTTTTTGAATAATGTTTTGAACTATATTTCTGTTGTTTTATGTGTAATTTATTGTGATCTCGAATAAAAAAATCCATTCATCAGTTTCCAAAAAAGCAAAAAGAGTACGACTGACGGCGAAGGAAGACCAAGCGATTGAGCATTAATTCTCATTTTAAGCAGAGTTCCAAATAGTTTTTACTTCCATATTACAAGTTGTTGATACGTTTTCTTGGGACATGTACAATAAAACCCAACTATGATTGGCATACATTCGTATTCCCACCCTTGTCCTCCCGATTGCGTCGCTCTCTTCTTCTCGCCGTTCTCTCACCTTCACCCACTGTCTTCTCCTCCTGCCGGGTGGAGTGTGGGCACCATTACTCACCATTTGTCTTTTGCCTCGTTTTCCCTTTCCGTTTTTTTTGTGCCACTTACGCCTTCAATCTGTTTCTCGGCCTGTCGTACATTCATAAGTTTCATATTTTTTACAATTAGCGTAGGTTTTGGGCACTTTTTTGTTCTAAAATCAACAATTCTGAAATAATTCTCATTTTCCCTTCTTGCAAAGTTCATTTTTTAAATGATTCGTTTTTAATTTTCCTGCTGAATGGCTGCGTCAACGAGAATTAGCTTTTAAAAAAGGTTCTTAACTCTATAAAGGCGAAAATGAGCTCAATTATAGTTATGGCCAAGATTTCGATGCCTAGATTGGGAATTTCAATTTGTCAGTTTTGTGAGTTTGGTTTCACAGCCGCATTCATAGGCCTTTTTGAATAGACGTACACACGTGCGCCTGCTGTCTCCCTCGTCCTCATTTCACATACACTCTCTCTATCTTTTCTTTTTTGCGTTCATCGCACTTTCTCATATCAACATCTATCATATTGTAGTTATCACCCAATCAAAATGCCAGAAACGAATACTGAAGAATCATGTGATGATCCGAGCACATCGAGTCAAGCCGATACTTCAGACATAAGTGTATTGATGATGGGTTTAGCCGATGATAGCAACTACCAAGCTTACATGAATGCTACCGTAAGTTGATTAATTGATAACAGATAACCTTGATTTGATCATCAGGAAAACTACATCAAAAAAATTGATAATGAGACTACCACGGAAAATGATGCGATTGTGAAAGTTCTTTTTGCCTACCGGAAGGATGAGTTCGAGAATATGAAATTGTAAGTGAGAAAAAAACAAACATTCAGTACCTTATGCTTTAGTTTTTGCTCGATCTACTGTAGTTTATTGTAGATCAGTCTATCTACAACAGCTGTGTAATTTATGATTTCAAATTTTCCAGCTATCTATCAACGAACACATTCTGCCAAACAAAACATGAATTATTGCGTGATTTCTACCGGAGGTGTTATGAACGATGGGTGAGATATTTATTGATAGTTACCGTATTTCCTCAAATAGAATGACACTGCAAACGCTGCCGTATAATGATCATATCTCAGAATCTAGAAGTCCTATCAAAAAGTAGTCAACTGCAAATTTGTGGATCTAAACTTCAGCTACAAGTTTGCTGTTGACGACTTTTTGATAACTGTACTAGATTCTAAGATATGATCATTCTCCGACAGAGTTTGCAGTGCCGCTTTGCTCGAGGAAATACGGTAAAAGCAATTATTGATAATTTTCAGGCTGCTAAAATGGGTATTCGGGGAGAATCAACGATCGCCTACCCGATGTCAATAGCAGGAAAAGATACACAAACATGGACGAGGTTGTGTGAATTAACATCGCGTCGGAAAAGAGTTGGTGAATTTTTTTCCGAAATTTCCAAAGTATTTCAATTACAGTCCAACATTTGCTGCGACATACATCGACGAGAAATGAAAAAGGAGAAGAAGCAAAGACATATGAACGATTCATTTCATACTTATGAACTATTGATCCAAAATCGACAATTCTTAATCTATTCAATTGATGGATCGGGGAGTGATATGATATTATCGTTATGCAGAAATTTGTTAGACGAGGATTGGTATACTAATTACATGTCAGTAGCTGTAAGTTGATAAATGGCAAGGCGTAGCTTTATTTAAACTTTAGGCCACAGCTCTGAGATATAATAAAACTTCAATCGGTGATAAAATTGTACTCTTGCGGATTTTGTTTGCGTATCGAAACAAAGAGATTGGAATTTTCAAAAAGTAAGGATTTTTAGATTGATAATTAGATAACGATCATTACAGCTTGATCAAAAACAACGTATTCCTACCTCAAAATCATGAGGCATTGAGAGAACTATATGTGAGATATCATAGGAAATGTGTTGGTCAGGAAAATATCAAGTTCAACTTTCCGTCATCAATATCGTTCGGAATACCGTCGGATCCAGTTATATGTGAGGATCTTGCTATAAACGAGCCGAAAGAGACCCGAGAAGCAAAGAAAAAGAAAGTACCACATTGGATTACAAGATATAGATCACTTGCGGTTGAAAGTTCATTATCGACGGAAGCGAGAGAAAACATGGATTCAATACAGTTTGAAGATTGGGAGATAGATATCTTGAATAGTGTAGAAACTGTAAGCGCTTATTTCATTTGCTATAAGATAAACTATTTTTAGCCGACCATTGATAAAATCGATCCAACAAATCAAGGTTCAAATATTCCGATAGTTCCATTGGCGCCAGTTGATGCAGAAGGATCAGAATCGGTCGAGGAGTCAGAAGAATCTGGAACTCCGAACAAAGAGTTGACTCCAGTTGGTCGTCCAACAAGATCGCGTAAACGAACGCAACCGTATGAGAGCAAAGGATGGAAGAAGTATCCGATCACTGCCAAATCAACACCCACCTCTTCTGATCGAAAATCGGGACGTGGGCGACTACGGAAACCACAAAAAGCCGATTCCCAGTACATGACACAAGCAGGGGAGAATAATAGTGGTTCGTGCTCGACAAAAAGTGCTGAAATCCCTCGAAATCAAGAGAACTATCAGCCATCCCAAGTACAGAATGTTGGTGCTGGAGAGCCCAAGAAAAAAGCAGTTTGGCCGTGTTATTATAGCTGGCTCCGATCGGAGGATGCAGCAAAAAAGGACAATCGAAAACATCAAGAGAGTGAGCCGGTGGCCGAAAGAGCACGACTGTTGGTGGAGGAGGAAGAGCAAGATATGGAGCAAGGAGCATCGGTAGAGCATCGCGCAGAAAATGGAACAGTCGGGGAAATACGAGAAAACTCTTCTCGGGAGTCATTGCCGGAAGGAGATCCAGAAAACGATACTGCGAACAATCTGGATCAGGAAGCGAATTGGACAGAGCAAGATGGAGAAGAGCAAATAATCGAAAAAGAATGGTGGGAAGTTGCTGAGCAATTGGATCCCTTGTTGGAGCAGATTCTTGCGAACGCGCGAAATGCCGAACTTCAAGCAGAAGGAAGATATGAAGAACATCATGTCGCTGCATCGGTGGATTCTTGTATTGAAAAAAAATGTATTTTCCATAGAGAAAATTGACGAGAGCCGCACAAATAATGATTGATAACTTGCCAAGAAGTTAACTTTCTCCCAATTTTCATCCATATTCCACACATGATTCATTCTACTTTGTTATATTTTTGTTGTTATTTGTAATTTATTTTGATCTCGAATAAATTTGAAAAGTTGTCAACCAAATCTTTAAGCACCATCCAGCACTTGCTCTTTGTTTCAAAATTCATCCACCATTACACATAATCATCCATCTGACCCATAACTAACACCATAATTATCTTCACACCTTCTGTTGGTGGGTAGAGGGCGTATAATAAATGAAAAAAAATAAGAAAAATTTGGAATATTTCATACTGTGGAACATTTTTTCTTTTTTCCCTAATTTTGAAAAATGGAATTTTTCACCCATTTGAAATTCAAAACAAAATTTACAAACTGTTGTATAATAAACCTCAACTATGATTGTCATTCATTTGTATTCCCACCCTTGTCCCCCATTTGCCTTCTCTGCCTCTCTCGCTGACCCATTGTCGTCTTCCCCTGGCCAGTGGAATGCGGGCACCATTACTCACCATTGGTATTTTCTCTCGTTTTCCCTTTCCTTTTTGTTTTTTGTCACTCCTTCACCTTCCAAAATTGTTGTTGCACTTTTTTTGCACATTCAGAAGTTTCATAATTTTTACAATTAATGTATGTTTTGTGGCACTTTTTATATATTCTGAAATCAGCAATTGCGTTTTTTAGGAAAAAATGAAGCTCAAAATTTAGAAAAAAAGGTCGGAAAATGAGGTTTTTTGGCTATAAAATGATCAAAATGTTTTTTCGAAGTTCATTTTTACTACCATTCTCAAAAACTGTTTGTCTATTCTATGACATATAGCTTTGATTCTCAATTTCGCGCGCAACTTCCTTCCCACATACGTACAAATGGCCTAGGAATGCGGAAAGCTAGTCCTCGTTACCACGGCCGAACATACGTGTTCCTCATGTCTCCACCCTCCTCATTTCACACGCTCTCTCACTTCTTTTCCTTTCTCTGCGTCTCACACTCTCTCTCTATCACCATTCATCATTCCTTCTCCTGCTTGTATCATCATATTGCAGCTATCATTCAACCGAAAAGATACAAATGAATACTCAAGAACCATCATCATCATCACAATCATCAAGTGCATCATCGGATGCTCTGAGCACATCAAACCAAGCCGATGTATCAGATATAAAATCATTGGTACAGCATTTGCTCCGCGATAAAGAATACCAATGTTACATGAATTTCGCTGTAAGTTGATCAATTGATAACAAATTTCATTCATCTAGATTTCAGGAAGACTATATCCGAACTATTGATAGTGCCACTGCCACCGAAATTGATGTGATAATACAAGTGCTTGTTGCCTACCGAAAAGATGAATTTGAGGATATGAGATTGTGAGTGGTTTTGGATTCTGATGATTTTTATTTTTTTTTCTAGTTATTTGTCAACCAACACATTCGAAAAAAACAAACACGAAATTTTGCGTGAGTTGTATCAGAAGTGTTTTGAAAAATGGGTGAGTTTTTTTTGAGATGACGGAAGTGCGCTCTACCGAAATCAGATGGCTGTATGATTTCTAGGCCATCGCTTATCCATTATCGGTAGAGTGCACTATCATCATATTGATCATCTGCAGCTAGCAACCTCTAATTTTCAGGTCACCAAAAATGGTATCCGGCCAAAAATCGGAATCCCGTTACCGATCGCTGTAATAAGTGCGGAAAGGTCTATGATATGTAGACAGGCACTGGATCAAATATACCAAAGAACGCTTCAATATCCGAACTATAGGATAAATTACGGTATGCTGTGCAGATTGACATGGAGAACTCGGGAATGGGTGAGTAGATTTTTGTGATACTGTTCCAGTTGGTGAATTGTAGATCAACCATTATCTGCATCTAAAGAAGAGTAAGAAGACGGCCGAAGAAGTTTCGTTGAAAAAACGAGAATTATCAGCTGAGAATCTTGCATATTTGTATGGTCCGATGGTTAAAGAAACGGAGGGTTCATCGGTAAAGCGTACGGTACTAAAAAGTCCATGGATGAAACACGCTGGAGTTGTACCATCGGCTTTGCCACCCACATCCCGTGTCGCTCCACCATGGACACCAAGAACCCAAGCAAAACGTCCACCAACAGCAACACCACAAAATGGTGTACTTGAAAATGAGCCGACGAAACAGGTAACGCAAAATTCTATCGTTTTTTTGATAACTTTAAAGTTTGCAGTGGTTGATTCGACAAGTCAAGCCGACAGTATACTACCCACAACCTAGGAAACCGCGGACTTATAGGGATCTAGCAGTGATGACATTGGCTCAAGCGGCAGCAAAAGGTGAAAAACCACATTGGGATACAAATGGTGAATCACTAGCTGTTAAAATGCCAACAAGTTGGAAACAGACAGTGGTTTGGAGGAGGAAACAAGCGGAAGCTGACACGGCTTTGGTATCAGATGGAAGGCAAGAGGCAGGTGTTCAACGGAATGTGGATAGTCAGGCATCTGCGGTAGCAATGGGAAATATGGGAGAAGAGATCGAAAGGGAAGATGAAAGGGTGGAAAATGTAAGTGTTCTATCTAGTTCAAGTCCTTATATCTATCATTTTCAGCCATTCATCGAGGACAATAGAAACGGAGTGGCTGATTCACATAATGGAACAACCACAGAGCATCCAGAAATTGTGTCAGCGCAGTCGGGAGCTCAGCAGGTAGACCGTTCGGATCCTATAGAAGAGGTAATCGCTTATTTATTTCCTTCAGCAATAAGATATACTATTTTCAGTCAATCATCACTGCTGAAGATGACGCACTTGCAACTGAACCAAACACCGATGATACTTCGAATGTTCCGATAGTTCCATTGATACCGGCGGTTTCAGCAGAGCCAGGATTGGTGGAGGATCCAGAAGAAACTGAAACTCCAAACAAGGAGTTGGCTCCAGTTGGCCGTTCAACAAGATCGCGTAAACGAACGCAACCTTATGAAAGCCAAGGATGGAAGAAATATCCGGTCACCGCCAAATCAACACCCATCTCTTCTGATCGAAAATCGGGACGTGGGCGACCACGAAGACCACAAGTACCCAATGCTCAGCTGATGGAACCAATAGTGGAGAATGATGGTGCCTCGAGCTCGCCGAAAAATGCTGAAAATCCTCAAAATCAAGGTCACTGTCAACCATCCCAAGTGCAGAATGTCAACGCTGGAGAGCCCAAGAAAAAAGCAGTATGGCCATGTTATTATAGTTGGCTCCGATCGGAGGATGCGGCAAAGCAGGGAAATCAGAAAGAAGTGAATCAAGAAAGTGAGCCGGTGGTCAAAAGAGCACGATTGTCGGTGGAGGAGGAAGAGCAAGGTATGGAACAAGGAGCATCGGAAGAGCATCGTGCGGAAACTGCAGCAGCAGAGGAAGTACGACAAAACTCTTCTCGGCAGTCATTGCCGGAAGGAGAGCCAGAAAACGATTCTGCGAACAATCCGGATCAGGAAGAAAATGAGACGGAGAAAAATGAAGAAGATCACAGTGTATTTGAAGAAATCATAGAGGCTGCTGAGCAAGTGGATTTCATGGTAGAGCATGCGGCTGCTCAAAATGTCGACATTCAAGCAGAAGAAGGATTCGAGCAACAGTATATCGCTGCACCGGTGGATCCTTGGATCGATGAGCTGCCATTAGAAGTACAACACGATGATCAGTTGCCAGGAAATGAAGCTATATATGGAGCCTCATGGGCATCTGACAATTATGAAGTGATGTTTGAAGGCATAAGATTTGCGGTATGTCTACATTCAGTCATTTGCATTTATACGGATTAATTTCAGCCAAAGAGGGAAGTAGAGGAGGAAGTATCCTATCCACATGTCGAGGTTCCAATTGCTCCAATTGAGCACGCGGAGCCCGTCGCAGAACTTTTTGCTGCTCCATCGGATCCATCACTTCCACCAAGGTGCGGTGAAAACTTCATGCTGTGGAGTGTAAGTTATTTCTATATTTACATCCAAAACCATCATATTTCCAGGTGTCAGAAATGGCTGCATGGGTGTTGGCAGTTTCAAAGTCAGAAGAAACTTGCAAAATTTGCCAAGATCAGGGAATGGATGGTGAATCAATGGGAGAATTTTTGTGCGAGCAGGTTCAAAAAGACCTGAAAATACAGTATTTTCCATGGAGGAAACTGACGAGAGCCGCACAAACAATGATTGACAGCTTGCCAAGAGGTTATCGTTAATTTTCCGATTTTTTTTCGTTTTATCCATAATTTTCATATCCTTAATTTATTTTGTAATGTTCTAAACATTTTTTCCTTTCTACTGTTATCTTTTTTTTTGTTTTGAAAATTTTTTGTGTTTTTGGAAAAATAAAAATTTTGCCAAAGTTTTACTGATTCAGAAAAACTCAAAATTGTGGGGTGAAATTTCGAAGTTGATATATGAGATGCTCGCAAAAATGGATAAAGCGGCAGTTCAATATAATATATCGAAAATAGCTTTTGTTTTCCGAGTAGTTAAAATGAAACATCCATGCTCAGCTATTTATGAAAACAGGTAACTTCCAATATCAAGCAATCAAAGAAGAATTTGAAAAATTCCCAGGTATTCTGATATACAGGTGTACAGGCATATCAAACAAGAAGTGATTGCTCCGATCGAAAGCTCGGTGCCTGTTGTCACACAATCTGATTCCTCACTTCCGCCAACGTGCGGTGAAGACTTCATGCTGTGGAACGTATTTTTTCTGTATATTTGAATCTAAAAATTTTAAAGTTTTCAGATCGAAGAAATGGCGGAATGGGTGTTCAAAGTGACTACGACGGGACAAGAAATGGGTCGTAATATTATCCGAAGGGAGCTAATGGATGGATCATCTATGAAGCTTTTCCTTGATATTAAAATGCGAGAACATTTGAAGATTCCATTTGGACCATGGATGCAGCTCGAGGCAGCTGCCAAAGAAATTATCCAGCATGGGACACAGGGATCTTGTTGAAATTTGCAGGAACAAGGAAAAAAAAGATGGAGCATCTATGAAAAATGTTTGATTCTTTGCTTGTTCCGATAGTTACTTGCTCATATCCTCATCTATTTTTATGCTCATACTTGTCTGATAGTGTTGTTTTTTATTGGTGTTAGTCTTTCATATTTCTATCAACTTTTATTTGCTTTTTGTGAAAAATTAAAAACGAAAACCAATGTAATCACGGAGTGTCGTTTGCTCTTCAAGGCCAACCACGTTCGAATCGGCATAACCATTGCGGTGTGTTTCCCGCCGCCTACCACCCATTCGTGTCCCACCTTTTATGAGTGCGTCGCTCACCCACCACTCTCCTTCACCTACTGGATACACCCCCGTATGAAAAAGTCACGTTTCAAAAAGTCGATTAGACTCACAAATGTATCGTTTGAAAAGTCATCATATGGCAAGTGTTCATTTGACCAACTCTCAATTCAGACTTGTTATGATTGGATAAAATACGACTGGCAAGTGTATCATTTCGAAATGTATCACATGAAAAAAGACCGTTTCAACAAAATTTGGGAGGCGTAGTGGCAATACGCCTAAAATCGGTTTTTTTGCAATAACTTTTTTTCTAGATTATCAATCGATTTGAAATTTTTGGAGCATATTTCTAACATGGTTAGTAGGAGAATCCATAGTTTTCGGCATAATCCCTTTTAGGAAAACACTTTTTTTGCATATTATCAACTTATTTCTGGATAAATTGCTCCGCAACCATTCGTTCCTGTAATTTTTCTGTGATTCATTCGCAAATAGTCGATAAAACGCGAGATAAATGTCAAAATATGATAGGATAAAACAATAAAACATATAAAAATATTTCAAAAAGCTATAAAATTATCATGGTAATTGATGATTCATCGTCTTGATGCAATTGATATGGCCTTCAACCACTCGATACCATTCAACGGGATTTGTGGAAGAGCGGGTTGGTTGACAAGAGCACGAGAAAGTCGTTGATCCTTTCGAATGTCCACAATCCGCCTTCTTGCATTGACATTGGCTCCAGGGTTGATCGAGAGCTCCTCGAAATCCAACCTTGCGTGTTGCTCTTCGATCCGCATCTTCTTCAACAAATCAGACATCAGATGCTGTTGACGATTGTCTTTTTTGGTAGCCTGAAGCAGATAAAAAAGTATAATTTGAACTCATATGTGAATGATTACAGTCAAATTCCGATGCGTTGATTCGAGAGAATTGCTCGTCCTCGCTCCGGACAATACTCCCCTTTGGTGGCAGTTCCATGATGAAACATTGGTTGGCGATAGATAGTTGGCCACGAGATAATTGTAGAAGTTGGACAAGGCAGCTGATGTTGGAGCACTACGGTAGAGAGTATCGAATGTGGAGAGTACATCTTGTTCCGGCATATATGGAAGTGCTTTGAGAAGCTTCCAAAATCCATTGAGGTCTCCTCCTCTTTCGATATTATTCTTCATTCCAAGTGTCATCAATCTTCTCTTCCATGCTTGCAAAACATGAAAAAGGCACAATTGATGAATGATGTTGGGGAACACAGTGGTGATCGCGGCTCGTTGAGCTGATTCCATGTCTATAAATAGAGGGTTGAGAAGTTTTTCGGCAGAATTGTTTACCAAGAAGGACATGAGTTGGATTCCAGCTGTGAAGGAATGGATGAAGAAGAATCGATTGAATAACCTCTCTATAGTCGTCCGTTGTCCTGCTTTCCATCAAAACGAATGCACAAGTTCTCATAACTCCAGATGAAATCTACAAATTTCTTCGGTAACGAGAAAACTGTCGTAAAAACTTACATCGTCCATAACGGTAAAAAGTTGAGTGTATGGTGGTTTGACAACCGAGAATGTGGAGTCGATGATTATTGTTGAACATTTTGCGAGCATTTTCGCTTGGACATCACTCATAAAAATGGTGTGCCTATTCCCTTGATGTGATCCGTCTTTGAACAAAAATCGCTCATCGTCAATACACTTTGTCATGGCACCTTGGAACGACGGGAATGTTGCGTTGGCCGCATCGGTGTCAGCATCTCCTTTTCCAACTGTCCTTGATATCATCTGTCTCAACGATTTATATCCACCGGCAATTGATGCTGCTTCTACTCCATATTTTGCACGTGCATCATCGATGATTTTCTTCGGTGTGTCAGTTGTTGCATTGGCTCTTATATAGTCTTTAACTGCTTCGGACTGCGCTGCTTCTTCATCCTCCGAATGGCAGTGCTCTTCGAGATATGTTGTCACACCATTGTGAATTGTCACGGCGGCTCGACATTTTGATGCTCGTAGCCTGAATTCAAACTGAATGAAAAGAGATGAAATATTCTTACCTTTTGACGCAGTAATACAGTTCCTGGCCGCTTTTTGAGGTGTTTTTCAATCGCATCGCATATCCTTCCATTATAGTTACAGGCACTATCTTTCTCTTCACACCACTCGAAGTACTATTTCCAGTTGCTACAGTACTCACACCCATTCCACTCGCAGTAGTACCCGAACTCGTTCCCGCACTCGCTCCTACACCACCAATTCCGACACTTCCACTCGTTATCATCCCCGCACTTGCTCCTACACCACCAATTCCAACAGTTCCACTCGTTATCGCTCCCGCACTCGCCCCGGCACCAACCATTCCGACACTTCCACTTGCAACCGTCCCCGCACTCGCACTTGCTCCAGTTCCCGTCAATACACCACTTGTCATTCCAGTTGCTCCTAATCCAGCCGATGTTCCATTCACATTCAATCCGTTCGATGCATTTGTCCCTAATCCAGCCACTCCAGTATTCACACTCACACTTGTTAATCCAGTTCCTCCTAGTCCAGCCGATGTTCCATTCACATTCACTCCATTCGATGCATTGCCGCCAATCACAATAGATACCGTACTCACGACAGTTCTACCCCCTCCTGTCGTCGCAACTCTCGCACTTCCACCCGATCCTCCACTTCCACTCCCTACTGTTGTCGCAACTCCCGCACTTCCCGTCAATCCTCCACTGCTAGACACTCCAGTCGTCGCCACTCCTCCACTTCCAGTCAAATCAACACTTCCAGCACCTCCTGTAGTCACAACTCTCCCACTTCCACTCGATCCTGCGTTTCCAGTCACTCCAGTCGTCGCTACTCCCGCAATTCCAGCCGATCCTCCACTTCCTTTCAATTCATCCTTCTTCGCGGCTCCATTTCCAGTCACTCCATTCGATGCACTTTTCTTTCCTCCAACTTTTCCAATAGCTCCACCAGATATTCCACTATTTGCTACAGCAGCAGCAGCCTTCTTGCGAGGAGTTGGAATGGCAACTTGGCTTGCGGATGTCTTCAAATATCGAGAACTGTAATGTCAACAAAAAAAAATGGAATACCTTTGATTTAGTTGACCGAACGGTGTCGTTGTTGAGGACTCTTCCTGATCTAGTTGTTGTTGGCATTTCAACAATAATGAATTTCCCGTGTTTTCTGTAATTAAAAAGCGAAATAATACGACGGACAATAGAATATGGCGTAAATATCGAATAATAAGGCAAGAATGGACAGATTCCAACAGTTTACGATTAGAAAAAAACAAAAAATAACAGTCTCAACGATAATTCATTGAGAAAATTGGAAAAAAATGCGTAAAAATGATGAAATGTAACGAAAAAAGCAAAAATGATGACTAAAGGGGATCGAAGGGGCACCACGCACCTCTTAACACTGTTAAGGGGCAGCCACGCAGGATCCTTGGCGCCGTGCCAAGATTCGAATTCTTGGCAATTTGCCAACAATGACATATCGCCTTTTTCGGCGCGCTTTTCTCCGAAAAGGATGAAAAACTGGCATGAGTGCACGAAAATAGTCAAATTTTGACATAATTCAAATAATACGTCCTTAATCAGTGTAGAAACAGCTAAAATCACGAGTTTTTGAGTGGTCCAGCTGACTATTTAATCAATAATTACAGTTTTTCGGGTCGGATCTTGTTGAAATTTAAGGGTCACATTGCCAACCACTTCAGAAATATGCCCCAAAAATTTCAGATCGATCGATAATCCCAAAAAAAAGTTATTGCACAAAAACCGATTTTAGGCGTATATGGCCACTACCCCTCCCAAATTTTGTTGAAACGGTCTTTTTTCATGTGAATATTTTTCATGCGTGACACTTGTCAAACATAACATGTCTAAACGGAGTACTTGTCAGTTGGACGTTTTTGATCTAATACCTTTTCAATACTATACTTTTCAATTCGTAGACTTGCTGACTTGTATTTTTTTGCCAAACGATACATTTTCAAAACGTGGTTTGCCCACTCGGGGGTGTATCACCTACTGCCCTCCTCTCCCGACAAAGCGAAATGCGATGAGGGCACACTCCGTCACCATTTCTTTTTTTGCCTCGTTTTCCCTTTCCTAATTGTTTTTTTTGTTTCTAGCTAACAGTCACTGTTCTAAATTTTGTGGAAAACGTCTAAGCTCATAATTTAAATAATCATATACAAATAAATTCACCTGCAAAAAAATTTTAAACTTTCAAATGCAGTATAACTTTTGCAAGTAGTTTATTTTTCGTAAATCACACTTTGTCATCTCGATCATGAAAACATTAGCTCCTAAACTATCTGCTCATTTTTCCCCCAAAACGTGCCCCACGATACACCCCCGAGTGGCCAACGACCGTTTCGAAAGTGTATCGTTTGGCAAAAAATTTGTAGTTGGCAAGTCTACGATTTGAAATGATTTGTATTGGAAATGTGATAGATCGAAAATGTCAACGTCGAAAATGCCCGTTTAGACTTGTCATGTTTCGAAATTGTCACTATTGGAAAATGGCCATTTCGAAAGTGTAACGTTCCGAAAACGTCTTTGCCATACCACTACAATTGGAATAACTTTTTTCCTAGGTTATCAATTGATTCGAAATTTTTGGAGCATGATTGAAACATGGTTTGTTACATAATCCATAATTTTCGGCAGAATTTTTCAACTTTTCTGAACGAAGATGGTCAAAAGTAAGCAGTTTTAAGGCAAATCAAGAGTTTTCTACTGAAATAACCCTGCTAGTCACTGCCTGCTAGTGTTTGAGCTAGTCAAATTTTTTGGATAATTTGAAGAATTTATAGATTTCTGTCTTTACTCAGTCTAGTTAGAGTCTCATTCATGATTTTTTAGGTTGCTGCAGCCGGTTATTTCAGTAGAAAACTCTTGATTTGCCTTAAAACTGCTGAACTTTGACCATCTTCGTTCAGAAAAGTTGGAAAATTCTGCCGAAAATTATGGATTATGTAACAAACCATGTTTCAATCATGCTCCAAAAATTTCGAATCAATTGATAACCTAGGAAAAAAGTTATTCCAATTGTAGTGGTATGGCAAAGACGTTTTCGGAACGTTACACTTTCCATGCATTACATTTCGAAAACATACACTTGCCAGTCGTATTTTATCCGAACATAACAAGTCCGAAACGGGTGTTGGTCAAATGAACACTTGCCATATGAGTACTTTCTAAACAATACATTTGCGAATCTGATCGAGTTTTCAAAACGTAAATTTTCCACGCGTGGGTGTATCTGCCCCACAATAGTGACTCAATGACACCCAAGGTCATTTTTTTGTCGTCTCTCATCTTCCCAACACATACACAATCTACCCATGGTAAATTGACCAGATAGTGACCCTCTCCCATACTATACATCATCGATTACTAAACCTATTGCTCGCTCGTTCTTATTGCAAAAAAAACATAATTTAAAGATAAACATGGAAAGTGAGCTTGCTCTAAGTTGCTCACCAAACGAGCCAACAAGATCTCGCCATCAAAAGTATGATACTACATTTACATTACATATTGTGGATGGAAAAATCATCATTTGGACAAATACTGGTTCACATAAATTGATCGATTTGTGTCAGGCACTTTTGGATAATAATGATTTTCGAGAAGCGATGCCACAAGCTGTAAGTTGGATGGGAATTTCAATAATAATTTTAAAAAGTTTTCAGGAAAACTATAATAATGAGGATGTTGAAGGCGATCGAGCAATAATGTTGGAAATATTATTGGCATACAGGAAGGACGATTTGGCACGAATGGAGATGTGAGTGCTTGAAAATAATCTTGGAAAAATAACCAAGCTGAAAAAATTGCACAAAAAGCGCACTTTTTCCTGGAATTTTTGCATTTTCGAAAATGGGCAAAATTTGACGAAGCTCGGCGAGCATAGGTTTAGCAAAAACTCAATTTGTGTCACGCCCTCAGCTGTTCAAAACGATAAATTGATATTTTTAACCGACAGCCGAAAACTTACAGGTTGATCGACACCAACTCCTTCCCATCACACAACCATGAAGCTTTACGCATACTTTTTTCATTGTGTTATCGGAGAAATGTACGGTTTATTATCATTTTATCAATCCTATATTTTGATTTTGTAGGCCGTGAAAAATGGTATTGTGATACATTTGGAGAGGAAGCACAACATAATTCCATATCCCGCATCAATCTCAACGAAACAAAAAAAGAAAGAGCAACCACAAGAGGCGAAGATGGTGGATACACAAGCTGGAGTTAAACCTCAGGAACAACGTGTGAAAGAGAGTGCTTGTAGTGTTTTTGGCAACAGAAAAACGATCTGGCACAAGATGCAGAAAAAAGGAGCAACACCAGGACTTGATACACAACTGAGAGCTGAAAATGGGCTCAGACCGGCGATTCCACGACCAGTTACCGTAGTAAGAGGAGCAAAAAAGACAGTGGCTCCATGGCTAGTGCGATCCATGGTCACGAATAAGGTTTATTCTCTAAACAAGGGAGTCGTGAGGCATGTTGTTTCAACGGTAGGATAAATAGAGAGTTTCAGGATATCAATTTATTTCCAGACACAAAAATCACCAAGTTGTATCACGAATGTCAAATCGCCTAAAGAAGCGGAAAAACCATCCACCACAATTAGAGATGAGCCCGAGGCAGCACATTTGGAGCATGAGAAGGTGAGCGTTTCTATACTGTTTCACATACAGTATGTATCTACTATTTTTAGTCACCAACTGATAACAGGAAGATTGAAATGACAAATGATCGAGAATCTCAGAATAATGTTCGGCTGGACGCTGATATAGTGGAACCAACGGTGGATGACTCATCTCTGATCAATGATGTGAGTTTCAAGATTCTCAAAAATCACAAGTTGATATTTTCAGATACCAATGGAAGCATCAACAGGATATGATGGCGGTTCAGGTACCATGAGAAGTGATGAAGTTGATAATGTTCCTGAAAATGAGGTATGACTACTAAACAAGAAACTTTTCCGACCCCTTCACTTTATGTAAATTAACGGTAAACGCGGAGTGTCGTTTCCTTCTCGAGACCTAGATTGTAGATTTACATGTCCAACTGACCTCATCCCGCATATCTACGGCCCACCATTTTATGATTGCGTCATTTTCCACCTGCTCACCTGTCCACTCTCCACCCTCTTCTTTTGGTGGATGCACCATACGTACACCCTCATTCACCATTTGTAAATGTCTTGCGTTAATTTTTGTTGTTGTTGTTATGATTCACATTAACATTTGCAGTTTTTATGGCATTTTTTATTTATTTCATATTGATCAAAAAACTATTCCATATCTGATTTTTTTCAGAAAAGAATGTCAACAACAGTTGAGACGGAGTCCGAAACTCGACAGGATGACAACGAGCTGTCTCCAAATGTTCTGCCATCAAGAACTCGGCGACGAACACAACCATATGAAAGTCAAAATTGGAAGAAGCCGAAAGCCTCCGCCAATTCAAATCCATCTGGGCGAAAACGTGGACGGTCACGCAAGTCAATCATCGAGGAGAAAGAGCAGGAAAATGAGGTTTGATTTAATGGACTGGAATTTTGAAGAGAAAACTGAAATTTTCAGCCACCTACACCAGAGAATGTTGCTCCATCAAACGACACGGATCGAGTGCTTGAGCAAGTGGCAAAACGGCAACGACAAAGTCAACCTGTGACTGCTGAAATGGAGCACGATGATGTTGAGCAAAATGTGATGGGCGAGCCAGCTATGGAAATAATTGGAGAAAGATTTGAGGTGGGAACTTTTTTTTCATCTAATTTGGAACCAATATATCTCATTTCCAGCCGTTTTATGAAAGAAATATGGCAGGCGAGGAAAACAACGGAGCATCGGGTATTCCACAAGTTGCAGTAGACAATGTGCATGGATTTCTGCCCTACTTCGAGATGCCATTTGCGCCATATTGTGGGATGCCATTGGAGAACTATTTCCCGTTGCCACTCGAAGAAGGTCCATCTATTTCCAATAATCAAAACGTAGTACAATTCGCGGTTTGTTTAAAATCAGTCTGCCATTAATAAAAAGAAGTTACAGCCGGTTAAGAGGGAAGTGGTTGAAGAAGTCGTTCATCCATATGTTGAGGCTCCAAATATCGAGATTCCAAGGGAGATTAAGCAGGAAGAAATTGCTTTATTCGAGCGAGCCGAGCGAGCTTTGCAGCCAGCTATAGAGCCAGCTATGGAGCCAGCGTTGGAGTCAGCTTTAGAGCCGCTGCTAGAAGCCAAGGAGGAAGTTGACGAAGATATTCAAATTGTAAGAGTTGTTGAGCGTCATCAGATTCCCCTCGAGCCCGTAGTCGAGCAAGCGTTGGCTCCAATCATCCCAGATCCATCAATTCCACCAAGATGCGGTGAAAATTTCAAGTTATGGAGCGTAAGTTAACTTTTTTTTTAAATGTACATCGAAGAAGTATCATATTTCCAGAGGGATGAAATGGTGGCATGGATATTGGCAGTATCAAAATCGGAAGAAACTGCCCAGATTTGCAAAAAGGAAGAAGTGGATGGTGCTTCGATGAAAGAATTTTTGTGTGAGAAGACTAAAAAAGAGCTAAATATTCAATATTTCCCATGGAAGAAGCTCAAAAAAGCAGCTCAACAGATGATTGAAAATTTGCCTCGTTAACCTTTGTCCTATGATACTTTTGATTTATTACTTGTTCCGACAATTACCCTTTCTCATATCCTTAACTTTTTTTTATTTTTTGGCTTTGACTGATATTGTAATTTTTTGACTGATATTGATCTTCAATTTTTCTCTCCACTTTTATCATTTCGTTTTCATCATTTTTCTCCAATTTTTTATGTTTTCAAATAAAGTACACAATCCCTAACCTACTTCCAAATATCCTTCAGCACCTGCAATTTCATCTCAAAAGATCTCCGCCATAACCACCATATCACATAATCGCCCATCTGCCATCTAAATACTAATCCTATAATTATGTTGGCAACTGCCATTTTGTCGGCATGTGCTCCACACCTTGTTGGTTTGTGAGTGGGTGTGTAGCTTCTCCACTATACAACCTGCCTCATTGAGCTTCATCTCTCGCTTCTCTTTTTTTGCAGCCTGTCCTTTTTTTTGATTGAGATAGGCTTACTTTTAACAACTTATCTGATAAGCGAAACAGATTAATTATCAGTAACTGATAAGGTTTTATCTTATCAACTCCTTATCTTATCACCCAAAACACTTTTTTCCGATTAATTATCATATCTTTTCTTTGCAGATTTGAGGTAGGTTGTACTTTATCAAAATTATGTACTTATCTGACCATCACTGATAATCACTAACTGATAAGATATTTATTTTATTAAATCCTTATCTTGTCACCCAAAACACTTTCTACTTGAAAAACATTTCACTCAATTTGTGATCCCTTCGGTTTCCATAGCAATCCTCCTTTTCCCTGCGCCTCTCCATCTTTTATCAGTACTTTGTTATCACCTCACTCAAAATCTTCCCCTTCTCAGCAACTTTATCGCCGCATATCAGCTCAACACTGATATGACTGATATAGTCCAGACATCCCGTCGGCGGCATCGAAATCCGATGCCCAGTCCTTTCCTGTTATCAAAACACTTGCTGAATAGTATTAGCTGGCGGAAGTATCTACCTGTTTCGGTAACTGATATGATAATGATTACTGATAAAACAAGTGAACCTCAGGAAAGGTATTTCCGGCTCCGAAGAGCTGATCCAGAGCTCAATGAGTCTGAAACTGTGCTTCAAGTCATGATCGCTTTTCGAAAAAACGATTACAAGGAAATGAAGTTCCTACTGTCACGCTACATTTTCCCGCCATCTTCATGGGAAAGGTTGAGCCAGTTGTATACTGATGGGATACAGAAATGGGTATATAACCAGTCTCTTATCAGTGATAAGTAATCATTTTCAGGCCGCTAGAACTGGCGCTTTGTTGGAAGACTCCGATTTGGTTTTGATCCCCAGAACCCCGAAAAAGAGCAAGAAAACCAAAAAGAGCCGAAGAGACAATGAGCTCGAGCCGTTTTTCTCGGCTGATGCGTTTTTGAGCAACAACTATTTGCAATGGAATACGTGGACTGATTTGAGCAATGCCGATGCTCAGCCATCTCCACCACTTTCTTCGGATTTTGAGCCGGAAGAGCCGGTAAGATGCTCCAAAGATGGTTCAAGCTCATTTGACGAAGTATCCGAAAATGGATATTCTTTGGAGATTCAAGTGAAACGGGAAATCAGGGATGATGAATTAGGTTTATATGAAGTACAACCATCTGCCGAAGAGCCCATGTTTGCTCCAAATTCATATGAGCAAAATAGTGGCTCATGGGAGCAGGTAGTAACTTACCTAAGTGGAATATTCATTTATTTATCACATTTTCAGCAGGTTCCAGTTGAAGGAGAGATGAGGAGAGAAACGATTGCTCCACAACGCTCCATTTTTCCAGGGCTCGGCGAGCCTGTGGAAAACTTTCTCGAGAGAGATGGATATTCTGATTATCAACAAATAGCGAATGATCAAGTATTTGAGCCAGATGAAGTTGAAGCTCCGGAAGTTGTCAAGTGGTCGCTGCCAACCGGCTGTGGTGTAGATTACAGAACTTGGAATGTAAGAGAATCACAAAGATACTGTAGATATAACAATACCGTAACCCTCAGGTAGATCAAATGGCCCAATGGGTATATAGTGTCACGGAATGCGAGAAATGTTGGCGAATTGTTATTGATCAGAAGATGGATGGTGCATCAATGACATGTTTTTTGCCGTATCGACCGAGAAAAGAGTTGAAGATCGAGTGTGGGAAGTGGTGGAAGTTGAGAAATGCTGCGCGACTTGTGATGAAATGGTCGAGATCATTGTGATTCCTGATTTGCTAATTTTTTATATGACTGTGATTATATTATCCTATATTTTCCACATCGTTATTGCATTAATGAATAGGGAGAAATCTGGCTTCAAAATATGAAGATCATTGGTTTTTTGCCGAAAATTCCCTGTTAGATAAGTTCTTTCAACAACCCTATTTTCATTTACTTTCTGATATGCCACATATATTTTTTTCTGTGAATTTTCTATCCTTTTTTTGCAAATAAACAATGTTTGGCCCTGGAATAGTTATATCTTCACTACCTGAAATGTTCATTTTTTGAAAAATTTTCAGGGAAGAAAGATGGTTCTTCCACTAACTGGCTCAATCACGCTTTTCAGACAAATATTTTTTTGATTCATCTTTTTCTGATTCCAGATTCAGAACCCTCAATAATCATCCCGTAGCCTGAATTTTCAACAAAATCTGAACATTTTCAACCAAAAAATTGTTCTTGAAAGTTCGAAAATTCATCAAAAGTGCACTGCTTTTTGTTTGCACACTACCAACACCCATCTGTTGCCCACCTGCAAACCACACCAATAAATGGTGTACACTCTCGCCTCACACCAATACACCACCACGAAATTATGCACCCTTCATCATTTGGATGTTTCGACGGCTCATGTCGGTCCTGTCTTTCGCTTTTTTTTGCCTCTCGCCCTCTTTTTCTCACTATCTTTACATTGCGGTATAAACATTGCATTTATTATATTTTTAAAGCCTGGTTAAATTAAAATATACAAATTCTCTCTTACAATTAAAACCATATGAACCATTTTTTTCTTTCGTTCTTTAAAAAATAAAACTTTTGTTTCGATAGAGCGCATTTACACCCTCCATAATATTCATCAATTTATTATCACAAATAAAAGTAGTTTGCTCTTTTTTTGCTAAAATTCGCTCGAAGCATCATTTTAAATTTATTTCAAATAAAATATGTCTATAATTTTATTTGAGACCTGTTAGCTCCAAATAATTGCCAAATTATCACTTTCTATGGGAATTTTATGCTTATTTTTGTTTTGATCGGTATAAATCGCCGCAAAACGCACATTTTAGTGTTTATAAATTTCAATTATATGAGAAAAGAGCATAATTTATTCAAATTTTCATTTAAAAAACGTTTGAAAATCCCATTTTAGCTTTAATTTCAGACATGTCCCATCTTTACTATTACTAATGGAAAACTTCTGTCAGTCTGTGACTATGTGCACTGCGATTTCTCGGTCAGTTTCCATCCGATTTTGCCCAAATTTGACTAGGGGCTCAGAAATGCTGTCGCGAAGGTGCACGAGAAATATCTAAGTGATCGATGGAGTCATTCGCCTTCCAGAACCGATTTTCAGATTTAAACCTTACATTTTCATGTTTTCATTTTCAAAAATTAAATGTCACGTTCTATTTCGAATTTTTTTTTCATATCGAAATGAGATAATCGGAATTTCAAACGTTAGACAGAAGTTTTCCATTATTAATAGTAAAGACCAGAAGGAAGTGACGGCGTAGCCGGCGCGCACCTTCTGGTTTTGAACATTTGCAATTGAGCGCATTTAACAACACCATGATTTTGACTAGTTCTACAAAGCAAAAAAGAAGAATGCTCCCGGTGAGGCTCGAACTCACGACCTTCAGATTATGAGACTGACGCGCTGCCTACTGCGCTACGGAAGCACTGTTCTTCACACAGCAATGCAATTTGACGCTAAACCTAAACTTTCTCCACAAATCTTTTTGTTTGTCCATTTTTAGATTCAAAAAATTTCCTTACTCCTTCCTTCATCCCTTTCATTTGTCTTGCACATTTTTGTTATCAGCTCACATTGCAGATAATCACATCACTGCTATGAATTATTGGCAAGTGTATAGGCGTCTCAAGCAATTAGGATCTCCTTCCGTTTTGTCGAAGCACTTACTGGATGATGAAACGTTTCAAGAGTATTTAGCTGCGGCTGTAAGTTACTGATAATGTTGATCGATAACATATATGAAATTCAGGAGGAATACTTGATACTACGAAGAAAATCGAATCACTCGGAGTTTAGATATGATGAAAATGTTCTTGAAATACTAGTTGCCTATCGCAAAGATGATTACGTGAAAATGGACAGGTATCAAAAAATTTATTATTATTTCAATTTTGTGATATTTCAGACTGTTATCAATTCACAAGTTGCGCACGGACAAGTTTCAGAAGTTATTTGAAGAAGGAATCGAGAGACAGGTACCTTATCAATTGTCCTATCAGTAATATCATTTGATATGTTTCAGGTTGCCACAACGAAGCTGCCCATGAAGATTCGAACCCAACAAACTGTTAAAGAAACAAAAGAGAAGAAGAGAAGCCGACTTAACCCAGATTGTTCAATGTTGCTTGGACGGCATGTGCAATCCAATTCAATATCGGACTGTTACCGTAGGGCATGGAAGCTTAGGACAATATTTCCACCCGGAACCCGAAAAATCACCCGACCAGATGGTGAATTTGCAATACTTCCCCTCCGGCCGGGAGAAAGTCAACCCAAAATAGTTAGGATGTCATTTACGAAGGTACCGGAGGATGCTGAGCCGAAGAAGCCCGGGCCACTGGCTCAAGACATCAACAGAAGTGAAACTGCGAAGAAAGTTGTAGCTCCGGCGTGGTGTGGACCGAAACGCGGAACACGAAGAAAAGCAGAGCCGGCTCAAGAAGTAGTTCTGGACCCCGGTCAAAAAATCGATGAAATAATAGACGAAGTGGTGAAAAACTTTTGTGAGTCTCGGGTCGGAGCATCTGCTGAGAGAGTCCAGAAAACAAGTAAGCAGTCAACAGTGGTGGAGCATTTGGAGGATGAAGCTCGGGTGGAGACAAGTAATGGTACAAAACGAAAAAGAATAGTGAGCCGGTGCATGGAAACTGTGGCGAAAAGGCGTTGTTCTCAACACTACGATCAAGTGGCTTCAGAAGACAATGGAGCACATATCGTGGTTGATCCGGTTGAGGTTTGAATGTTGTTTATAGGTTTAGCTCCAACAATATCAATTTCAGCCCTTGATTGAAGAAGTGCAAGATGAAAGGGCAGCTGCTCCGTTGAACGATGAAATTTTATGCTCACCGAACAAGCTGCTGGCAAGAGCTCAACCAGTATTGTCAGATGAGCTGATTGTGAGAATAGCTTTCGATCTAGCTCAAGTTAGACTAATATAGTTAGAAACAGATAAGCATTATTGAATTTACAGGTGATACCAGAAATGGCACTTATTGAGAATGATGTAGCACCCATTGACGTTCCGACTAACTCAACGTCACCTGAACGAAATGTGGATGCTCTGGAACCGGTTGAGGAAACAGTAGAAGAGCCCATGGAGGAGGGGCTCGATCGTTCAGTACTGCATCCAGTTGAGGCGTTCAAAGCTCGGCGTGAACCATCTTTGCCAGTTCCTCTAGAATTCGAAGAGGTTTGATTTAGTTCTGATATAAAGCCAGTCAACAAGTATTGAATTTTCAGGGGCTACTAGAAGTGATTACTATTGAGGATGATGATGAGACAGCTGGGCCACAGATTGTGGTTCCAACAAGCTCAGAATCGCGTGAAGGAACTGTTGAAGCGATATTCGAGGTCGGAAGGAATGTCGAGCCGAAGCAAGTCGAAAATCAAAGGAACCATCATATTGAGCAGCCTATTGATCATCAAGATAATCAACTAGGTCCATATCAGCTTCCTGATAACGTTGATTGGTCCCTCCCACCGGGAGGCACAATGGATTTTACCAAGTGGACGGTAAGGATAACATTCTGATATAGTCAAATAATCTCAAAATTTTGAAGGTGGCTCAAATGGCTCACTGGGTTCTTGACGTCACAACTTCACTGAAAAGTCGGCAAATAATCGAGGGCGAGGAAATGGATGGAAAGTCGATGCAGGATCTTCTCAACCCAGCATTTCGACATGAGATCAAACTTGGTTTCGGACCATGGCGGAAGCTCGAGAAGGCGGCTCGAATAATGGTGGACTATGCAGAAACTCACTAGCTTGATTTGTTTTTTTGTTGTTAGATAAGTTATTTGTCATTATCAAGATTGTTGGATCTCAATTTTTTGTTGGTTTTAAAGCTTTAAAATCTCTGTTGTTGTTATTACCTTGTTGATATAATATAAAGTTCATATTTTTAATCAGATAAGTTTTTACCTCGAAATCCATAACTTCAACAAAATATTGCACTCAAAACACTCCTTATCAGCTCGAAGAGCTCACCAAAATTAATTTTCCTCTTTGCTCTACACCTTTCACCATTAGGGTGGGTCCACCCTCGCCACGCAGACCACCAATACATTACACTATCTCTAACCACTCTCCATCATTTGCCTTGTCTCTCCCTCCCTGGCCGCACTCACATAATTTTTTTCTCTCATTTTTCTGCTTCTCGCTCCCTCCACGTTACTCAAAACATTTCCCCATTGATTGATACGCTTTCTGTTTTACTCTCTCTTTTTCACTTCTTTTTTTTATTTGTGAGCTTTAATAACTTCATAACATATAAATTCTATCTTAAAAACATAGGAACCATTTTTATTTCTATAAAAAATAGCTTTTTATTTCGATAGAGCGCGCTTACACCCTCCATAATACTCATCAATTTATTATCACAAATAGAAGTAATTTAGCTCTTTTTGCTTGCTAAAATTTGCTCGAAGCATTATTTCAAATTTATTTTACATAAAAATGTATATTATGCCATTTCAAACCTTTTAGCCACACATAATAGCAAAATTATGACTTTTTATGAGATGTTAGGTTTATTTAGTATTTGATCAGTATAAACCGCCACAAATCGCAGATTTTAGTGTTTATTAAATTCAAATATATGCGGAGAGCATAATTTATACAAGTTTTCACAAAACATCTTAGAAAAATCCCATTTTAGCTGCAATTTCAGTCATGCCTTACCTTTTTTGAACTGTTTCAATGACGCCCATTTGGCGAAATTTTGGATTGATAAAAATATACTAGTTCTAACTAAAGCAAAAAAAGAATGCTCCCGGTGAGGCTCGAACTCACGACCTTCAGATTATGAGACTGACGCGCTGCCTACTGCGCTACGGAAGCACAGTGTTTCACACATAAATACAACTGCGACTCTAAACCTAAACGCTCGACAATATGCTTTCTCCACATTTCTCTTTGGGTGTTCACCTTTCGATATCCATCACGCTATACCATACTTTCCTCGTCCGTGATTAAACCCCAATCAATCTCTCCTTTCTTCATCCCTTTCATTTGTCTTGCACATTTTTGTTACCTGCTCACTTTGCAGATCACTGATATGAATCATAAAGTTCAAGTGTGTAGGCGTCACGAGCAATTAGGATATCCTTCCATTTTGTCAAAACACTTACTGGATGATAAAACGTTTCAAGTGTATTTAGCTGCGGCTGTAAGTTACTGATAATGTTGATCGATAACATATATGAAATTCAGGATGAATACTTGACACTTCGAAGAAAACCGGATCAGTCAAAGCTTGATTATGAAGAAATTGTTCTTGAAGTACTAGTGGCTTATCGCAAAGATGATTACGTGAAAATGGAAAGGTAAGTCGTTGTGCGCCTTTAATCCGTAGTATTATCGTTCCCATTTGAATCGAGCCTCGTGGCCTAGAAAACCCCAAAAAGTCCTCGAAGCGAAGAGCTGTTTTGAGATGTGTGCCTTTAAGTTGTACCGTAATTTTAGTTGTGTTTTAGACTACGGTTTAAAGGCACACACAGAGTAATGGCTGCGTAAATCTACAACGGAGGGGTCGATTCGTTTGAAACGGATAATACTTTTTAAAGGCGCATATCACAAAATATAGAAATGGTTGCGATTCCGATCACTCTGAAAATGTTGCTCAACTTTGTGGTATTTCAGACTATTATCGTCTCACAAATTTCACACGGATATGCTCAAAAAGTTATATGACGACGGGATTCAGAAACATGTATCTAATCAATTGTTTTAACATTAATACCATTTTATATTTTTCAGGTTGCCAAATTGAAATCGGCCATAGAAGTTGACACTCAAAGAATGGAAAAAGAAACAGCAGACGCTAGACGCCGACTTAACCCAGATTGGCAAACCATGTCGGTATCGAACTATCTGACGACAAGGAAGCTCACGGAAGCATATCCATACGGGACCCAAATCATCAAACAACCAGATGGTCAAAGATTTGCATTACTTCCCGGCAAGACGGGAGAGAGCCAAGTCAGAATGGTGAGAGTAACTTCGATGATGCCGGTGGTAGTTGATCCAGCCATATTGAGAGCCAAGCCGGCTCCAGGAGCATCGGTAGAGGTCGAAAAGCTGGAAAATTGTCAGCCTCAAGTGAAAGCGACGCACACGCAAAAGGTAGAATTGTGTGATAGTTATGATATGAGCAAAACAATTTCAGACACCAATGCAAAACATCGCTGATAACAAAACTAAAAATGGTCCTCGTGGATCGAAGCTCGGGCCATTGGTTCAAGACATCGAGAGGATCAATGAAAACAACGTCGGGAAAAATGATAAAGTGGTACGTTGTTTTATAGTTATGACATAAATATTAGAAACATTCAGTTACCAGTGAAAATGACCCGTGCAACTCGAAATAAGGCAGATGATGGAGTTGATATTACGACTAGGACTATCAACAGCAGTGAGACTGTGAAGAAAGTTCTAGCTCCGGCGTGGTTTGGACCGAAACGCAAAGCACCAACAAAAGGAGTACCGGCTCAAGAAGTAGTTGTGGACTCCGGTCAAAAAATCGCTGAAACAATAAACGAAGTGGTGAAAAATGTTTGTGGACCTCGGGTCGAAGCATCTGCGGAGAGTGTCCAGAGAAAAAGTGAACAGTCAACAGTGATGGAGCGTTTGGAGGATGAAGCTCGGGTGGAGACAACTAATGGTACGAAACGGAAAAGAGTTGTGAGACGGAGGCCAGAAACTGTGGCGAAAAAGAGTTGTGTTCAACAGGGTGATCAAGTGGCTTCAGTAGATAATAGATCCCATATTGCAGTTGATACGGCTGAGGTTTGAATGTAGTTTATAGGTTTAGCTCCAACAATAGTAATTTCAGCATTCAACTGCGAGAGTCGATGAGGAAGGAGTGCAGGAAGATGGGGCATTTACACCTGTGGACGATGAAGCCTTGATCTTATGTCCACCAAGTAGACTGGCAGACTGGTTGTCAAGAGCTCAACCAGTATTGTCAGATGAGCTGAGCATAGCTCTCGATCCAGCTCAAGTTAGACTATTATGGTTAGAAACAGAGAAGAATTATTGAATTTACAGGTGATACCAGAAATGGTACTTGCTGAGAATAATGATGGGCCAAATGTACCAGCCACTAACGTTCCGACTAGCTCAACGTCACATGAACGAAATGCGGATGTTATAGAAGAAAGAATAGAAGAGCCGATTGCGGAGGTGCTCAATCATTCAGTGGTGCATCTGGTTGAGGTTGTTGAGCAAGTTCGAGACCAAGAGGATCAACAAATAAATCAAAGCGCTCAGAATGAGGTTTGTGATAATTTGCATGATAGAAATATCTCATGGATTTTTTCAGGATAATTTTGTTGATCAACATCAACTGAATCCAAGATCAGAATTGCGTGAAGAGCCGATGGGTGAGGTGCAAGTTGAGCAGCAACCAGAGATTGCCGGACCTTCAACCGCGGTGTCACCTGAAGGTCATATGGAAGCTGGATCCACCAGAAACTTCCATTCTGATGTTATGATGGTCCAAGAGCAAGAAGAGATGGTTGTGCCCTCTATCCCAGTGTCAGCTGAAGGAAATGGGGAAGATGGTTTCATCGGAGATCCCCACTCTGTTAATATAATGAACGAAGAGCAAATGGCGGCAATGTTTTATCCATCATTTGAAGAATATTTAGCTGGTGCCCGGAATTTTGAGTTGGAAGGGGTTCGTATTTTTTTCAGCGGATTGTTTTCATCCTTAGATTTTTGCAGGCGATGTTTGAAGTTGAGCAAGTACGAGATCAGATGGATCAACCTGATCAACAAGAATATCGGCTTCCTGCAAATGTTACGTGGTCCCTCCCAGTTGGATGCACCATGAATTATACATTATGGACAGTAAGTGTTCACATTTTGATATAGTCAAGTAATGTCCAACTTTCAGGTTGCTGAAATGGCTCAATGGGTGTACAGTGTGACTGAGAACTCGAGAGCACGCCAAATCTTTGAGGATGAGGAAATGGATGGAAGATCGATGGTGGACTTTTTGAATCAGGACTTCCGAGGAGAGATCGATCTTAGTTATGGACCTTCCAGGAAGCTCGAAAAAGCGGCTAAGATCATGGTGCATCAGGTGGAGCAAAAGCCTCCTGTGAATCCTATATTCCTTCCAGATGGATGTGATATGGATTTTATGCAGTGGACGGTAGGTCAACACTCTTTGTTAGTTGAATATCGCCCGTATTTTCAGATTGCCCAAATGTCGGATTGGGTTCACCATGTAACAGGATCCGACAAAAGCCGCCGAATAATTGAGGAACAGGATATGGATGGAAGATCGATGCGCGACTTTCAAAATCTGATGTTCCGAAAAGAGATAGAGATTGGATTTGGGCCATGGAGGAAGCTTGCGGCGGCAGCTAAGATTTTGGTTGATCAGAATCAACACTTGCCTATCCCGGAGAATAAGGTGTGGGTCCTTCCAGAAGGTGACGACGAGAACATGCATTACACAAAATGGACGGTAAGGCAATACATTTTGATAGTCAAATAGTGTCCAAATTGCAGACTTCTCAAATGTCGGAATGGGTTCTTGATGTGACAAGGTCATCAACAACCAGCCAGCTCATCGTGGAGGGGGATATTGATGGATCACTGATGACAGATTTTCTTGAGCTGGAACGCCGAAAAGAGATGAACATTAGTTTTGGACCATGGAGTCTACTTGCAAAAGCAGCTCACATTATTGTGACTACTATTCCGAAAAAACCAATCGTTATAACACTTTAATTTTTTTTGTAGTAGTAGTTGATTTTTAGATTTTTATTGTTTTTACGGGTTTTATGTCATATTTTATTGCATTGACGGTTCTGCTTTTTGTGTTATTTATTGTTGCCATGAAATAAACATTTCATATTTTAACTCAGATAAGTTCTCTGTGACAAAAAACCTCTGCTCGCCGAGCAACATCAAATTTCTCGTTCTAATTTTCACCAGAAAGTAGTTCATTTCAAGCCAAAAAAAATTCCGTTGTGCTCATTTTTGTTATCTGTTTGTTAGATACCAAACACCAGAATCGCGGAGTGTCGTACTACTGTCCATTAGTCCTAAGTATAATTGTATTAACGTAAATCAACTCGAATCAACGAAATCAAACCACCAACTCTATTATCCTTTTTTCAAACTGACCCAAATCGTCTGCTAGTTACGTAATGCACCAATCCTCATTATTATATGTGCCAAAACAACGGCTAGCAATATAACAAGTGCACTCCTGGGTCTCGATACACTTTTGCAGTTCGGGTACTGTATTTACGTTCAAAATGAATTTTCGAAACGCAAAAACGCGTCGAGACCCAGGGGCGCACTTGCTTTATTCAGAGCCGTTAGTTTGGCATTTATGCTCTCCACCATTGGTGTCATGGTGTCCACCTTCTCCCTTGGTGCAGATGTTGCGTAGCGGTCCCACCATACGCGTTGCGGTCTTCTCCTTCTCTTTACCTCATCATTAATCGCTCTCTCGGTTATTTGTCGTTGATGCCATTTGTTATTGCTCTGTCTACTATAATTATAATCTTTTGGTTCCCTCACCTCATTCATATTTTACTTAGATACGCTTCTGTGTAGAACCTTTTTTTTCAAAACGATATTCAAACTAAGATTTCAATTATTTTTAGCCAGTCACTTCTCTTCCAGGCATCTACAATCTACAAAAATGACATCAACCACCAAAAAGCCAGCAGTCGAGCTGCCTCATTGTTATCAAGCTAACTTGCTTCGAAACTTGCTCGATGATAAGGAATTCACCAAATACATGAGAGCGGCTGTAAGTTTATCAGACAATGATAACGAATAACTTATCTGATGTTCAGGAAGCATATATAAAAGAAGGGCCACACACCAACAACCATCAAGTTTATTTGGAAGTGATGGTGGCGTATCGGAAAAATGATCTTGCGACAATGAAAAAGTTGGTTATTCATAGATTCATAGATTCATAGATTCATAGATTCATAGATTCATAGATTCATAGATTCATAGATTCATAGATTCATAGATTCATAGATTCATAGATTCATAGATTCATAGATTCATAGATTCATAGATTCATAGATTCATAGATTCATAGATTCATAGATTCATAGATTCATAGATTCATAGATTCATAGATTCATAGATTCATAGATTCATAGATTCATAGATTCATAATGTTATAGACTGATACAAATCAACCCTTTCACAACAATGGTTCGAACAGAAATGGCAAAGCTGTATAGAAAAGGGATCAAGAAATTGGTAGCTCTCCTTTTGTCCAATATCATAATCACTCAATATTTCAGTGTCAAGAAAGCAATCTACCCCTGTCATCAGCCGACTTAATGGAATCAGAACTCGCCTACAAATCACCCGAGACTGATCCAACAAAACGTATCTGGGATCAGGTATTGCACAACAAGCCGCCAAATACAATCTTAAAATATGAAAAGTTGGCAAGAGACACAAACAGTAATGTAGATGATGTGAGTGAAGTTTTAGGTTTAGGTTAATCCTTGTATCTTGTCTACAGGTGAGGAAGTTCATAATGATGAAGAAGAACCATCGGAGAGGATTAGCTAATAGTACCAAAATTCTAAATTGCATATATGAGTTTGATAGGCATCGGCGAAATGAGCTTACCGTAAACATGACGAAGTTCTATGTTGTGCCTCCGAAATTGAGCACTGTTGATCCGTCGATTTTGAAGAACAGCCGGATTGCTGAGATGCAACGAGGCAAACAACTTGGTGGATCTCAATTGATCCGCCATCCGAATGGTCCGATGATGTTGAAGGTGACACCGAATGTTGTTGCTGGACCGTCCACATTGGAAGGTGCGGCTTTGAAGACGGTTGACGGCTGGGCTTATCCGAGTGTTCCAACAGAGCAGGGAGATGCTCCAGGAAGGAGTGTTGATACTGAAGTGGCACACGGGCAGCGTAAGATAGTGAGACAAATCGCCCGACCAAGAAGAGTTTGTAACGGTCCGGCAATTCGAGATGCAAAGCTGTCAGGCCAGTCGAGACCTAGAAAGTTAGTCGAGAGGGCTCCAATTCCGACAGTATCGGGTGAAGCCGAGCATCGGGAACGAGCATCAGCTCAGGAAGAAGAGCGGGTCAATGATAACAACTTGAAGCAGGATAGGATTGAACCGGAGAGCACGGAGCCTCGAGTTGAAAAGAATCATATGGAAGTGGCTCCCACACCAAAAATTGTTGCTTCACGTAAACGGAAGGAACGCCAGAATAAAGCTAAAGAGCCCGTGGCAAAGCGTGGTTGTCGTCGATCAGCACGATTGAACAGAAGAGATACGTCTGAATTGCCAACACAAGACCATGAAGGAGAAGAGGTTTGTGGATTTTGATTGGCTGATCATGTTTATTTTTTTCAGTTGTCTGATGGAGAGCAAACAAATGGAGCAGTTTCTACAGCTGATCAGGATCCGATTATGCCAATGATAGGAAATGAGTCAAACGATCTACATCTGGAACATCAAACAGAACAGGTTTGAATATAGTTATGCTGATCTGCAATAGTAATCATGATCTGTTACAGATGCCACCCGCTTCGGAACAAGTTGATGAGGTAGAAGAGCAACTTGATGCTCCAACTGATGAAAGATTGAGCGAGCCAATGTTTGAAGAGATACCAAGTGAGCAGATTGAAAGATGGGAAATGAACAGATCAAGACTGGATGAGGTTTGTTTTTGCTTTGATAGGAACATAAACATCATATATTGAACTCTCAGATGGAAACAGAAACTCGAGCTTCAACCACAGAATCACCTGAACCAACTGTGGAAGATAATGATGTGCAGGTTATTAAAGACGAGCCAATAGAAGAAAGAGAAGAGCCCGTTAGAGTTGAAGAGCCAGTTGGAGAGATGTTTGAGAACCCATTCGATGCTGTGTACGATTTTCCAATGTCGAATCCGGAAAATGATGCAAATGTAGAGGAGGAACAGGTTTGAACTTTTTCAGTGGATCGTTGTTGATCTATGACTCTTTCAGATGAGATTACCAGTAGAACAAGGACTTGTGGAGCAGCCGGTTGAGCAAGTCGTTGAGCAAGTCCAAGTTCAAGCAGAGGAACAACTTCAGCAGGAAAATTTGAGAGTTGAGCTTCCTGAAAATCTGCCTTGGTCCCTCCCGCCTGGATGCACTATTGATTTCACGGGATGGACGGTAAGGATCATATTTTGATATAGTCAAATAACTTCCAACTTGCAGGTTGCTCAAATGGCTCAATGGGCCTTCAGTGTGACTGACAAATCGGTGAAAAGCCGACAAATAATTGAAGATGAGGAGATGGATGGCAGATCGATGAGGGATTTTTTGAGTCGAGAATTCCGATTAGAGATTGATATGGGTTGGGGACCATGGAGGAAACTCGAAGCGGCTGCTCAGATCCTGGTGGACTTATTGGAGCAACAAGGCTCTCTTCCTGAGAATCCACCAGGGTTCCTTCCTGAAGGTGGCGGTATGGATTACAGAAAATGGACGGTAAGACAACACACTTTGATAGTCAAATAATGTCTAGTTTTCAGACCACCCAAATGTCTGAATGGGTATTCAGCGTGACAGGATCCGACAAAACTAGCAGAATTATTGTTGAACAGGAAATGGATGGAAAGCTGATGCCTGATTTTCTAACCATGAATTTCCGAAATGAGATAAATATTGGATTTGGACCATGGAGGAAACTCGAGGCAGCAGCTCGAGAGATGGTTTATTCTGCGGTTAATCAATCATAATAATATTTTATAGCTTCAATTTTCCTTTTATTGTTGTCTTTCACTGATCGATCTCTGAAAATTTTATGGTTCTTGTACTTTTTTATAACTGCAAAGACTTTTTAATTATAGTTTTTGTTTTCCCGTGTTACGAACACTCTATTTTTGCGCAGAAAAATTTGGAGTAGTTTTCATAAATAGAGAGTTTTTGGCAAAAACTGCTGTACATTGCACTGTCGATAGTATGTCAATCCAATTATATGAAGAGATTGAAACATTTGATTGTTGAAGTACCAGTGTGGCAGTGGAGGTAATGAGGCTAAGCGTCCTGATTTAAATTAGTGCAATTGTATTGCCATTGTCTGATATTTTCAGACATATTTTCAGCAGTTCATGAGCAGCCGGCGATGCCGTCCACACCACGGGTCATCTTTTTTGTTGGACACATTGCCCTACGCTCCCACCAATGGTGAGACCATACGCGTTGCACCCCTCCCCGCCCCTTTACCTCATTCATTGATTGTTCCAAAAACGCATTGTTTTCTCTACACCAGTTATTTATTTTTATAACCATTTCGTATTCTTTTCTCTGTATTTTCCCGCGTTTCACATTATCAATTCATCGTTGTAGGCTACAAAGAACATGTTTTTTCATCAAAAATCGAGTTTTATGGACTCTTGACATTGTTTTTAATATTTCTTTTCCAGTTATAGTTTCGTGAAAATAGAGAAATATGAGAAAAATGCCATTTTTTTCTCAGGCGTCATAAATTTAGTTGATATCCTGAACTTCTTCTATTAGAATACATAAACTTTGTATTTTCTTCCGTTGCATATCAATTATTTATCAACTATTCAGTTTTTTCAGTTATACGTACGACTTATCAAAACGAATCAACTACCACATTACCAATGCTGAAAATCGAATGGACAAGCCGTGACCCAGCTATTCTCCTCCGGAACTTGCTGGATGATATTATCTTCGACGAGCACATGGCAGAAGCAGTATGTTTATTAGATAATGATAACGGCTAACTTATCTGATGTTCAGGAGTGGTATATAAAATCAGGTCGAAGTAACAAAAATCAAAAACTTTATATAGAAGTTATGCTGGCTTACCGGAATGATGACTATCCTACAATGAAAGGGTGAGTTCATAGATTTATATACTCACAAATAGTTGATTTTTACAGCCTCATAAAGTTCAACTCATTTCCACCATCGGTACGATCAGAAATGGAGAAGTTATACATGAAAGGATTCAATAAATTGGTACGTTCCTATTATCATTTACAAAATTATCTGAATATTTCAGCACCTGCAAAACAATCAACCGTTGTTATCACCAGAAGCTTCGAAAATTGAACTAGCATATCAATCCACCAAGCAGGATCCAGCGGAAGCTTACTGGGATGTGGCGTTTCAAAACAGAACGCCACGCATGAATTATGATTTTTTGGCAGAAGATACGGGAAGAACTAAAGAAGAGGTAGGAAATGTTGTGTTAGGTTTAAAAGAAAGTTCTTATCTCATTTACAGGTCTCGAAGTATATGAACAAAAAGCATCAAGATGAATATAAAAGACGGAATGATCCTGTCCTGCTTAGTTTCATAGCTGAGTTCGAAAGGTATGGGAATGAAAACACGGGAAATGAAGATCGTGGGGATCAGCCGAGCACTCCGGAAGATGCTCCAGCCTTGAGGTCTCGGAAACGTTGTCAAAATGTAAAAGCTTCCGAAAGGTCCAAACGGCAACCTCGCAAACAAAAGGTGCAGTGATCCGAGGGATTTTAAAACATGAGATTTTTAGAAGCTAGAAAAAGTGATTGATCAAGTTCCACCATCACGGGGAGATTGGATATCTAACGGAGCACAAACTGACGGTTCAGAAAGTCCCTATCCCTTGGAAAATGCTCCAAGTGATGATGGAAATCAGACTGTTGATTCGGTGAGTCGGTCGCTATTGGAGGATGCTTCACTTCACCACAGACGGAGCGAGTCTGGTCTTCAGGAGGTTCGGACTATACCAACTGACATAACCTAAAATTTTTTTGCAGTTGGCTCCAGAGCCTGAGCCAGAGAACGATGGAGCTCTCGAGGCACCACTTGATAGTTTTTCGGACGATGTGGGAAACGAGTCTAGATCTCAAGAAGCATGGGAGGTTTTACAGTCTCCGCCAAGAGTTGATGACTCACAATTTGATAGTTACCCGGGATCCCTTCCGTTTGACGGAGGACTGCAGAATTTGGATTTTTATCAGATGCTTGAGGTTTGAAACTTTCTGATTCACGAGAGAAATTGAATTTTCATAGTTTGCACGTGTGAATGATGTTGGAGCATATGGAGCACAGTTTGATGATTATGTGAATGGAGGAAACGAGCACGGAGCTCACGAGGTTTTGAGTTCCCTAATTCACAAGATACTCATATTTTTTGCAGTTGGCTCCAGAGCATTATGGAGCTCAGATCGATGTTTTTTCCGGTCGGTCAGCTCGAGGTGATACTTCGTATCCGTATCTGGCACAGCCGCGTCGAGAAGTAAAAATAGAACCAGTGGATGCTGATGAGGGTTTGGAGGTTACCTACGCCAGTTTTGGCGATCCTTCCGCTACGTCAACAAAAGTGACGAAAGACCATTTCGGAACATCAATCCAAGAAGAGCCTGCTTCACTCCCACCACGGCCTACGCCATTACCAACTGTAGAAAATGGAGGCGCATCATCATCCAGAATTGGTGCCGACTATGGGCAGCTCGCATTAGGTTCAGCTGTAAAAGATGAAGACATGGTGCGACCACCAATCGACACACCAATACAAGACGAGAATGATCCACTTTCTCAACTGCCAGCGCCAACACTAGCTCCACCAACTCCACCACAGCGCGCACCACTTTCAGCTGTAGGAAATGGAGAAGTACCACCACCCAGGATTGGTGAGAACTATATGCTGTGGAGCGTAAGTATTCCGTTTCGAGAAATCAGATAGTGTCGCATTTTCAGATCGCAGAAATGGCGGATTGGGTGTACGACGTCACGAAATCCGAGAAGTGCCGTTCCATCATCATAGAGGGCGAGTTTGACGGCACATCGATGAAGGACATTGCAACTGACGGTGATCTTCAAAAAAAGGCCCAGTTTCCATTTTGGACATATGGGAAGTTGAAGAAAGCCGCTGAACAGATGTACAATCATTTAAATGGTCGTCGAATTTCTCGGGTTTTTCACGAGTTTTAATATTTTTTGCCCTGGCACTGATATTTACTTTTTTGTCGCGTATAAAATGTGTTTTCTATTATAAGTTATATCAATCCAACCATATAATGTCATTGAAACATTTGACCGTTGAAGTAACAATATGGCAGTTGTGTTAATGAAGCTGAAATTTTCTGACAAAGATTAATGAAATTGCATTGTCATTGTTTGATATTTTCAGACATATTTTCAACGGTTTTAGAGTTGAGATTCGAAATTCTCACGCAAAATAGCTCCATGTGCAGAAACCGCGTTTAAACTATTCCTCTCAAAATAAACAACTAAAAACGGTATTCTCATTGTTTCTTCCAACTGATCATCACAGGTCACCCTTTTTTCGAAAATTTTACCAGATCTTTCCAACATAAACTGGCCAGATTACATTCAGTGCTGCATTTCTGCCAAAATCCAGAACTACGTGAAAAACGGTTCATCACATTCTGTGCGCCTTTTTCGTTTTTTTGTAAACTGCACCCTTATGGCGCACAACAGTCTCTTATCACCATCTGCTCTCCCCCATTACATCATAGTGTCCACCTTTCTCTTGGCCAGTGCGTATTGCGCTACGCTCACACCACGCGTTGCGGTCTCCCCCTCCCCTTCACTTCATTCATTGATTGTTTGAAAAAACGTTTTGTTGTCGTTATAGCATTTATTTGTTTCTCAAACCGTTCCGTATTTTTTGATCTGTATTTTCTTGCAATTCATTTGATCCATCGTTTTGACCAGTGAGTGGCCATGGAATGAGTGGCCGTGGAAGTGTCGGTTCCTAGGCCATGTCGATTTACAAGGAAAACTTTTTTTTCAGAAAAACTCGAGTTTTATTGACTTTTGATATTTTTCTTCTCGTAGTTCATGTTTATGAGCCTTTTCATTCGGAAAATATGCATTTAGTCACTTTTTTCCTGTTTTTATCCATAAAACTGGCGTTTTGCGGAAAAAAAGTTTTCCTTGTAAATCGAAAAATCGGCACTTCTTCCACGGCCAGCCATGACTGATCGCAACAATAGATTGCTGATATCAGTCATCAACTATCCAAAACTTTTCAGGAATACGTTCATCTTTCCGAATGGCACCAACAATGGAAGTCAAATCGACCACTCATGATCCAGCAATTCTCCTTAGAAAATTGCTCGATGATAAGCTTTTCAAAGAGCACATGGCAGCGACTGTGAGTTTTTAGATAATGATAACTGACAACTTATCTGCTGTTCAGGAGGCATATATAAAACGAGGTCCGCACCGCAACAACCATCAAGTTTATTTGGAAGTGATGGTGGCGTATCGAAAGGATGATTTGCCAACAATGAAAAAGTAGGTTTATAGATTCATAGATTCATAGATTTATAGATTCATAGATTCATAGATTCATAGATTCATAGATTCATAGATTCATAGATTCATAGATTCATAGATTCATAGATTCATAGATTCATAGATTCATAGATTCATAGATTCATAGATTCATAGATTCATAGATTCATAGATTCATAGATTCATAGATTCATAGATTCATAGATTCATAGATTCATAGATTCATAGATTCATAGATTCATAGATTCATAGATTCATAGATTCATAGATTCATAGATTCATAGATTCATAGATTCATAGATTCATAGATTCATAGATTCATAGATTCATAGATTCATAGATTCATAGATTCATAGATTCATAGATTCATAGATTCATAGATTCATAGATTCATAGATTCATAGATTCATAGATTCATAGATTCATAGACTCATAGATTCATAGATTCATAGATTCATAGATTCATAGATTCATAGATTCATAGATTCATAGATTCATAGATTCATAGATTCATAAAAACCTGAACATTTATTTTACAGCCTCATGAACGTCAGCCCATTCCCTGAGTCAGTTCGACACGAGATGGAGCAGCTGTACATCAAGTTGTTCAACAAAGTGGTATGTTTCCCACACTTTATACAAAACAATTCAATATTTCAGTGTCAACGAAACGAGCATCCATTATTTTCATCAAACGAATTGAGAGAAGAAGTGAGATACAAATCATCCGAGCTGGATTGGGCAAAGAAAATATGGGATGAGGCATACATCAATAACAAGTTAGACGCAAAGTTGAATCATAGTCTACATAGGGCAAATATGAGAAGGCCGGAAGAAGAGGTGAGTATAGTTTTTTTGAACCGCTGCAAAACGCATTCCTTCGTGCTTTATCAAATTAAAAAAAATCAAAATTTATACGAAGTCTCAACAAAAAAAAACGTTGGCTCATTTTAGCGGACATTTCAGCCATGGCCTTACTTTTTGAGCATTTGCAATAGAGCGCATTTGATAGAACTTTATTTTGACAATATTTGAGTTAAAAAAAGATTTTTTTCATAACTACAGATGGCAAAGTATATGAAGGAAAAAGAGAAAGAAGAAAAAAGAAGATTGGAGGATGTTGTTATTCGAAAGTTTATCGCTGAGTTTGAAAAATATGCGAAAGAGAAGGAATACAATGAAGTGGAAATTATTGAAAATACAAGGTCATCTCGAAAACGACAAAGTGCAAGATCCATTTCGTTGACTGCTCCACCGGAAAAAAGAGCAGCAACTGGAAATGAGCAGGTATCAGTGATTCGTAGGGTTCGGGTTTATTTTTGTGTTTTTCAGGTGCCAAATCTTGAGATAGAAGAGTTTGATGAAGGTGTTGAGAATGAAAGGGAAAGTGGCAATTCGTCCCAAAGAGCAAGGCCCAGCTCTTCAACTCAAAGAGCAAGGCCCAGCTCTTCAACTGAAGCACCAAAAGAAGTTGGAAAAGTGAAAACTGAACAGGAGCTAGTGAGGGAAGAGGGTGATGGGATTGATATGCCGAGAGAGCCAATCGTGCCATGGCTACCACCTTCGATGGAGTTCCTTGGGAGGCCTGAGCCGAAAGTTGAAGTTTCCGAAAATCAAATGGAGGCGCCGGAGCTCGAGCAAGAGAATATCGAAGAAGTAGTTGTAGAAAATGATGGAGTTCGGGACGAGAGTCCGGAGCCAGATAGACCGAGTCGATCAGTGACGGTGGACAAAGATGAGGATAGTGGTGATCAAGATGATGGTGGTGATCATGCTGATCATGATGACGACAATGATGATGATGATGTAGTGGAAATTGGGTTTTTCAATGTCAAGGCAGAGCCGGTAGATGCGATTGTGGAGCAACCGGCTGAACAACAAACTGTGCAAGAGCCAGCCCCACTTCCAGCTGTGCCAATCCTGGAAGAGCCAGTTTTACATCCAGTCGTGCGCGTCAAAGAACATCCGAATGGTGTGGTGGAGCCGCAAGTGGCCCTGAATGTGGAGCAACCAATAGCTGTACCAGTTCCGGCACAATCTGCGCCACTACCAGCTCCATCATGTTCGAGACATTCTGCGTCACTTACACCGGAAGATCCAGCTTCAGATCCAGCACAAGCACCAGTTTTGGCTCAGCCTGCCCCACTTCCAGCTGCACCAATCCTGGCACAGCCAGCACCAGTTCCAGCAGTGGAAAACAAAGACGGACGACAACCCAAAATTGGTGAGGATTATAGTCAATGGAGCGTAAGTATTATGTTTCATACAATCAAATAGTGCCATATTTTCAGATCGAGGAGATGGCGGACTGGGTGTATACCGTCACCAAATCAGCGAAGACTCGAGCAATCATTATCGAACAAGAAATTGATGGCGAACAGATGGAGTTGTTCCTGACGGACAGGACTCGAGTAGAAAACAACATTCCATGGGGTCGATTTCAGAAGTTACGGGTTGCTGCTCAACAGATGATTGATAATTTGAACACTCGTTGATATCATTGCCCTTTCTGGTTTTTTATTGCTTTTTGTTTTTTGTTGAATATAAAAGTTGTTATTTATCAACATGATGATATTTCACAAACGTCTCCTTCGCATAATACTCCTGGGAAGCTCAGCAACCTCTTATCAGTGGGTACTCTCAGCCGTTGCCATGGTGTCCACCTTTCTCTATCCAAAACCTCCCGCTCTTTATCTATCTCCTTTCCAATAGTGCAAGCCACAAAAACAAAGTCCGTATCAAATGGCATCACTGTCATTTTGTGCTAAATATGATTTCTATCCAGCCTTCCTGCTTAGAAGTCTTCTTAATGATAATATCTTCAAAGAAGTCATGACAGATACTGTAAGTTTATCAGATAATGATATCGGTTAACTTATCTAATGCTCAGGAAGATTATATTATGAAACGAGGTACTCACAGTAACAATCACCAAGTTTATCTAGAGGTGATGTTGGCATATCGAAATAATGACTATCCTAGGATGAAAGAGTGAGCTTCTAGATACATAGCACTATGAATATCTGATTTACAGGCTCATAAAAATGAACCCATTTCCACTATCGGTTCGAACAGAAATGGTGAAACTGTATATCAAAGGGTTCAATATATGGGTCAGTTCCCAGACCGTGTATACCAAGATGATTCAATATTTCAGTCACTAAAAAACAACATCCCTTTGATTTCACCCGATGAACTGGAAAAAGAATTGGCATATACATCAACCGAGAAGGATCCAGCAGAAGCATTTTGGGATGTCGCATTCCACAATAGGCAACCAAATACCGTCATGAATTATAAGTTTTTGGCTGAAGGTACGGGAAGAACTAGAGAAGAGGTGAGCATATATACGTTAGGTTCAAAAAGAAAGATCATGTTTTAGGTTGCAAAGTACATGATGAAAAAGCATAATGATAAATATAGAAAAAGGAGAGATACTGCGATTCGGAAGTTTACTGCTGAATTCGAAACGTATCGAAGGAATAAGTTCCTGGCGAAATCGACGAAGTATTTTGTGGTGACGCCGTCAGCGAGGAGTTTAAGAAACCGGAATGGGTCACGGATGATGAAGGTTGAAGATCAGGGACCATCTGCACCAGAAATCGTCCAGGCTCAGCCGAGCCTTCTGAAAAAGGTAGTGTTGAAACGAGACGCTGATCCGACTCTGAACAATGAAAAGAGACTCCGATCCGCGATGGATGCATTCTGGGAGCTGATGAACACTCATGTGTATACTAGTGTGAAGGAAAACGATTCAAGATATCAAAAACGTGTGAAATGGAGTCGATGGGATTGATTGAAGCACCAAGAGCTCACAGATGCCTCGTGATGGACTGGACCCCAGTACAAACCAACATTCCACGGGAACGATTGAAGTTGAAGATAGCTGCTTAACAAATTATTGATAATGATTGATATCTTCGGCTCTCTCTCGTTTTTTTCTGTTGTTATTGCTCTTTTTTGACTATAAAATTGTTGTTGTTATATCAATATGATATATCAGTGTGCTTTCACAAACGTATCCTTGGCATGATACGCTCAACCTCTGTGCTCTCCCCTGTTGCCATGGTATCCACCTATCTCTTGAAGAGTGCGTGTTGCATTCAATTATTAGTTTTTATTTATCAATATGATGATGAAATCCGCTTTCATGAACGTGCCTCCGCATTATACACTTTTGGTAAATACTCTGCAATCTCTTATTAATATGTGTTCTTCACCGTTGTCATGGTATCCACTTATCCATCTTTCGGAGATTGCACATGTATGCGCTTTGTGCTTCAATCTCTTTCCTCTCAACCTCATCATATATCTAAATTTTCCCTCTCTTTGTTATATTCTGTTAAAACCAGTCTTTTTCTTCCTTCTTTCCAATAGTGTCGTTCTCTTCAGGTTAACATTATCCGTACCCAATTTCATCTACGCCAACCATGGAAGTCGAATCGTCAATTTGTGTTCCAGCTATGTTGCTCCGCAATTTGCTCAACGATAATACTTTCGAAGAGCACATGGCAGAAGCAGTACGTTTATTAGATAGTGATAATGACTAACTTATCTGATGTCCAGGAACGGTATATACCAAGTCTACGTAGCAAAAAGCAAAGAGTTTATATAGAAGTCATGCTGGCTTACCGCAAGGATGACTATCCTAGAATGAAGAAGTAAGTTCTTTGAGTTATAGAATCTCAAATTTCAATTTTTACAGCCTTATAAAGTTCAACCCATTTCCTAAATCGGCACGAAAAGTGATGGAACAGTTTTACATAAGAGGGTTGAATAAACTGGTATTCTTACCATATACATAGTATACAAAAATAACTAAATATTTCAGTCTCAACAAAACAATCAACAGTTGTTGTCACCCGAAGCTCTGAAAGCTGAATTAGAATTCAAATCGTCGTCAGTAGATCCAGCAGAAGCTTTATGGGATGCTGAATTCTACAACAGGAAGCCACGTACCAACATGAATTATGAACTCTTGGCAGCTCTCCCTTCCAGAACTATAACGGAGGTGAATAATTTTTTGTTATGTTTAAAGGGAAATCTTGTGTCAGGTCAAAAAGTATATGAATAAAAAGCAGCATGAAGAACAACGAAGGCGGAATGATAAAGTCATTCAACAGTTTATTGTGGAATTCGAAAAGTATAAGGACGAATCAAGTGGTAACCAGAATGTTGTGTCGTCGAGCACTTCAGTGGTGGCTTTAAACTCGAGAAAACGACGAGCACAGGCTTCTGGAAGTAGATCGTCATTGGAGAATGCACCGAATCACGGAAGACGGAGAGCTTCTGGTTTTCAGGTGGTTTGAACTTTACAAACTTACATAACCTATGATATTTTTGCAGTTGGCACAAGAAGTTGGGCAGAGATATGAAGAAGGAGCATATGGAGCATATGACGTATACCCCGTCCCATGTGGTCCATTTTTGGAACCGCCTAGATATTCTCCATTCGATGAGGTTTGAACGTTACTATGTTAAACCTGACCAGCAATATGTTTGCAGTTCGTTCCAGAGGCACGAGCACCGGTTGACTTTTTTCCCGGCTCACTGGGAAATGCTCCATATCAACAGGATGAACAGTTTGTACAACAAAGAAACGGGAATCGAATACCGATTGAGGATTATCCTCCGTTGCCCTCTGGTTTTTTGGAAGGGCCGCCGCGTCGAGAAGTGAAAATGAGACCAGTGGAAGTTGATGATAGTGTGAAGATCGTCTACGCCAGTTTTGGTGATCCCAGCGCTAAGTGTAAGCCAAAAAAAGTGGCGAAATCACGCATGGTGCATCGTCAAATCAAAGAATCAATTCAAGAAGAACCGGCTTCACATTCGCCACCGCCTGTGCCACTATCAGTTCCAGCAAATCCACCAGAGTCGGCACCACTATCAACTCCCCCTGCACCAGTTTTGGAACAGCCTGCCCCACTTCAAGACGGTGCTCTGAATTGGGTGGCAAACTATGAGGAAGTTCCAATGGTGAAAGAAGAAGAAGAAGATATAAAGAGGGCGTTAGGTTCTGCTCGGCGAGGAAGGATGACGGAACCACACCGGATGCTTGCAGCGCCGATTCGAGAAGAATCCGCTCCGCGTCCAGTGTTGGAAGATCCACGTCCACCACGATTTAGTGAAGACTACACCAAATGGACGGTAAATATTCATTTTTCGGACAATCCAATAGTGTTACATTGTCAGGTCGAAGAGATGGCGAATTGGGTGATGGATGTCACCAACTCACCCGCAACTCGAGACATCGTCCGTGCGAATGATATCAACGGAAGCTTGATGAAGATTTTTCAAACTGATGAGAAACATGGACTGCTGAAAATCCTTGTTGGGCCGTGGGTGAAGCTTCAAGATGCCGCCAGACGATTGATGGGAGTATAGACATAACTTACTTGTTTTGTTAAATTTATTCATGATTTTTTAATTCAATATGAACTTTTTCCCTTTTAATCAGTTGTAATATAAACGGAATAACACGATTTATTAACGAACGAGGTAAAAATACGAAATAAGCGAAAATTAGTCGGTTGGAACCAAGAACAAACACATAAAATGAAGTATGGGCCAGGTCTCCATTTTATACATATAGGAAGATGAAGAAAGCTGCTTAACAGAATCTGAATAATCATGAGAGGCTCCGATCCGCGACTGATGCATGTGTATACTAGTGTGAAGGAAAACGATTCAAGATATCAAAAACGTGTGAAATGGAGCAAATGGGATTGATTGAAGCACCGAATGCTCACAGATGAAATGCCTAGTGATAAGTGGACCCGAGTACAAACCAACATTCCATGGAGTCGCTTTGAGATGTTGTAGTTTACCGCTCAACAGATTATTGTTAATTATTGATATCTTGGCTCTTTCTCGTTTTTCCTGTTGTTATTGCTCATTTTTGCCCATAAAAGTTGTTGTTATATCAATATAATGTATCAGTGCGCTTTCACAAACGTATCCTCTGCATGATACGCTCAATCTCGGGGCTCTCCCCTGTTGCCATGGTATCCACCTATCTCTTGAAGAGTGCGTATGGCATTTCTGCTTTGTGTTTCAGTCTCTTTCCTCTCAACCTCATCATATATCTACATTTTCCCTCTTTGTCTGTCATATTCTGTTAAAACCAGTGAAATATCTTTCTCTTCCTTCTTTCCAAGTGTGTCTTTCTTTTCCAGGTATACATTATCCGCGTCAATTTCATCTACGCCAACTATGGAAGTCGAATCGTCAATTTGTGTTCCAGCTATGTTGCTCCGCAATTTGCTCAACGATAATACTTTCGAAGAGCACATGGCAGAAGCAGTATGTTTATTAGATAATGATAACGGCTAACTTATCTGATGTCCAGAAACGGTATATACCAAGTCTACGTAGCAAAAAGCAAAGAGTTTATATAGAAGTTATGTTGGCGTATCGGAACGATGATTATGATACGATGGAAAGGTAAATTCATAGATCTATAGATTCACAAACAGTTGATTTTTACAGGCTTATAAAATACAACCCTTTCCCAACCTCGGTTCGAACAAAAATGGAGGAGTTGTATTTTAAAGGATGCAATGACCAGGTATCTGTTTTTTATTATTCGATACCAAAACAATTCAATAGTTTCAACAAAATTGCATCCCATTGTTCACACGCAGAGAAGTGAAAGCAAAACTTGCATATAAATCCACCAATCAGGATCCAGTAGAGGCCTATTGGGATGTGATGTTTCAGAAAAGAAAGCCTCGTTCCATCATGGATTATACATTTTTGGCTGCAGGTACTGGAAGATCTAAAGAAGATGTGAGTAATTTTCTGTTAGGTTTAAAAAAAGTTCCTGTCTCATTTACAGGTGGTGTTGTATATGAACAGAAAACGGTCAGAGGAACATAGAAGGCTGACGGATCCTGTGATTCGAAGATTTATTGCTGAATTTGAAAGAGATGGGAATGAAGATCAAGGTGCTCAGCCGAGCCCACCGGAAGAGGTTGCTCCAGCTTTAAGTTCTAGAAAACGATGTCAAGAAAGAGATTCCGAAAGTTCCATACGACAACCTCGCAAACAAAAGGTGCAGTGATCCGGGGGATTTTAAAACATAAGGTTTTCAGAACCCAGAAAAAGTGATGGATCAAGTTCCACCATCTCTCGGAAATTGGATACAATCGGAGGTTCAGAATAGATGGAGAGAGCCTAGAAATGGAGCACAAACTTACGGCTCAAGAAGTTCATCTCCATTGGAAAATTCCTCGATCAACGAAGAGAATCAGACTGTTGAGTCTATAAGGAGATCGTCATTGGCACCAATTCAGGAAAGAAGAAGGGTGTCTGGATTTCCGGAGGTTTATTGAAATTTACCAACCTAGATAACATACGATATTTTTGCAGTTGGTTCCAGAACCGGAGCAGGGAAGCAATGGAGCTCTCGGAGCACCAATTGATGATTTAGCGGGTCCACCCGACAATGCTCCAAATGACGATAGAAGAAGAGAGCCTGGATATCAAGAAGAGCCGGAAGAAGTGGATATCTCACAATTTGATAGTATTCCGGGCTATCTTGACGCAAACTATTATGAAATTTCTGAGGTTTGAAACTTACTGATTTACGAGACAAACCAAATATTTATAGCATGAATATGATGTTGGAGCATATGGAGCATTTGATGGTCATGCAGATCTCTATGGGAATGATTCGATTTTCGGTAGAAATTTGCGTCGGGCACAGTCGCGTCGAATAGTAGTGAAAATGGAACCGGTGCAGGTTGAGGAGGGCTTGGAGATAACATATTTCAGTTATGGTAATCCCGACGCTTTGCCAACACCAATCGAAGCAACAAATCAAGAAGAGCCTGCTCCACTTTCATCTTCACGAATTTCGCCGCTACCAACTCCACCAAATCCACCCCAGCCCCCACCACTACCGGAGCCACCAATTTTGGCGGAGCCTGCACCGATTCCAGCTCCACCAAATCCACCACAACCGGCACCACTTCCAGCTGTAGAAAATAGAGACGGACTCCCAGTCAGAATTGGTGAGGATTATGAGCAGCTCGCACCAGTTTCAGCTGCGTGTGTGCCTGCTTCACTTTCACCCTTACTAGCTTTGGCAGAGCCTGCGCCCCTACCAGATGCACCAGTCTCGCCACAGCCGGCTGCACCAATTCCAGCTCCACCAAATCCACCACAGCCGGCACCACTTCCAGCTGTAGAAAATAGAGACGGACTACCAGCCAGAATTGGTGAGAATTATATGCAATGGAGCGTAAGTATTCGGTTCCAAACAATCAATTAGTGTCCCATTTTCAGATAGCGGAAATGGCGGACTGGGTGCTTGCCGTCACGAAGTCCGAGAAATGCCGAGTCATCATCATAGACAACGAGTTTGATGGCACAGCGATGGAGGACATTGCAACTGACGATGAGGGTCAAATACGGGCCCTGTTTCCATTTTGGACACATTCGAAGATGAAGAAAGCTGCTCAACAGATGATTAATAATTTCAACTCTCGCTAATTTTTTTTTTCATTTTACTTATTGTTGAATTCAATATTAATTATTCAAAATCAAAATTTCATAAACTTTGAAAAAAAAATTGAGCTTCCTATTCTAATAAAAGATATTTTGTTCCTAACTGTCCAGCAAAAACTAATACGTAATCGAATTCTTCATGAAAAATACATCCATTGATGAATTATCGTCAAAACCCGTGCATTTCATGGCAAGAACGATCCAACACAATTCTCGAATTCTGTGAACTTCACCCTTATGGCGCACAATAGTATCTTATCTTTATCTGCTCTCCACCATTACATCATAGTGTCCACCTTTCCCTTATTGCGCTGCGGATACCCATTCGCGTTGCGGTCACCATCTCCTTTACCACATCACTCATTTTGACAGTTGTTTTTGTTATATGTATGTTGCAAAACTCATTTACTTTTCTTCACTATACTCAAATACAACCACATATAAGTCTTCTATCACTGGTATATGTACATCTTATCTTTCTAGTTAGATAAGTTCCGAAGTAGATTATTTTCAAAAGAAACCCCTGACATTCTGAATTCCAAGATTTTTTCCTTTCCTAAACTTCTCGTAAACACTTTGATGACCATTTTAGGTTTTAGATTATCAGCCCCTTATCCTTATCTCTTCTTATCAAAAACCTAACTTATCTTTTTTTCCTGAACCATCAGCTTTCTCTACTTCTTCCCTCTTTAAAATAAATCGAAACCGAAAAAAACTACGCCACTGCCCGGTTGTCACCCATTACTCACCCTTCCCGCCCCCCCCCCCCCTCCTTTTTTTCCCGATAAATACAACCATACACCTTGTCTCATTCCCAACATCCCATATGTTAGATAAGTTTTTCAAAATCAGTGGATTCATTTCCGAATCAATACTCAAATCGAAATCTCCATCATTTTCACTTTTCCAGGATTTTCAATTTGTCTATTCCTCTGAATATATAGGCTATATTTTTCGAATTGTCAAAACGCCATCACTCTTCTTCTTCTCTCTCACTTTCTGTAGTGTAAAACAAAACCCTATGCTATGGTGTGATGTCACCAATTACTCACCATTAGCCCTCTCTTTCCCAGCTGGTAACTTTTTCTCTTGTCCCTCAAATTCAACTATATACCTTCTCGATGACATCATCCCATATGCTAGATAAGTTTCCGAGTGGTGTCATTTGTCAACAAAAATTCAACTCCAAATTATAGTTATTGACCGTCGCAATTTTCTGTACACTTTCTATCTATCTAGATATTTTATTATAGGTTACTTTTAAACACAAGTATCATTGCTGGTCATTTTTTGTTCCACGCCAGTCTCGGGTTGCCACAAATTACTCACCCCTCCCCCTCTTCCTTATTTCCACCCAGCTGTTAACCTCCTTTTTCTTGTGTCCCTTTGTCGGTCCGATTAGTCACACCTGTTCAGTTGTTTTCAGGCATCTATTGCTACTCGTACAAAATGTCATCCAACAACACCGATAAACAACAGGAGCAAGTTAAAGCACCAGGAGCAACTTCTCCGAGCAACGTCGTCGCCAATCACACGAACTCTTTGGATGCTCCAGGAGCTCTGAGATCTATAATGATAGATCCAAGACCAAGAACGCGTCAAGGGGAAAGTGGATCAGTTGAAGTTCCAGAAAAACGCTATTCGTTGCGGCCTGATTTTGAGCCACAGGTTTTGCGTACTTCGAACTTTCTGATATATTTTTGACTTTTTTCAGATGCCAGAGGAAGCGTCAAACGCCAGATTTGAGCCAGAGATGAAAAATATGTGGAACATGCCAGTTGGAGATATTCTACACAACAATCTCCAAAATAATCTACGCAACAGTTTGCTAAATTTTATAGGAAAGACTGAAGAGCAAGAGCAGGAGCATGACAATATGAGAAGATCACGAAGAGCATCGACCGTTGATACTGTGAGCAGATCTTCAACAGAGAACGGTCCGATCCAAGCTGATGAGGTTTGAGCTTTATAAATTGACACAGCTAATCCTAATATTTTCAGTTGCCTCTAGAGCCTGAGCAGGAAAACGAGAATGGAGCATTTGGAGCACAATATGAACAGCACGAGGATTTTGGGCAATATGTGGATCCTCTGATCGACGGTGGAATTCGTCAAGATGAGGTTTGAAATGTACTACATTACATAGATACACTGTTTTTTGCAGCTTGGTCCTGGACCCGAAGGAGCATATGGGGCTGGTTATGGAGAACAGGATGATGCTCTGAGTTGGGTGGAACGTTATGAGGATGTTCCAACGGTGAATGAAGAAAAAGAGGATATAGAGATTGAGTATGTCAGTCCGGCATATGATGTATCACAAGGTGGTATGATAAGAAGAATGGAGGAGCAAGCAGTAGAAGAGAGGCTCGGTGCTGCTCAGCAAGAAAGGATGCCGGAACCACATAGGATTCCAGTTGCACCAATTCGGGAAGAACTTGCACAACGTCCAGCTGTTGATGCAGAAAATCCTCGCCCACCAAGACTTGGTGACGATTTCACCCAATGGACGGTGAGTAGCCAGTTTCTGACAATGCCAGTAGTATCACATTTTCAGGTCGAAGAGATGGCGGATTGGGTGATGGATGTCACCAACTCGGAGAAATGCCGAGCCATCATTATAGCGGAGGAGTTCGATGGTTCAGGAATGAAAACCTTAGTTCATGATGTTGAAGTTCGAGGAGAGGCCAAGTTCCCATTATGGCCGTTCAAGAAGATGAAGAAAGCTGCGCAGATGATGATTGAGCATCTTCGTTTTTAATTTTTGTTGTTTTTTATTTGTTATGAGCTTTTCTTTTTTCTCTTTCTCAGTTTGCCAGTATTGTTTTTATATATAGCCTTTGTTCTTTATTACGTTTTGAATTTTTTTAATATGAACTATTTTCTTATAATATCCATTGAATCAAATGATATCGACGCGAAAGATAGAAAAATTGGCACAAATGCATTTGCATGTTAGATAAGTTTCTGAGTAAAGTGCTTTCTATAAAACTGTCCAATCTAAATTTGAAAAATATTTTTTCCGATACAAAACAATCTTGTATCCTCCCTAAATATTTCCCTTCAAATTTTCTTACCTACCATGGTGCAAACAATTAAAATTCAGTTTTGTCGGGTTGTATCCAATTAATCCTACTTTAATCCTTCCCCTAGCTGGTATCCTCCTTCTCTGTATCCTTTTGCCGACTCAATTGGTCAGTAATATCACCTGCCCAATATTCCTCAATCCTCCTTCCCTTCGAATAGTGCAATATCCGGATTGCTTCTAATTAATCTTCAAATTAATCTCTTCCTTGCCTTTTGCCGTTCTCATGGCGATCCGATCCCTTGCCAATATCACCTGTTCAGTCATTTCAGGCATATACATAATCCGTTATTATATAAGTCGAGGAGATATATTCTTGCAACTGCCAGAGAAGAAATGAATCTATATAGTTAGGGATGCTCCAAGTGAAAGACTTAAATCGAGCGTAGAGGGATTGCAATCAACAGTATAATTCAAAATTTTCAGCCGATTCAGGAAATGAAGGAAACGATGATGATGATGATGATGATGATGATGATGGGTGGTGGAAGTTGATGCTGTATATAGTCTCAAAGGTCCTAACAGTGATGGTGGTACCACCAATTCGAACTGTTGAAAAATGATCCACCAGCACTCAGACTTGGTGACAGTCGCACCCAATGATCATCAGTATTTTGTCTACTGAAATAATACGACTATTCGACCATACTCAAAATACACTTTTTTCGTCACAATCCATGAATCTACGATACTCTATCAATGATGCATTTGTTATCCAATCTTGTCGTTTTCAAGACCTCAACTATCACCTAATTTCCCATGAGCCTTCCTTCAATATATGTATATCGCTGTCATTTCGTATATCTTTAATAAAAGGGGGTGTGCCACACCTCCCCGCTTTTTATTTCTATCCTCAAACCTCTGTCCTATCTTATAATTACTCATTGTTTCCCAGGGTAACCTAAAGGATATATTTAAGAGAAAACAATTGTATGTATGTTTAAACTTTTTTTGCTATTTAGGACTTCGTTTTTTTCTCACACCAGTGTCTGGGAAAATGCAAATTTCGAGCCGGGTGTAAATTAACATGGAGAGTTTGAAAGTATGCCTGATATAACAAATCAGCACCATTTTTTTCATGGTTTGAGCATGTATAATTTTTTGGGAAATGAGCTAACACAACCTGAGAAGTTCAATATTTTTACGGAAATTATCCGTTTTTCTACGGATACGGGGGGTCGTTTTTTTCATGAGGTAGTCAAATTCCGACCAAATTTCACCTGTCGGTGTATTTTTTTGCATAGAGAATCCCATTTTCAAATTTTTTCATGCTGAATAAGTCTAGGGATGTCGAAATGAATAGTTTGGCAGTTTTTTTTTTAGAAAATACCAACTTGACTCGTATTTTCAGAAAAATTTCAAATAGTTTTCAAGCTCCGATTTGGGAATCTTCATGCCCTAAAAATAACTCAGATTTCTCCTCTTTCTCCTTCTCCTCCGTATTACTAGCAAACTTGAAAACCTATAATTTGCTGAAGTAAGCAAATGTCATTCATAATTATTGGGCTATATCATCTTGTTTTTGCGGTTACCTACATGGCAACAAGTATGATGCAGGTTTGATCTCATACTCGACTCACACGACATTTCCCTGAGGACTTTTCTCATAGACCTCCATCATTTCTTTTTTATCATGCCTTTCACATTTATCAGACTACTTTTATTTTTAGTTGCAGGTGAAACCCACCCAGACAAACAGAAACAATGGATCGAGCTCTACAATATTCATTTTATTTACTAAATGATCCAAATTTCCAAATGGAGGTTGCCGTAAGTTGATGATGATAGCAAAATGATGATTGGAAGGGAGTTTAGATACAACATCTCAGAAACACGCCTGCATGGCAGTTTACCCAGTCTCACGTCTTATTGTCAATCGTTTTATGTTTCAAAGAGGGTAACCTGGGGTTTATGGCACTGTAAGTGATTTTTCTTTTGTGTCAAACTCAATCTGATATTTTAGACTTTTGGAGCAGCGCAGATATCCAGTGAGGTTTGAGCAACTGGTGCATAATTTATTCGAGAGAGCTTGTTTGAACAGAGGATGGGTATGATACTCAGTATTGACAGTTGATTGGATGTTTTGATATTTCAGAATCCTCAAGAAATGAGGCAATTATTCCGTGGATATATGGCTCAACAACCATGGATTTGGCAGCCAAATCAAATTTTTGAGGGACAGAATCTAATCCCTCAAATAAATGAAAATATAGATCAACAAATGCTGCTACAAATTGAAATCCCAGATCGGGTAATGGAAGAAGTTGGTGAACAAGTACCGGAGGTAAACCAGCTTGGAATTTCAGTTGTAAATATCTAAACTTTCAGCCAGCAGTTCCACAAAACAGTCCGATTCTGCTGGAGGAAAATGTTCAAGTAAGTAGAAAAATATTTTTTTAAAACACTCTCTAACATGCTCTAGGCGGTTATACCATTAGAAGTCGGTAATGATATTCAAATGGAGCCAGAAACTGTTACCATTGAGAGACCATCCATTTCGAATAGTAACACTGATCGTGAAGTTCCGAGCTCCTCGACAAACAGAAGCTACGAAAGTCTGAGAAGTAATGTGCCAGAACTTCTCCCACCTGTGAAAAATAATGAAAATAATAAAACTGAAGACGATGAAATTGTTATACGGAAAGTCATCGACGGTCGCATCAACGGACAGTGCCACTCCGAACATAGAATGCAAGCTGAGTTACCAGCGAGCCAAAATCCGGAGGTGAGCCCATTCTGAAGTATATATGTTAGTTTTCAAGTTTTTCAGCCTCAAATTTCTCCAAATCCGATAATTGAAGAAGCCGATCGTCAAATGCACGAACGAGCCAATGAGGCAGCAAGACTGCTGGAGCTGGCTCGAGCTCCGTTCCAAAGAGCTGGAACTCCGGCAGTTGGAAACAACATAAGCTTGGAGCTCGTAACTTTCATGATGGAGAATTCCTCCACTCCGAGCACCAGCTATAGGCGTAGTTCTGAGATGCATAGTTCTTCATCCGAGATGGAGCTCCCATCGACAAGTGGGGCTCAGGAGCCGAAAGCTGTTGGAATACAGAAATCCGGATCGACAGCAGCTTTTTCGACTTCCTGTAATGGGAATCAATCGAGAAAAAGGACGATGCATCCGGATCAAGAGGTGAGAACATTCTCTGATACTGCGCTCGGAAAATTTACCTTAAATTATTTCCAGATGGGTCTACAGAAGAAGAAAATGGTGGATCTTGAAATCATTAATGGTGGAATTGGAGCAAGCTCAAGCGGAAATGTTCAGCAAGACTCTCCACAGCCAGCAACAGCTGCACAAAAACAGCCACAAAAAATTCAGAAGCAAGCATCGAAAAGGTCCAGCACAAAGACCAAGAAGAGAGAGAACATGAAACCTTGGAAGAGCTCGATGGTAACGAGGTACACATTAGAAGAAAAGGAAAAGAATGAAGAAGAAGACGCTCCATGGCGAAGTCGCCAACTCCGACAAAGGAAGCCCGGAAAGAATTATAACGAGGATAGCGATGAAGAGGAGAAAAAGTGGGTTGGTCGAAAACAAGCTGGAACAAACATGGATAGAGATGCTCCAGTTGTTGGAAATGAAGTGGTTTGAAATGCCTTTCTTGAGCTGGAATGAAATTTTACAAAAGTTTCAGGAGGACCAAGAAGACCAGGAATCATGGGAAGCAGCTGGAGCTGATTCGAACAACAGTGGTCGAGATGAAGATCGAGCCCGAGTTGAAGAGCCGGCTTTGATAAATGATAATTTTGATGATATCAATCTCGATGTTGTTCAAGCTCTGGATGCGAGACTTGGTGATAGGCTTCCTATCCTTCCTGTCCTTCCTGTCCTTAACGGTGAGGATGTGAGGCTGATTTTGGCAGATGTGGTAATTGTCTGATGGTATTCCTACAATGATAATGTGAACAATATTCAGGAGAGAGAGAATGCTCGAAGGCCATCAAGACCGGTTGAAAGAGCAGCGGGGAATACAGCGGTTGAAGTATTGGTTGGAGAATCAAATGTCAGAGAGGTATGAATATTCACTCAATTCCCACAACGATCATTTGCATTTTCAGGAGCCGCAACAAGGCAGAGAACCGGTTGTTGAGAGAGAGGAAAACGATTCAGCGTCTCTATCAAGAAATGAGGTTTGAACTATCATATTTGAGCTTTGATAGTGATCTTGAAAACATTAAGTTTTGTTTCTAAATGACAATAAGTGATTTTTAGGAAAATCATCAAGGTCCACAAGAAGGAGGAGCGGCCGATCAGGCTCAAGAGTGGCTACCACCAGCCCACGAGGATAATGCCGAGAATTATGCCCGATGGACGGTAAGACTTGCATTCTGATATTATCGGTTTCCTACGAATCGACCCTTCGTTGTAGAGTTAAACAGTTGTGCGCTTTTAAACCACAGTCCAAATATATAAGGGAAAATGGAGTATTGTTTAAAGGTGCATACCGTAAATAGTGGCCAATGACCGATTCATACGAAGTCGAATAGTAAAACTGTCATATTTTCAGGTAGCCGAAATGGCAGAGTGGGTGTTCCGATTGACTGGTTCGGAAGATGCTAGAAGAAGGATATTGGATGGAAGCATTGATGGAAGATCAATGCATTTGCTGGCAGCAGATTATTGTGGATACTTGGGAATAAATCCGGTGGATTGGAATAGGATCAAGAAGTTTGCCAACAAGAGGATTACAAGGCTCAGAGCAATCGTACAAGCTAGAAGAGAGCGGCGAGCTAGAAGAGCTCGACGAGCTGAAGAAGCTCGGCAACGGCAAGCTCTAGAGGCTCAGCAAGCTCAAGAGGCTCAAGCTCGAGATGCTCCAAGGTCTCTAAGACCTCGACGAGATAGAACAGCTCAACGAGCTCAAGGTGCTCCAAGGGATCTAAGACCACGACGAGGTGAAGGAAATCGCAGAGCTCTCTAAGTAAGTGTACTGTAGCTTTAGTTCCTACCCGGGTCCCGCCACGTTTTAAAGGCGCAGGCCTGTGATTTTCGATCATCGATATTTCTCAAATCTGCAAGAAATCATTCTAACCAAAAACGTTATCTTTTCAAAAAATCTATCAAAACCCATTAGAAACACCATAAATAATCATAATTACTCCCCTGTTATCACTTTATCAGTTGAAACTAGAAACCATTTGAAATGTCCAACAAAAAGGGGCGGAGCCTAGTTACCATAGGATTACTATTATACGGGAAAAAAATGCAAATTGAATTCAAATCGCCGATGGAATATTATGTATTTATGTTTGATGTATCAGTCGTATTATCATAGCATTCGGATGGTTGTTGGTCAGGTATACTGTAGATATTCACAACTATTCTATGAATCTATGAATCTATGAATCTATGAATCTATGAATCTATGAATCTATGAATCTATGAATCTATGAATCTATGAATCTATGAATCTATGAATCTATGAATCTATGAATCTATGAATCTATGAATCTATGAATCTATGAATCTATGAATCTATGAATCTATGAATCTATGAATCTATGAATCTATGAATCTATGAATCTACGGAATCTATGAATCTATGAATCTATGAATCTATGAATCTATGAATCTATGAATCTATGAATCTATGAATCTATGAATCTACGGAATCTATGAATCTATGAATCTACGGAATCTATGAATCTATGAATCTACGGAATCTATGAATCTATGAATCTACGGAATCTATGAATCTATGAATCTATGAATCTATCTTCTCCTTTTTGTCCACTTAATCCAATTATTTTTTTGTTTTCACCCTATATACCCATGTTTTCTCATTTTAGAAGCCTCTCAAATTTGTCCAGCACAATGGGTGACGACGGAACCAAGCCGGAGGCCAGTGATGCACCAACACCATCGGCTCCACCACCAACACCAGTCAGTGCAATCAACAAGAACAAGGTGGATGTCCCTCCCGGGTGAGTATGGTGTTGATGTGTAGGGTTTACGACAAAAAGTTTCATCAAACACAGAAAAAACCAGTTTTAGGGGGTGATCTTTATTGTTGTTGATAAGTGATAAGAGGATAGTTATCAATTACACTGAAAAGGAACTATTTTTGAACTTTTTCAGATTCGGTCGACGCGTCAGTTCAGTTGAAGCCGTCAAAAACGCGATGCCACCGACAAAAAAGGCGTCGGTCGTCATTTTCGAGACGCCCGACACGCCAAAAGCTGAAAGGTGAGCGCCCATGCAGACAAAATGCGGGCCAACTTTGGCCGAGTTTACGCGCGTGGTGCAGTGGTAGTAGGCGCGACTGGTAAGCGAGAGGTCAGGGGTTCGAGGCCACAAAGGTGTATTTCTGTTTTTGCATGAATTGCAAACTGATATTTGACATTATTATTGCTTGGAATATGATTTTTTCAAGAAATCAGAAAACATTGACCAAAAATTGAGCGCTAGACAATAAAAAGCGACTAATGAAACATATATTGATGATGACGTCACCACTAGGAACACAAAAGGTGCTTGTATATGAAAAAACACACACACGGGTTGAATGGAAGAAACACAGTCACCCCCCTCTGTATCTTGTCTCCCCCCACTAACTACATATTTATTTATTTTTAGTTTCTTCTGATTGTTTATCAATGTGAAGAGGCTGGAAATACTTGACAGGAGCAACAAAACAGCGAAAAACACGATATATTACAGCTAATAAAGCTGTATTTTTCACTTTTTGGTGCTCTACTATGAAGAAAAAGCTTCAAATATTTTTGGTCCGATTTTTTCAATTCCAACTTATTCGGTGAGTTTTTTGATGATTTGACCTACTGGTCAGAGCCGCCACTTGAGCTTAAAAGTCAAATACTGGAAATAGTGTGTGATATGAAGAGGGTCTAGTGATTGTATTTACAACTTGAGATTTTTTTGATAGGAGGTGGGATAAATGGACACGAATCGGTATCATTTTAGGTTTAGTTCCGCTGCACTTACACACAAAAACTACCGTATTCCTCTGACAAAAAAACTAGTTGTTTTATGTTCCTCAGGTTGGTGAGCTGTTCTTGTTTACTATATACTGGAATTTGCATAATTTCACATTTTTATCGGATTACTGTACTGTTCAGTGAAAATTCGGCATTTGCGCGGTCGCTTTACATAAAAAATTACATGCAGACAAAAAGCGGGCCGGCGCGATGCAGCAGATGGCGCAGTGGTAGTAGGCGCGACTGATGAGCGAGAGGTCAAGGGTTCGAATCCCCCGCAGTACTGATTCATTTTTGCTACATGTTAAAAGCCATATCAGACATTGGAATGTGTGAAAAACGAAAATTGAACCGTTGACGCAATAAAAATGGAAAGTTTTGAATGACCTAATTATGTAAATTTCGATAAATTTTCACCGGAAAAGAGAGAAGAGAGAAATTTCTCGGGAATTGATAATGATTAGTATCAATTAAGGGAAGATTGTCTAGATGTCTACGTCTCTTATCACTTATCACGTTGTTCTGATCACTTTTGATTCGGGAAATACATACCACCCGACGGAAAGGAAGTGAAGGGGGAGATCATTTACCTCTTGTTCCCATCTCATTTCATTCAACAAATATTATCGTTGGAAAACGATAATATTTTTCGAGAGAGCGCGGCCGAGACTGAAGCTCAGAACCACGCCTTTTACTTGTTCTATGAATTGAATCTATGAATCTATGAATCTATGAATCTATGAATTTATGAATCTATGAATCTATGAATCTATGAATCTATGAATCTATGAATCTATGAATCTATGAATCTATGAATCTATGAATCTATGAATCTATGAATCTATGAATCTATGAATCTATGAATCTATGAATCTATAAATCTATAAATCTATGAATCTATGAATCTATGAATCTATGAATCTATGAATCTATGAATCTATGAATCTATGAATCTATGAATCTATGAATCTATGAATCTATGAATCTATGAATCTATGAATCTATGAATCTATGAATCTATGAATCTATGAATCTATGAATCTATGAATCTATGAATCTATGAATCTATGAATCTATGAATCTAAGAAAACCTATAAATTCTATATTTATGAGAATAAATTGATCATTAGTGAAATATTTTTAAAAATGGTGATAAAAACCGGTTTATCAGAGTATATATGATCAGAATATCATTGTGACCAGAAAAAGTGTACCTTAATTGTTGTCTCTTTACTTTTTCTTTTTCAATTTTGCCATAATTATCGTTTTTTATAGGAGAGCATCGTCGTGGTGGCGTAATTTGATGATGGACGACGACAAAACGGCTGCCCAGCCGGAAATTATCATATCGCCCGAGCATGCGTAAGTTTTTCTATATTTTTTGATTTTTTTCGAGCTGAAAGTCTATTAAAAACGCCGAAAAACCTGAAAAAATAAGCCAAAAACTCTTCATGGCCGACATTTCCCCGCTGTCGGATCCTAGGCCATCCCCTCTCTTTTTGCCCATTTTTTCCCGTTTTTCATCGTAAATCATATAAAAAACGACGATTACCGCCATAAATTAGTCGATTTTTGCACTTTCTGACGTCGAAGAACACCGAAAAACCAAATCTCGGCGAGAAAACGAGCAATAAAACGATGTTATCTATTCAAATCACATCACTCGACCCAAAAAAGCGTTTCAAAACCTTTTGTATCACGTGCACTTTTGATCTTTCAAAGTTGATAACCAACCTTGATCACTGATATGATAAAACTATAAACAAACAAATATATAATAACTAATTTCCAGCGGAAACGGACTCGAAGATCGTCATCGCAATATTTCAACAGCCAGTGTGGGAGACAGTAAGTGCATTTTTATATACTTCGATAAGAGAAAAAGAGCACATTAAATGCTCCATCGCCCCTTGTAAACCTAACAAATAGGATGATTCATTGTGTTGTCCAGATGTTTTGCATGTCTGTCGCTTTTCCCCCCGCTCATTGTTCGCCCTTTTGCATATTTTTCCCATGTCTAACGGTCGTCCACCACCACCATTGCATTCCAATTGACCTTCAACATCAAAAAAGAGCTAAACGAGGCCATTCATACCCAATTTTCATACGCTTTTTTGAATTTCTTCCCACCCATTATTGTCATACTGTAGTTGGTGAGTGTGTGCGCGGTTATGCAATTTCACACGCATTACGCAATCACTTCCTCTCGTATTTCGGTTTTTGGCGATTTTTGAATTACTTTTTCTCGATTTTACGCATAGTTTTGCCGATTTTAAAGCGAAAAGGAAAGTTTTTGTAGTAAAATTAATAATTTGAACCTATTTTTTCATATTTTCTTCGTTAAAATTCCTAAAAATGCCTCAAAATCGAGAATTTCGACTTTTCTTCCAAGATTTTCGTTGAAATTCGCTTTTCTCTATTAACTCCATTCAAATTAGGGTTTTTCTTCAAGGTTTCACTCAGTTTTGATGCTAAATTTACATAGAATACCCATAATCGCGTTTTTTGTCCCAAATGACGTAATTTTTGCTGTTTTTCGATAAGACTGCTCAAAAATTCCGTTTCTTCCGTTCCAAATCGATCATTTTTTGTTTGATTGACTTGATTTTTGCTCCAAATTTCCCTTTTCAACTAAATTTCGCTGTTTCTTGTCGATTTTCATATATTTTTCATCTTCCACAACTTCAAAATCCTCATTCCCGCCCAAAAATGCAATTCTGCACTAGTTTTCAATATTTTTGAAGTACTTTTAATGAAAAAAGCGACGAACACGTCATTTTTGCTCGAACAACATCAATAATCACACTTTTCTTGTCCGAAAAGCAATCAAAAGTCTGTTTTCGCCCATAAAATATGAAAATATTGTTTTTCCTCCATCAACAGCCCATAAAATCCCGATTTTTCAATCAAAAACTCCTTATTCCGCTATCAAATGACCCAAAAATAACACGCACACTCACATAAATCGATAAAAGTGCTTATCAGATGATTATTGCATAAAATGAGCGGAAATAAATATAAACAATAGGGCCGAAATTACTCTTTTCCCATAGAAAATTGCCTTGTTTTTCACATCGCGCGCTCCGGGCAAAAGTATCAACACAATTTTTAAAAGTGAGACCTTTTTGTTTTGTTTGCACAAAGTATTGTCTTTGACAAAAATCATTTTGCAACCGATGAGCCATTTCTTCATTGCGCCATCGAAGAAAAAAATACACACATTCACTCCGTTTTCTGTCGCCAATTTCCGTTTTTTCTGTCATATAATGCCACTTTTTTTCTCATAACATAGTTTTACGAATGGAATGTATTGTTTTTAGTGCATAGAATCGTTGCTTAAGAGATCTATAGATTCATAGATTCAAAGATTCTATAGATCTATAGATTCCTAGATCCAATAATTCTATAGATTCATAGATTCATAGTTCCATAGATTCGCAGATTCATAGAACGCCAAAGAGTCTCCTCTTTCCGCCCACCTGATTGTTTGCACATGTTTTTGAAACGGTTCCATTTTTCAACAAGTATATAATATACCAGTTAGACTTTTAGCAGCAATTGTTTGTTTTGTGAGTGATATTATCAACAAGTTGATGCTAGAAAAGTCATTCTTCTCGCAATTTCTCGAAAAATTTCAAGTTGAAGTAGTATATACTGTAGCTATCATGTTCTCTAAATCGTAATAAAGTGCAATTATTCCCCACAAAAAACTTCAATTCCTTACGAACCGTTATCAACTATACAATAAGCCACATTTCCATCTTTCCATCTTTTTCCTCCTCGATACTCGTGCTTTGAAGTCTGAAAGTGGTCGTGTCTTTGAAAAACGATGCATTTTTGCCACCAATTTGATAAGAATAGAGTATTATAATCTTCGATTTCGGTTCAAAAGTTCGCATTCATTTCACTATCTTGTGACACGATCTTTTTCTTTTTTGCAATACTTTTCGACTTTTAATCTGCAGTTTGATCGAAGCAAATTGTTGCTTTTCGTGTTTTATCATTGTTTTTGACCGGAATTTCAGATTTTTGCTCCAAAATTTATTGGAATGCGCACTTTCCTGTCGAGACCGGTTCATTTCATCGTAGAGAAAGTATCCAAAAGTTTTTTAGTCTAAAAACAATTTTTTTGCATAAAACGTCACTTTTCGTGTCAAGACCATTCTTTTCTTGGAGAAAAAGATCCAAAAGTTTTTTAACGCTTGTTTCTAGCCTACCGTAGTTTTCGTTGTGAGACCTTCTATTAAAAAAATGTATATCACAGGGTGAAACAACTTGCCTTTTTTTGAAACCTTTATTTTCGTTTTGAAACCCTTCCAATGACCCTTTTACGAAAATTTGCATTTCAAAATCGTTTTGTTTTCGAAAAAACACCGATTTTCCCACCAATCATCAATAAAAACCGCAAACGCTAGCATCCAAAATTTTCATAAATCAAAAAAAGGAGAGTGTTGTCGTCGATCAACGCAAATTTTTGATTTGTTTGCCAACTAACAGAGACAGTGTCCGAAACTGCTGATTGCTGACGAAAGAGTGAACTGGGGGCCCCCCACTCGACACAAAAAATTCCATTGCTTTTTTGTCGATAAGCAGTGATGTTGACTATAATTCATATTTTTTGAAGGGAATGATAACGATTCCTTCATTATTTCTGATTTTCTAAGTTACCCCCCGGTCACTTTCTGATTTTATTATACTTTTTTGAGTGTGTGGGCGATTTTGAAGGTCTTGCAACGAATGTTGGGTTACTGTAGTACCGTACTGCCTTTATCTTCGTTTCTTCCTCGGTTTTCTCAGTTTCATATCTAACTTTTGCAGCTGAAAAAGCAAATACTTACACACCACTCCCACCAAAAACAAAAAAAGAGTCGTCCACTAACATCGAATGAGCACCACGACGCACAAATCGGAAGCGGCGAAATTCAATTTCGTGATCGGCGGCGATGATCATGAACAACACGAGCACACAAGTTTGTTATCATCCGGTGGTGGAGGTAGCTCCAATCACCATCCAAATCAAGTGGTGCCGGTGATAACCACCACTGGACCATCAAGCACCACGTCGATTCAACGGGTGCCCACCAAAGTCTCGTCACGATTCTTGTTGTCGGTTGAGACTGATGCGCCACCGCCAATGACTAGGGATGATAGTCATCGTAGGTTTTTTTTTGTTTTGGCATGCTTTTTCTGGGTTTACTAATGCTTGACGTCATGCTTTTTTGTTTAGTGTAGCAAAAAACGGGAAAATAGCTCATTTTGATCTCTCGGAAAACTTACGCTTCAAAAATAACGTATATTTCGAAAATTTTGTTGAATTTCAATAATCGTCGTGTCAACGGGAATTAAAATTCAATAAAGACTAGCATGTTTCTAAAGAAAAATTATACAAAAAAATCAAGAATCAACCATATTTCGTCATAAAAATCACATTTCCAGGAGAACTATACGCATGGGGATCCAACAAGGAAGCCGGCGGCAATCACAATTTGGCATTGTTCGAAGAGCCATCAATGCCATTCTTCTCGAGCTATTTGAAGGCGCATATCACGCCCGGACCATTGGAAAGAGCACAAAGTTCGAGTCATGGTGGGCATGGTGGAAAGGCTGACCTTGGTGTACTCCTTGGTGTCTACCTACCCACCATTCAACACATTCTCGGTGTCACCATGTTCATTCGTCTCTTCTGGTTGGTTGGTATCGCTGGTCTTGGACAAACTTTCCTCCTTCTCTTCCTCTGCTGCTTCTGTGTGAGTTTTTTGACGAAAAATGTTCAAAAATGAGCAATTTTCAAAGGAATGTCACAAAAATAATTATTATTGTCAAAAAAAGTCACAAAAATATGCAAATTGTCAATAAATTAATCATTTATTTTGATTGCGATCATATGATTTGTGATCAAAGTCATGAGAAATGAACAAAAATCTAAAATTAATCGGATTTTTGTTGTTCTTTGTGGAAAAACAGCTTCAAACAGCTTCAAGAGTCTAGAAAATCAACTATTTTGCACGAAAGATTCACCTGATAATCAAAAAATCCATCAATTTCCAGACATTCCTCACATGCATCTCAATCTCCGCCGTCGCCACAAATGGTGTCGTCGAGAGTGGTGGTGCGTATTTCATGATTTCTCGGAATCTCGGTCCCGAATTCGGTTCCGCCGTCGGTATACTTTTCTATCTCGCTAACACTGTCGCCACTTCTATGTATCTCGTCGGAGGTGTCGAAATATTGCTGGTATGTCACGCTTTTGAGCAAAAATCATGCGAAATTCCGTTTTTCAGCTGTACATATTCCCATTTTTGACATTTGGTAATGAAGGAGAAAACGATACTTGTAAGTTTTTTCGGTGATTTGTATTCAACCAAAAAAACTGTATATTTTCAGCACTATTCGGAAACATGACCAACTCGCTTCGTTTCTACTCCACAATCTTGCTCCTCATCGAATTCGCAATCGTCGCAATGGGTGTGAAATTCGTCCAAATGCTCGCTCCCGTCTCGCTCGTCTGTGTCGTTCTCTCGATTTTGGCGTGTTATGCTGGTGGTGTCACCAAAACATTGAATCCAGAATCTGGAACACAGTAAGATAATTTTAGTTCTTTAGCACTTTAAATTTGTGCTTTTCAGTGTATGTATGTATTATGATCGACTTCTTCAATCAAAAATTGTGCTGCCCGCAGGTACACCGCATGAAGAAATTTGTGATTACTGTGGAAAAAAGTGAGTTTTTTTTGTTGGAAAATTGAGAAAATCAATAAATTTGCAGTAACACCGATTTGGGAGTCACATTGTGTGGTAAAAATGGATGTAATGATACTGGTAACCCGTTCCAATGTATAAATGGCTTCCCCGGATTCCAAGGTGGAAAAACTCTTCTCGGTGAGTGCTTTTTGCTTGAAATCTACTGAAAATTGAGCAAAAACTTGTCAATTTTGTAAAATATGGAAAAAAATCGATTTTTTTTCTCCAATTTGGATGAGTTGTATGGAAAAATATAAGTTTCCATCTCGAAAACAGATTTTTAAATCTGAAAACTATGATTTTTGTGAATGAAGATCAAAAAAATGTGATGCGCATCAATTTCTCCATAAAAAATTGAAACACAAACCATATTTCAGCAAATCTCGGACCAAACTACGTCGAAAAGTACTACACAACACTAACAACACCAGCCAACACAACAACCGATGTCTATCAAGATGTTCGAACAAGTTTCTTCGTTCTCCTCGCCATTTATTTCCCCGCCGTCACTGGAATCTTCACCGGTGCAAATATGAGTGGAGATTTGAAGAATCCGCAAGCGTCGATCCCGGCTGGAACAATTGCTGCCAATCTGACGACGTCATTCATCTACTTCTCATTGGCATTCATTTTTGGTGGAGCAATTGATGGTGCTGTGTTGAGAGATAAGTGAGTGATTTTTAAATAGTGGTGTTGTCAAACAACTCAAATATGTTCTGGAGTGCTGAAGATTATGAATTATTTCCAGGAACGGGCAATCAGTCGGTGGAAACATGATCGTCGCTCTCCTCTCCTGGCCCTCTCCCTGGGTGCTCCTCATCGGCTCATTCCTATCAACATTCGGTGCTGCTCTCCAATGTCTCTGCTCCGCACCACGTCTACTTCAAGCAATCGCGAAAGATGAAGTCATTCCAATTCTATCGCCATTCAAGAAGGTCACCGCCAAAAATGAGCCATTCCTCGGTCTCATATTGACAACATTGATCGCTGAACTCGCAATTCTGATGGGTGGTATGGACACAATCGCAGCTGTCGTCGATTTCTTCTTCCTCATGTGCTACGCCTTTGTCAACATCATTTGTACACTCCATTCGCTTCTTGGTGCACCAAATTGGCGGCCTAGATTCAAGTATTATCATTGGTTCTTATCACTTCTTGGTGCAATCCTTTGCTTCTTCATCATGTTCTCAACACATTGGGATTACGCAATTGTCGCTTGTCTATTGTGTCTGGCGATCTACAAGTACGTCGAATGGAAAGGAGCCAAGAAGGAATGGGGAGATGGAATCAGAGGATTGGCACTGACAACTGCACAATATTCATTGATGAAGATTGAAGATAAAGAGCCACATCCAAAGAATTGGAGACCACAACTTCTGCTCCTCCTCTCGATGCAATGGTCGAAAGAAATAATCGATGTGCGATACTTGAACTTGCTCAATTTGGCATCACAATTGAAGGCTGGTAAAGGATTGACAGTTGTCACGGCATTCTTGAAGGGTGACCCAACAAGTCCGGATGATAAGAGAAAGGGAGAGGCGGTGAAAGCGAGAATGGACTTTGATATGAATCAAGTTAGATTGAGAGGATTCGCAAAGACTTTGGTGCACAAGGAGGATCAGGTTGGTATTGTATTTTTGAAAAAAAAATGATAATACATCAAAAAATACGTTTCAAATACATTAGAAATTGGTAAATTTCGAACATCATTTTCTTAGTTAAAAAAGAAGCTTCAAACTGTTTTTTAAACCTTTAAAAAAATGAGCTGAAAATTCTCATGCGGAATGTCCCGGATTCCATAAATCCTTGATCATAGCGAATAAATGTTTTCAGATCTACGGATCGATGTCAACTCTCGTCCAATCAGTCGGTCTCGGTGGTCTCAAGCCAAACACAATGCTCATCTCATGGCCAGTACACGAGCGAGAAGAAGATATGACAGAATACAACACATTCATCGAGAAAGTCCACGCCGCATCAGTCAACGATATGGCAATTGTTGTGGCGAAGGGTATCATTGACTTCCCATCGAGTGTATTCAGAATGAGCGGAATGATTGATGTCTATTGGATTGTACATGATGGTGGATTGTGCCTATTGATGGGATACCTGTTGAAACAACACAAAGTATGGAGAGGATGCAAATTGAGGGTCATTGGAATTGCGCAAGAAAGTGATAATAATGTGAAGATGCAAGAGGATTTGCAGAAATATGTGTATCAGTTGAGAATTGATGCTAAGATTATGGTATTTTGAAGTTATTTGAGCTGAAAAATCAAAAATTATTGCAGATTGTCGAATTGGCCGATCCAGAAATCTCAAAGAACGCGTTCGAACGAACATTATTGATGGAAGAACGAACAATGATGATGAGAGATTTACAAAAGGCAGCTGGTGGAATGACACTATCATTGCCACCAAATCAACAACGAGCCGTCTCACCATTGGTGACATCCGAAAAGAAGGAGAAGGAACGATCGGATTCGAAGGATTCGGAGAAATCAGATGATACGAATGGAAGCGAGGAAGATAAGAGAGATGAGAATCCGGAGAAGTCGAAGAAGGAACGAATGAAGGCGTTGGATAAATCGAAGGTGTCGAAAATGCACACGGCTGTGAGATTGAACGAGCTACTGCTTCAACATTCCGCCAATTCGCAGTTGATTTTGTTGAATTTGCCGAAGCCACCGGTTCATAAAGATCGTGAGTGTTTTTACGTTGGAAATTTGATGATACATAGAAATTTCGACTTTGATCTCAAGAAAAAATTGAAAAAGTCATCAAGAACCAAACTTTTGAAAAATTTTTCATATTTTTCTCGAATATTTCTTGGAATTGTCTGCCATAATGTTCCAAAATTCAACGAAACTGTGCTATTTCTATGTGAAACAGTGAAAAGTATAAAAAATATATTTCGTCGATCAGAAAATAATAAAAAAAGAAGAAATCGCTATTTTTGAAAATTCGATTTTTCGAATACTCTTTTCTCTCGAAAAATGGAGTTTTTTGATTTTGAAACTATTGAAAACTATAAAAATCAGATCATTTAAAATTCGAGACAATAGAAAAACCGTATTTCAATAAAAAAATATCTGAAATCTCAACGTTTGCTCTTGCAGAACAAGCCCTTGACGACTATGTCCACTATCTCGAAGTGATGACCGACAAGTTGAATCGTGTGATTTTCGTGCGCGGAACCGGCAAAGAAGTCATCACTGAAAACTCATAATTTGTCGTCCCCTATATATATTTGTTTCTTTTCTTTTTCTCCTTATCGCCTCCCATTTCTCGGTGTAAATCCTCCCAAATCAATCGCATGACCAAAACATATCCGTTTAGCCTCCTCCTCCTACTTCTCCCAATGATTATTTTTCGCAAAATCTTGCCTTTTTAGTTGGTTTTGTTAGACATGTATTGTTGTCAAGCTCTTATTCATGCTTGACTTCGTTTAGTCTCCATTATTTTTTCCCTATTTGTTTCCAGAAAAAAACGTTTTTTTTTGTAATTCGCATAATTTTGTTCTTCCGTAGATTTTCTCCCCCATTCCCCCAGCCTGGTTACGAAGAGATGCGTATGTTATTTGATGTACTATCTGTCGGAATTGATGAAAACGGCATTTTTTCATGTTTTGTAGTGTGTTTTTTTGAGTCTAAATAACTTGTAAAACCACCTATATTATCCTATATAATTATATTCCTCCCCCCTCGCCGATGTTAGTACCGTAACCTAACCATAAAAATTCAGAAAAAGTCTACACTCCTTCCCCAAATCATTCTTCTTCCCAAAAAAACAGTTTTTTTGTTGTCGCAGGTTCTTCATGTATGAATAGCCCCCTCTCTTCTTCTTTAAATCGCTGATTTTTATATAAATAAATAGTGAATTTGAAATGTATTGAGGATTAGATTTGGGAAATTTTCAGATATGAAAGTATTTATTCAAAGTTTTCAGATTTTTGAAAAGTTTACTGTTTCAAGAATGCCTCAAATGAAACTTACAAAGTATTCCGACAATATTTTCTGATATTTTCTCTCAAAATTTTTCTTGAAACAAAACAGCCGATAATGTGACAAACACGATGTTCAAAATTGGATGTGTGGACTTTATGTGATTGAACTTTTATTATTTAGAATAACTAAAAATTTCACTGTTTCTGATAGTTTTGTTCTTTTTCTCGAAAGTTTCGAGATTGATTAGCGGTGCAAAGATGGGATAACCTATTTGAAAACATTTGAAGCACTTTTTAAAGGAAAATTTTCGACTCTACTGTTTTTTTAAAACTGAAATATCAATACTTCGTATTTGAAAAGGCCAACAAACGTGTTACGAAACGTTTTTGTTACTTTCATTACTAGCTGAAACGCAAAATTTTCCACAATTACATTAAAATTTTGAAGTTTCAGTCATCGAAAATAGCCATCCTGAAACAGTAAAATATTAACAAATGTGGATAACAAAACTCAAAGTTAAAAATATTGATCTGGTCGTCATACGGCAGGTGTTTGTATATTTAGTTCTCAAATGAAATCAGAATTTCAACATTCCAGGTTTGTGCCAGAAAATGAATTCGATTTTTTTTGAAAACCTAATCAAGTTAAATATTGGATTAAATTTGATTGATTTTTAATCGGATAAATTTCATACACATTTCTGAATTTCTGACTCACAATAACTATATCATGTTGTTTTGTTGAAAAGAATACCAGTATACTTGGTGACACAAAAAGGCAAATTTGGTCACCGAATTGACAACGAATCACATCACGATTCAATGTACTAGTGACGAAATAGAAAAAAAACTTGGCTGGAGTAGTTTTGATTTTGATTATTCAATTTTATGGCAAGATGAGTACATTCAGCAGGCACATAATAACTGGAAAATAAATAAATCTTATTGAAAACAGTAATAATTGTCAGTTTCAAGTCAACGATTTTATAAAAAAATTTACTGACTCCACAATTCTGGTATACATCGAGTGACCTTTCACTTATTGTGTAAGAGCAACTATTCCTTGATTATTCTAATTTTTCATTTTTTTTCTAAAAAGTCAAGGAAACACAATGACGGAACTAGTCTGACAGCCAGTCAAATGAATAAAGGTCTTCAACTTTGAAACTGGGAAAAAAGTGAATGAAAGCAACTTCCCGAATAAGTATAAAGCAGGGAATTCGATTAAAAAATTAGTAGAATCTTTTGAGCCAGAAATTAATATGAACTTTTTGAGAGAGACAATCAAGAAAGTTCATCCAGCATTATTGAGAACGATTAATTCAAGCGTCAAAGTTCCTCCAGGTTTCTTGAAACAGTAAAAAATGCTCGAAACTAGTTTTTTATAATAAAAAAATGTTCATTCAATACAAAAAACCAATGATATTGTTTACGATAAATCCATGCATTCCGATGGTTCTTTACACACAGGTGTCTCCAAGTATCCTCTCCAATTCTTCGCCACCAACACTTTACACGCACTTTTCGGGCTCAACATATTCGGAATCTCCAATATTTCCTTCGTTCCAAGTTTACTGTAAAAAAGGTATACGGTCTTAATTATATACTGTACCTTACCATTCTACAGTATCCAACACCACACTATTATATCCACCCAACATCACCAAATTGCCTCGATACACACAACAGGTGCTCGTCGATCGTCCCAGTTCGAGTGTCTCCTCATGCTCACGCCATTCACCCTCCCGATTCCACACCAATATACGATTGAGGCGGTCGACACCATTGAATCCGCCAACCAACAACATTTGATCATCGAGCACCACGAGGGAGTGACCCGATATGCGTTGAGGTAGTGGTGATATACGGACGAAGAAGTCGCCTTGTGGATTGTAGACCTCGATAGTGGTGTTGAGGATAGTGCCGTCGAAACCGCCACACACGTAGATTTGGTTTTGATAGACGACGGCGGCGCAGTCGGATCGCATATCGTGCATGAATCTGGAAATATATGGATATAGGGATCATAGAATCATAGAACTTTAGGGACTATGTATCATAGATCTCAAGGATCTATGATTCATAGAACTTGAGAATCATAGAACTCTGGGATCCATGAATCATATAACTTGAGGATCTATGAATCATAAATCTTGAAAATATATGAATAACAGAACCTAAGGATCTATAAACCATAGAACTCTATAATCCATGAAGCATAGAACTGGAGGATCTTTGAATCATAGAATTTGAGGATCTACGACTTATGAAATTTGACGATCTATGAACCATAGAACTCCCAGCATCTATAAATCTATGTATCATAGAATCGTAGAACTCGTGGATCTATGAGTCATGGAAATCGAGTATCTATGAATCCTAGAATCGTAGAACTCGACATTTATGAATCATGTGATTTGGCGATCTATGACACATAGATATCGGGGATCTGTTCATCATAGAACTCGAGGATCTATGAATCTATAGATCTATGAGCCATAGATTTCAAGGATCTATGTATCATAGAACTTAAGGATCTATGGAATCTATGAAACTCTTACGCAGTCCTAGTCCATCGATTCGTCACCGGATCATAGACCTCGCCACTCTTACATCTGATACTCCTTCTCTCAATCTCCCTTCCATCCTGTCCACCAAACACATAGATCTTCCCCTCGTACACCACACTACTATTCGTGATATAGTTCCTCGCATCCATCATATTATCGCATCGTTTCCATTGCCAACTCGTCGCTGCTCCAATCTTCCACGTCTCACACTTGAACTTGAATCCGTCCGATCCGCCAAATATATACAATTGATCATCGATGATTGCTGCACCATGATACGCCAATGGTGATGGTGTCTTGATGGTGGACACCCGCCAACACTTCGCCTCGAGATCGTACCATTCTAGACGATCTGATGACTTGTTTTGCTGCCAACCACCAACGAGGAGAAGAATGTCTCGCGATTTTCTGGGAGGCTTCGATGATAGGTTTAGGTGTTGGTGGTCAAGTCGCGACTGAAAATATATTGACTACCTATATATGCATATGATACTCAGTCATACCTTCTCATCTAGACCAGCAGCCCTGACATTTGACATCAAATGATGCCGAAAAGTCTGCCGATATCCTGGTGACGACGCGATCCACTTATCGATAACACTTATCACATCCTTCTCCTCCTCCACATTCAAATCATCCTCACTCAACAATTTGCCAAAATCCTCGAAAGCCAATCGATAAAATGTGACATCGATTGTCTTATCAATCACCATTCGCACCAAATTATACTTGATATACTGATATACTTGATTTGCGGAGTCGTCACACGCATACTCGCAGAACTTGCGATGGAGGAGGAAACAATTGTCGTCGTTGAGCTGATTGAGCCAGAATTGGCAGATCTAGAAGTTGATATGGTTCTGATATGGTGCTGATATACTTACAGTATTCCTGACATCCCTTATCAATTGATATGTTGTTGCAAATCCAGCGATTTCATCCATGATATTCTCCAATTGAAACCATGTTTTCTCATCATCGAAAGCTTCAATGCTCGATTTTCCGAGTAACAACTCCAATGTTTTGGATCCAAATGGCACAATCACATTCTTCTTCATCGATCGATAATCGATTGTGCCGATTTGAAGCAACTCGCGAGTGATTGGTGCCTTGAGTGGATTGATTGGATACCGATCACCGGATGAGGAGACGATCGCAACTTCGGCTCGATCGAATGTGAGTAGGGCGGATGGGGTGGTGTGACATGAGCTTTTCATCGTTTCCTTCTTCGTGCCAGGTGTTGAGATTTTTTATTCTTTTTTTGAGGAACTGATTGATATGTGGAAGAGAGGTGGAATGTTGTAGAACACGTCATCTATATAGCTCACGTTTTTTTTCTGTGAAGTTTTTTCTTTTTTCGGTTCACTCAGATATCAGTGACATCATCCACAAAAGTATTCTAGACATTTTATATAATGTGTATCAGATAGTCGGAGTAAATTGTTATTTCCATTTACCATTTTTGGTAAGCATAGATGATCAGACGTTTTTCGATGCTTCTGAAATTTTCCGTTTCATAATACTCCAAAAAATTACGAAAATCAAAAGTGTGTTGATTTGAAAGCGGAAGATGATGACCAATTGTAAAATCAATTTCCCATTGCGAATATACTCTAATAATTTGTATACATCGAGAACTTGGTATTCGGATACCTTCAAGAAACTGGCAAACTTTTCTGACTTGTAAATAGCACAGAAAAGTTTTTTGAAAAACAGTTCGTCGGTGATTTTCCCAATCAAAACTTGAAATCTAGATGCGTTTATCCGGAATGTTCCAAACTGTGACAAATATATCAGTGATCGAAAAAATGACGGTTTATTAATCTAAACTTGAAACCGAAAAAAACTGTTTTTTTTTGTTGCAAAAACTGATGTTTTGTGGATAATTTGATGTCATTCTAATTAAAAGTACATACTCGAAAATCCTCGTGAATTTACTGCTGATAGTGGTAGGCACAGAATTATGTAAAGATTTTGAAACTGCCAATTTTTCATGAGAGATCAAGGAATAGTTGGAAATACCCTTCATTTCAACTTACCAATGATTTTGTACCAATTATCGCTTTGGGTTCGATTCGAGCATATTGTAAATATATAAAAGTAATAAAGCATGATGTTTGGAAAGGGAAAGAAGTCAATGCAACCCACTTGAAGCTGAATTTTCTGTTTCGCAAGAAGTTGAGTAATCGGGATGGACTCATAAATTGGTAATGAAATATAAATGGTGTTTGCTTTCGAAAATGTCTAGTTTCACTCATAAAATGACCAAATATTCTGATTTTTAGAATAGAAAAATGAGACCCTTCACAAAAGCTTATGTTCGCTATATCAATAATATTTGAAATCAAAATGTCCACATGCGATGTTTGAAACGGGGATAAACGCAGGAATGCAAGATTTCTAGAAGACTAGAATGTCAGATCGGGCAACATTTTTCTGGGCTTATTATCTCAACGGTGGTGTTTGAAATAAGAACTGCCTGTTTCTAGTAAGAGTTCATTCTTGAGCGAAAAAATAATGAATAACTTCTTTGACTACTCATGTTGAAACCGTAAAAGTTCATTAACCAGAAATAATTTGCAGGTAACACTTATTTTTCGTTTTTTTGCTTCTCATGGAATAATTAATCAAGAATTTTTTTCCTATTTATGGACGATTTATCAATGATTGTGGTAACGTTTCACTTTAATCAATAGTTCTGAAACAGAAAAAGTCACGATTTCTGTGTTAGGATATCTTATGAATATTCCTTCAATTCTGGAAATTACTAACCAACGACAATCCTATAAGATGATAACGTACTGGAACTGTAAAATTTTCTGTAAAAGCGTCTCGTAGATCCATTTTTCACTGTTTTCAAAACCGCAAATGTGAAATATTATATGATATACCAAGATAAAGAATAATGTGCAAATTCTCAAATGTATGTAGCCCCAAAATAATCGTATTTATATATGTATATATTCCAAAAATAAAGTGAAATAAGTTTCAAAGCATCAAAAATAAGTGATGATCATTCCGATTGATTGATATTTTCCTCTCCGCGGTCAATTTCGCGAATTCAAATCCATCCAACAGTTTCTGTCCCAAATATCGCATCAATTCAATCCACGATTCGACACATTTTGGTGTGACTTCGGTATCGCGGAGGAAATCAAACACAGTGCATACTATCTGGGCACAGAAGATTCGTAGATTCTGCTCTGTCATGTGCGCGGCCTAGAAATTAACGAATGAAAAAGTTAGGCCACCATGAATGGTCGAAACTCACAATATCCGGTCGATAGTGTCTCTCACCATATTTGAATACAGTTGGTGCCACTTGTGCCTCCAACTCGTCCATATTTTTGACTGATATGTTGAGTATATTGGTGAATAATCTTGCATGTCTCCGTAGTGGGTGACTATCCACCAAATCGAGTATATCAGTGGTGTCATCAACACCAAACAATTGGCGGAGATTGGGCAGTTTGGATAGGACTCGACGGAAGACGAAGCAGCCGAAACAGGCGGATGGAGTGGAAGAACGGGACTCGACTAGACGCCAGGATTCCGTTACTAGTTCGCAACTCTGGAAAACAGTCGGATATAACGAAATAAGTGAAAATATGACAATTGAAACGACGATGAGAACTATTCGAAACTGTGATTTTTTTTTGAATATTTCATAGTCTGACAGTATGGAATACTGTAGGTTACTGTAGATTGGTAGATTTTGTGTGAAAACTAAAAGTTCAAAAAGTAACCGTTCCAAAGAATCGACATATCAACGAATGTATCACTTTCAATTGTGAACTCGTTATTACAGTCGGTGAGAAACAGCGGAGTAGTAAATAAAGTTTATTATCACACTCATAAATACTAATCATGAAATAGTTAGAAATTTTGATTCCTAGGTGAGCGAAAAATCGTTTAATTCTGGAGTACATGAACGAACAGATCGACTGGAAAGTTGGAAATCGAGAAGATGGTGAGAACAATTAGAAACTGCAATTGTTGCTTTGAAAATGAGAGTTTCACGATTTGAACTGTTGGTTACACTATCCGTAAAGTTTACAGTACGAAATCAAGTCACGGAAAGTGAGTATGAAACCTTTGTTCAGAGAGTTTGAGGCTTGATTATCACCTAATACGTCACAATCAGAAAACCATGATTTCAGAAACTTGAGAAACCGGAAAGTTTTTACTGAATATACAACTATGTATAATTCTGTGAAAAAATGGAAGTATTTTCGACAAATGATTTGAATAATGAAAATTTAATAATTCCGATATACGAGATTGATAAACGGAACATTGATGTTATAACAAAATACATAACATTTTCGAAGCAGAAAATATTTCAAGTTTCATTAGTCGCTCAATAGAAATTGACGCAATAGAGGTATCACTGCGTGTATCAGTCTTTTTCACTTTGCCACAGCTGGAAATCCAACATCAATACCAAACATGCACTTTTGTTTATATCATTATGTTTTCTAAAATACCTCGAAACGCTAGAAACTCAAAACTTCATAATTTCAGAAACTTGAAAAACCAAAAAAAAAAATGTGGTCGTCAAACTTTCAAACTTTTCTAATTTTCGGCTATCAAGAAGGAGTATTTTTTCAGCAGATATTTAGGATTTGAACAATTTTAATATTTGAGTACTTGAGGCGCTACAATCAATGATATCTGGAGAGATTTCACAATATATGAAGGATTCAAAACAGAACATATTTTCAGTTTCACGAGTAGTGCATGAAAAGTTTACACCATACATGCCTCACTTGACGATTAATTTTCTCTATCAAGTCACCAACCTCCTTATCAATCAAATTCTCCTCACTCGATATCGACCTAAACGAGTACGTTCTCATCTGTTTCAACGGCGAGTGGCTCTTCGTTCGTATCATCATTCCATTCATTTTTGCTGTCATCGAATCATCCAAACTTCTCGCGATGATTTCCTGATTCGTCGAGCTCGTCAGGAAGACTTTCCGCCTTTCTGATGCGTTTCGACTGACTTTCTCGAGGTTTTGAAGCGAGGAGAAGTCCTGATAAGAAAAATGATAATGATAATGATAGGTGTACTTACCGTACTAACACTCTTCACTCTGATAGGGTCAACCACTTCATCAAACGACTCTTTGCCATTGATTTGAATGGTTGGTGGTGTGGTGCAATTGGTGGTGGCGGAGGAGCCGGGTGTCAGTTGGCATGTCTGAAATCGAACATTATTTTAGTACTTCTTCCGTTTCAGAAAACACTGAATGCGATACTAGGTACTTTTCACTACTATGAGGATTGAGAAAAGGTTGCGCTGATACACAGTGTCATGAATTATTTTTATTCAATCAAATTTTTAAAAAAATTTCCGAAAAAAAACAGTTTCCAAAAACACTGAAACCATTCACAACCTGTGGTCAGTAGTGTTTGGGCGTTGGTTTATCTCCCTAAAGAATTAATGGGTACATAAATTACACTACAGTTCAAGCCACCACATGTTATTGATTTGATACACCCCCTATTCGACTATTTTCGTGTTGCATTTGTAACATTTCGCACAAAAATTGCGTCCGAATAGTCATGTTTCGAACACTACGTCCTGCAAAAAAGTCCGGCTGAACAATCCCGTCTTCATATTTTCGTTTCTCCACAACACGTACCAGACTTACTGTATTCGGAATTCTCCAACCTGCATACTTTCCACCCGCACACACTCGTTCCACAAGTGTAACGTTTCGCACAATTTCCATGCGGTTAGCCGTTTTCTAGCGAAGGACAGACAATAACGTTGACCACATAGGCTTCGAAATTTGTGCGAAACGTTACACTTGCGAAATGAGTGTGTGCGGGTGGGAAACAGCCAGCTTGGGAAGTGCGAAAGGAGGTAAGTCTGATACGAGTTGTGACAAAACATAAATGTGTAGATTGGAAGTGTTCGAGTGATCACAAATTCAGGTATATCAAGACATTCGAAACGATACTATTCGGAACGGGGGTGTATCATTGATTTGGGCTGCTTGGCACATCAAATACACTATATTTAATTACCCCAACTGTCTCAAAAAAATGAACTAGGGGCCCCATAGTGCATAAATAACTGTTTCTTGATATACATAAAAACAGTACTCTTCATTTTTGTGCTAGTGCAGATTGGTGATAATCTGATTTAAAAACAACAATTTTTTCACATTAGCCTCAAAAGTGTAGAATATTTTTCAAAAAAATACTGTTTCTGAGAATACATAGATACAAATCGGGGAAACTTTCAGTAATGGTCCATGATCCGTCTTCGTTTGCTACTTTTGAGTGCACCAATTACACTATATTAAGATCCCCCAGATGTTGATTTTGGGGGCTTCATCTCATATTGATCCATCTCATATTGAGAACATTACAAATATGAATCATCGAACTTCTACGAGACTAGGGCGCCCCAACTACCTATATTTCAATCCCCCCAAGATACCTCATACCTTGACATTCTGATTCTCACTCGGATCCGACAACCTCCTCTGCCTGCCCAACTTTTTCCTTTTCGCCGCCGATGATGTCGAATTATTAGCATTGGGATGTGTGTTGCCCATTCTGCAACACAAAATCAAAAATCAAATGGAAGAAAAAAGGAAGGAGAAGAAAAAAGTGTTGCCGATTACTTAGTTTGATGAGAAAAAAGGAAGAAGGAGTGGTGGTGGAAGAAAATGACGTAAAACGGAAAAGGGAGGAGAAGGAGGCAAAAGGTGCAATTTGATCATAGGAATTCGATTACACTCTACTGGGGCTGACACCAGGGGTCTTTTTCTTATATGCTCAATGACTTCTTAGATGGTGGTGTGTGCTCTTTTGTTTCCGCTTTTTCTTTGGTTTCTATGGATGATTTCGGAGCGGGTGCAAATTGTGCTTTTTAGACTTTTTGGATGGTATTTGTAAAAAAGTAAGAGAAAACGGGGAAAGGGATTAGGCTTGGTTTTTAGGCAATACAGGCTTGTAGTAAGTTAGGCTCGATTTTCAGGTCTGTTAGGCTAGTAGAAAGTTAGGCATGGTTTCTAAGCATTTCAGGCTTGTAGAAAATTTTAGGCACCCTTCAAGCGATTTCAGACTTATCAGGCTTTAAAATTAGGTTTAGCCGTAATTATGGCGCGATGAACAATGCCAGGAATGGTTTTGAATTTTCCGATAAAACTTTTTTTGGTCACTTGAAACTGAAAATATATTCTGGGAAATCAGGTTTTTCAGGATGATAAAAGTAAAAAAAAGCCAACATTTCAAAGCATTGCTCCGCGAGCATCTATTTATTGTGTTGTGGTTGTTTTGGTTTTGTTTCTATTGGTGATGGATGCAAATTACATGGGCGGATGGGAAATTGGGCGTGGGGATGGCATTTCAGGAAGGGAATGAGGCGTGAATGGAAGAAAGAATTGGTGAGCAATCAGTTATATGATTTCAATCTACAATATCTATATTGTCTGAAACTAGAAAACGGATTACAGGCTCGAAGATTCCACCAAAGGTTGTAAAAATAGGTTAAAATTTTGATGATCCAACCAATGTATTAAAGATCTTTACTATTACTAATGGAAAACTTCTGTCAGTCTGTGACTTTGTGCACTCCGATTTCTCGGCCAGTTTTCATCCGATTTTGCCCAAATTTGACAAGAGGCTCAGAAATGGTGTCGCGAAGGTGCACGAGAAATAGCTAAGTGATCGATCGAGTCGTTCCCCTTCCAGAACCGATTTTCAGATTTAAACCTTACATTTTCATGTTTTCATTTTCAAAAATTAAATGTCACGTTCTATTTCAAAATGGCTCTTTTCGTTTTTTCAACAACAATGGAAAGAAAAAGAATGACATGATATCCACGTGTGTTGTTGTCGGGCGGTTTGCATGTGGAAGATGTGGAATATCGACGACACAAACAACATCACCGATATATCAGTATCATCAACTGTAATCACCTCAACCGGCTGATGATGGATCAAGAGATGGAACAAGATATCAATGCCAATACACCACCGGATTCCTCTTCCCCACATGCACAATTTCACTCAATTCAATCAACAACAGAAGATAAGGGCGATGATGGAATATTGAGGCAACCTGGAAGCCAATCGGAGCCAACAAAATTGACAAAGAGAGAGTTGCAAAAGGTTAGTGTAGTTTTCTGTTTTGGTTAGGAACAATGGAATTGTAGAGAAAGAAGCTAGAGAATGCTGCCCGTATGAAAGCGAAACGAGAAGATGAATCGGATGATATGAGAGCCAAAAGACTGAAGGCAGCCGCTGATCATATAGCAATTTATGGAACAAGTGGATCGCGACGACAGGTCAACTGCCAAAAACAAAAAAAGGCAGCTCATATGTCTGAAGTGCGAGCGAACATGACGGAAGACGAGAACAACAATATCCGGTTCAACGATTCGCAAAGAGCAGCTTCAAGAAGGAGGAACGAAACCGAAGAAGTACGTCAATTGAGATTGCAACAAAATGCAAGGCAAAAAGCTGAATCGCGTGCTGCCGAGACGATGAATCAAACTTCAATTCGTAGAAATGCTGATGCAAAACGAAAAGCGACTCGAAAAAGTGCACAGCTGGGTGCTGCCGGCCAAACCGATGCTCAAGTTATTATTACATCAAAGGAGGTTGTCGAACTGCATCAATCAATTTTCGATCACTTGAAGCTAAGAGATTGTCGGATGTGGATCTAATTTTGTGGGATGAAGCTCCAATGTCACCGAAAGCATCCTTGGAAGCAGTTGATCAATTCTTTCGAGATGTCATGGACGACAGTCGCCCGTTTGGTGGAAAAGTGATCGTTCTGGGTGGAGATTTTCGACAAGTGTTGCCAGTCATGGATAAAGGTGGAGTAGATGAACAAGTTGCCAACAGCATCAAAAAATCAACACTGTGGCCACTTTTCAAGACGATTCGACTCACCAGCAACATGCGGCTCACTGGAATTCAAGGAGAGTGGAAGAACGAGCTCCTATCAATCGGAGATGGAAATCGAGGGAACCCAACAACCGGAAGTATGGAAGTGCCGGATGAGATGAAGTGTGTTGGCGATTTGGCAGATGAAGTATTTGGTGGTGTTCTGGATAGTACGACCGACGTTGAAGAGTTCTCAAAACGTGCCATTTTGACACCAAGGAACAAAGAAGCTCTTCAAATCAACAACTATATTCTCACGAAATTGCCGGGAGAAGAAAAAGTGTACAAGTCGTTGGATGAGATTGCATCAAAAGAAGATGGAGGTGTTCTGTCAAATGCCAATAACTTCACCACCGAGTTCCTCAATCAGATGACACCATCAGGAATGCCGCCTCATAAACTGCACTTGAAGAAAGGAGCAATCATCATGTTGCTGAGAAACTTGGATGTGAAGAGCTCATTGTGCAATGGTACCAGGTTCATTGTGGAGGAAATGGGAATGAAGGTATTTTCTGATGTCATAATTCCCATCCAATTACTGATTTACAGGTGCTGCAATGCAAATTTGTTGGAGGTCCAAGACAAGGAGAATCAGTGCTTCTGCCACGTATCAAACTCAACTACGAGCAAAACTTGCCCTTCACCCTTTCACGCCTCCAGTTTCCTGTCCGTCTATCATTTGCTATGACGATCAACAAGAGCCAGGGACAAACCTTCGATAGAATCGGACTTCAATTGGATGAGCCAATATTCTCTCATGGACAGCTGTATGTCGCTCTCTCCCGTACAAGAACAAAGGAAGGTATCCGAATCGACTCGCCTTCAGGAATGATGAATAATATAGTTTTTAAAGATGTTCTGTGATTTTATTTATTCGAATTGATGTTTATTTTTCTTTTTATCAAATGAATTGAGTTGTTATTAAGTTTATGTTGACTTTATCGTGTAGCCTGTTTCAAATCTCATTGAAACCGATTCCAATAACCAACTAAACCAGAAGGAAGTGACGGCGGTAGCCGTCACGAACCTTCTGGTAAATAACTATGAAAGGTTTTCTGCAATGTACGAAACAGAAAATTTTCTGATGAACCGGTTGGAATTGGCAATATTCTCAATGCACAGCACTTTTTAGTCTACGTTTCGAAAAATACAAATCAGAACGCGAATAAAACTATTTGCCACTTAAAAATATGTATTGAATAGTAAAAAATTAAACAAAAACGATGTTTCCAATAATCATGAAGGTTTGAGGTTTTGTAAAAATTCGATAAAATGTTTGTACATGCAACAATTTTTTCAAGTAAGCTGTGACGAAAGATTACTGTTTCGGTTGAAAATCAGATCATTATTATCAGGCATATGAGCAACATTCTTCGATTCTTTAATAATTCTGACAATAAATTTATCGGTTTTGGTACTTACAGAAACCGCTTATTTTAAACATTCGGATGGTTTCCATTCAGAATCACAAATTACAAAACGTTGAAAAAATGTCAACATCTCAAATAACTGCTCCGCGAGAATCTATTTATTATGTTTTGGTTTTGTTTCTATTGGTGATGAATGCAAATTATATGGGCGGATGGGAAACTGGGATTGGAAAGGGCTTGTCACGAAGGGGATGAGGCGTAGAATGCAGAGTTCAAGGTTTGGGATCAATCATCAAATATCAATTATCATGAGTCTGAGAAGGTATATAATGTATTTTTGAAACGGATATTGTCAGAACTTTTGAGTAAAAGTAATCAATTTTATAGCTGTTCAGATAGAATACATGAAGTTTTGAAACTGAAAAATATCAAAACTATGTATTGAAACAAATCAAAGAACTTCAATAGTTTCAGAAATTCCAAATCGTCTGACAGATGACCGATATACCAATAAACCTCGAAAAAAAAAAGTTCAAAAAACGAACGTGACGTGATACGTGTCAATACTCAATTTCCATTCCTACCCGCCCAACTCGATCAGTTTCGATTCCACAAATCACTTAATATTTGTATGCAATTCGTAGGATTTTCAAAACACGAGCAAAATGTCTACAAATCCGTGAGTCCCGTCAAATCATCATGGTTGATCAATAGGATAGGTTTAGCAATGAGCGACCAATTGAGAAGGAACCATATTTCCATGGATGGTTGCCACGCGAGGATGTCAATCAAATGCTGTTGGCTGATGGTGACTTTCTGATTCGAATGAGCCATCCGACAAAGGATATACCGAAAGTGCACGTTCTGACGGTGTGTGTTGATCATAAGGCGGCGGATGAGACAAAGAAGAACATCCATTTCATCATCATCAAACATGAATCGGGAAAATACTATATCAGAAAAGAAAAACATTTTGGATCTATTCAAGAAATGGTCGAGACCTATATGCAATCGAAGGAACCGGTTCAGGTAAGAGACATAGATTCCATAGATCTATTCCTAGAATTAATAACTTCTCGAGATCTCTGATCCATAGATCCTCGAGTTCTATGATCCATAGACTCTTTAGTTCTATGATCTATATATCCTCGAATTCTATGATCCATAGATCCCCGAGTTCTATAATTCATAGATCTTCATTTTCTAGAATCCATAGATCATCGAGCTTTATAATTTATCATTCCAGGTGAATACATTTCTCAAAACACCGATCCACCGCAAACACTGGGAACTCGACCACGACTCGATCACACTCCTCACCGTACTTGGCAAAAGAACATGCAGTGATCTCAATATGGGTATATTCAAAATGCCAAATGACAAAAAGATCCATGTGGCGGTCGTCAAAGCCAAAGTCGAAAAAATCACAAAAGAGCAATTCATCTACATGATGGACGAAGCTCGTGTGATGCGGGACCTATGCCATCCAAATGTCATCCAGTTTTATGGTGTCGCCCTACTAAAAGACCCGATTTACGTTGTCACAGATTTGGCCTCATGCGGTGCTCTCGACGAATATCTATCAATGAACCCGGATCTACCAATGCAAAAAAAGGATGAGATGTGCCTCCAACTCGCATATGGTGTCGAATATCTCCACTCAAAAGGCTATATTCACCGTGATTTGACGGCTCATAACTGCTTCTACGACAATGGAAATGTCAAAATCGCCCGTTTCGGCTTGGCAATCCATGAGAACGCCAAAGTTGACATAAACACCAAATTGGCGATTCGTTGGTTGGCACCAGAGGCGATGAAAATTCCACCAATCGTCACCAAAAAAATGGATGTCTGGGCGTATGGTGTCGTGTGCTGGGAGATCTACAACAATGGGAATATACCATACGCGGATAAAAAATGGCGAAATGTGATGAAGGATGTTCCTGCCAAAGGTGGAGAATTGACATTGCCGAGTAATGTGCATCCACAGATTGCTGATATGATTACGGTAAGTCTCTCGGGTACTGTAGGTACTAACTTTTTTTTGCAGTACAAGTGTTGGGCGTATAATCCTAAGGATCGTGCCACAATGTCGGCACTCTGTGATCATCTCGAGATACTGTTCAACAAGCCAAAACCCGACTTCGAAGCGTATGCTGCACAACACAAAGCGGAGACGGAGGCGATGTATAAGAAGGATCCGAAATGGAAGTTTTGGAAACATTTTAAAGAATGAATAAAGTTTTTTTTTCTCTTTTCGCATTCTGTCATTGAGTCTTAATGTATTCAAAATACTTTGACTTTGACTTGAAACTGCAAAAAATATGTGCGGATCAGGCGGATCAGAGACACATAGAAGTACACTCTACAAGTGCCATTGGCTCCGTGAGCATCTATTTATTGTGTTGTGGTTGTTTTGGTTTTGTTTCTATTGGTGATGGATGCAAACTATATGGGCGGATGGGAAATTGGGGGTGGAAATGGCATGTCAATAAGGAATGTGATGTGGAGCGCTCAATGCAGAAGAATTGAAGTTGAGAAAGCTTTAATAACTATTGTATTTTGATTCTTGATCAACAACATCTTGAAACTGGAATTTCGAAAACATTTTTGAAGGCTCATTTTCAACTATGAAATATAGAGTCAATGGATTCAAGCTCTGCAGTGAATTCGTATGATGTCAAGACACGACTATCAATTATATAGCTTTCGGTTGACAAATTTGAGTCTTTGAAACTGAGAAATTTCAATAACCGTGAAACATGTTTATAATCTTCAGATACTATAAATGAATTGAATAAGAAATGGACAACTTCAACAGTTTCAAAAATTCTAGATCATCCCAAAGATGCCCTTTTAGCGACCTTCTAACACGACCATATCTGATTATTATCGAGCTAGATTCTTGCTAAAATACATGGAACTCTCAATAGACGAACATGACGTGACACGTGTCAACACTTTATTTCCACTCCTATCCACCTAACTCGATCAGTTCCGATTTTACAAATCAATTAATATTTGTATGCAATTCGTAGTATCTTCAAATCACGAGCAAAATGTCTACAAATCCGTAAGTGCTGTCAAATCATCATAGTTGATCAATAGGATAGGTTTAGCAATGAGCGGCCAATTGAGAAGGAACTATATTTCCATGGATGGTTGCCACGCGAAGACATTGATCCAATGCTATTGGCCGATGGTGATTTTGTTGTTCGAATGGGTCATCCGACAAAGGAAATGCCAAAAATTCCCATTCTGACGGTGTGTGTTGACCATAAGGCGACGGATGAGACAAAGAAGAACTTACATTTCATCATCAAACATGAAATGGGAAAGTACTACATCAGAAAAGAAAAACAATATGGATCTATTCAAGAAATGGTCGAGGCCTATATGCAATCGAAGGAACCGATTCAGGTAGATTCATAGATTCATAGATTCATAGATTCATAGATTCATAGATTCATAGATTCATAGATTCATAGATTCATAGATTCATAGATTCATAGATTCATAGATTCATAGATTCATAGATTCATAGATTCATAGATTCATAGATTCATAGATTCATAGATTCATAGATTCATAGATTCATAGATTCATAGATTCATAGATATCGTTCCAGGTAAATGCAATTCTCAAAAACCCAATCCACCGCAAACACTGGGAACTCGACCACGACTCAATCACACTCCTAACCGTACTTGGCAAACGATCATGCAGTGATCTCAATATGGGTATATTCAAAATGCCAAATGACAAAAAAATTCATGTGGTGGTCGTCAAGGCCAAAATTGAGAAAATAAACAGAAGGCAATACATCTACATGATGGACGAAGCTCGAGTGATGCGTGACCTATGCCATCCGAATGTCATCCAGTTTTATGGTGTTGCCCTACTAAAAGACCCGATTTACGTTGTCACAGATTTGGTAAGCACTTGAAGAGACTATATACATATATATTTATATATATTCCAGGCCTCATGCGGTGCCCTCGACGACTACCTGTCGATGAATCCGGATCTAACAATGCAAAAAAAGGATGAGATGTGCCTCCAACTCGCATATGGTGTCGAGCACATCCATTCGAAAGGTTATATTCACCGTGATTTGACGGCTCATAACTGCTTCTACGACAATGGAAATGTCAAAATCGCCCGTTTCGGCTTGGCAATCCATGAGAACGCCAAAGTTGACATAAACACCAAATTGGCGATTCGTTGGTTGGCACCAGAGGCGATGAAAATTCCACCAATCGTCACCAAAAAAATGGATGTTTGGGCGTATGGTGTCGTGTGCTGGGAGATCTACAACAATGGGAACATACCGTACGCGGATAAAAAATGGCGAAATGTGATGAAGGATATTCCTGCCAAAGGTGGAGAATTGACATTGCCGAGTAATGTGCATCCACAGATTGCTGATATGATTACGGTAAGTGCCTCGGGTACTGTAATGAGGTACTGCTGCTCTCAATACTTTCAGTACAAATGTTGGGCGTACAATCCGAAGGATCGTGCCACAATGTCGGCACTCTGTGATCATCTCGAGATACTGTTCAACAAGCCAAAACCCGACTTCGAAGCGTATGCTGCACAACACAAAGCGGAGACGGAGGCGATGTATAAGAAGGATCCGAAATGGAAGTTTTGGAAACATTTTAAAGAATGAATAAAGTTTTTTTTTCTCTTTTCGCATTCTGTCATTGAGTCTTAATGTATTCAAAATACTTTGACTTTGACTGGAAACTGCAAAAAATATGGGCGGTCAGGCGGATCAGAGAAACATAGAAATACACTCTAGGAGTGTCATTGACTCCGCGAGCATCTATTTATTGTGCTGTGGTTTTTTTGGTTTTGTTTCTATTGGTGATGGATGCAAATTATGAAGGCGGATAGGAAATTAAGCGTGGAGATGGCATGTCAATAAGGAATGTGATGTGGAGCGCTGATTGCAGAAGATTTGAAGTTGAGAAAGCTTTAATAACTTTCGAATTTTGATTCTTGAACATCTTGAAATGGAATTTCGAAAACATTTTTGAAGGCTCATTTTCAACTTTGAAATATAGAGTCAATGGATTCAAGCTCTGCAGTGAATTCGTATGATGTAAAGACAAGAGAACATCGCACGACTATCAATTATATAGCTTTCGGTTGACAAATTTGAGTCTTTGAAACTGAGAAATTTCAATAACCGTGAAACATGTTTATAATCTTCAGATACTATAAATGAATTGAATAAGAAATGGACAACTTCAACAGTTTCAAAAATTCTAGATCATCCCAAAGATGCCCTTTTAGCGACCTTCTAACACGACCATATCTGATTATTATCGAGCTAGATTCTTGCTAAAATACATGGAACTCTCAATAGACGAACATGACGTGACACGTGTCAACACTTTATTTCCACTCCTATCCACCTAACTCGATCAGTTCCGATTTTACAAATCAATTAATATTTGTATGCAATTCGTAGTATCTTCAAATCACGAGCAAAATGTCTACAAATCCGTAAGTGCTGTCAAATCACCATAGTTGATCAATAGGATAGGTTTAGCAATGAGCGGCCAATTGAGAAGGAACTATATTTCCATGGATGGTTGCCACGCGAAGACATTGATCCAATGCTATTGGCCGATGGTGATTTTGTTGTTCGAATGGGTCATCCGACAAAGGAAATGCCAAAAATTCCCATTCTGACGGTGTGTGTTGACCATAAGGCGACGGATGAGACAAAGAAGAACTTACATTTCATCATCAAACATGAAATGGGAAAGTACTACATCAGAAAAGAAAAACAATATGGATCTATTCAAGAAATGGTCGAGGCCTATATGCAATCGAAGGAACCGATTCAGGTAGATTCATAGATTCATAGATTCATAGATTCATAGATTCATAGATTCATAGATTCATAGATTCATAGATTCATAGATTCATAGATTCATAGATTCATAGATTCATAGATTCATAGATTCATAGATTCATAGATTCATAGATTCATAGATTCATAGATTCATAGATATCGTTCCAGGTAAATGCAATTCTCAAAAACCCAATCCACCGCAAACACTGGGAACTCGACCACGACTCAATCACACTCCTAACCGTACTTGGCAAACGATCATGCAGTGATCTCAATATGGGTATATTCAAAATGCCAAATGACAAAAAAATTCATGTGGTGGTCGTCAAGGCCAAAATTGAGAAAATAAACAGAAGGCAATACATCTACATGATGGACGAAGCTCGAGTGATGCGTGACCTATGCCATCCAAATGTCATCCAGTTTTATGGTGTTGCCCTACTAAAAGACCCGATTTACGTTGTCACAGATTTGGTAAGCACTTGAAGAGACTATATACATATATATTTATATATATTCCAGGCCTCATGCGGTGCCCTCGACGACTACCTGTCGATGAATCCGGATCTACCCATGCAAAAAAAGGATGAGATGTGCCTCCAACTCGCATATGGTGTCGAGCACATCCATTCGAAAGGTTATATTCATCGCGACTTGACGGCCCATACCTGTCTCTACGACAATGGAAACGTCAAAATCGGCCGATTGGGCTTGACAATCCGTGAGAACGAAAAAGTTAGCCTAACCACACCAGTGGCGGTTCGTTGGCAGGCACCGGAGACGTTGAACACGTTCACAACCTATACATTCAAGACGGATGTATGGGCGTATGGTGTCGTGTGCTGGGAGATTTACAACAATGGGAATACACCATACGCGGATAAGAAGTGGCGACAAGTGGTGAAGGAAGTTGGTGGTGGCAAAGGTGGACAATTGACATTGCCGAGTAATGTGCATCCACAGATTGCTGATATGATTACGGTAAGTCTCTCGGTTACTGTAGGTACTAGCTCAACTTTTTTTAGTACAAGTGTTGGGCGTTCAATCCTAAGGATCGTGCCACGATGTCGGCACTCTGTGATCATCTCGAGATACTGTTCAACAAGCCAAAACCTGACTTTGAGGCGTATGCTGCACAACATAAAGCGGAGATGGAGGCGGTGTATAAGAAGGATCCGAAATGGAAGTTTTGGAAACATTTTAAAGAATGAATAAAGTTTTCTTTTTTGATTTGTTGTTCTCACCCATCGGCTCTATCAATAGCAAGGCTAAATTTATTGAAACTACTTCGGCATTCACTTGAAACTGCGAAAAATATGGGCGGATCAGGCGGATCAGACTCTAGAAGTGTCACTGGCTCCGTGAGCATCTATTTATTGTGTTGTGGTTGTTTTCGTTTTGTTTCTATTGGTGATGGATGTAAATTATGCGGACGGATGAGAAATTGGGGGTGGAGACGGGGAGGCGCACTTTTTCTGGACCTGGTTTTTCGAAGCACTGACAATAAACGGACGAACATTTTTTTCAAAGTTTAGAAACATTTCACTCATCCCTTGAAATTGGAAATTATTTTTGAAAAGCTTAAAAAATATATTCATTGATTAAAGTATAGTATCTGTCATAAACGCACTAGCAGTAGATAATAGTCCGAATCATGAGTTGATTATGAAACGGAGACGTTTTCGATGCGACAAAACTGCGGTTTCTAATAGAATATAAAATAAGATGATATTTGAATGTTTTCAATTCACGGTTCCAACAACTTGAGCTTTGAAGAAGTTTTAAAGACGAGTTCGAGAATCATCGTGAATTAATTGAAATTGATATTGAACATATAAAAAACAGTTCAATACAAGTAACAAAATAATGGAGCTCAAACGGAAACTGAGTTTTTTTCGTATTGAAAAGTTCTAAAACATGGATCATTGAAAGAAATACCGCAAGTTTTGAAACCAATATTACTGTTTCTTGTGTAAGTTATGTATTAGGATCTGTTCTGGCTGGTGATATTTGTGGTTAGACTTGATTCGTATAATAGCTTCAGATGATAACTTCCCTAGTTTCAGAAATCGATTTGCACACAAATTATGAACTTGTGAAAACATCAATGCCAGTCTGTTACAGTTTTTTGTGATGGAAGTTTTGACCGCACAGATTTACACTAACAATAAAACGACAATTTTAAATAAGAATATTGTCATTGTGAAACTGGGATTTTTCTGAAGATTTTTGAGAAATCAAAAACTTTCTCTGTTTTTAGTGAGGGCTATTGTTAAGTTAGTGACACACTCTAAGTTGATTTTTCGTATTGTATGGCTATAATCGGGATCAGTTCACAGGTAAATAGACTTGAATCAAACTTTTGCCTAACTTTTTCGTTTTCATTTTCGATAGAAATGTTAACTTTGAAATGGACTAAAGTATTTCGAATTCATGAAGTTCATAGCAAAGTATAAAATCTACTCCCTGAAATATAGTTTCCTCCTGAAACTGTGAGTTTTTTCACACAATGCCTCAATAATTAAGATGAGAATAACATTCAAATTTTTTAACGGATGCATCGCGAACATGATTTCTGATTAGAAAAAGCCAGAATGATCCCCATCAGTGTTACCCTTTTTTTTATATAAATTACAGTAGTTGGCTGAAACTGAATTCTTTCAATCTTCCTCTGTTTCGTGTGAATATCATAATCTTTAGCAAGGATGTAACATTTAGTAAAAGGTGGTATCCTCGCAAAATACGGATAATTCTGAAAACAGTCGTTTTTGGGAGTTTCGGTGTATTTTAGTATAGTATTAGACCAGTCTGTGACAGAGGTTAAAAATTGTTTTATTGATTTGGAATCAGAAGTTTTTGAAGATCTTTCGAATAGCTGAAAGAAATCGTGACATCTAATGATTTGCATGTTGACAAAAATGGGACACATTCTTACCACCTACAATCAAAACTACTTTTCTTCCAAAACGCAATAATTTCAGTTTGAAACTGGAAATTTCTCAAATTCCACTATAACAAAGTACAAACATACTGTTTCGTATGAAAACGGTATAGTGAATAGATGTCGGTTAAAGATTACAGATCTGATTGCGAGCGTTTATTGGAATATTTCACTCACAAATGAAGAAAATTAGTACTTGAAACTGGGAATTTTTTCTGGATTTCCAAAAAATCACCGAATCAACCATAAACCATAAAAATACTGTTTCCTATGAGAGTCATTAGAAAAATCATTTTTCTTAGTATCATTGATAATACGGAGAAATAATCAGCATTATCCAAAAGAATAGTATGTAAAACCATGAGAATTAGAGAGAAAAGTTGGAAGAGATAGTGCGTATAAAAACGAGACGCAGAGAAAATTCGAGAAAAAAACAGATTTTTTTTCGGCGAAATAAAAGCAATTCGAAAAAGTGGTGTTTTTTCGAGAAGCGAAAAAATAATGGTAGGGTGATGAAATTTGGAAACCACCACCAAAAAAAAGAAGAAAAAGAGGAAGAAGAAATTTTTTCGGTTCATGTGAAAATAAATCACATGAAGCGAGAAAATATGTGATATTTATATCAAAAAGAGACACACTTTTATACAAAATATGATCGATTTTCGTCAAATGTTCGCTTATTTCTGCCTGATTTTGGCTATATTTGTGGTCGTTGCTACGTAAGTTTTTGTGAAATAAAATATTTTTATATCATAAAAAGTGCAATAAAATACTGTTATTGTACTAGAAAAAATGTCATAAAATTTTTTGTCAAATGATAAAAAATTGCAGACCAGCTACTGAAAGAAGAGGATTTGTTATGGTGAGATTTGATATTTTCATATCGGATAATAGTCAAAATGGATATTTTGCAGGGCTTAGGTGTGCTGTTTTTCATGGTTTTCGATGGCCGATTTTAATCGTTTTATCTCTCTCCTTTTTTGTTTTCGATGAAAAAAATGAAATTTTTCGTTTGATTTTTTCTTTTGGATGGCTTCGATGTTGGCAAAATATTTAGAACACAAGATGGTTTTTGAGGATTTTGAGAATTATTTGTCAAAGAAAAAGCGACAGAAAATGGTAATTGCTGGAAATTATAGCCGAAAAATGGTTTTTGTAACAGCAAAAAAAAAAATCACTTTACCATCGAAAAAGCTATCATAATAATGTATCAACAGTCTTGACAATATCAGAATATTCAAATTATTGCCAGTTTCAATCAGAGAAAGTTTGTGTTATCGAATTTTTCAAATGTTTGAAGTGGTGTTTCTAATTTGCATGGTATAATAACGAATTGGGTTAAAAAAATAGAATAGCTAATACTTCAAAGTTGTGTTGAGTATAATTAGAAACTGTATTTTCACACACATACATAATATTTGAAAAGTTCTGACAGCTAGGTAAATTGAATCCATGATAAATCTTCTGACACGGTAGAGAAAAGTCGAAAGAATTCTTCAGAAGTTTTGAAATTTAATATTGCACATGAAACTGTATTTTTCGGCGACTTTACCAGTATTGTCAGATAATGGCTTATTCAATAGAAACCACAACACAATTATTGATTTCCAAAATTCTTGTCAAAATCAAAAATGTTTTTTTTCACAAAACTTTCGAATCAACATCGAAGTAGTGATTGTTCAAATATGCACATTCTCATTTTATGTGATAGTTTTATTGAGGTGCATTTCCCGTATTTTTTGCGGGAAAAGTACGTACTCAATTTGTCGTTAAATGACGGACCAACAATTTTGTGGTATCTACCAAGAATTATAATTTCCTCGAAACAGCAAACGTTGAGCTTTGTGTCTTCTTTTGTGATTACAGTTTTTCAATTTTCACACTCTCTTTTTCAGCATTAATTTTTTTCAGAATTTGTATTTTTGGGACTACTCAACTTTGAACGAAACATCTGACACGGAACGTATCCCAACAAAAGTTGGGATCCTGGATCGAGACCTATCTTATGTTGTAGAGCATGGTCGAAAACCTATAAATCACTTATCAATATCTGCAACCGAATCACCTACAGTAATTTGTTTCAGCATAACAAGAATTACAGTACTACATATTGTCGATTTTCAGATATTTGTCAGCTGAAATTGGCTATAAACACATAGAATATATTGAAAAAACATCAATCAAAACGATTTAGCTCTGAAAATTGTTGGTTTTCATGATTTGTTTGATCCTGTTTCACATAATGAAAATTTCAGAGATGGCTCGGTTGCAGATATTTATAAGTGATTTATAGGTTTTCGACCATGCTCTACAACATAAGATAGGTCTCGATCCAGGATCCCAACTTTTGTTGGGATACGTTCCGTGTGAGGAAGAAGTGACTTTTTCTATATATTGATGGAATGATATTCACGCTTTGAAAATGCAAAAACAAATTCTTTCAATCTATGTCGGCTTATTGAAAAGGACGATGTAGAGAAAGTCACAGTTACAAAATGTTGTCAATTTTTCAATAATCCGTCATAAATTACTAGGTAGTTTGGATTATATACGGGAGCAACAAAATCATTCGAAAAAGAAATGACGTCGAGTACATCATTGATTCATGGATAGTGATAATATCGAAATCAATTGAAACTGGAAAATAGAATTGTCATATTGTCTGCGTCTCTCAAATCACACACTCTATCTTTTGAAGCTGGAAAAACTAATGAAATACAAAACTTTGAAGTTTCAATAAAATTTCAACTTTTCGAAAAAGATAAAAACATCGATGACAACATAGCCGTAGAATCTAAAAAGGGAACCAATTAATGGAACTCATACATTTCTAAGCACCAAAAAAAAAAAGAAGTGCGATGAATTGGAAATAATGTGAAGTTGGAAGAACATCATTAGGTGACGAAATAAGAAGGAATACCAAGAAAGTACCCGTTTTACATGACTTTTATCACTGTTCTGTGATATAATTATTTCAGCATGTTGCAAGTTTTATTTCGGTTTCTGAAAGTATTCAAATCTAGTTTTTGATGCTGAAACGATTAACGAATGGATTCACTGTACGCGAGAATAATTTTGAAAGTTATTATTCTTTCAATAGCTTGAAAGCTCGCTGCCCAGTCAAAACGGAACGATGTGCCACTATATTTACAATTTACTTTGTTAGTGGAAAAAAGTTTGGGAAATCCGCTCTGAACGTTGAGTTAATATGATTCACTGTTTCAATAAAACTATGAAACCGTCAAACATATATGATGTTTCGTTATTTTTATTTGCACTATTCTTTTATTGATTTAACCAATCTTTTTTGATTTGAATAGTTCTAATTATTCTAAATCTCCCAAAATCACTGTTTCATCATTTATTTCTCACAAAACTATTCAAATCGCTCCACTCTCAAACTGTTGTAAATTAGCAATAAGAAAATATGCCAAATTGATAGCATCGAGTGGTCACTGTATTGGTAATAGTGAGATAAGTATAAAAAATTATTGAAGTAGTTAGTACTATATGATAAAACCCATCAAGATATTTTTGACCAGACAGTATCAGAAAGTTTGTGAAAAATGAATTAGAAAGTAACGGAGCAGGGCGAATGCTGTGAAATTGACAAAAGTCGATTGCAATGTCAGGAACTAGGCATTATTCAACTGAATCATGAAACTGGTATTATTGGTGATATATCCAAAAATTGATGAAAATTTACTAGAAGGCTGTAAAATTCGTTGACTCAGCGAATCACCATGGCACATTATTGCTAATTTAAAAAAGTAGTTTCACGAAAAAATTAATGTGTTCTCTATATTTATAAAAAAGACCAAAAAATTATCAAATACCATGGAAACAATTCCAAATCATTCGTTTGAAACAGTAAACTCTCTTGAAAAATAAAGACTCACCAATCTCTTCCCACAATATCTTGCGTATATTCCAGCAAATCAAGTGAGAAACCTCCTTACAGTAATTCCAAATTGACTATCTGAAATGGTGTTGTTCAAAGGAGCAGGAAAGTTGGAAACGAGGCAAAACAGAGAAATGAATATAGCTGTAACATAAGGACAATCGACACTATTTATATCGAAATAAAATGGCTGTTTCTGTGGAACCTCAAAATTAACGTTTGTGTTTCAGTCAACACTTCTTTTAGCACATAATCGAGGATAAATATCACAATTTTAGCGTAGAACTGTAAAGAAAGGTGATTCTGTTTCAGGATTATTGAAAAAAAAGATAATATTTTCTCGTTTCTGATGTTGTCGGTTTCTTCACTGACCAAAAATACAAATAGTGAGAGCAAAGCAAGGCACATATTCAAGCTAACAAGATACCATAAAGTTAATTGCTTGTGATGCTCAGAGTAGGAGAGTTCGATGGGAGAAAACTGTTTCAACAAAATGTTGTAACCGAACCTCACGGTCCATAGAATGATATCAAGTTAAATTCTATATTTTTACAAGAGTGTTCCAGTTCATTAATAAACCCATCAAACTAAATCCCCAATTTAACTCAATTTCAGAGAACCAATTATTTTGGACCCCGATTTTCACTGTATTGATAAGTTGAGACTATTTTTTTTGAAGATCATACATTAGTAACCTAACATTAATAGAAAGTTTTAAAACTCAGGCTGTTTCAAAATATCTAGAAACTGTGATAAATTGATAGAATTTCAGGTATTGAATGTAAAATATTGGTTTGTTCACCCAAATTTGTGAGAACGAAGTGTAATTAGATTTTAAGTTTTAGAACTTATTATTTTGATAAATTTTCTCCTTGAGGTAATATTATTATTATCAATAATATGACGATGATTAGAACTTTTTTTTGGAACTGCATTCATAATAAGAGATATTCAAGTTGCTATTTAACATAGAAAAGTTTGAGTTTTCATTTTTACACTATTTCCTTTTTCGTGGAGCGCAAAAAATTGGCATTGACACCACGTTAGATTCATAATAAAAGTGTAAACTTGTATGCAGTTTCAAGCTATTTTTGAAACAGAAATTGTTTTCGATATCTTCACTGGATTCTCGTAGGCAACAAGAGAGTATACTTCTATTTTTGTGGTCAGATATCTTAAAGGCGCAAAGCGAAAAAACCTTCTTCAAAAAGGAGCTGTTCAAAAAAAGAAGAAACTCAAAAAGCAGTCACATTGTTCCATAAAAGGGGGATGCCGTGACATGACGAAATGAATGAGGACACATATTGGTCGAGGAGTTTAATTACGCAAATGGTTACATATAAGACATGTGAATGGAAGGAAAGGGGAAGGAATGTCACATGGATTGGGAATATGGGAGAGGAGGAATGGACTAAGGAACTATGACAAGTTCAATAATCACAGTTTCGAAGAGTAAATGTGATTCTTATTTCTATTGTTTTTACAATTAATTGGGGAATTCGTAGGGAAAACCACTAGTCAGAGATAGTTGGAAAATTTCAATGTAGTATCATACTGCTAGGAACTATTTTATGTACATTGTTATTCCTCAAAAATATACTTATGAGTTTGTGAGGGTCGATTTTTCAACCAAGCATTTTCAATAACAACTGCGGAGTAGAAATGAGCAAATTGAAATCGTTATTTTTTCTGGTATGTTAAAGAAGCACCATTGGTTTGCGACTGATAGTGCTTATAAGTCATAAAGCTGGAAACACATAGTTTTCCATCTACAGCAAAATATTTTGTCTACTTTTGAAGAGTTACACGAAGAAAGCCATGGATCATTTGAAACTCAAGTGGCCAACATGAATGTGTAATTGGGAACAGTAAATTTTTGAAAATTTGCTTTCGAAATAGGATGATTATTGGATCAATGTAGAGGAGTTACGCTGACTTTGAGTATTCGGGATAATAACGACCGAAAGAGCAAAGATCTTCCAAAGAAAACGTAATACTGATCAGTTTGGAACAGTAAAGTCTTTGATATTTCAATTCGGAGAAAAAATATGCATAAACGAGAGAAACAGACATAAGAATTGAAAAAGAAGGAAAACTGAAAGCGGGGATTACAGAAGATACAATTGGTTCTTTGTGTAAACTATTTGCTATTTCAAAATGATGACATAATACATTTAGGAGCACTTTGCATGATGATTTCAGACAACTTTGGAAAAACCAACTGTTCAATGCTTTTTCAAATACTATGTATGAAGATTGACTTGAATACGCGACTAACAAACTATGCCTCAAACTTCAGCTACTTGTGAAGCTGAAACTGTAATAATTTGGCCAATACACCTTTTGAAAGTAGAGTTTTAGAGGCGTTTTTAATGCCAAAATAAGGACGGAATAACATGAATCATAACTGGGAAAAGCTGGTTCCCCTTTTATTTTGAAAAAAAATGCAGTTTCGAGACTTCCATTAAAGTAATATAAAAATGTTCAAAGCGTTTTTAAAATCATTCACGATCACACAATTTTCTAGAATGTCAGCTCAATCTATTTCTTCAATAATCCAAAAATGAACGCGCCCTTTCGGCATATATGATGTTGTCTAAAAGAGCAGACAAATAAAAAAACACAACGGCGGATGTATATGCGTCGGGATACGAATGAATTAATGGTTTTTTGATGGGGAGATGAGACACATATACACTTTTATGTGTTCGTTTTTCATGGAAAGAAGAGGAAGAAGAAGAAGCCATTTATGGCAGAGGGGACATGGGGGAAATGAGACATGGAGGACAGAGGGAGAGAGAGGGGTGATTAGGGATGAGGGGAATAGATAGTGACAAGGAAACAGAGCATTGCGGAATGTGCCTTCAATACAGTACACACATATGGTATACTGTACTAGGGGAGATGGTTTTTAGGAAAATCCGAAGCTCATACATGATTACTGTTACAATGAATAGTTTTGCATATGAAGTTTTGACCGATTCTGTTAATAGATTCGTCGCCTGAGTATCAAATGAATTTCAAATTTTGGTCAACCGAAGAATATCATAATGATATTTATTACAGTTTCAACTAATTCATGAAATAGTAGTTTTGTTGAGATTTCAATGAGCATGCTAAATGTACTGCAAAAAATTTCAAAGGAGATTTTAGTAGCAACAATGCATCTGACTAAATGAGTTTTAACGTTTACCAGTCTCAGAAATATATGACAAATGTCAACATGGTGGCTTAGGAAATAACAACTAAATATGATGCTTATTATTTAGTTTGATGTAGGAGTATATCAGAATAGTTGTCAATGAAAATCATCTTGGTAATGAGAAAATGGGAAAAAATACGGTTTTCTGGAATCGGTGAAACTGTAAAAAAACTTTGTTGAGTATTAACGTATGGTTCCAATCTACATGCCCCAGAAACAGTTCCGACTTATGAAATTCTGAGTATCAAATGAATTCCAGTCGATTGGACTGCAAATTATCAGAAGTGAGAAAATAAACCACAAAGTTTGATACATACAATCGGAATTCGAGTTTTCGCAAATTTAAATAGTGAATAGATTTTTCATTAAAAAATCCGTTCTATTGAAACTTTGAAACCGTGAACAACACATCACGTATAATAGTATATGCACTTGGAATGGATTTCGTCCAACTAATGACTAAACAAATACTTTTCCAGATATATTTTGAAACGGAACACAAAAACCAAGTTCAAGGATTTGATTCATCAATCAGAACCCAGCATTTGAGAGATATCTGGGTTTCTGATGATTTTTACATGGCAGAAAAGTTCCTTTGAGTTGATAGATTCTGAATCTAATGTATGCTATTTCAAGAACAGTCATGTATTTTTCATGAAAATTTTGAGCGAACAACTCTTATTGTTTTCTTGTCTTGATTTACGGACGAGAGGGCTTGGCGACTCCACCCACGCAATAGTGCGGCACGGTACCAAAACTATGATACTCCCGAACGACTCTCTCGTTTTCGCGCGCTATTTCTCGAGTCGTCCTGCGCTGATGTACCTTTCGGGTGGTCGTGGGTCACCTCTTTTCCTTTTCCCGTCGTTGACAATCTTATCTGTCTTTCGATTGAATCAGGGTACCTCTTTCCATATTATCTATCATATTTCTTGGTATCTGTCATGCCATACGCCATATATTATTTACAACATAATTGATTGAACACCTATACAACTCTTCGCTTTTTTGATTACTTACCTTTTTGTGTATAATTTCATATTCTTCTGTCTATTTCGCATTTCTATTGATAAGAAACACTGATTCAATTCTAGACGACGATGACAATGTATAGTCGAATTTTTTCTACTGATCAAGAAATAAGAGAAGAGTATTACCACAAATACACGAAAAATCTACACTATTTTACGACACGAGCCATTTTGATGGAAATATTGAATGATGATACTAAGAAGGATATAGCAGAATGGAAAAAGAGAGGAAATGTATTTCTATTGAAAAGCAAAGAACAATTAATAGAATTTTGGATGAATTACTGCTGTCTTTATGTTCGATCCCCTGAACACAAATGGGGCTCGTGTTCCAATGATGTATATCCGGATATAATAAGGGTAAAAAAGTTATAATTGTTATTTCAACTCATTCATTTTTTCTTAGGTTAATGAGGATTGTGATAAACAGTTTCATATCGCTACTTTATCAACTGGAAAGAGAAAGTATGCAAAAGATATGAGTAAGTGTCTATGAATAGTGTTGGTCATAGCATTTGATAACAGAAACCGGACCCTTGTACGAATGGTTGCTTAGATTCCTGCTTGAGCAATCACGCACAGATTGGATACAATGGATGAATGTTGATAATAGACGATTTCGAATTTTGAATATCGAAGACTTTGGTCGATGTTATATGGATATCAATCATATGGGTACATTCAATAAATCAATGTTTCAATTCATATTGGATAGTTATTGTATGACTAATATACTTATTCCGGTACCATTGTTGTTATACTTCAACTCATCCAATATTTTCAGATTAATCCAATCATCTATCATTATCAGTTTGATGATCAGTGGTTTGAGGAAGAAATCATGAAAAAAGCAAGCGTGAACATTGAATTTATCAACGAAAAAGCGTATGGTTACAATCTATGAAATATTTGCATTGATAATTTCATTAAAAAAAATAAAACGCTTGTATTTGTTAAAGGTTCTCTTATACCGACCGAAAATCAATGGAACAACACATAGATCACTCGCTTCCTCGAAAAAAATACTCAACTTGGAAGCTCGCGCCAGCCTACCAGTGGTCTTGCAACAAAAGTATGAATATTTTTTGCTTGCTTTTTCAAGGAACTTTGGGTGTTTAGTACGGTCCTTAGCTGAAAAAAGCAGAATCGCCTAGAAAAAGATAAATAGAAAATAATCGTGGGATTTTATTTAGGATCAGATATTTTCCGTCCTTTAATGTGGAACGGGAAACATTTACTGTTTCCTAAAGTAGGTGAAACTGAAAAATATTGATGTACCGTAGTAATCTACTGACACGACTCGAAAAGTCCCGAATACCAAGCTGAATTACTTTGAAATTTTTTTCTTTGATTGCGAGCTTTCATACCTATAAGCCGGCAATATTTTAACTATTCCGTCACTTAGCTATATAGAAATATAAGGGTTTCACGTTTTCAAGACGAATGTCTAAGGTTTGGTGTTTTTTTAATGAAATATTTCCGTTTCAGACAATTGTTGATTTCTTTTTGGACCAACTACAATCAGTAGGATCTTCGATTCTTATTGAATGTTACAAGGGCCAAACTAACGGCTAGGAGTGAAGCAAGCGCGCCCTTGGGTCTCGACGCGTTTTTGAATTTCAAAAATTAATTTTGAACATAAATACAGTATCCGAACTACAAAAACGTATCGGGAACCAGGAGCGCACTTACTCTATTCCTAGTTGTTGTTTTGGCACGTATAATATAGGAACAGATAATGGAGGGAAAAATTCGGTTTCAGCAAGTTGATTGATGTACTTATACTTTCAGGATGTGATTTTTGTACTGGCAATACTTGATAATTTTACATCAATAATTTAGAAGAAAAGCTGATTGTTAGAAATCTAGAAAAAATTGAGCACTCTTCCACAATCGAGGACCGAAAGAAAAAATCAAGAATTGAAAAAAAAATCGAGGAGCGAACTAGTAAAATACTATACAAAAAAACCTTTCGGTCCTCGATTCTACAACAGTGCCAAAAATTGTTTATATTTGGGCAACTATCACGGTTTCAGATAATTTACAACTTTTTTGTGAATATTTTATGAATCTAGTGGATGATGGTCCATAGTAGGAATTTTCCCTTTTTCAGGCAAATGACTAAAGTTTTTCAGTTGAACATCTAGTCATAGTTCACGGCTAAATATATCTTTAATTCTAAAAATACGAGTAGACTATAATGATATGTGTGATAAGGATACTGTTTCAAGACAGATAGTTTGATATGATATCAATGGAATATGTTGATAATTATGGGATCCTACACACTCAAAATTCTCGATACTGCAAATAGCAAAAAAAAATGAATATAGTAGGTAAATATGAAGTGTTTCAAAACCGAAAGCGGGGTGGCCGTTAGCAAAAACTAATATAAAATTCACGATGTTTATCAACAAAAATGATGAAGACGGCTATAAATATCAAATTGAGGCGCCCCATATTATGAGTATAATACATAATATTGTTGTCAAAAAGCTACAAATCTCATGTGAGGTGTGTTTCTTGTGGAATAATTCATACACCAAGATACTCAAGAAGTTGAAGGACCAACAGGATATCCGGGCGGCATAATCCATGAAGAGGTATGTACGTCAACGGAAAGAAAACGAAACATTATGCAAAAGAAAGTAATAAAGGAAGGCGTGGGTGGGATGGAGAAGGAGATGGAGAAGGAGGAGCACCACACGATTCGATTAAATTGAGGTCTTTTTAGGGTGGGGGATGCACACATTCTTTCTCTTCTTTTTCCTGTCATGAGAAATGAAACAGATGAGGAGAAGGAAAGGGGGAGATTAGTAGTAGAGAGGGAGGATATCCGAAGGAAACATATGGAAAGGAGGATGGGAATTTGAGAAAGGTTTTGGGTTTTGATTGATGGTTTGGAGATTGTTGAACTTTTAGATTGGAAAAAAAAATTACTTGAGTTTCAAAGATTACATAAATTTTGATAATACTGTGTTTTCTATTCTTTGAGTAAAACGTTAGAAATACTTTGAAAAAGCGGTTGAAAATAACAGTACTAAACATGTTTTGTATCGGACAGTATCCAATATATTTATCGGTAAAGTTAGTAATGTTTCAAAACTTTTATGACATCGTATTTTGTTTGGTTCAGCACGTATCTTAACTTCTAAAGTATCATCCAAACTGCAATAATCAGTTGATTGTTTTTATTTTCATATGAATCGAGGATAACTCAAATTTGTGAAAGACATATCCATGACCGTTTGATATACTGTATTAAAGACACATATCAATAGAACTGTTAAGTGAATAGACAGGATAGGAGGTGTTTCATAATTTTATTTCCAGGAAGAAGTGTGAGCGTGATAGTATTGTTTTCTTTTCCACTCGAGACCAGACATGGTCCCATTTATAACCACGTGGAAATCCAACAGTTGGAGTTTTGAGATAACTATTTATGTTTCAAGAATATCACAAATTTTGGGTATCGGACAAAACGGCTGAAAACAGAAAACGGCTGACAGCTGAGACAAAACAGCTGACGGCCACGGCCATACCGGCTGACGGTAATTGTTCGCCAAAAAAGCTGTATAACGATTAGTTTTGAGAGGGAAGTTGTGCAATTAAGCTTTCTGTGCACATTGCGTCGACTTATTACGAAAATATTTCTATTTTGAATCATTATACGGTTTTTTCAGCTGAATAAGAGAAAATTTATCGTCAGCCGTTTTGTCCGCGGCCGTCAGCCGTTTTGTCTCAGCTGTCAGCCGTTTTCTGTTTTCAGCCGTTTTGTCCGATACCCCAAATTTTGATAGGGTTGTGCTATTTTGATTCGTGGTTTGTTTTTATTCTATATTTTTCTATATCTTCTTTGGCACTCTTCTTCAATCGAGGACCGAACTGATAAAATACCATACAACAAAGACTTTCGACCCACGATTTTGTTTTTTGGTCCTCGATTATTCTTGCTCGGTCCTCGATAGTAGAAGAGTGCCATTTTTTAAATGTCATTAGTTGCTTTCATTAATTTTAGATCCTGTAAAAGTATGAAATTGGGAACTAGTTTGATTCGGATAGTTATCGAAAAATATTCATGTTTCCGAATTTTCATAACTGTCAATATATTTCGTTTTTTTGATATTTTCATTGCTGAGACTATCCGCATTTTTCACTCATAATTTAGTTTTCATGTAGTTCAAGTATCTAGAGGGTTTGAAATACTGTATTTAAGGAGCATACTCAGAAGATCTTACTGTAGAACAAAGGATATAATTTCGATGTTCTTGCTGATAAAGTTATGAAATCCATAAAATTAACGTTTTTCCATTTTTTTGCAGTTTCATTGTCGACACCAATATTTCAAGGCAATACCATTTTTTGCTTATTTGGACTTGACAACTTTTTTTGATTCTGAAAAGTTTAACAGTTTCTCGATTCATGTTTATTTGTGCCAAATCATTTTATTGTTGATATATAAGTAAGTTTTGAGGAGACTACATAATAGTTATCAAATAAATGCACAGAAATAATTGATTGACCAGAAACAGAAAAATGCACATTATCAAATATCAAATCTGTGACTGATAAGCCAATTGCAAAGTGAATCCTCCATCCACCGTCAATGTCTGTCCAATCATATAATCCGACACTTTCCGATCCACCAAGAATCCAACAACCGTCGCAATATGATCCGGGTCACCACAATATCCACGTGGAATACACCATGGGTTGGCACCCATTTTGGTGTAAAACTCATCAGCCGCAGTTGGTGGCATACCAGCGGCGGCGTTGAAATTGGTGCGGATCAGACCTGGTGCAATACCATTCACTCTGATATTCTCTTTGATCAGCTCAATGGCACATGTTCTGGTGTAATGATCGACGGCGGCTTTGGCACATGAATAGTAGGGTGCTCCGATACACTGTGATCATAAATTTCAGTCAAATATTTTCAGCCAAAAACTTACAGCATGTGGACTACCTAGGTTACTTGAAATATTCACAATATCGCCATGACTCTCCTTCAAATATTTTCGACACTTTTGAGTCATTGCGATAACCACTTGTAGGTTGATCTCGAATATCTTCTGATACGTATCAATCCCTTGTTCCAGTCCTGACAACTTATTCTTGTCTGGAATTATAGCTCCGGCGTTGTTAATCTAAAACCATACTGTATGAAGCTAAACCTAACTAGGAACCGGTCTAAACAATTGATTGCTAGATTTCTTGGTTTTATGATTTTTTGATAGCTTATATGTAGCAGAAACATAATCAGTCGTCGATTTTTGCCGAAGAGACCTGTGAGCCAAACACCATGCATCTGAATTTTGAGCGTTTTTGACTTTAAATCTGGCTCTAAATGCTCCAGCTTGCGTTATCCAACAAATCAATGCACATCATTTTGTAGATCAACCTGTTAGATTCATTTTGTTTTTTTACGGTTCAAAAAATATGCAAAATGAACAAAGTTATGGTCATTCAAAGATTTTGGGCAATCATAGTCACACAAACACAGTAGAAAACACGCACACACGTGTGTGCTCATTGGTTTTCTAGTGCGTTGCAACTTTCGAATATCTTTGAATGACCATAACTTCGTCCATTTTCCATATTTTTTGGACCGTAAAAAATCAAAATGAAGCTAACAGGTTGATCTACAAAATGATGTGCATTGGTTTGTCGGATAACGCAAGCTGGAGCATTTAGAGCCAGATTTAAAGTCAAAAACGCTCAAAATTCAGATGCATGGTGTTTGGCTCACAGGGCTCTTCGGCAAAAATCGATGACTGATTATGTTTCTGCTACATATAAGCTATCAAAAAATCATAAAACCAAGAAATCTAGCAATCAATTGTTTAGACCGGTCCCTAGTAAGTAGTCTAGGATACCAAGATATCCAACTTGCCAAACTTATCAATAGTCGATTGAATAATATCATTTTGTCCCTTATCAGTTGTAATATCAGCCACAATCACATTCACATTTGATCCATCCACTCCATTCCCAATTATCAATTGTTTCGTCTCATCCAATCTCGCCTCATCCCGCCCGGTTACTGTCACTTTTCCACCTTCCTTTGCTATCAATAAGACGGTTGCTCGACCGATTCCGGATGAGGAACCTAGGATAAGATGCTGTTATATAGATAGTTGAAGAAGTTTTATTTTGAAGTTTTTACAATACTTTTTTTGTTGGTACTTTGATGACTATTTATGTCCCTCTATCAGATGAATTTCTTCAGTAAACTCTAACTGTATCAAATACGTTCTGAAAAGACATCTAGGAGGAATTTATCAATCAGAAAACAAAACGTTCGAAATATATCAAATTTTTGAAACAGTAAACAAATTAACAGGCGTTGTCCCAGAAAATCGAGTACACCGTGGCAAGAAAATATAAAGTTGTTCCAAAACGTGTGAAACTTATTGAGGGTGTATATAAGACCTCTCTAAGCACTTCAACAAAATTTCAATAGGCTCCGCCCCTTTTGTCTGGAATTATAGTCACGAAAAGTTGAAAACCAAAAATTTTTTCTTCTGAACGAAAATTTCTGAAACTCATCCAAATGATGTAAATTTAACTCCTGAGCACTTTTTTAATGGAAAACTTTTCTGCAAAAGGTGTTTTTCATGCTGAAAATATCCAATTTATGGCTAAAATTGCACATTTTTGCTCAAAACGATTTTTTACAACTTCTGATACACTATAATCTCTTCAAATTCGGATTCTACATAAAAATTCACGTCGGAACACGTTTCAAACTTTGTTCTAACTCTATGTATACTTTCAGATTTTTTTGGCTGAAAATATGAGCAAAAAATTATTTTCACCAAATCGAGCCCGGATATATGCTATCATGTGGCAAATTTAATTTTGAACAACTTTGTCTCTTGAATGTAGTGCTTATTTTCACTCCTTCCTGAGGAAATCGTCCTTTTTCGGTCATGATCAGGCAAAAATCATGAAATCTGTGTTTTGGAAATTGATACGTATCTCGAATACGGCTGCATTCATCAAAAAATGATCAACTACAAAAAGTTTGCTTGCAAAAAGAGCTATTCATTCCACTCCTTATGTTGCAAAAAATTTTGCTGTTCAGCTGACTTATGCCCTGTTGAAAGAGGTATATTTTTATCGGAATGTACCGCATTTTATTAGGATTTTTAGCCGCTGTCAATATTTTTATCACATAGGCCTTGATTTCGGCTACATTTTTGCAGTTGACCATTTTTTGAAATTTTGAGTTTCAAGCGAGATATTGACCATTCCATAGGAGCTACAATACACACCCCCTAAACAATGTGTGTGTCAGCGTGCGATATGATCACATATACTATTCTCGGAATATCTCGCTTGAAACTCAAAATTTCAAAAAATGGTCAACTGCAAAAATGTAGTAGAAATCAAGGCCTATGTGATAAAAATATTGACAGCGGCTAAAAATCCTAATAAAATGCGGTACATTCCGATAAAAATATACCTCTTTCAACAGGGCATAAGTCAGCTGAACAGCAAAATTTTTTGCAACATAAGGAGTGGAATGAATAGCTCTTTTTGCAAGCAAACTTTTTGTAGTTGATCATTTTTTGATGAATGCAGCCGTATTCGAGATACGTATCAATTTCCAAAACACAGATTTCATGATTTTTGCCTGATCATGACCGAAAAAGGACGATTTCCTCAGGAAGGAGTGAAAATAAGCACTACATTCAAGAGACAATGTTGTTCAAAATTAAATTTGCCACATGATAGCATATATCCGGGCTCGATTTGGTGAAAATAATTTTTTGCTCATATTTTCAGCCAAAAAAATCTGAAAGTATAAATAGAGTTAGAACAAAGTTTGAAACGTGTTCCGACGTGAATTTTTATGTAGAATCCGAATTTGAAGAGATTATAGTGTATCAGAAGTTGTAAAAAATCGTTTTGAGCAAAAATGTGCAATTTTAGCCATAAATTGGATATTTTCAGCATGAAAAACACCTTTTGCAGAAAAGTTTTCCACTGAAAAGTGCTCAGGAGTTAAATTTACATCATTTGGATGAGTTTCAGAAATTTTCGTTCAGAAGAAAAAATTTTAGGTTTTCAACTTTTCGTGACTATAATTCCAGACAAAAGGGGCGGAGCCTATTGAAATTTTGTTGAAGTGCTTAGAGAGGTCTTATATACACCCTCAATAAGTTTCACACGTTTTGGAACAACTTTATATTTTCTTGCCAAGCTTCATCACAAAGTTCCTGAATTTCTGAGACAACGCGTGTTAAATGATACTTGTAGTCAGGAAATTGTATCGCTATAACTGCAGAGACTATTTCTAAATTGGTCCGAAAATGTTTTTGGCTCAAACTTTCTTGATCAACTTTCGAAAATTCTAAACTTGATGTAGAAAAATATCACTGTTTTTCAAGTTCAATACGTATTTGCAATTATCACAAAATGTGGTAGTGCAACAATCTCTATTATGGGTTTATTGACTAAATATAATTATGATCCTGGTAATAATCGAAGAGCACAGCAAACTCAAGAGACTTTACATTCGAAATGTGAATGAAAGTCAAACGAACTGATGATCGATGAATTAATGATCAATCAATGAAAAACAGAAGATACATTTTTTTAAACTCAGGATGCAACAGATTTTGTTTACTTTAAAGTTGATTTTCTTGTGAAACTCCTACACATTTTCAATCTGTTATAATTTGCTCAATAATTACGGTTTTCAAAACATGATAACTAATAGTTTTATATTTATATTGTATTCTGTCGGTGGTCCACAATACCTAATAAGTTACATACCTGTGAAGTTCAACAGTTATACCTAGTCACTTTTTAAAGTTTTTTTTAAAAGTTCCTATATTGGTTTAAAATCACTAGAGAATCAAATCATTATTTTTTAGCTTTTCAACATGACAATCTCCAAAAAAATTCATATCTATAATTCATTGAAATTATATCCGTCAGATCAGATATATTATGAACCTCTAAAACAGTGAGTATGTACAGAAAAGCTTATGGGAGCTGGACGCTATGATACTCTAAACAAATACTGTTTATCAAAAATGATAACTATCAAAACTTTTCTGATACTGTGATAAGGTGAGCGAATTTAATAGACGTTCAATATAACTTTACTATTCCAACATACCTGTAACAATAGCAACTTCCCCATCAAATCTCGACATTGCCCTCGAACTTCGGTACATTCAAAAAACAAATAATGATACTTGACACTCTCCCTCCTCCACTTTATATACCCAAACTATGTTGTTTTTCTATTTCGCCCTCAAACGATGACAATACTTTAAGTGCAATATTTTCAGCAAACAACAACCCAGAGATACGGAGAGACGCAGACGTGTTTGTGACTGGACACAAAAAAACAAGAGTCTGCGTTTCGCGGTGGCATGGGAACATAGTGACATGGCAGGGTATATATAGAGGAGAAGGAAGAAGTGGGATAACTGAAAACGGATATGTCGAGATTCGCTGGCAAGGTTGCTATTGTTACAGGTGAGCGTTTTTTAAATTTTATTTATTGTCTTTATAACACTTGTGAGATATAAAGTTGTTATTTCAATAAAATTTTGAAACCGTAAAAAACTAGTATATGCTCTCAAAGACTCTGGAAGAAGGAAAATATGACAGAAATTATCAGTTTTTGATATATTTTTTTTGAGAAAATGGAAGGAAAATGAGTGATTTTTGAGCAGAAAATACATAAAAATTCCATTTTTTAAACCGCGAGTTACACGTAACACTTGTGAGATATAAAGTTGTTATTTTGAAAATAAATAACCGAAAAAAACTAGTAGGTGCGCTCAAAGACACTCGTTCAGAAGGAAATCATGACAGAAATGACCAGTTTATATCATTTTTTGTAGGTAAAAACTATGATTGTGTGATATTTGAGTAGATAATACATAAAAGCGTAATTTTTCATATCCCGAGTTACATGATTCACCCTGTTCGAAAGTATTTCAACCTATAGTTATGTTAGATATAGGCTACAATTTTGACGAATAAATCGTATACAGCACTTTTTTCTAGTTTCAATAATCTCATGAAATAGTAATTTTGATTTCGAATGTTCACTACTACTCATGTACATTTACATTTAATCTGAATTCTTATCGAGATCGATATCACTTTCGTACAGTTGCCGTGGGAAAAATAATGATATTTTTCGAACTTGTGGTGTATTAAAATCACTATATGGGCGCCTAACAACTTTCTTCCAAGTTTTTGTATATGTTCACATTTCCATTACGAATGTCAAGTATTAATCGATTTCCGAATTTTTTCTCCCAGTTTCACTATTTTCATGAAACAGTAACTGTTTATAGTCGGATTGATTGTTTTCCTACTTTTTTTTTAGATCAATTGTTATAATGCGTAATTACTTTCGTATAGTGGTTATAGCGAAAAACACGAATATATTTTTATAAAGCTTGTGGGATAATAGAATCACTATGAATATGGGTTGCCTAGTGACCACACAAACACATTGAATTTGGTGTCCCTCGAGTATCAAGTAATTGAAACTATCTTGAGAAGATGAAATTCAACTATCCATAAAACAGTAAACCTATCCTAGGTTCCTCATCTGGAATCGGTCGAGCAACCGCCTTATTGATAGCAAAGGAAGGAGGAAAAGTGACAGTAACCGGTCGGGATGAGGCGAGATTGGATGAGACGAAACAATTGATAATTGGGAATGGAGTGGATGGATCAAATGTGAATGTGATTGTGGCTGATATTACAACTGATAAGGGGCAAAATGATATTATTCACTCGACTATCAAGAAGTTTGGAAAGTTGGATTTCTTGGTATCCTAGGCTGTTTAGGTTTAGGTCCATACAAAGTGCTTTCAGATCAACAACGCTGGAGCTGCAATTCCTGACAAAAAGGGGTTATCGGGACTGGAGCAAGGCATTGATACATACCAGAATATTTTCCAACTCAACGTTCAAGTGGTAATTGAGATGACTCAAAAGTGCCGGAAGTATTTGAAGAAGAGTCATGGTGATATTGTCAATATTTCCAGTATTGCTGGAAGTGCTCATGCTGTAAGTGTCTGAAATTTTCAGTCAAATGAAAAATTGGGATTTCAGAACACCAGACATCCCTACTACGGTAGTGCCAAAGCTGCACTGGACCATTACACCCGAACATGTGCCATTGAGCTCATTAAGGATAATATCAGAGTGAATGGTATTGCACCGGGTATCGTGGAGACTGGATTCGCAACTGCCGCCGGGATGCCGACGGCTGCATCCAATTCATTTTATACCAAAGTGTCTGAAAATGTGAAGGTCATTCCACGGGGATTTGTTGGACAACCGGACCATATTGCGAGTGTTATCGCATTCTTGATTGATCGGAAAGTGTCGGATTATATGATTGGACAGACACTTGCGGTGGATGGTGGATCGTCGTTGGAGCTCTCGTTCCATACTCAAATGTGATCTTTATTCTTGGATACTCTTTTTTTTTCGATGAAGATATTTTGCATATATTTGGAGCACATTGTTCATTTGAGAGAGCAAGAGAGAAACACAAATTATAATTATAGCAATGAAGGGGTGTATTGAAGTTTTTTTTCGATCAACTCCAATCGAAGACAGATTCCAACCATTTTTGCTGTTATCAGCTTGAGAAATGACTAAATTATTCTGAACAACGAATTTTTTTGACAAAAATCTTTGAAAAATGTTGAAAGTTTTTGGATTTGAACTGGCTTCGTTTGAAATTGCAAATGATCTGAGTGTTGATTTTTTGATTTTTGAGATGGCTTATTGCAATTTCATTTCCAAACGCGCAAAATAAATTAAATTGCAAATAACTGCCAGCAACAATATCGAACACATAAAAGACCCCTCCCAATAGCAGTATCAGCTATCAGATCAACAATGTTGCTATTCACTGTCCTCTTCTGGATTGGCCAAGTACTGGCCGACGATACAAGTAAGTGGTATTACATTTTTTTTGCTGTGAAAACAGAGATAACACAAAATGAAAATAAGAAATGGCTGAATTTGCTTTAGCTCTTCCGCCGTCATTGGATGTTTTGTCATGCGGATGTGGTGAAATAAAATTGGATGAAAGATACCCTACTGAAGAAACAAGAAGAAGATATAGTGCCCCATTAAGAAATGAGCATAACGTGAACGATCTTAGCTTTTTTGGAAATTGCTCTGATCTAGTGCCGTGGTGCAATGTAGTGGACGATGACGAACCGGAGGTGATCACACAGATTTATGTTGATAATTTGGCCTCCCGTTATGGGGTTTGTCTTCTAAATAGCAACATTAATTTCAACTTGATTGTAGAAACCACGTCTAATCCGGCCAGATTTTAAATATTATTGTCATGAAGAATCAAAAAAATGGATGGTTTCTACTGCTGGTAATTAATAAATGAACCACTTGTCCAATCTATAAATATTAAGGCTCGAGATACAGGGAATTAATCGATTTAGCATGTACGAGGAAATTCAATAGTAAATTTACTAGTAATCTTGTTATTTAGTATTTTCAATTATTCAGTTTGCGGACAATGTGGTGAGCCTCCGATTGATTCCGTCTTCCCAACTGAAGAAGACAGAAAAACGTATCCTAGTATGGCCAATGTCCAAAATGATGTCAATTATCTTTATTTGCGTGGCAATTGTTCCGATCTTGCTCCAATGGCATATGAAGACCGGAAGGTTTTGGTTATAACCGAAACAGACGATGGAACTGTTTCACTTGAACTGGTAAAGTTTTAGAAATTGAGAGATACAATTTCGATATATTTTTAGGATGAAACTACTTTCAAAATATCTTGTGAGCCAAATACACAACATTGGACTTTCACAAATGGTGAGTCATCTTTATTTTTATTTTGAAGTTGTATAGAACTATTTCAGCCAATAGAAAAGCAAGAGTGAAAGGAATCACTTCCTTGACTGGGAGTGAGTTATGATAGTGCAGAATTTTAACACTTAAAAAATTCAGTCGAAGCTCCTTCTACCACATCTACATCTTCTGTCGCGACTGAAGTACCTCCAACAACCACAGAAGCTTCTCCAGCCACTACAGCAGAAGCACATTTGGGCCATTGTGGAATTCAAGCATGATCGTAACAGATTGTGTTTAACAAACGATTCGAACAACTGTTTTCCGAATAAAAGCATATTTATTCATTATATATTTCCACCAATAACTCAACGAATACAAAAGTATATACGATTCTTGCACATTTTTCTATCGGAGTGAATTATATTGCACAGCCTATTGCATTCCTGAATGATCGAAAAGTGTCGGATTATTTGATTGGGCAAACACTTGCTGCTCATGGTGGACCGTCATTGGAACTATCGTTTCATACTCAAATGTGATCTTTGTACTCAGACATTCTTTTTCGATAAGTATATTTTGCATGTATTAGAAACACATTATTTGTATACAACGAAGAATAATTATCTCAATATTGTTGCAAAAATTAGGAGTATAAAATGTGTGAATATTGAAAACTTTATTATTTTTTTAAATCAACAAAACATGCAGCCGGCTCATGCTTCATGTTATACTCTCCATTTTTGTCTTCACCATTGTCAGGATCATAAATAAAAATTAGGCCAATACCATTTACTGTTGAATTGCAGTATAATGATAGCCGTGATTCGTATCCATTGCCCACATATTTTCCGTGTACATAAAAACGGTTCGCATAAAACGAGAGCTCTTTTTGCTATCAAACTATTATTTGGAAATGTTTTTTCAAGTCGAAATTTTAAACTCGAATTTGGTAGTCCTAGGTAGTGATTATGGTATGAAATTTATATCATGATTTCAAAATTCATCTGTTCAGAAATCAATAGCAAATTTTAGGGATGTAGAATGCATGAACATTTGAAAATTTTCTTTAATCAAGTCAACAAAACATGCAGCAGGCGGAAACCAGGTCCACTCTTCATTGTCATGTACATCGTACCATTTGTTAACTGTTGAGTTGCAATAAAAGGCTAGGTTTGGTTCGGTTAAGACATGATCACCAGCGTCACCGATCATAGTAATGTTACCATCTTCGTTCTGATAAAATACGATAATCCACAATCTCCAAATTTTACTGGCATCCTGTCCATGATGGTGACAATCAAATGTGATGTTGCAATTTTCTATCTTATAATTGTAAGGGAAGAGTGTTCCATTCATTCCATATTCACTGTTAAGAAGATCATTATAACTCTCGTCGTTCTTCACCATATCTAGTGTTAAGCGTGGGAAAATATCTGTACATCCGCAGCCCTCTGAACTAATTCATTAGTCGATAACTTCTGGTCGAAATCACCTTCAACTGGACATGAAGAATAAGCTAGAGAGGATAGAACCGCAGCTAGAATCCACTGAAGCATGTTATCCAACTGATGGTTTTTCAAACAATGAGTGCTTCTTTTATTTTGATGTTTGCCACGAATGCCATGCAAAATATTTAAATCCAGTAAGGTTGGCAAATTATCCGCCTCTTTTTGCAATCTAACTTCCATTTATTTCGAAATATTGTTGCAAGTCGAAATGTTGCAGGCAATTTTGATAGAAGAAACAAAATCAACACAGGAAACAAAAATCGTATTGAATCTTGGACAGAGATTAATCCTATATCGTATCAAAATTCAAGTTTAATTGCATTCCTGATTGATCGAATGTGATCTTTATTCTTGGATACTCTTTTTTTGATGATTATATTTTGCATGTATTACCAGCTTTTACATGTATCAGTACAGGAACCACATGATTTTCTTACGAGTAAAGAGGAAGAGGAGAGCACAAAAATGATATGAAGAAGAAAACAAGATACGTTTAAAGCATTTCCATTCTTACTTAACTGAAAAAACCAGAAATAAATATGAAGTTTTATTTTCAAAATAATTCATAATAACATGCGGCTGGAATAGTCGACATTTCCCATTCACCATTATTGTCAGACCATTTCTTACTTGCTGTATTACAAGATACAGGGAAAGCATATGGTTTTGTAACAAGCCAGTCGAAATCATGGAAGTTTGATATAGAATTTTCTTTCAACCCAAGAAGCCGAAAAACTGCAAGATTTTTTATATCTTGCCCATGCTTGCTACAATCAATGAATAGAGTGCAATTGTCGATACTATATTGAAACGGATATAGTTTTCCTTTTGAATATAGAGACATATAATCTGCGCGATCTTCAACCATTTCTTTTTCCATTGGCGAGAAGACGTCTTTACATCCGCAGGAGTCGATGTCATTCGGCGGGTTATCAACTTTAGCTGAACATGAAGTATGAGCAGCAGAGAATAGGACAGATAGTAGAATCCACTGGAACATGGTATCTAACCAATTTGATAATTTTCTCATTTATGATTGTTGATTATATATTGCAACTTGCCACGAATGCCATGTAAAGTATTGAAATGAGTGCCCGCTGATGAACAATATGCCTGTCAGTTTTCAGATACACAAAACAATTTCATTCACCACTTGATAGTAAATGATTTTTGTTTGTTAGTTGTCGATTCAAGGCTTTTGAACTTTTATACAGTAGCGCTCAAAAGTTAAGGTACCTGAGGTTTTTGGAGCACAATTCGGCTGAAAATGCCTCTTATGAGCTAGGATTCGAACATGTTGTCTACAAAACCTTCCTTAAAATACCCCCAGAAGCAATTGTGATCAAGTGGCAAACTTTTGAAATTTCGAGATTTTTTCCAACTTTCGGTCATCACTCAATTTTTCAACTTTTTCTGGTGAAGTTCAAATAATGATTTGAAAGAAATTTCTTGAAGTTTTGGTAGCCAATAGGTTTACTGTCAGAGGAATTTTCCATATCTCCACGGAGACGCCCAGCACAAACGGCTGAACATGGCCAAAATGCACTGAAAACACCAAAAGTACCTTAACTTTTGAGCGCTACTGTAGATGATCGATAGTTATTTTCTACTGATCAACGGTTCGAAAGGTTGCGAAATTCATCAAACTGCAAAACTTTATGTCAATTTGAATTTCAAAGCATTCCAACTAACAATGATTTGAATGTTTTGCAAGAGTGGCAGAAGGCAACAGCCTATATTTTATTCCATCAATCATAAATCTATCGAAGGAATGTTCCAATTCCTTCTCTTTTTCTTGTTCTTCAATTCTCAATACTCATGTCCACGTAACTCACTACCTTTTTCTACCAAATCATCAATTATTTCCAGTTATTTGTCCATGTGGCAATCAAAAATGGGCCTTTTTATCGGAAGATATCATGAAGGAGTTTGCAAACGAGAATAGCACCAAGTACTTGAATGGTACACTGTACCCCACTACAATAGTGGACTCGAACAATTGTACCCAAATGCTTGAGACTTGTGTGCCCCCAGAAGGAAAGAATCTTTCTGATATCAAGTATCTGTATCTATACAAGGAGGACGGAGAAATTTCTGAAATAGATTTCATAAATTTAACATCGATTGGAACTGACAGTTATTGCAACTATACAGTGGGAAAATGGTACGATAGAAAAGTAAAAGAAGAATTAATATTGGCAAGTGAGCCAACTGCATGTTATTATCCATGATTTATTACTACGATAATAAATGATTCGAGCGAAATTTTCAATTCCATGAAGCTACCTTTGCTTCCGTGACAACAATCTTGAAGAAATGATAAAACACTTTATTCAATAAAAAAATAATTCATATCAATTAGTTGCACCAAAACATGCACCATGTATCTCTTTCACACTATGTTCATTGCCACCAATAAACCATCTCCCAGTTGTTTCATCGCAAGTAAAACCCAAAGTAAATTTCTCGTCAAGATCCTCATCGATGTATTCAGCGATTCCGTGATTATATAACTCGGCGAATGTCACACTTTTGAAATCCTGCTCGTGATTCGAGCAATCAACGTTGAAGGAGCAGTTGATAACACTATATTTTGGTGGGAAGAATGTTCCATTTAAGAAATCAGCAAGTTTATCCGCCGGCAGTTGCTCTCGAGCCAGCTCTATTGTTAAAAGTGGGTATGTGTCGTTGCAGGAACAGGATGGAGCTGGAAGATTCCATTTGTCGACTTTAAAGAAGGATAGTCGTTTCAGGGGTTTTATGCTCTCTATGGTTCATTTTATGTCGAATCTAGTCAATTTGAGCAACAGACCTAATCTTTGGATTCTAGGTCATTCTCGTACACTTCAGTACAAATAATTCGGCATCTATCGGCCACGATTATCAGCTGGTTTGGCGTTTTCACCCGTTTTGCAATTTTTTTGCTTAAATTGACTATTCGACATATAATGAACCATAGATACCATTTAAAAAAAACCCTGAAACAACTATTCTTCTTTAACACGACAAAATTACCTTCAGCTGGACAGGAAGTATGAGCAACGAAAAATAAAGCGGTCAAAAAAATCCACTGAAACATGGTCGACTGATTTCCCAACTGATATCAATCTCTTGCAAAGCTTTCAGATGATCATTTGAATTTAAAAAATTCCAACAAGAAGTGATTTACATATTTTGCAAGAGTGGCAGAATATGCACGTTTTTTTCATTCAAACAATCAAATATCTATTGATTCCATGTTCCAATTCCTTCTCTTCTTCCTTTTCTTCAATTCGCAATACTCATGTCCAAGTAATTCTACTCCCATAAGTTGATACATTTTCAAATATTTTCAGTTCTGTGCCCATGTAAACAAAAATGGGATTTTTTATCAATTGAAATCATAAAAGGGCTAACCAATAAGAATAGCACCAAATACTTGTCTGGAACATTGTACCCCACTATATTTGCTGATCCGAACGATTGTACCGAAATGCTTGAAACATGTGTGCCTCCGGAAGGAAGGTCAATTTCTGAAATCAAGTATTTGTATCTGGCTTTGGAAGATGGACAGATACACGAAATAGACTTCAATGCAACTGCGAATCTTACTACAGTGGGAACTCATTTATATTGTAACTACACAGTCAATGAATGGTATTACGAAGAAGAAGCTATTGATATGTCATCTGGACCAAGTGCTTGCTATTATCCATAATTTATTACAACGTTAATAAATTATTCGAACATATTTGATACTGTATCATACTGTAGACAAGTATCATCTTCGAAAGAATTCACAGGTTTATGAAGATCAGAGTACAGCTTCAGTAGACTTGCAGCTCGCCAAAGTTAAAAGCACATATCAGGGCTATGCATGAATTCAACGTGAAACCGGTTATATGATACTAGTAGTAGTAGTATCATACTACAATCTTGGGTTCTTTGGAAATGATTTTTTCTGATATCCTCGAGAGCCCACTTCCCTCCCCCTGTTGCTCCACAATGCAAACGCGCCCCACCGCCACTTCCGTCCATTCCCATGACAACCAAAAATCTATATCTCATTTTCCTCTTTTTCTCGCTGTCATCTCATGAAAATGCTCACCTGGAGCACATCAGCCACCGGTCAAACACCAAGCTTTATCAAAAATAATGGATCGAAAGAAGCTGAAAAACTACTGGAATCGTGGGACTCGGCGGTTTATGATGGCAAAAGTACTGGAGGTAATTGAGCAGGTTTTGAGAATTTTTTGCAAAAAAAATTTAGACGCCGAGCTGGACAAAGAGGCAGAATTATGGAGAGCAAAATTTGTGCATTTAAGGATTGTTGGCTCGAATTGTCACCCGATTACAAGGCAGAAACAGCAGAAAACGAATATGAACCACTCGAAAAGTGCATACACTGTGAGAGAGAAACCGAGGGATTTTTCGTTGCCGAGGATTGGGAAATGAATATTTTCACTTTTTTGTGGATGTTTTAATGAATGAAAAATATGATCTCCAATAATAAACTAATTTGAAGCAGAAAAATTGTTATGTAAGCTCGAATCATTTTTTGATGAATAGTGGAAGACTATCAGATAAGTTCATCGCTGTATTCATGATAAATGGAGTTTCCATAACAGTTTGAAACGGAGAAAATGACGAAAGTTGAAAGAAGCGAGAAAATTATATACAAAGTAACGAAAAATGATGAGAAAGCACGGCAATGCCAATTTCAAAGTATCGATATTTAGAGTTTTACTTATTTTGAATGAGAAAAGGAAACTCTGCAGTTGTTATCAAAAATGTTTGATTAAAAAAATATACCCTCATAAAGTTATAAGTTCATGTACACGAACATATCACCAAGGAGCAACATACGTTATTGAAAAAATACCAACTATCTCTAAAGTAGTGTTTTTGCAGTTTCAAAAAAAAGTCAAAGTTGTCTCCAAAAATTTAGCCACGCTATTGATAGAGCCGATGGGTCAGAACAACAATTAGAAAAATAATAATTTATTCATTCTTTAAAATGTTTCCAAAACTTCCATTTTGGATCCTTCTTATACACCGCTTCCGTCTCCGCTTTGTGTTGTGCAGCATACGCCTCGAAGTCGGGTTTCGGCTTGTTGAACAGTATTTCGAGATGATCACAGAGTGCCGACATTGTGGCACGATCCTTAGGATTGTACGCCCAACACTTGTACTGTAAAATATATAGAGTTACAGTACCTCACTACAGTATCCGAATGACTTACTGTAATCATATCAGCAATCTGTGGATGCACATTACTCGGCAATGTCAATTCTCCACCTTTGCCACCACCAACTTCCTTCGCCACTTGTCGCCACTTCTTATCCGCGTATGGTGTATTCCCATTGTTGTAGATCTCCCAGCACACGACACCATACGCCCATACATCCGTCTTGAATGTATAGGTTGTGAACGTGTTCAACGTCTCCGGTGCTTGCCAACGAACCGCCACTGGTGTGGTTGGGCTAACTTTTTCGTTCTCACGGATCGCCAAGCCGAATCGAGCGATTTTGACATTTCCATTGTCGTAGAGGCAGGTATGGGCCGTCAAATCTCGATGTATATAGCCTTTTGAGTGGATATATTCGACACCATATGCGAGTTGGAGGCACATCTCATCCTTTTTTTGCATTGGTAGATCCGGGTTCATCGACAGATATTCGTCGAGAGCACCGCATGAGGCCTGTAATATGTCATCAAGTTACCAGTGGTACCATGCCACACAGTTGCAAGGGGCGTGCCGGCCACGCCTCTTTGCTCGTAAATCGACAAAAAAATAATTGTTTTTTTTTTCGACTTACGCCAATTTCTCTCAGGATTTTTTGTTTCTAAGATGAAAAGAAGTGTGAAATATCATTTTAAAAAGTTTTGAATGCAAAAATGTCAGTTTCAGAAGTTTTGAATCTCAAAATCATTAAAAAGGGGTACATTTGCATTTAAACCTACTCTTTTCTGACGTTTTCCACTAAATTTACAGCAAAAATCAACGAAAATTGAGGAGAATGAAAAGTTTCACAAGAAAACGTTATATTCTGTCGTTTTGTCGATTTATGGGCAAAGGGGCGTGGCCGACACTCCCACTTAACTGTGCGGCGTTTGTGCGCAACATATACCAAGACTTACCAAATCTGTGACAACGTAAATCGGGTCTTTTAGTAGGGCAACACCATAAAACTGGATGACATTCGGATGGCAAAGGTCACGCATTACACGAGCTTCGTCCATCATGTATGTGAATTGCCCTATGTTTATTTTTTCGACTTTGGCTTTGACGACCACCACATGGATCTTTTTGTCATTTGGCATTTTGAATATTCCCATATTGAGATCACTGCATGATCTTTTGCCAAGTATGGTTAGGATTGTGATCGAGTCATGGTCGAGTTCCCAGTGTTTGCGGTTGATTGGGGTTTTGAGGATTGCATTCACCTGGAATGATGTATCATAGAAACTGAAGATCTATGGATCATAAAAATCGAGCTGTTATGGGATCTATGAATCTACCCTAATCGGTTCCTTCGATTGCATATATGTCTCGATCATTTCTTGAATAGATCCATATTGTTCTTTTTTTCTGATATAGTACTTTCCCATTTCATGTTTGATAATGAAATGTAAGTTCTTCTTTGTCTCATCCGTCGCCTTATGATCAACACACACCGCCAGAATGGGAATTTTCGGCATTTCCTTCGTCGGATGACCCATTCGAACGAGGAAGTCACCATCGGCCAATAGCATTGGATCAACGTCTTCGCGTGGCAACCATCCATGAAAATATGGCTCTTTCTCAATTGGCCGCTCATTGCTAAACCTATCCTATTGATCAACTATGATTACTTGACAACACTTACGGATTTGTAGACATTTTGCTCGTGTTTGGAAAATACTACGAATCGCATACAAATATTAATTGATTTGTAAAATCGAAACTGATCGAGTTGGATGGGTAGGAGTGGAAATAGAGTGTTGACACGTGTCACGTTACGTTCTTTTTTTTAAAGCTTTTCTGATTTTCCTATGAAGTGAGAGGTCTAGTAAAGTAATAGTGATATTTTATATTTTAAAGGATTTTGACCGGAATTCCAGACATTTTTTGGGATGATCTGGAATTTCTGAAACTATTCAGTTTCAAAAGAATATATTCGCAATCTGACAATATACAAAATTGATCAACGTACGACTTGGGAGTTGATATTTTGACGTCCGCCTCAGCATTTCTCCCATTTCTGTCCTTCTGCTACATCTGATATGTATGCAATTGAGAACATTAAACTTTTTAATTTGCATAAAAGTGACTCAAATATTTACTGGTGAAAAATCAAATTACTTCTCATTGTCAAGGATTTGTAAATCATGTGAATTCAATCAATGAGGACATAACTATGTTATCAACAAAGGAGTAAGATGTTATTAATTATTCAAAACTTGAAACACGAAAACTCATGAAATATAACAATAACATGGTACATCTTGGAACTCACTTCCAGACAGTTGAAGCGTGCACGATGCATGGTGTTTTCAAGAATCATGTGAAGCTCCAAACTTTCTGTTTTGAGATCTCAAATTTTGAGCAATGAAATACTTCAACATATAATTTACCTCCCAACATCAGACACGGGTGACCACCGACTTCATAAGCCAATTTTCTCGAAAATTTACGTTTTCAACACTTCGATATATAGATTTTCTAGAATTTCTACACAATCGACGGTTTGTCATTTTCATCAATTTTCAGGTGAATTAAATTTTCGAAAAACATTCTATTTCGCAGCTCTTCGCAAAAAGAGCACTCTTTCCACGATATTTCCAAATATTCCGTATGATTCATAAAACTTATATCAGAGATGAATTGATATATACAATTGATATTTTATTGAGTGAAAAACAACCTTCAAAAGGAGCCCAACCTTTGAAGTTTGCTGCAAGTTATTTGAATGGGAAAAACAAGGAAGTTGGTGTCACTCTTGTTGGGTATAAATAATGTGGACCACAGATTATAAACTCAGTATGCAGTTTTGTTGTCCTAGAAATTGCAGTTTCAGGAGTATTATTTTATTTTGCCATGATTATTTTACTTTGATGCGGTCAACTGATTTGGGTTCAACAGTTTTATAATATTTAGTATTATTGGTTTATATGTCTTTGTCAGTGAAGCAATATTGAATCTTACACTGAACTCGCATAGCTGAAACTGCAAATATATTCTAGTGTTTCGATTTGGTATAATGCATTCTTATCACATTTGTGATAATTGATAAGCTTCTATTTCTCACTTTGCAGCCAGCGAAACTTCACAATTTACATGATTGAAGTTATCAAACTTTCGTGAAAAAACTTTTCTGAAAATATGTCATTAGTAATCAGGTAAAAAAACACTTTTTTTTCAATTTCATAGATCAGAACACTCATTTTCTATTGAAGGTGTGAAAATGATAATGACTAGGTTAAACCAATGAGCCCTTTACTTCTTAGAAGTGTAGTGAAAACCAGCAATTGAAACAGTGAATCTTTCGTATCAAAGAAATATATCGTTTCTATGTGATGTCAAATCAATGTTTTTCTCATCGATTTCTCGAAAAGTTTTCTGTTTCAAAAAAAAGATAAAAAGGCGATTATATGATTCACAGTTTGATTATTATACGAGACTATGACTCTATTAGCCTGATACACAATTGACAGCGAAAAGTCTCCTAAATTTGTCCGGTTTCCAAAATTTTTCTTAACTCCGACTCTATTTTTTCGATTGATATGTCAGTCTTGGTGGGATCCTTTTTATACTCCATGTTAAAATTTGCTTACTTTTCCCAGTCTCTCAGCATTCAATGGTTCATTCTTGATATACCAACATTAATTCAAACTTTTTTCTGTTTCCAGTCCCTATCACTCTTTTCGTATCCGCTAGTATTTGTTGCATACTCAATCCATACTTCCTGACGTACTCTAATCTTCAACTCAAAACCAAGTCAATGTACGTCATCAACCTCCCTCATTAATTCAAAACCAGCTCATTTTCAATCTCCAATGTTTTTCTCCACTTTTTGATTGGAATGAAACAAATTAATTAGTGGTTTGGAAGAAAGGAAACAACTAATTGGATGGATTAGGTTTAGGTTTAAATGAGAAGGAGACTATCGTGGTTTTGCTTTTCATTTGCTTCTTTCTGTTGTGGGCGCAGTAAAAAAACGTGCCTTTTTGTCATTTCACATAGATCTGAAACCGCATATTTTAATTTTTTAGTTCTGAAACATTTGTATTATTGCGTCCGTGCTCTTCAATGATTACCAAAAGATGATAAATCAGTAACAAAATCAGCGATTTTATAATCGCCATGCGCGCTTGAAACAGTTACTTTTTCACACTTTTTCTAACAAGAACACCAAATTTTCTTTCTCTGTTAATATCCACATATTTTGATTGAATAAGTATATCAGGATTCCAGCCTGATACCCATTTGGGAAATAATGACCATATTTTTTTGCCAATTTTCATGCTTCTCGGCTCACTATTAAATGCGCAATATTTTATAACTTGTCTGTTTCAACGTTACTGTTTAGAAATTCCGACAAATCAGTTTTTTGATCTTCGCCTCAGTCAGCTGATTCTCGCTTTTTTTTTGCTATGAACCTTTATCGCAAAATCAATCATCTTCTTTCACTTATCCATTCTTTCATATATAACGATAACAATAATATACAGTTTCGAAATTTTCATATATAATTATGATGTAATAGTTTCCAATATTACACGGCTAGGAGGTACAGCCACAATTTGTAAACTACTACTTCCAGTTGAAATCAGATATCTCTAAAATATTAGAACGTGAAAATTGTCTGCATTATTGCGTCAAGTTCAGTGTATTCATACTATCTGTATATTTCTCACCGTTTCAAAAATTCCATCTAAATTTTTCACCATTTTCGTCATCCTGATTCATTTGTGATTCATATCAATATACAGACCCGTAACTTGTTGTCACTTGTTATATATGCACCATGCTCACAAGTTCATTTACACAAACATCTCTCCAGAATCTTGTTTTTCTTCCTCCACAATTCCCATAACAAAATGGGTGGAGCCTATTCCAACCACTACTATGCACTTTCCCAGCATTTTTAGACACTATTCAGCCTATATTCTCAAATCCAAACTTCCTCATCATTACCCCACCTCTTCTTTTTCAAAAAGTGGGCGTACTCTTTTTCCTATAAGAATGAATATCATCAACATCTTCTTGTCATTTCACACGTACGTGGCGTTTCCGCCCATCCTCTTCTATTCATCTTTTGAAGAAGATTCTTTGAAGTTGAATAGACAGATTTTTCGTATATTTTCCTATCTTCTCTTTTTTGTGAGTGTGTTCGTTTAGGAGTTAGATGTAAGAATAGGGACATTTTTGGGAAAGAGTAGATATTTGTGAAAACGTCGACTGTTTCAAAACGAAAAGATTTGTAATTAATTTTTGACCAAGATCACTTTGTGGTTAATAAACTCTGATAGCTCTACTCATTCTCTAAAAGTTTCTAGCGGATTCACATCTGAATCAACCGTTGATTCAAATAATCCGGTAGAGCGAAACAAAAAACAAGCTCTTTGGTAGTAAAATAGGCCGAAAAAGCTAGGATAATTATGTACATATAGTAGATCTTGACATTCACTGTTTCATATCAATAACAAAGCATTGTTTTTTGAGAGATTGGATTATTCGGATCGCAGCTAGATATCGTGATTCTATCCATTGATTTTCAAAGTATATTCTGTTTGCATAAAGTGACCTACCAGGATTGAAAAAACTGAAAAAAAACTATACTTCTACAACTATCCAACATTTACTGTGAAAGATCACAAATTTCCAAAATTTTATTGCATCGAGCAAATTTTGATAGTATACGGATTGACAATATTTGAAAAATAGAGCCCACCAGAAAGTGAAGAAAATAAAATTAATATTGGATTTTCGGGGTTCTATTTGTAATCGAATTCGCGTTCAAACTGTCAAGAACTTCTACATTCTGTGAAACACTATTTTCCCATTATTTTTATCACAGTTTCTCCTATCTCAGTTAGGCAATGAATTAAAAAAAAGTTATTATTCAAAGCATGGTGTTGTTACTCATATCCATATAAATCCTCCTGTTATTTCCCCTATCCATAACATTACTCATTGCTTCCATATTGTTTTCATTAATCCACAACTTTTATGGGAGACCAATAAAATCTTCATCATAACTTCCTTATTTCCAACTAGATACACTTCCGTGTCTTATCGGAACATGTTCACATAAATCTTGATATGAAACTTTTTTTACTTCTCCATCTTTCGAAGAGTACATTTTGATAAAACGTTCCCTCGAGAAAAAGAGCCAACAGGAAATGAAATTCTCGCTTTCCCCCTTCTCTTCTTGCTCCAAAAATCTGCTCTTTTTTGTCGGAACATGCTCCACCGTACCTGGTGTGTTTTGGCTCAAAAAAAAATGAGCCAAATTGGCTCACTAACTTTATTTCCGGGTTGGTGGTAAATTGACTTTTCCAGCCAAAAAAATGTGTTTTTGATATCGGTCTTTTATTTGGTGTTGGTCATTTGGGAGTTGTTGATGAAAACAACATTTGTAAAGTGAGGTACACTTTACGCAATGTTGCGGACATGATAGTCCCTGGGGAATCTTATCGACAGTGTGTTTTGGTCGATTCTATGAATCTATGAATCTATGAATCTATGAATCTATGAATCTATGAAACTATGAATCTATGAATCTATGAATCTATGAATCTATGAATCTATGAATCTATGAATCTATGAATCTATGAATCTATGAATCTATGAATCTATGAATCTATGAATCTATGAATCTATGAATCTATGAATCTATGAATCTATGAATCTATGAATCTATGAATCTATGAATCTATGAATCTATGAATCTATGAATCTATGAATCTATGAATCTATGAATCTATGAATCTATGAATCTATGAATCTATGAATCTATGAATCTATGAATCTATGAATCTATGAATCTATGAATCTATGAATCTATGAATCTATGAATCTATGAATCTATGAATCTATGAATCTATGAATCTATGAATCTATGAATCTATGAATCTATGAATCTATGAATCTATGAATCTATGAATCTATGAATCTATGAATCTATGAATCTATGAATCTATGAATCTATGAATCTATGAATCTATGAATCTATGAATCTATGAATCTATGAATCTATGAATCTATGAATCTATGAATCTATGAATCTATGAATCTATGAATCTATGAATCTATGAATCTATGAATCTATGAATCTATGAATCTATGAATCTATGAATCTATGAATCTATGAATCTATGAATCTATGAATCTATGAATCTATGAATCTATGAATCTATGAATCTATGAATCTATGAATCTATGAATCTATGAATCTATGAATCTATGAATCTATGAATCTATGAATCTATGAATCTATGAATCTATGAATCTATGAATCTATGAATCTATGAATCTATGAATCTATGAATCTATGAATCTATGAATCTATGAATCTATGAATCTATGAATCTATGAATCTATGAATCTATGAATCTATGAATCTATGAATCTATGAATCTATGAATCTATGAATCTATGAATCTATGAATCTATGAATCTATGAATCTATGAATCTATGAATCTATGAATCTATGAATCTATGAATCTATGAATCTATGAATCTATGAATCTATGAATCTATGAATCTATGAATCTATGAATCTATGAATCTATGAATCTATGAATCTATGAATCTATGAATCTATGAATCTATGAATCTATGAATCTATGAATCTATGAATCTATGAATCTATGAATCTATGAATCTATGAATCTATGAATCTATGAATCTATGAATCTATGAATCTATGAATCTATGAATCTATGAATCTATGAATCTATGAATCTATGAATCTATGAATCTATGAATCTATGAATCTATGAATCTATGAATCTATGAATCTATGAATCTATGAATCTATGAATCTATGAATCTATGAATCTATGAATCTATGAATCTATGAATCTATGAATCTATGAATCTATGAATCTATGAATCTATGAATCTATGAATCTATGAATCTATGAATCTATGAATCTATGAATCTATGAATCTATGAATCTATGAATCTATGAATCTATGAATCTATGAATCTATGAATCTATGAATCTATGAATCTATGAATCTATGAATCTATGAATCTATGAATCTATGAATCTCCATCATTGTGACTCTATTGATTCCTTTTAACAACCTACACTCTATCAATATGAATAGACCCAGCTTATCTAACATAATCCCGTCTTAACTTTGTACTCACATATTTTCATAAATCACCCAAACAATTTGTCATAATTTCTATCATAATCCAAGTCAATATAATCCCTTTTATACTCAAAAAAGTATAAAAACATTCAAGCTCAAAGGTTATTTATATATCAAAATTGTATTATTTTCAATCAAATAAGTACCCCAAAAAACTAATTATCTGAAAAAGCTGAAAAGTTATACACAAGTACTAGACGTATATTTGTGCTCAATCGAAAAAAGACAATATTTCGTTGATTGTATGCCACTTTTTTTCATAAGACGAAAAACTTATATATAGCGTTGTTTGAGTAGGGACATATCATTTTTCATCTATTTTTCGCCGCTTGAACTTTTGGCACGTAGGAATTTTTTCGATGTTTTTGCATCGGAGCAAGAGCTCGTGGAACGGCGTGAGCAACTATGATTTCATGGGAATGTGTAGTTTGCCGCCCATTTTTTTGCTCTGAAACTACAAAATTTGCATAAATTTTGTGCTCTCGTGAAGCTTGTCTTGCTCCTTATCAAAACCTTATCAGACCCTCATCATAGCTTTATCAGAGCCTTACCAGAGTCTTACCAGGGCTATATCAGAACTCTTATCAGAGCCATATCAGAGCCCTCACCAGAACCTTATGAGAGCCTGACCAGTGTCCCTATCAACGTCTTTGCAGAGCTTTATCATAGACTTATCAGCCCTATATCAGAACCCTTATCAGAGCCTGACCAGTGTCCTTGGCAGTGTCTAAGCAGCGCTTTATAAGATCCCTTATCAGCGCCTTATCAGAGCCTTATCAGAACCATATCAGGCCCTTATCAGAGTCAAAAGTTGCTCGATGCACAGATCTTCCACATATTTTGTCTACCGTACCTCCCATCTCTTTTTTTCACCCTTTTCATTTTTCAAAAATCACGATTATGTGCTCAGGCTCCGCCCACTTGCTCCCTCCCTCCCCGTGCTCACCTCCAGCTCATTTTCAATACACACATAGAAATGGAGGCGTTGGACAAATTCTCGCAAGAAGAAAAAGATTTGATGCGCCGAAGTTGGAAAGTGTTGGAAAAGAATCTCAACAATACGGCATATAATATATTCGAGATGATATTCAATCAGAGTCCGGATACTAAGGCGGTGAGTCTTGGTTTTGTGATTGTCTTAGTGTATGAAGTTCTCAAAATCTAGAATTCCCGAATTTTCATAATCTGAGGATTTTAAAGTAGCAAGATTGGAAGTTTCTAACTTTTGAGCTTACAAATTCCAGATTAATTTAGATTTTCGAAAACCAACACTCAATAAAAGTGAAAAACTTGGATAAGATGCAGAAGTTTTTAAAAAATCGGAAACAGAAAATTTTTCAGAAGATAAAATAAAATGTGAGACGAAGTTTTAGATACCGGAATATCGAGTTCTAGAATTCAGAGACTCTGAATCTGAAAAACCGAAGATTCCAGCTCAAAAAAGTTTTGTGAGAAAATCTAAAATTATGTGTCTCGGTCCTGTTCAGATTCTGGAACTCAGACAACTTGAGACACTACTCCCTGGGTTTTTTTAATTTTTGTAGCACTGAATCATATCAATTCTTGCATTTTGAAGTTTTCCGATTCCTGTTTTTTGATACTGAAACTCTTTGAATATTCGGCTACTACGCAGTAATTCTGGTTTTTAGAAAAAAAGAATATGTTGAAGTTCTGAAACTGTGAAAAAATTCCAATAAACTCCGAATTCCAAGCTTCGTTAAATCTGAAACGAAAACTTCAAGACCTCAGGTTTTTTGGCTCTCAAACTATGACTTCTGAGATTTTCAACTTTGAAAGTGCCAAGTCATCAAAGTTCTGAAAATCCAAAATGTCTGAAATTGTCAAGCTGTAATTCACATCATTTCAGCTCTTCCCATTCATGAAAATTAACCAAGGTGGTCGTTCCCGCGAGATGGAATTCCATGCCCTTCGTTTCATGCAAGTACTCGAATCATGTGTCAAAACCCTCGATCATCCGGAAACTCTTAATCCGTTATGCGATAATCTCGGACGGTGAGCTCGTTTTTTTTCTTCGAAAATCAAACCGGATATTCGACACTAATTCGCACTTTTTGTTGAGCATCACAAAATGTCTAGTGAATCGCGTTACAGTAGTCCGCAATTTCGCGTCACGGTGTTCACACATATAGTTTTCAGTGTCCATGGCCGTCTAAGTGAGTCACGCGGCTTCCGCACTCATCATTGGGGTGTATTCATCGAATGCACATTGTTCCATTTTAGACGGGTTTTGTCGCAGGTTGGTGAATGCACACAAGACACCATATCATACGACAATTTGTAGGATTCGTATTTCCATCGAATGGAGACACTGGATAGGGTGATCATCAACTGGAGAACAATCCTTCGATTGTTGATCAAACAAATGAAAAGAGGATTCAATACGGACATTAAGAATCGAGCGGCTAGTCGAGACTTGGAGGATTTGAACAACAAGGCGTCGTGTAGCAGCTCGCCGATCAGCAATGATTCGAATATTTGTTTGGGTAGGTTGGAAAAGCGCTCAAGAGAACTTTAAGTGTTCGGGAGAGTACTGGTTCAAGACAGTAATTTATATGGGATATTAGAAAATTTGAAAATCCATTGAAACAGAATAATTTATATCAAAAGCAACCGGTTTTTTTTCAAACGATTTTGGCCTTGTGATCTTTACTATTACTAATGGAAAACTTCTGTCTGTCGTTCCGTTTGTCTGTGACTCTGTCCGCGGCGATATCTCGGCCAGTTTCCATCCGATTTCGCCCGAATTTGACAAGGGGCTCAGAAATGGTGGCGCGAAGGTGCACGAGAAATATCTAAGTGATCGATCGAGTCATTCGCCTTCCAGAACCGATTTTCAGATTTAAACCTTACATTTTCATGTTTTCATTTTCAAAAATTAAATGTCACGTTCTATTTCAAAATGATGTTTGTATTTTTGACATTCATTTTTAGAAATGAATATATTAGACCAATGATCAGAAAAAAAACTTTTTCAATTGAACGGCCTCGAAGAGGCCGCCCCACTATGTCGCCCGTCATCTTTAGTATATTTTACCGATGTAGCCAAACTCTAACTTTACCCCTCGCAGAGGCCCCTCCGAGGCCGCCCCACGAACTGGAAAAGTGTATTTATTTAGTTAGAGGGTGCTAAGCGTGGCCGGGTCTCTTCGAGGCCCGGGAGAGGGACTGAAATTGAATTTGATAGTTGAAGCCGGGGTCTTCGATACGGAAAGATGAGGGGTTTTTGAACCAATGAATTGAGTTGTTATTATGTTTATGTTGACTTCATTGTGTTGCATTTTTTTTAAATCTCATCGAAACCGATCCCAATAACCAACTAAACCAGAAGGAAGTGACGGCGAAGCCGGCACGCACCTTCTGGTTAATATGATAACCTCAAAGTCTGATTTATCATAATTCCGAAACTGGAAAAAAAAGTTGATTATCTGTTTTTTCCTTATGTTTAAAGAAGTAAGTGATTTATGATCATATTTCTTGAACTTCAGCTGATGGAAGTGTAAGCACTTACTTGTTGAACAATTTACATCGTATATTCGACATTATCAATTGAGTGGCTTAAAGTTTTGATATGTAGTTCCCTGAAAACAGTGATAGTTTATAATAGCAGTTTCCTATTTCTTTTTTTTGAAGGAATATATAGGGATATTCAATAAGGTCTTCTAATAGTGCGTAGGAATGGGGCCACATGTGCTACTTTGATTCAGAATAGATTTCACTTACATTCTTGAATATTCTATATCAAAGGCGCATACCATATCTGCCACATCAACATGACAGTTCAATTAGAGTTTATTTCGTCTTTTTTCTTCAGTAATTTTTCAAATGATGTTTTCGGAGATGTGCCAGATTCAAAGAATTGTATAAACTTTACATTAGATAAGTTTATTGAACTAGTGAAACTGAAAAAAAATGTCGCTTAATAGTTTTCGATAGAGCGAAGTTGAAATCATGAGTTAGACATATACCGATGTGAAATTATAACTTTGAAACGTATTATATATAGGAAAATTATGTATACTGTTTCAAAGAAGAACCAAAAATTCACAATAATGTTTGGAAACTGCTAATTTTTGATTCTAACTTGAAAAATCGTCTGAAAATTCAAAATACAGGCTGAAAGTTTCAGACAAACTGTTTGTACCAATACAGAGTTTTGAAGCTTTTGTGTCCATACTTTACTGTTTCAAAATAGGAACATTAGTTGAGAAAAAATTAAACACGGCTCACAGATCGCAGAAGCTTCGAAAAATTCCGCAAACACCAAAATTCACGACAATACCCATTTTTTCCAGCCGTCCCAACCTCCACCATGACACAATCGCTCACTCTCCCCGTCATCAACAACAACTACCGGAAGGGTAGTACCGACACTCGAGGTACGGGTCTCGACACGAACAATCCTACTGTAGCACTTGTTACAGTATCCCCGGCCAGCGATCGCGCACCATCCACCGGTCTATTCAAACCGTTGAAAGAGTTCGCGAGACGTCGCTTCATTTCTCATATGTAATTTGCCGCTTTTATTTTTTTGATGGAATTTTTTATTGGAATAAAGTGCAAATTATTCACAGATTTGTGTTTTATGCAAATTAAGTGACGCAGTGGATGTTAATTTGCAGGAGATATGCAGATTTATACGATGGGAAAATGAGAGGATTGTGCTGATTCATTTTGAGAGGGATACGGTGAGGAGAGGGGTGTGCATTATGTGCATTATTTTGTGTGGTGTTTGCGTAGGAAAGAATTTTGAAATACATGACGAAATTGAAGGTTTTTTCAACTGAAAAGTGGGTTTTATGACTGGAAAAATGTCAAAAATACGGATGTGAGCTTGGATGTGATTTTTGAAACTATTGCTTGGGGAAGAAGCGTCTTCCGACTATTTTTTTCAAATGACGTATTGCTTTTGATTTTAAACTGAAAAAAGCACTTTTCCTCAAGAATTATCCTCTGAATACGGCAGAAAGAGGTGCGTTTTGTAAAATTTGCGAAATCTAGAGTTTCCTTCATGATAAAACTAATGGGTTTTCGTTAGATACTGGATCATTCCAACTTTGCAAAAAACTCAAAAATGTCGGTTTCCAAGAAAACATATACTACTAATAGTTTCAATCCTGCTGTCTGCCATCTCCCCAGATCCAAAAAAAACTCGAGTACTTATGTTAGGAATAAAATTTCAGCCGAAAAAAGAATGTCAGGTCATTTCTTCAATTTTATTCCACACAAATTATATATATTATGCCATTTTTGACAACCAATCATTGCGAAATTACCACTTTTTATGGGATTTTCTGTTTATTTATGATTTTATTACTATAAATCTCCTTGAATAGCTGTTTCTGTGATTGAAATATATGCGAAGAGAGCAGATTTTATGCAAATTTTCACAAAAAAACCCCATTAAAACTTTAATTTTAGCTGCAATTTCAGTCATGGCCTAACTTTTTTTGAACTTGTGCAATGGAGCGCACTTGGTTAAACTGTATATTGTCTACAAAAAGGTATATTTGACTGAAATTTTGTGACAAATACGAATTGTTAGGTTAAAATATGTGTTTTCAATGTGTTTTCGTGCGATTTTTGAAGCAATTTCTCAGAAAATTAACACTTTTCTGACTCATTTCCTTCCTCAAATTATACTTTGCTTCCAATTTTCCATTGCACTTTCCCGGCTCAAAACGTGCATTTTTTCACTCGAAAAAACCATGAAAAAGTGATTTATGTGTATAAAAAAGGAAAGAAAAGGCACGAATCGGAAGTTATGCGCAAAAAAAAGAAAATTAATTAACATCGAAATTTATAATGATCGTAGGGGCTGAGATATAAATAGATAATATTATAAATTAATCATCATTGATTCATCATCTCAGTTGTCGATTGCCTTTGCAACAATACATGTCTGTTTCTCGCTTCCATCGGCACAATAGTCAGTTGATGAGGACGAGAATTCGTGGGCTCCCTCGATACATGTTACCAAATATCTGAATTTTTTTTGACTGAAATCAAGGGGCTGATATAGATGGGATATACCTAACACCCTCGAACTTCTCCTTCAAACTGACGACAATGTTGTCTCGTGATTCTTTTGTGGTTGTTCGCACACCCTGGAAATCCATTTTATAGGATATATAGGTTTATCAGAGGGATATCAGGCAACATATAGATATTAGTATACACTCCTGATAGTTTCTGAACTTGCGGTTTCAAAACAGAAATATTACGTTTTTTTCTGGATTTAGAATAATCTCCAGTTTCGACGAAGATTCACCGATTTCAGAAAAAAACTCATTCTTGGATTTTGCTAATCCTAAATAGTAGAATCCTGCATATTTCCCATGAAGTTCAAACTTGAAAAAAAAACTTTTAATTATCCTACTCCCGCCAAACTAGAGCCCTATGACTTTGATGATCCTTGAAACGAAAGTTGATATTTTGTATGCGCCTTTAAATACAGTATCCCTATTTTATGTACACTTTTAGGTACTGTATCAAAGGCGCAAACATTGGGATTGGTCCGTATAATGAGAATAAAGGCTTGAGTATTGCATTAACAGAAATTATGGTCTAGGAATCTTCTGGGAGCCCCATTTTTAGTGTGCTCCTTTAAATACAGTATCCCTATTTTAGTTGTACTTTGGAGTACTGTATTAAAGGAGCACACATGAGCATTGTCTCGTAATTCGACAATCAAGGCAATTTTCGTTCAAAAACTCAAATATTAAAGCGAAACTGGAATTTCCAATTTCGAAAAATTTTCCTTTTTACTAAAAATCGGGACTTTTTCATCGAAAATGAGGAACTTTTGATATAAAAAGCAACAAAACTCACATTCAAGATGATCTTTCTCAACTCCGGATCAGTACACTTCGAGTCCTCGCTGGCCTCTCTCTTCTTTCTTCCGCAACCGCATCCTCCACCACATGGTGGTGGTGGTGGTGGTGGCAACTTGAGTGTTGGCACGTTGAACGAGATGACCGAACAACCGAGTGTTGGCAGACAACCGCCACCACCACCGCCACCACATCCACCACCACATCCACCACCACAACCGCCGCCACCGCCACCTCCACCGAGGAGGAACGCATGGCACGAGACGGTGACGAGCGCGAGCGTCAGTAGGATTCTCTGAATATATGGTGGATATCAGGGGGATATCAGAGGCATACTTACCATATTATTTTGTCGAAAACTGTTCAGACACAGCTTCTATGCAGCCCAATTAATCGTTTGTTGCCACTTTTTATGCTCGTATGGTGCCGCCCGTCGGGGCGGATCCCGCCACCCGGTTTGCCCAAGTGCCATAACCATACCAGTTTATGTCATGTTCGTTGTTGTGGTCGCCTTCGATTTTGTTGTTTTGTCATCGAACAGACGACACGAAAAAGTGAAACAGTGTGAATATATTAGCTAGACTGATGTAATCATTTGGCAATGCGCCAAATATATTTTGATATCAGTTTTTTTCTGTTTCAGATGGATATCAATTGATGGAACGTCTCATATTTTTCGATAGGTCTCTATTCAACGTCTGATAGCCTAGAAAATTTTAATAGAATTTTAGGATATTTCTCTTCAAAAATTTTCAGTAGTATTAGTTTCAATTCGAATGCCAATGTCACAAATTCCGAAGGCCTAGAAATTTCATAGTGAACTTCATGGCCTAGAAATCCACTTACAAGATTCTAGGCCAATCACGGCCAGTCAAAAACTTCAATTTCATGATCCAGGCACCTGCTTTCCATTTCAAATCGTCCAATAGTTGTAGTTTGATGGCCTAGAAAACCAAATCAAAAAACTTAGGCTTTCAGAGGCACTGAATTTTCGATTTGAACTTGTAGATTAACAGCTTCGTGGTTGAATCTTGAAGGCCTAGAAATTCAACAAAGAAACTCTAGGCTCCTTTCCTATGGCCTAGAAATTACTATTTGGAATTCTAGGTCATGAATTTTCAAGTCAGGTAGCCGAGAAACTTCTACGTAAAGTTCTAGATCATCAATTTCAAATGCGGAACTTGATGGCCTAGGAATCCAAATTCAAGTTCATAGATTCCTTCCCGGTGACCTTGAAGTTTTTTCGGATTCTTAGGCGATGAACTGGGAAGTGAGGTGGCCTAGAAACTGCAGTATTGATTTCTAGGCCACAAATCGCGAAGTTTCAATTTTTCGGAATAGCTTAAAATCCAAAAAAAGCTAGGTTTCAAATTTTTCAAATAACAAAACACGATCCGAACGCAATCCAGATGGCCAAAAATAACAAACCAACCAAATCCTAGGCCACCTCGTTTCCTAGGCCATCAAACTCCAAATCCTCTTCCATCTGAGATTTCGAAAATCGCGAAACTAATCGAATCAGCATCAAAAACAGACGACGAAAAAAACCCGAAACACTCTCGCTTTTGCCTCAAGAAATGCATACACAGGGAGAGAGTGTGACTAAATGGTTTGTTCTTGTTTTGTCAATCCATTCCTTCCTCATCACCATATTCCCCCATTTGAGATTCCAATCAAATGGCACGGATAGGGGGATATATATTACATGATGGATCGAGTAGTAGAATAGTAGTCCAAAACAATAAAAACTATATAACTGGTTATGTAAGACGCATCATTCCTCTTATCACTTTGACATATCACTCTATACTAGCCGGATTGTTCTTATATACACTTTCTCTCATTTCTCCCAAATCGAAGCTAATTTATCCGTCAAAAAAACACAAAAAAAAGAAGGGAATATAGAGATAATTTGGTGAAAAATACCAGTACAACAAAAGGGAAGAACAAATAAATAATAGAAGAAAAAACTGAAAGAATTGAAAAAAAAATTATTACTCCAGCCACTGATTGAAGAAGTCGGTGAGGGTGTCGGTGTCCCACTTCTCGACACTCAGGACTTCTTGTGTCTTGCCAGCGAGATCCTGAAAAAAAGTTGAATTGATGAAAATGATAGGCAATTTTGAGTGTTTTTTTTTCTTCTGCATCATGTTTATTTATCAGAGCTTGCATTTTTTCCGTTAAAGTTTTAATATTTTCCGAAACTGCAAAAAAAACTTGCTGGAATAATATTATTGTTAGCTGTGAAAGTATATATCTTTTGTGTCAAAATGTTATAGAAAAGGGGAGTATATGAATAAGTTCCTCGGAGAAACTATGAGGGTTTATACCGAATAATTCCTACTAGAATTGGAAATACAGAAAGAAACTGAATGAAATTGGTTAAAAATTTACGAAACGCGGTATATTCGAGTTCTTCGACAATCAAATTATGTGTGAATGAGAACAGTTTTCATTTAAAAAAGGCTCTGCTGTTTCTTTTTCTTCAAAAATTGCTAAATATTTCAGCTTTCTCTGGCTGCAGCCTTAGTCTAGATAGTTTATTATTAGCCATTTTTAATCAAAACTTCGCTTCATGGAGAAAGTTGCGGAATCATATTGAGTTTTTGAATTTTTCAGAAAACATAGTAAAAAATTTTGCGGACTAAACGAGTTTGAAAATTATGTTATCAATTTGTAAACAAATCGTCAAGCTGTTCGAGCTTTTTTAAAAATTATGGTTTTTTATTCGATCATTTTTATATATGTATTTTTAAAAGATTTTGCGACAACTTATCGGTCTTTTTTTTCATTTTTGTCAACAAGAAACAAGAAAAACTAACCTTCAATGAAACTTGAGGACGGATGCCCCTCACGTGCTTCACCTTCACCTTCCCACCCCATTGATTGGCCATATCCTTGTGCACGAAGGCCTGAATCTGGGGGAATCGGGCAAGGTTGCATTCGCACACTTCCAAGTGAGCGACTGGGTAGCGCTGCAAGAATTTTTGACGTTTTTTTTTTGTTGCTGTTTCGAGACAATTTTATGGGATGAAAAGTATGATGAAATGTAGGGTTTTTGACTCAAAATGTTACGTTTCATCATATTTTATACTTTTACATTGAAAAGAAACTTACGTTGTGCTTGAATTCCTCCTCCTTCGTGCAGCAACTCATGCAATCTGTCATGAGTTGTTCGAGATGAAACTCGCCCAGTCGTTCACAAACTCCGCACTGAAAAAAATGTTTTATTATTATCTTGGTAAGTTTTGAAATCAATTATTCGCTGTTTTTCTCTTTTTGAAATCTTGTTGAGCGAAATCGATGGAAATGAGAAAGTAAAATTGTGGTTTTTAGCACGAACTTGATGTTTTTGGTTGTTCGAAGAAAATTTATAAGGTTTTGAACGTTTTTAAAACAATTTGTCGATAATTGGAACCGTTTTTAGTCATTTTTGCGTTTTCTAGCAGATAAATTGTGTAGAAATCAAGAATTTTCGTGTTTTTTGACGAAAAGTTTCACCTTGCTTTAATTTCACCGTTTATTGGCTTTTCAGAGTCACTTATTAACATTTGTTCTACACATCCGTCAATTTTAGAGTTTTTTAAACGACTTTATAGGGAAAATGGTGTTTTTTCGAGCAATTTTAATATTTTTGCATTTTATAAACATTATTTCAAAGTTTACAACGTTTTTGTAAAAATTTAGCAACAATTTGAACAGTTTTTAGCCATTTTAATTGTTTTTGCAGTGAAAATGTATAGAAAACGAGAGTTTCCATCGTTTTTTGACATAAAACTCAATTCTTTCAACTCTTAACGTTATATAAGCTTATTAGAACATTTTAATACTAATTCTGAGCGCTTCAGTCAAATTTTAAATGAAAAAACCACTCACTTTCAATGTTTCCTTGTTGAAACCAGCGGCTTGACACTCTTCATCCGACACCTGATACTCCTCTAATTGGCAAAAAACGCCGGAGACGAGGAATAATGACAGGTAAAATAGCCACATCTGCAAGAATATTCCAGTTTTTCACTATTATACGTGGATTTATATGGAAAATAATAGAAAAGCGTGTGAATGGAGCAATAAAAGAGAGGGGCTCGGCAACGTCAGCTGTGTAAACACCGCGCGTGTGACGGCGCATGAAATGACGACAGTTGAATTTTTTCTTGAGAGAAATCGGATTAAAGAAAGTGTCTCACTTATATTTTTGATAAAAGTACCAAATTTTTCAATTGAAATAAATTCAATTTTTAATTTTAATTTTAAAAAAAGGATGGAATACCTCAAATTCACCTGAAACAATAACGTCAGAGTAAAAAAACACAGAAACACATGTTCCTGGACGTTTCAACATTACCTAAACTTGAAATCAAGCATAACAAAAAAACAAAAAAGACTTTGACCACTGAGCGGATCGAACGCCCAACCTTTCGATCTGGAGTCGAACGCGCTACCATTGCGCCAAGCAGTCATGAAAACTCAACGAGTAAATGTGCGTACACAATGAGGATGGCAGACGGCAAGTGTTGTGAGGGGGAAAGGTTGGCAGTGTTTTGTTTTGTTGGGGGGCAATTGAAAGAAGAATGGGGTTAGTGAAAATGGAGAAAAATCATTGAAGGAGGTCTAAAACTACGATTTTTGTTTTGATGATTCGAAAAACACAGTATCCTATGGCAACTACAGTACCAAAGCGACTATTTTATGAAAGGAAATCGCATAAATAGTGATCTTTCAGTAAAGTGAGACACTTTAAAGCCTAACCCACGAGTATTTTGAATAAAAATATAGCAAGAAACTAACGAAAAACGCTGAAAATGTCGAAAAAACATGATTGCCTGTTTTAGAGCTACGATAACTTTCGCAATAGAGCGCGTTTACTCAATTACGGTATCAGTTGTTATTTTTAGTAATCGAAGTACTGTTTTTTGACGGAAATTGTGAAAAATGACAGGTTTTTGAGAAACAGAGACGATTTTCGGTGTAATTTTGCGGCGAGGGGTTCTGTTGGACAAAAACTACGTAAAAAACAAGAAGGAAACGTGTGGATTTTCAAGACAGTTCAGCTTAATGTTTATTGAGCCAAGCTGCGACAGGTCGTGAGCCAAGAGAAGTAGAGTGAATAAAAAAGACAACAATCACATCAAAAAAACTTTATTTCTTCTTTAAAAACCCAAAAAATCCGGCTTTTTTCTCTTTCTCCTTTTTCTCTTTCTCCTTTTTTTCCCTCTCCGCCCACCACTTCTCATTCTCCGCCTTGATTTCCGGATCCATCGCTCCCATATCCGGCCTTTCCGCTTCTTTTCCAGTTATACGTTCAAAAACAGCAACAACTCCACCCATCCAATAGCGCTTGACAGCGTTTTCCGTCCAACATTTGGCCTGAAATCAATGATAATATATTGGTAACACTTATCACTGATATACCGTTATCGTATCAGCAATCTCTTTGTTGACCGTAGGTGGAAATGGCAAACGATATCCCGCGCGAATTTTAACAACAATTTCGTCTGGTTTCATTCCTGGATACGGCTTGATTCCAAAGTTGTACACCTCCCAACACAAGACTCCAAAACTCCATACATCCGACTGTTGGGTGTATGTCAATGTAGTAAGCACCTCGGGAGCTACCCAACGAAGGGCACATGCTTTAGATCCGTCCACTGTATGATGAAGTCCCTTGACGGTATATTTGAAATCAAATATCTTCACTTTTCCATTGACAACCATACAATTAGTCGTCATCGGCTCACGATGGATATAACGCTTACTATGAAGGTAGTAAAGGCCCCAAGCGACATGAAGACACAATTCGTCGAGTTTGGCAATTGGTAAACACGGATTCTTGATCAGGTATTGGTTTAGAACCTCCCCCTGAAAGTGATTCATGGATTGATCTGCCATAGAATAGTCGCATACCGATTCAGTGACCATCAAAACTCGATTGGAATCAATCGAAAAACCGATATAGTTGATGATATTCGGATGATGAAGGCATTTCAACACTCGTGCCTCAGCCAACACCTCCCTGATCTCATCAACCGTCGCTGTTTCCAACTTTGCTTGTCTGATCGCGCCATTGAAAATATGAAAATCCGGGGTCTTGTATTCACCAAAGTAGATTTCGTGGGGCAAATCCGGCAAAAGCTTGAAGACCTGGATCGAGTTATGACGCATCTCCCGCTCCCATGGGGATTGACATACTATGCCAGTTTTGATGACGACATCATCCTGAAGAAATAAATCTATGAATCTATGAATCTATGAATCTATGAATCTATGAATCTATGAATCTATGAATCTATGAATCTATGAATCTATGAATCTATGAATCTATGAATCTATGAATCTATGAATCTATGAATCTATGAATCTATGAATCTATGAATCTATGAATCTATGAATCTATGAATCTATGAATCTATGAATCTATGAATCTATGAATCTATGAATCTATGAATCTATGAATCTATGAATCTATGAATCTATGAATCTATGAATCTATGAATCTATGAATCTATGAATCTATGAATCTATGAATCTATGAATCTATGAATCTATGAATCTATGAGTCACCTGAATCGACGCCTGCATCGCCACATGGTACTCCACCATTTGCTGAATCGTGTCGAATGAATACTTTGTATTATGGAATTTCCCTTGGCATTGTCCGATCCCAAAGTTTTTGATTTGCTTTATCTCCGGTGCTTTGATATAGAACACCGACAATACGTACTGTCGTGGTACATCCTTATTCGGATCAGCCAATCGAATGAGAAAGTCTCCCACATTGCGAACCGATCTAGCGAATATATCGTTGATGTCTTCTGGTCCCATCCATCCATGATAGTATGGTTCCATTTCAATTGACCGCGTGTTGCTGATAATATATTGATAAGGTACTGATAAGGATTTGTGTGTGCACTTACGTATAAGCCATTACGCTAGTGATCTATTTATCTACTTCGAACACTAGTAGATTTCAATTTCGAACTGATTTCGACTGATTTTATATTCTAAGTAGAGTATTGATCTGGGTCACGTTGACGTTTTCACGTTTTCACAAAAATTAGCTTTATCAATTTTACTGCATCAGTGTATGCAGACAATACACCAAACTCTACGACAGTTCATTCTTTGTGTTGGCACTCAATGCAATACATCTGACGAAGAAAACTTGTTTTAAAAAAGTCAGAGAAAATATGTGCCGCTGGAGCATTTGAAGCAGCCTGGCTTCAAGATCCTGATAGTTTTTCTGACTTTGTATGTGTTGGTGTTTGCACACGATGCAATATACTTGACGACTATTCGGAAATTATTGTATCTAGTTAGTTGTCAGAAGTCAGTATGCATTCAATGCTTCATATCTTACGACAATTCTGAAGCCTTTTGGTGTTTGCACACAATGCATAACATCTGACGACAATATCACATATTACTTGGAAAACTTGATCACTTTTTGAGACATATCAGAAAGTGCACGCAGACAATGCACAAAATCTTACGACAGTTTTAGTTGAGACCCAGAAGACGCGTTTGTCATATTTTTTTCAGGAAATTTTGGTAAAATTTCTTTGAGCCATGCCGCAACAGTCAATAAAAATAACAATCACATAAAAAAAACTTTATTTCTTCTTGAAAAACCCAAAGAATCCTGTCTTCTTCTTCTTCTCCATCTCCTTCTTTTTCTGCTCCATCTCCGCCTTAAACTTCTCAATCTTCGCTTTGATTTCCGGATCCATCGCTCCCATATCGGGCGCTTGTTTTCCAGTTATACGTTCAAAGACCTTAGCAATGTTGTACATCGATAAACGCTGATTCAGTTTTTCCGACCAACATATGGTCTGAAATTAATGATAATATATTGATAACACTTATCACTGATATACCGTAATCGTATCAACAATCTCTTTGTTGACCGTATCAGGGAATTGCAAACGATAACCTTGATCACGAACTTTGAGAACCACATCGGCTGCTGTGATCCCTTCATACGGCTGCTTTCCATAGTTGTACACCTCCCAACACAAGACTCCAAAGCTCCATATATCCGACTCTCGGTAGCATATTCTTGATCTGAACACTTCGGGAGCTGTCCAGCGAGCCGCGACAGCCTCCGATTCGGGAACAAGATAAACACATCTTTTGACGGTATATTTGAAGTCATAGATCTTCACTTTTCCATTGACAACAAAGCAATGGTACGTATTCAGTTCACGATGCATATAACCCTTTCTATGAAGGTATTCAAGACCCCAAGCGACATCTAGACACAATTCATTGAGTCTGGTCATTGGTAGCGTCGGATTCTTTTTCAGGTAATAGTTCAGAGGACCTTCTTCCGACTGAATAGTATTATTGATTGGTCTGCCATCAAACTAGTGACTTACCAATTCGGTGGCCATGTAAACTTTGTTGAGAGTTGCAATAGTACAACCAAAATAGTGGATGATATGCGGATGGTGAAGGTGTGCCAGCACTCGTGCCTCATCCAACACCGCCCTGATCTCCTCAACCTTCGCTGTGTCCAACTTTGCTCGTCTGATCGCCGCCAGGGTTTCTTTGCCATCCGGTGTGACATACCAACCAAAATAGATGTCATGGAGTAGGATTGGAATAGGTTCTTCCTCAACCTTTTTAATCGAGCCATGAGGCAACTCCGGCTCCCACGCAGTCGGCGTTTTACGATTGATGGCGGTTTTAATGACGACATTATCCTGAATCGACGCCTGCAACGCCACATGATACTCTACCATTTGCTGAATCGTGTCGAATGAATACTTTGCAATAAAGTATTTGCCATCACGATGATTGATACGGTAGTGTTTATAGTCGTCCCCACCATGATGCACCGACAACGCGTACGTCAATTGTCGACCGGGTCTCGGATCAGCCAATCGAATGAGGAAGTCGCCCTTGTTGTGGCACAATTCACGTCGTATTTCATGTTGTGGCAACCATCCATGATAGTATGGTTCCTTCCTGATTGACTGCGTGTTGCTGATAATATATTGATAAGGTACTGATAAGGGATTGTGTGCACTTACATATTAGCCATTCTGCTAGTGTTCTAATTTATCTACTTCGAACACTAGTAGATTTCAACTTCGAACTGATGTCGACTGATTGTATATTCCATGAAGACTATTGATAAGGGTCACGTTGACGTTTTCACGTTTCCACAAAAGTTAGGATTATTAATTTTACGGCATCAGTGTATGCAGACAATACACCAAACTCTACGACATTTCAAAAACTTGTCGCGTTTTGTGTTTGCACACAATGCATGATAACTGACGATAAAAGTTGCTTTTACAGTGAAAATACATTAAGTTTCGAGAATTGGTGTATGCAGACTTTACACCTGACCTTACGAGCTTATTAGTTTCGAAACTTTTTATTGGTGTTTGCAGGCAATACAGTATACTTGACGACTGGTCGGGAGATTTGAAGTTTTTAGTGTCCTGTCAGAAGATATGTGCACCAATTTTGTATAATGGTGTATGCAGATAATGCACTACTTCTTCCGACAGCTCCAAAATCTTTCGATGTTTGCACACAATGCGCAACACTTGACGACAATTCAACAGTATACTTTTTCAAGGATAAAAATCACATTAAAACTATTCATTTGTCCGAAAATCTCAATTTGTATCTACTTTTCCTTCTTCTTTTGCTCAGCGTACGCCTCAAAATTTGGTCGATCAATTCCAGTGATCATTTGGAGCATTCGACAAATCTCCGACATTGTTGCACGATCATTCTGATTGAATGCCCAACATTTGTTCTAAAGATATGATAACATGATACATGATAGTACGGTAGTTGTATATATACCTCAATCATATCAGCAATATCAGAATCGACACTCGAGTGCATTTTCATATGATTTCCCTTGTAAATTTTCTTGTACATTTTGACTGCCTCCATTCCCGGATATGGTTTTGCACCACAGTTGTATATCTCCCAACACAAGATACCAAAAGCCCAGACATCCGTTTTAAATGTGTATATCAGTGTCTTCAAGATTTCCGGAGCCAAGAGGGGAAGTTTTGCGTTTTCTTCTATTTCAGCCTTATAACTTGTTCCTTTGACAGTTCTTCTAAAGTCAGCCAACTTGACTTGACCATTATGATACACGAAATTGATGGCAGACGGCTCGCGATGTATATATTCTTTTGAGTGGAGATACTCGAGAGCCCATGCTGCTTGTAGACACATCTCGTCACATTTTGACATGGGCAAGTTTGGATTAGCCACTAGGTACTTGGACAATTCACCATCTGACACCTGAAGTATGAATCTATGAATCTATGAATCTATGAATCTATGAATCTATGAATCTATGAATCTATGAATCTATGAATCTATGAATCTATGAATCTATGAATCTATGAATCTATGAATCTATGAATCTATGAATCTATGAATCTATGAATCTATGAATCTATGAATCTATGAATCTATGAATCTATGAATCTATGAATCTATGAATCTATGAATCTATGAATCCACACCATACCGATTCAGTGATCACATATATCGGATCCTTCAAAGCGGTAACACCATAGAACCGTATGATATTCGGATGACAAAGCTCACGCATCACTTGTGCATCGTTCATAATCTCCTATAATCAAATCCATAAAACTTCGCTACAGTAATCTACAGTACCGCATGTTGTTCTTTTGTCAATTTATCAAACTTGACTCGTCTGATACACACATCAATCGTCTTTCCACTTTTCCGCTTACAAGTCCCGGAGTGGAATTCACCAATAAAACGATCGCATATTTTCTTCTGAACCACAATCGAGTCACGCTCAATGTCCAAGCTTTGACAATTAACGGCCTTTTCGAGGATGGTATCGGGCTGAAAATAATCAATATTCCGATACATGGATGTTTAATCATACTGCTAGTGGCCACTTCATTGTGAAATGGAAATCGACCAAATCATAAGGTGTGTTAAATGGCATAATACTTTTCTCACTCAAAGCGTATTTGCCATTTGTAGGAAAGATGACATAGTGTTTGTACCATCTCGACTTCTTCCAATCCTTCTTGTCGCCACACACCGACACTATATACATCAACGGATCACCCGGTCGAGGTTTAGCCGAGCTGACAAGGAAGTCGCCTTTATCCGTCAACAACTTTTCGATATATTTTTGTGTCAACCATCCATGATAATATGGCTCCTTCTCGATTGGCTTCTTGTTACTGATAAGGATACTGATATAGCTGATATGGTAGCTGATAAGGACTCACTTATTTGATGCCATGACACTGTGTTAGTAACAGTTATTATTTTGATTCGTTTTTATTTTCAAACTGATTTGGAGTGATATGATTTATCAGCGTGTCATGTTGACACGTTTCACGTGACACGTGTCAACCTTCTATGAATCGACACGATTCATATCAGAATCAGTTCGAAAATTTAGAGCAAATCAATATTCGAATATAACTAGTAGCAATATAGTGTCATGGCATCGATTCAGTAAGTGATAATATCCCTTATCACCTTATCAATAGTCTTTATCAGTCGTCCACTCGAGAAGGAGTCGTACTATCATGGTTTAATATCACGCGACGATGTCAACGAGTTGTTGAAGAATGAAGGCGATTTTTTGGTGAGCAAAGCGAAGCCGAAGGATGGTGCACCATTGATGAACATTCTGTCGGTGTGCTGCAACAATAAGGCGTGGGATGAAGCACGACGCAATCAACATTTGACAATCACGTTTTTGAGAAATAAGTATTTTGTCAAGAAGTACTCGTTCGATACGGTACAACAGATGATTGAGTATCATTTGGCATCGAAGGAGGCGGTTCAGGTATGTAGATTCGATAGAACCATATATCCCTGAGATCTATGATCTATAGATTCTTGTGCTTTATGATCCATAGATCATCGATTTCTATGATCCATGAGTTCTATGATTCATAGATCCCTGAGTTCTATGATTGATAAATTCATAGATCCACAAGTTTTGTGATCCATAGATCCTCAAAGTATATGATCCATATATCCATCTTCCAGGACGGTGTCACCATCAAATCACCCGTCATCCGCCAATCATGGCAACTCGAACGCGAGTCGATCGTCGTTCAGAACAAGTTGAGAGATGGTGAATTTGGTGATATCAGCATGGGTACATACTACAAACAGGATGGCTTTATACTCGACGTTGCTGTCAAACAAGCCAGATTTGAAAAGTTGTCGAGTGCACAAGCCAAGGTAAATACTGTAGCCATATTTGGTATATCAGGAGAATATTTTTTCAGAAATTCATGGGTGAAGCCCGCATTCTGCGTACCCTCTCCCACCCTAACATCATCAAATGCCATGGTGTCGTCACTGGTCTGGATCCGGTCTATCTAGTCACGGAGCAAGCACCAACTCTCTCTGATTACCTCGATAATCATCCGAATCTGCCAATGTTGATACTTGACGAAATGTGCCTCCAAGCCGCCTGGGGTCTCGAATACCTTCACTCGAAAGGAATCATTCATCGTGAATTGACTGCCATGTATTGCATATATCAGCGAGATACAGTCAAGATTGCCGATTTTCGAAGTGCATATCAGGGATATTCGTATCAGGGGGAAATGAAGCAACCGGTGCTGATTGTCCTGATAGCACCTGAGTGCCTCTTTACACGATTGTACACCCAAAAAACGGATGTATGGAGTTTTGGGATGTTGTGCGTGAAAATCTACAGTAATGGTGCTGAACTGTATCCAGGAATGCCAACCGAAGAGCTCATCTCGAGAGTCTACTATCGAGAGGTTGCTGATATACCGGCGAATGTTAATCCAAAGATTGCTCAGATGATTACGGTATATTCTGGGGTACTGTAATTCGTCTTACTGTAGATTTTCAGGAGGAATGCTTTTCATACAGTCCGAACGATCGTTCGCCAATGAATGAGATTTGTCGAATGCTTCAAACGATCACTGGAATCGAGAGACCAAATTTTGATGGTGAACCGCCGAAGGTTGAGAAGGACAAGAAGAAGGACAAATAGAGGAAATATACACAACTTTTTTTTGAGATTTTTGTAGAAATGAAGTTATTTTTTGAACTGAAATATCTAGACTAGGCTGCTCATATAATGTTGGGTATATACACAAGTCGCGATTGTACTCATTTCGGATGGGTCCGACAGTAGTGGGTTACTGTGCCTTGCTTGGGATCCCATTACTAATCACTTGACTCATCTAATATTTTTGAATTGAGGAAAGTTGAAAACTGAGAGTTGTGGATACTGTAAACAGTTGTGAATACTGTAAATCAGTTGTGGATACTGTAAACAGTTGTGGATACTGTAAACAGTTGTGGATACTGTGAACAGTTGTGGATATTGTTATTTTGGCGGTTTTGATGTTTGAATATTTTCAATAACAAAATATTCAAACACCAAAACCGCCAAAACTACAGTATGTTACAAATTGTTTGATATCAGAATTCGGAGAAAATTCTTTCATTTGTCAAAATATACTAGTTATGGTATACTGTAGTTTTGGTTTGATCTACTCTAATCGACAGTGTTATACTTCCAGTTTCATATATACTCTAGAATCTTGAGTTTTATTGGTATCGCACAATAGAGACTATCCATAAAAAAAACTTTATTCATATCTCATGAAAAAAACTGCCACCACTTATGATCCGTCTTGCTCTCCGCCTTCTTCACTCCCTTCTTGCCCTTCTTCTCCCCGTGCTCCTTAGGATTAGCACCAGCCAACTCCATTCTCATCAATTTCTCCATCGCACGAAAATCGGGTCTTTGAATGCCAGTAAGCAGCTCGAGATTCGTGCAAACCTCCGACATTGCATAACGATCATTCTGATTGTCAGCCCAACATCTTGCCTGGAAATTGAGTGATGACTAGATACAGTACACCATATCATACCGTAATCATACTGGCAATATGGGTGTTGACACTCGCCGGTATCGGCATCCTATATCCCGCCGGCACTTTCACTCGAACTTCACCTTTGACCATTCCTGGATACGGCTTGATTCCATTGTTGTAAACCTCCCAACAAAAGATGCCATAGCTCCATACATCCGTTTTTTGGGTGAATATCAATGTTCGGATTGTCTCCGGAGCCAACCAAGGAACCGCCGCCGATCGAGTCGGGCTCATTTGATAGCTGAACCCTTGCCGTGTATACTTGAATCGTGCAATCTTCACATGATCATTGTGGAATAGACAATTCCAGCTGGTCATCTCTCGATGGATATACCCTTTTGAATGGATATAGTCCAGACCCCAAGCGGCTTGTAGACACATCTCATTCCTCTTCGACATTGGTATATCCGGATTATTCTTCAAGTATTCCGACAGTACACCATCTGACGCCAATTCGACCACCATATACAATGGATCGTATCCAGCAGCGACACCGTACAATTGGATCACATTCGGATGGCAGAATGCGCGCATTACACGGGCTTCCGCCATGAACTCCTGAAATTTTGGGTCTCGGCACGAAGGGGAGCTACAGTATACCTTGATTTGTTCCTTTGTCAGTTTATCCAGTCGAGCGTGTTTGACAGCAACATTCAATAATTTGCCATTTCGAGCCTTGAATGTGCCAACGCTGATTTCACCAGATGCACATTTTCCAAGTTTTGTTAGAATGCTAATGGACTCGTGCTCCAGTTCCCATGGTTGACGAATGATGGGCGATTTGATGAATACATTTTCCTGTAATGATGGATCTATGGATCATAGAACTCTGGTATATATGGATCATAGAGCTCGAGGATCTATGGATCATAGAACTCGAGGATCTATGGATCATAGAGCTCGAAGATCTATGTAAGGATCTATCACTCACCCTAATCGACACCTTCCCAAGCATATGATAATCAACCATTTGTTGGACCGAATCGAATGAAAATTTCTCTATCAAATACTTCCCCTCCATCAATTTGATAACAAAGTGCACATTCCTAATCGTCTCCTCCAATGATTTGCTATTATTGCACACTGACAGGATATAAGCCATTTTCTTATTATTCATCGGATCATGTGATTTCCTGATCAGAAAATCACCCTCATTCTTCAAAAACTCGCTAACATCCTCACGCGGTAATAATCCATGATAATAAGGCTCCTTCTCTAATGGGCGCTCAGTTCTGAGTGATATCAGTGTGATCAGGGTGATCATAGAGACTTACTGATTGGCAGCCATTATGCTCGTGTTTTGAATTCGCTAGAGAAATCTCTAATCGAATATTATGAGTTTTGAAATTCGAACTGATTGATATGGGTTGGCTTGATACGACATAGATAGCTGATATAGGTCACGTTGATTGCCACATATTATTTCGTGGATCAGGGTCACCTTATCAGGCAGCTTTTGTTCGATATCAAAAAAAAATTTTTTTTTCAAAATGTAGCCTAAAAAGCCTACTCGAAGCATACATCGTATAAAGGTGTGCGCCTTTAATACAGTATGCAGTCAAAGGGTACGGTTTAAAGGCGCATGAGGGATGAAAGGTCCCGTTGATTGAGAACAAACTTCTTAATTTGACATACTATTTCTCGAGCTCTCATTATTGGCTCTTAGTTTTGTAAGAATGCAAGTCTAGAAAGCGACAGGCGCCGACTGGAGCTTATCCTAACTACACAAACAACAATCAAATCAAAACTTTATTTCTAAAACACTCTTATAATTATCAGCTACTTCAACTTCTCCTTGATCTTCTCATCCTTCGTCCAACCGTCAATTCCATACACATAATTGAGTTTCCTAACAGCATACGCCGCAAAGTCAGGCCTCGCAATTCCAGTGATATTCTCAAGGTTCGTACAGACTTCCGACATTGTATAACGATCGTTTTGATTGTCCGCCCAGCATCTGGTCTTGAATCAAATGATAGGAGCCAGCCAACGAAGCGGCACGGATTGTGCCGTTTCCATCTGATAACTACTTCCTTGTCGAGCTTGCCGGAAGTCGGAGATTTTCATATTGCCCTGATGATACTGACAATTGCGAGTTTGTACATCTCGATGAAGGTAGTTCATCTTGTGGATGTACTCGAGTCCCCATGCCGCCTGTAGACACATCTCATCCCGTTTCGACTGTGGCAAATCGGGATTTCTCTGCAGATACTAGTCGAGTGCACCCTCAAACGCTATATCGGTGACCAGATACATCGGGTTCTGTCCGGCTGCGATACCAAAAAACCAAATCACATTCGGATGTTGATAGACTGAACTCAAGACAAGGGCTTCAGCCATGAATTCCTACAAAATTGAGTCTCGACACGACAATAGCTACAGTATACCTTGATTTGCTCCTTTGTCAAACTATCCAAATTGGCGTGTTCGACCGACACAGGGATTGTTTTGCCACTCCAACACTTGTAGTCGCCCAAACTGATAATACCATATCTTCCTTCAAAACAATTTTTCACCAGGGTGACTCGATCAAGTGTCAATTCCCACCAACTACGAGGGACGGGAACTTTAAGGAATGTATTCTCCTACAATGAGTATATCAGTTGGTATATCAGGATATCAAGCATACACTAATTGGCTCTTGCGTCTTCACAAAATAATCAATCAATTTTGGTATCGAATCGGATGCATATTTCATCACATATTTCCCTTTCGATGACACTTTTATCACTTGATGCTTATTTCGAATCGACTCCTCTAGTGTTTTATTATTATAACACACCGACACAATATACATCAATGGCTCATTTTTCGACGGATGTGACATTCGAACGAGGAAGTCGCCCTCATTTTTCAGCAAAAACATCAATTGCTCACGTGGCACAAAGCCATGATAGTAGAGTTCTTTTTCTAATGGTCGCTCATTTCTGAAAGCATTATCATATCAGTGATATGATAAGCATAAAAACTCACGGATTAACAGCCATTTATGCTTGTGATTTGAATACCACGACTAGCTTTTAATCGAATATTAGTAGTTTTTAAATTCAAACTGAATTGAGATGGGAAAAATAGCACGGGATGAATTGTTGACAAGGGTCACGTTGTTTCGAGCTTTGCATTTTTTTGTTTCTCGTTGTCGTATCCCTTCTATATTTTGCTCTGTTTCTTCAAAATTTTTTGAATAATTTGAAAAATATAACAAGTGCTCGTTTGATCCTTTCTTCGCACAGATCAATTTCACTTTATCAGTTGTCGTGTGATTGTTTATACTGATAAGAGATACACCTTCACAAGGAACGACCGTGAAGTGGGGAAATAAACTTTTTCTGAAATTTGTGTCATAGATTGCTACCATCCTGGAGGGTACACCAAAAAATTCATAGGCGCCACAACTCAGTTTCAGCCGAGATTCATTTTTCTGAAATTTTCAGTCAAACAAAAAAATGAGCTTTTGGGAACCAAATTGCAAAAAAACATAGTTCCACAACAGCCTCGTGACTCACAAGGTGTCTGCGTACATTTTTATTCACATCTTGGTGCCAGAAGTTCATTTTTATCATTTGGCTGACAATTTCAGAGAAATCTATCTCGGCTGAAACTGAGTCGTGGCGCCTGTAAATTTTTTTGTGTATCCTCCAGGATGGTAGCAATCTATGACACAAATTTCAGAAAAAGTTTATTTCCCCACTTCGCGGTCGTTCCTGGTCAGTTGAGCCAGGAAAAAACGAAAAAACAAACTAAAATTCTGTTTTTCAAGTTTCCAAGGTCAAGGTTTTTCTCAAATAAAGTGACAATTATGCGCAACATCATCACTTGAAGATTGATTGTAACGGGAAGTACTGATAATGATCTGTGAGGCTCAATTTTTCAGATCAAATGAAGAATCCAATCATATGTTTGTTTTTGATTGTTGTGATCAAGAGTGCTGATAAAACAGTTATCAGTAACACTGAACAGCGAGTGATAAGAAAATAATCGGTATATTCATCATTTTTCCGGCAGCTGCCAATAACTATATATAATGTGTGCTTTAGTCGAGCACTAACGCTTACATATGGAGTAACTTTCATGTTGAGATCGAAATATAGGGGAGCTTAGGAATATTCTAGAAAATTAATCGATATGTGTAAATGTAGATCAAATAGACCGACAAAGGGCGGTAGGGGGATACCGACAAATGATAAGTGATAGACGAAATGTGTCAATATGGATGATAAAAGAGCACCGAAAATGGCACATATCCGGATGGATTCAGGTGGATACTGTTTCAACGTTTTATGAAAAATTGAAAAGTCTTCATGCAGCATCACTTGATTCAGATTGAAACAAAAATATAGAACGTGACCCTTGTCAACAATTCATCCCGTGCTAATTTTCCCACCTCAATTCAGTTTGATTTTAAAAACTATCAAGATTCGATCAAAAGTCGTGGTATTCAAATCACGAGCATAAATGGCTGTTAATCCGTAAGTCTTTATTCTTATCATATCACTGATATGATAATGCTTTCAGAAATGAGCGACCAATAGAAAAAGAGCGATACTATCATGGTCTATTGCCACGTGAGGAAATGTCGGATATGCTGAAAAATGAAGGCGACTTTCTTGTTCGAATGTCACATCCGTCGAAAAATGAGCCATTGATGTATATAGTGTCGGTGTGTTATAATGATAAAACACTAGAGGAGTCGATTCGAAATAAGCATCTTGTGATAAGAGTGTCATCGAAAGGGAAATATGTGATGAAATATGCATTTGAGTCGATGCCAAAATTGATTGATTATTTTGTGAAGACGCAAGAGCCGATTAGTGTATGCTTGATATCCTGATATACCAACTGATATACTCATTGTAGGAAAATACATTCCTCAAAGTTCCCATCAATCGTCAAAATTGGGAATTGGTACATGATTCGATAACCCTGCTGAAACTTATTGGTGATGGTAAATATGGTGATATCAGCATGGGCTATTACAAGAGTCGTTGTGGCAAAATATTCAATATAGCAGCCAAACAAGCCAATTTGGATAGTTTGTCAAAGGAGCAAATCAAGGTATACTGTAGGTATAGTCGTCTCGAGACTCAATTTTGTAGGACTTCATGGCTGAAGCCCGTGTCATGCGTGCTGTCTCCCAACATCCAAATGTCCTCTGGTTTTATGGTGTCGCAGCTGGAGAGAGCCCGCTTTTCCTGGTCACCGAGCTTGCATCAGATGGACCACTTGACAAGTATCTGCAGAGAAATCCCGACTTACCACAGTCGAAACGGGATGAGATGTGTCTGCAAGCGGCATGGGGACTCGAGTACATCCACATGCAGAAGTACCTTCATCGAGATGTCCAAACTCGCAATTGTCAGTATCATCAGGGCAATGTGAAAATCGCCGACTTTCGACTAACTCGACAAGGAAGCAGTTATCAGATGGATACGGTACACATGTTACCGCTTCGTTGGCTGGCTCCGGAGACACTCAAAGCCAATATTTATACACAGAAGACGGACGTATGGAGTTATGGCGTGTTTTGTTGGGAGGTCTATAACAATGCAAATCAACCGTACCCGGGATTGACTGCCGCTGAGGTTAAGGTGAAAGTGCCGGAGGGATATAAGATGTCGATACCGGGTGCCAACACTCAAATCGCTAGTATGATTATGGTATGGGGTACTGTACTTTCCTACTATCATTTGATTTAAGACCAGATGTTGGGCGGACAATCAAAACGATCGTTATACAATGTCGGAAGTTTGTACGAATCTTGAGAATATCACTGGAATTATGAGACCCAACTTTGCGGTGTATTGTATTGGGAAGCTCAATGAGCAGTATGGATATAACTGGGGAAAGAAGGATAAGAAGAAGAAGGGGTGATCGAGAAGTAGATGATAGTTATAGAAGTGTTTTAGAAATAAAATTTTGATTTGATTATTGTTTTTTGATTTCGATCGGCTCTTTGAGCCGAAAGTTATCGATAGTTGTAAATGTAGATCAAATAGACCGACAAAGAGCGGTAGGTGGTTACCGACAAATGATAGACGAAATGTGGCGAAATTGATGATAAAAGAGCACCGAAAATGACACATATCCGGATGGAAATGGGTGGATACTGTTTCATCGTTTTATGGAAAATGAAAGAGTCTATATTTTTCAATGATTGTTTATCTTTTCTCTTGATCAGTTTGTTTGTTACATAGTTTATTTTGCTGATAACCAAATGATAGTCTGATTTCGATTTCGTTATCAGAAGCACTGATAAGACGTGCAGTGCAATCAATAATTGTGGTTATTCAATGATCATTATCAACTGCATTTTATTGTGATTAGAAGTACTGATAAAGTGTGCAATACCACTGATAACAGACTGATAACATCATCCAAGTTTGTTTAGATAGCATCTAACAGGGAAAGTATCCCAACAAAAGTTGGGATCCTGGATCGACACCTATCGTATGTTGTAGAGCATGGTCGAAAACCTATAAATCACTCATCAATATCTGCAACCGAGCCATCTATAAAATTTTCATTATTTGAAACAGGATCAAACAAATCATGAAAATAACAATTTTCAGAGCTAATTCGTTTCGATTGACGTTTTTGCAGTATATTCTATGTGTTTATAGCCAATTTCAGCTGATAAATATCTGAAAATCGACAATATGTAGTACTGTAAATCTTGTTCTGCTGAAACAAATTCCTGAAGGTGGCTCGGTTGCAGATTTTGATAAGTGATTCATAGGTTTTCGACCATGCTCTACAACATGAGATAGGTCTCGATTCAGGATCCCAACTTTTGTTGGGATACTTTCCGTGTAAGTAGTAGTCACGGAATTTTGAAATAAATAACGACATTTCGGTTTGACAATATAGTGTTGAAAAAACATAGAAAATGCAACGATTTGATAACAACCATATCCCAAAAAAATGGTTTCAATCAATTTTCGACTTCTACACCTATCAATCTCAAAGATACACTTAACAATTTCAAAATTATCTAGTAATGTTTTACGAGTAGATTGAAACAGTAATAAGTAGGATTTAGTTGAGCCATCAACTTATAAATGCTCTGTTCCATGTAAAATTGAGAATAATTGCTTTCTTGACGCAATAGTGCTGATTTCGATATCATAATCGCTGATAAGGACTATAGCAATCAATTGTGATTTTATTGATAAGACAGTGCATGCGATTCGGATTGTGATTTGAAGTACTGATAAGCAGTTGTCCACTACTGATGATTTGCTGATAACATCATTAATATGTTCTGAATTCATCTGATATTATCCAAACTAAATAAAGTACTGATTTACAGAAAATGTATAGTTAGAGGTAATTTTTAAAATTTAGTAGTCGCGACATCTTACACTATGATTCTGCGAATTAATAGGATAAGTTCCATCAACTCCAGTTTTTATACCGAACAAACATGAAGAAGTTAGCTGTTCAAATAAGTTTGAAACGTATCATTGACTAGATTTTTCAATTAATTTTCAGTTTTCCAGAATCCATATAATTTGATGAGAAAAGAAGTTACTAGTAAGAATCATGAACTGATGGCTCAAATCTTGATCGAATGAAACTGAAAAATTGAGATTGGCACATCTATTATCTTTGCTTTGGTGTTTTTTCAATCCAAGAATTTCGAATATTTTGTAAGGTTGCTATTCGAAAAAAATCACTACCGAAATATCCGGATATGTGTCATTTTCGGTGCTCTTTTATGATCCATATTGACACATTTCGTCTATCACTTATCATTTGTCGGTATCCACATACCGCCCTTTGTCGGTCTATTTGATCTACATTTACAACTATCGATCTGTTTTCTGGAATATTCCAAATTACAACATCATTTCAGTAAAGAATGCCATTACTTGCCCCTAAATAGAATGAATATTCCGTTTACCATATTAGTGAATCATCATACCAAGCCCAGGTTGTGAAAGAAGATACAACTGGTGAACTTTTCCGCTAGAGTGAAAAAGAGACGGATGATTGAGTTTGGCAAAAGTTAGAAAGATAAAAGTTTTCTTTGAAACATAAACTGTTTCGAAAAAATCTTAACATTCTTGAAAACTATGAGAGGACGAAGAAGGATTGATGGAATTTTCATGTTATCAGTGGTAACCTAGTGCTTATCAGTACTTCTAATCACAATCACAACAGTATATTTTCTTATCAATTCAAACACATAAGTTCAGTTTCAACGCCTTATCAGTGTATTTGATAAGGAAATCATAAACCTTCTTAACTGATAGTTCTAGCTCAATATGTGAAGAAAAAGTTAAAGGCTCATAATTTTTTGTAGTAATTGGCATAAAATCAGTGTTTATAAAAAAGTAAAACTAACCAACGATTGCCAGCACCAATTGAAATCTTTGCAATTTCTTCATTTTTCATAAAATGTTGAAACAGTATCCACCTATCTCCATCCGGATATGTGTGATTTTCGGTGCTCTTTATGAACCATATTGACACATTTTGTCTATCACTTATTATTTGTCGGTATCCACATTCCGCCCTTTGTCGGTCTTTTTGATCTACATTTACAACTATCGATTGTTTTTTCTGGAATATTCCTAGCTTCCACGTCCAACTCATAACATTTGTGAAGGTAGGTAAAACCGGTAAACCTTTCGGCTAAAAGTGTGAAAAAGAAATGGAGCATCGAATGTTTCAAAAATCAGAATTATAAAAACTGAAACCAAAAAATATCTATAATACCATGTTATCACCGCGTTATCAGTGTGAGCCTTGAGCTTATCAGTACTTCTTATCACAGTCGAATGTTCATAACACTAGTGTGTATTTTCTTATCAAGTTGAGCACAAATGTTCCAATTCCACGCCTTATCAGTGTTTTTGATAAGGAAATCATAAACCGCCAAAAACTGATAGTGTTATGTGAATATGTGCAAAAAAAAAGTTGAAGGTTTATACGTTTTGGAGTTATTGGTATAAATTCAGTTGTTATTAGATAACCGATTGCCAAGACAAATTGAAATATTTTTAAATTCTTCATTTTTCATAAAACGGTGAAACAGTATCCACCTATCTCTATCCGAATATGTGTCATTTTCAATGCTCTTTTATCACCCATATTGACACATTTCGTCTATCACTTATAATTTGTCGGTATCCACCTACCGCCCTTTGTCGGTCTATTTGATCTACGTTTACAACTATCGATCTGTTTTCTGGAATATTCGTAGCTTCAACATCAAACCCAAAAAATTTTGTGAAGGCAGATAAAGCTGGTGAACTTTGTTGAAAGACTGAAATTGGGAAAAAGAAATGGAGAATTGAATTTGACAAAAATCAGAATCATAAAACTTTTCTTTGAAACATAAACCGTTTCGAAAATACCTCAAAAGCCCCGAAAACTAGAGAGTGACGGTAGAATCTTGACTGTATTGCTATAATCTGTTGGAACCAAAAAACATAAATAGTATCATTTTCAGTCTCTTATCAGTTTGGTTGGCTTATCAGTCAATGATTTGAGCAGCATTGAAATACTCTTCACATACATTTTGAATAGATTCCATTCTTTATCAGTGTTTTCGATAAGAAAGTCATAGTCAGACTATCAGTGTGCGTTGATGAGTGATAATAATATCGAAGAACGACGTTTACGCTTCATGACTTACTGAAATTATTCTTACTTTGCTTATCAGAAATTGAAAAACACTCTATGAAAAGGAGTGTTCGAGGTTCATTGGCCGGATTAAAAAGTTTAAAATTTTTCCACTTTTAGTGAAACGATGAAACAGTATCCACCTATATCCATCCGGATATGTGTCATTTTCGGTGCTTTTTTATCATCCATATTGACACATTTCGTCTATCACTTATCATTTGTCGGTATCCACCTACCGCCCTTTGTCGGTCTATTTGATCTATATTTACAACTATCGATCTGTTTTCTGGAATATTCCAAATCGCAATAACTTTAGATGAAAAAATACTTTATGATTTTCCACTCTAAAATACCATCTGATTTGTTTGGAAAAATATACCCAGCTAATCGGTAGCATTATATAGAAATCAAACTTTTAGTATACCGTGCAACAAAAAAATCGTGCAAGTTATGTTTTTCAACCATGAATTATACGAAGAAATAAAATCTCAGAAGCATTTTCTATTTCTAGATCAAGAGCATTATCAAATACTCAAGGAACAGTATTTTTTTCAATGCTTCACTCTCTTCTCATTATTTGCTGTTTCAGCCAATCCGTAAAAATACTCAGATTATTTTTTGCTTGATGTGGTCTTGTATACTGGGAAAATGAATTCACTCTGTTAAACTGGATTCCCTGTTTCTCCATATACATTTATTTTTGTATAAATTTCTCAGTTCCGATGTATTTGTTAGGTTTCCAAAATCTTTCACTGCAAGTTCAAAACAACATGGGATCTCTCTCATAACTAAACATTTCCGTGTTTCTCTCTATCACTGTTGTTACTCGCAAAGCAAAAGAGTAGTGGGAATCTCAGTTTTCTAATAAATCCAGCTTGCCTTGTAACAGAAGATATAGCTTGTAGTTTCAATTCCTTTAATTGAACAAGTTTTTTCACCTTTTCAGAAACTATTCAAATATTATAGTATGGATACTGTGTTAATGGACCGGGACAATGGAATGGCAAACCGAACATGCATTGTGAAACTCAAATTTTTTTACTATAGCTTTTTTTCTGAAATAAGAGCCAATTTGTTTCCAACCGCTGTCAACTTATTTATGATACCCACATTTTTCTTAGTAAATTTTCGGAACATCGCTTTTACTTCAAAGTTTCGCAGGTTCCCCGAATTTTTTCCCGTTTCAGGATAGATGTAAGTGACTGAAAACCTAAATAATTATGGTTTCATTTGCTACTTTATTTCAAATGTTCCCAATATCAGTCTCAAAGACAACATTTTTTTTATGTTCCCAGAAATTCAAAAACAAATGCAATGCGATTGAACTAGGTTCGATCCATTTGTAGTATTTCTATTTTTCATGAAACATTCTTTTTTTTTTAATGTTGCTTCATAACTTAACACAAAATTAAGATCTTGCAATCATACGCCATATTTCTTATATCTTGGAATAATCATAAACCTGGGCTAACAGTCCAAAATCGAAATCAAATTTCTTCCGTCTCAGAAGTAATACTGATTGTCAAAAGTATTGAAGTATTGTTTTGGTTCGTGTTCGCATTCCAAATGTGCCGAGAAAACCAGATTTAAAGATTATTCAATTATTTTTTGTCGGCTAGCAAAAAGACAACCGTAGTAGCTCTCTTACTATTCTCTGGACACAGTCTTACAAAAATTCATCAAGAACAATCGAAAGAGTAACTTGAATATTTTGTATGTTTGGCTACCAAATTACTAGTAGCTATCCTACTATTCCATGATATTAGAACCATTTCTGTAGCCGTAATTTTCAGTTTATTTACTTTTTACATCATACTTTTCCCCGTTTCATCTCATTTTCCTCTTCTACCTTTCATATTTCTTCTCAATATAATCGTCTTGAATTTCCATATCCAAAAAATTTCGAAGAATCCTCCCTTTCCAATCGATACCGCCTTTGTTATCAACAGCTCGATCCGCGCGTATCCATTTCAAAGGAGCCGACACACACGCTCCGCCTACCGTAAACCTCGATAAAAATCAAAGCGTCGTGCGGTAAATGGTGGACCGCCTTTACACATCTTTTGTCGGTGTACCGCCAATTTATGACACATTCTTTGTCGGCCACCGTATTAGCCACGCCCCTTTTGAAACCACGCCCACATTTCGAAGGTATATAATGGTCGGTGATTTTTTGGATCATTCATTCTTCCGCGAGCTCGGTGAGCTGCGGTTTTCTAACTCGCTCTCATTTTGTTGAGGAGTACTGTAGTACTGTAGTATCTTGAGGTACTGTAGTACTATAGTACTCTTGTCTACAGTGGGTATACTGTAGTGTATCATAAGCTACAGTAACCCAACTTAGATTACTGTATCTCGCCTTCTTCATATTTTTCGTGTCGATACCCAACCACTTTTTTACAATCTTCATGTTTTCAGAATGAACGTTCACGAGCTCCTCGGCATTGATGCCACACCACCACCAAAGAGCCCAACTCCACCACTCTCACCAATCGTGCCACCACCAAGAAGTCCCACACCACCGGTCACACCACACGTATCACCACCAACCGCTACCCCAATCCATCACCAAAAGAAGCCGGAATTGGGTCCATTCCTTCTGGAATTGCTCCAATCCAACCAGCATCCGGAGGTGATTGATTGGACTGGCGATGTTGTTGGGGAATTCAAAATCCATGATACGAAGAAGTGCGCGGAACTGTGGGGTAAGGTGAAGAAAAACAAGAAGGAGATGAATTATGACAAAATGTCGAGAGGATTGCGCTTCTATTATGAGAAGAAGACGATGAGAAAGGTACAGTAATCAACTTTTTGATCTACCAGAACATACCGTATGGTTTACAGACCAAAGGGAGAGATGCAACACACAAATATTGCTTCATTACCAATGCGACATCGAATGATGAGATTTCAACCAATGATCTCAAATCGAATGGTAAGAATCCACCTACAGTAAACCTATATAGCTTGAATTTTTCAGAGAGCTCACCAAACTCCACCCGTCGCCGGTCGAAGTCATCAGATGCGACGACATCATCGGACTCGAGATCTCCACCGAATCCACGAGTTGCTGCGCCAGTTTTGCAGATGCCTAATAATCCACTGGTGAGTTTTTTGTAGTTTTGCGTAGGATATGGTGCATTGTGCGATGCACCATGTCTGCATTTTGTCGTCATTTATGGTGTACGAGAAAAGCAACTCAGACTTTCTGAAAGTAAGGATGTCTGCATTGTGGCGTGAGATATGGTGCATTTCGACAGCTTACTGTAGCTCAATGCACCATGACGCAAAGTCACAGACATTTCAAAATTTAAAAATTATGATGTATTGCACCGTCTTACTGTAGTGCGATACACCATGACGCACAAATGCAGACAAAGTGCCATTTACACAAAAGTCTGCATTATTTCGTTAACTATTCTGTATCATTATGACGCAAGAATGCAGACTTAAAAAATTCAAATTGTCTGCAATTTTTCGTCAGTACACCTGACGCAAAGATGCAGAATCTCCTTATTTTAACTTCACATACCCCTTTAACTAACTTTTTGCAGGTGCAATTCTTCCAAATGGGAATGTTCCCAAATGTGGACCCCAATATCCCAGTGGTCCCGGTAGTGGACCCAACCCTCCCAATGGCCGAGCAACTCCAACAAATGCAAGACAATCTTCAACAATTCCAACAGCTTCAACGAATTCAAGAAAACGTTCAACAATATTTTTTGAATATGATGTTGCAAAACATGCCACTATTACCACAAAATGGATTATTTCAGCAAAACGAGGAGCAAGAGAACCGAGAGCCAGAGCAAGAATAAGCGGGGGATTACGGTAGTTTTGATCTACCGTATCATCCCGCTTATTGGTAGTTAGTTTTTAGTTTAATAAGTTTATTTGCAGATCTTCACCCTTCATCATCACATTTCATGGATAGGTATGGATGAAAAATGTGAGTTTGTTTTTGGGTTAATTTAGAATAGTAATATTGATATTTTTCCATAATCGATGATCAATGGGCTCGGCGAGCAACAATCAGAGCAATCAGACGATTAGAGTAAGTACGCTCTAATGATATTCTTCGGATGGATGAATGGAATCGACGCGATGCGATTGGATTTGGACAATACATACACGCATTTTTTATTGGATGACATTTTTTTAATACTTTAATTTTTTACCCAACTTTTTGAAGAATATTGTTAGAGCGACCTGTGTTACCATTTCCATGTGTTTTTTTTTAGTTTTTTGATAATAAATTAGTAGTTTTTTTTAAAGTTTTTATTTTACATTGTGAAGAAAAGCAACTGATCAATTTTTATTGATCATCGAAAAGGTTTAGAAAATTAGAAAAATATATGGTATAAGTAATAAACATAAATAATTGAGTACCCATCTCAGAGACTTCTACCAATGAATCGTTCCAAAGCTCTGCATTTGTCCTTAAACTGCTCAAATTGTTCATCCAAGTCATTCTTTGTGGCGGTGCTCGCATTTTTTTCAAGCCATTTCGTTGTAATTGAGTGTTCATTCAAGATAGCTTTCCTTGTATACCTCGATAATTCTTTCTAGAAAAGGAAAACAATTCAATCGAAAAATCACATCACATACCAATTTATCATTGCGATAATTGTCAATATCTGCCAATAAATTACGAAGTTTATTCTCTGAAGTGTTCCTCTCCATCACGAGTATTTCCTTTGCTTTGTACGATCGCTCATCAGCTATCATCTGCTTGATTTCCTCATCTGATAGTCGCCCCTTCCTTTGAATGATTTTGATGCTGTTCTGGCTTCCATTATTTTTATCAACTGCTGTTACTTCCAATATGCCATCCACATCAATATGAAACGTTACATCGATTTTTGAATCATTCATCAGAACTTTTTGAAGTCCGGTAAGCTTGAAAGAGCCCAACAGATTGTTATCGGCAACAAGATTTTCTTCGCCTTCATAAACGAAAATTGTTGCAGTTTCTTGATAATCCATTATCGTTAAATATCTCGATGTCTTCTTAACTGGCAACGTTGTGTTTCTTCTGATTATGGTGCTCATTTTTCCACCTAATATATGAATACCTAGAGATAAAGGTGTCACATCATTCAGCTTCAACAATTGGGAAGTCTCTGAAACCATGCCCCACCAAACCAGTGATTGTGAGTCTTTTTTGGATAACATATCTGCATATATTGTGGCTCCATAAGCAACTGCCTCATCTACATTAATGGAATGCGATAATTGTTTACCATTGAAAAATTCAGTCAGAAGCTTTTCGATTTTCGGAATCCTCGTGGAGCCTCCAACTACCACAACATCATCAATCTTAAAGTTGATTCATTTTATCAATTCACATACAATAACTATAACATACTTGCTTTTTAGTCATCTTCGATTCGTTCAATGCATCTTCAACTATCATCAATGTTCGATCGAACATTTTTTCGCATAACCTTTCGAATAAGTTTCTATTCAACTCAACAAAACTGCCTTCTTTGCCACCAACCAATTCAGTCAAGTCCACCACTGTGTTGATTTGTGCCGATAAAGCTCTTTTCGCTTTTTCGCATCTGTCTCGTAGCTTGTGGAGCGATCCGGCGTCTTTCTTGATATCTTTCTTGTATCTTCTCATGATATCCTTAGCAATGTGCTCCACCAATTCATTATCAAAGTCTTCACCACCAAGGTGAACATCACCAGCCGTTGCTTTCACGTCGAATGTTCCATTATCAACTGTCAAAATGGTGACATCAAATGTGCCTCCACCCAAATCATACACCAATATATTCTTCTTCCCTTCTTTCTTTTGATCAAATCCATATGCTATTGCAGCAGCAGTTGGTTCATTCAGTATTCCGATCACATTGAATCCCGCTATTTTTCCAGCATCCTTGGTCGCCTGCCGTTGCGAATCATTGAAATATGCTGGAACTGTAATGACTGCATTCTGAAAACCAAAACGAATTGAAATAAAGACTAAGACCGTATACCTGCACAGTATACCCAAGAAACGTTTCTACCGTTTCTTTTACATTGCTAAGAATCATTGCAGATATTTGCTCCGGTGCAAACAACTTGGTCTCTTTCAAACATCGTACCTCGAACATTGGATTATTATCCTCACCACATACTGTCTTGTGTGGCCATTGTTTGACATCGTATTGAACTTTGGGGTTATTAAACTTCTGCCCGATGAATCTTTTTACATCTGCGGTTCTTTTCATATAAAGAAAAACTAAATTGACTCACTGGTAACATAATTGGCTGGCTCAACAGTTGCTTGATTCTTTGCAGCATCTCCAATCAACCGTTGTTTATCACCAAACGATACCACGGATGATGTCGTCCGACTGCCATGCCTATTAGCAATAATGTAAACGCTGCCATTTTCGAATTTTCCAACAACTGAAAATGTGGTACCCAGATCGATTCCAACTGATGTGACAGGCATTGACTGAAACAAAAATGAGCAATTTTTAGTTTCGTATTGGAAGTTAAATAAAAAGTGACCCAGAAAACTGCGTTATCAGCATCGCAATTAACTATCAGGAAACATAGAGAAAAAAGGGGGAGAGTTTTTGTTTGTGGCATTCCCAAATTGATAAGAGCGAGTCAATTCCTCATTTTCTTCTACACAAGGAGTTTTCAACTGTTTATTCGTACAACTATGCAGTTACCTACAATTGGAGTCGATCTGGGAACAACATACTCACGTGTCGGTGTGTTCAGAAATGGATGTTTCGAAATAATTGAAGACAACTATGGAAAGCGTAAAATGCCGTCGATTGTTGCGTTTAATGGAGAATATCGGTTGGTTGGGAATGCAGCAACGGATCAGTTAGAATATAATTATATGAATACTGTGATAGGTGCGTTGTATTTTTTGAGAAATCACGAATAATGGTTTTAGATGTCAAAAAGGTGCTTGGACGAAATTTTATTGACGACAAACGTAGAAAAACGTTCAAGCTGAAATATCGCAAAGAAGACGACTATTTTCAACCGGAAGAGATCGCCGCATTTATTTTGGCAAGCATGAAAACCAATGCAGAAAAACATCTAGGCGGATGTGTTAAAGTATGAAATTGTGCAAATTTATATCGAATCGGTTTGTCGTTTCAGAGTGCAGTTATCACGGTTCCAGCTTCTTTCAATGATTCTCAACGTTATGCAACTATGAACGCCTGTAAAATAGCCGGATTCGAGGAGATCAGACTTCTGAATGAGCCGACTGCTACTGCGATTGCATATGGGTTCGATAAACAAGGTGAGGGGAAGAAGAATATATTGGTGTATGACTTGGGTGGTGGCACATTTGATGTCACCATTTTGACTGTGGACAATGGAACGTTCGACGTGAAATCAACAGCTGGTGATGTAGACATTGGAGGCTTGGATTTCACCGAAAGATTGGTTAATTATTTTGCACGCGATGTCAAGAATAGTTGGAAAATGGATTTAAGATCCATAACAAACCCAGTCAATGAAGCTTTGATTCGTCAGAAGTTACACACAACTTGTGAAAGTGCTAAGAAAAAATTGTCTTTTCAAAATGAGGCATCGATTTCGGTGGACTTGACTAGCGAACGAAGTTACACAAGAACTATCAATTTGGAGAGGTTTGAGAGTTTATGTCAAGATCTGTTCAATGAAACGTTGCAATTGGTTGAGCAAGCACTAATGGAAGCAGGAATGGAAAAGAATGAGGTATGAACATGTGTGACGGCAAAATTAATCTGTTTTTAGATCGATGATGTTGTGATTGTGGGTGGCTCGACGCGAATTCCGAAAATTCAAAAGATGCTTTCCGATTTCTTCGATGGGAAGATACTGTCAAAATCAATCGACACAGATGAAGCTGTTGTTCGTGGAGCAGCAATTCGAGCAGCTGCGTATGATGAGGAGAGACTTAGACTAGTTAAAAGTGTCGAAGTACATGACGTTTCTTGCTTCACACTCAATTGGCAAGTTGATTATAGGACTGCACGTCGACTCATAAAGAAAAACGACAAGATCCCCATAAAATTCGCCTATGAAATACCAAAAGGCTCTTCCGAAATACCAAGTACTCTAATTTCAATATTTGAGATGTTTTTGAAAAGTAAAACGAACGAAAGCCCACCATGTATTGGATGGCTCAGATTCAAAGAGTGCAACAATATTATAATAAGGTTCGGTATAAATCCGGACGGAATGTTGGAGATCAAAGCTTACAATCGAGACACAAGGAAAATACTAAATACTAAAGACTGGAGAGTGGGACTCAAAGGAGAGGAAGTTGAAATGATGGTTGGTAGGATGAGAAAATTCGAAGAAGAAGATATGATGCAAAATGAAAAGAACATTGCAAAGAATCAACTTGAGGAACTTATCTTCATTGTTAAGAATACATTGAGAGAAAAACAGGTTAGTTGATTAGAAAAAAATTTCTGTAGATTTATATTCAGAGAACCTCAAACGACGACCGATTGAAAAAGCTCAAAAAATTATATGATGAAACGACGAAATGGTTTCGGGAGGAGCGGAAGGCTACCAAGGACGACTACGTGAAAATATACTCTCAACTATATCAAGCATTAGATTTGTTGCGTAACCAGAGCAAGGAATGCACTTATGTTTGATAGCCAATAAAAATAATTTCGAAAAAAGTTTTTTTTACATAAGACCGTAGTTCATAATCTGAATACTTTCAATATTTATTCAGTTGCTAACATTAAAACTTGTTTATTCCTCACTTTGTGCTCTACTTCCTACACAACAAAATAGTGCTGATAAAATGCGCACAATATTTCTGATAAGAGACAATTTGTTCGTGTGGAAGTGTTTGGAAAAGGAAATGAGGGAAATTTTTGAGACATTATAATGATTATGCTTCATAAAAGTTTCGAGAAATTTCATTTCAATGTATTCAATCCACAAAATATAAATCATTCCATTTAATATCATCGTTGAATCTCTCAGATGCACGTCTCAAATCGTTTGTATAAGCTTCATATTTACTTTTTGTTGATGTCGAATTTTTATCCAACCATTCTTTTGTTTCCCGCAGTGATCCCGCCAATCTTTCTCTCTGTTCGGTTGTAGCTTTTTCCACCATCTGAAATCAATCAAGGTCATTATTGTTGAAAATTGAACAAACCTTCTCATCGCTCAAAATTTTCTCAACATCTTGTATCAAAAATATCAGCTCATTTTTCGCTTCAGTATTCTCCTCATATTCCATGTCGGACACTTTGAACTTCTCCTCATCAGCAATAATTCGGGCAATCTCTTCTTTCGTCAAATTGCCCACTTTATTCTCTATCGTGATGCTTTTTCGATTTCCAGATGATTTGTCTGTTGCAGACACTTTCAAAATTCCATTTTTATCAAGCTCATATGTCACCTCGATTTTAGCGACACCTCGTGGAGCAGGTCGAATTCCTCCGAATTGAAAAGAGCCTAGTAGATTGTTTTCCGAAGCAATCTTTCGTTGTCCCTCGATAACTTCCACAGGAATAGATGTTTGATTATCAACAGTGGTTGTGTAAGTGGCTGACTTTTTTGTTGGTATTTTTGTGTTTCTTGGTATAATAATGGAAAACCGATTTCCCATTATATCCGTACCGAGCGATAACGGTGCAACATCCTTTAGAACAATATCTCGGATACATAAATGCTCATTTCCAGTCAGAACTGCTGCACAAATTGCTGCTCCGTGAGCCACAGCTTCATCTGGATTGATTGCTCTCGATAATTTCTTGCCGCCAAAAAACTCGCTAAGTAATTGTTGGATCCGTGGAATTCGTGTCGATCCACCGACGAGAACGACATCTTCAATCTGTAACAATTTTGTCTTTTATTCAGTCAAATGATTCCTCGCTTACCTCACTTTCCTTGAGACCCGCACCATCTAGAGCATCTCTGACCGTTTCTAATGTTCCATCGAAAAAATCTTGACAAAGAGATTCGAAACGAGATGAATCGATGTTGATCGAGTAATCTTTACCATCAACTAATGCATCCAAGGAAATAGTTGTATCCGTTTCAGATGATAACCTTCGTTTCGCTTGTTCACATGCAGTCCGTAGTCGGCGAAGTCCACGAGGATCCTGCCTGATATCCATGTTGTACCGACGCATGATATCGTTTGCACAATAGTCCACCATTCGGTTATCAAAATCTTCACCTCCAAGATGGACATTTCCAGATGTTGATTTGACATCATAAACAGCGCCTTCAATTTCCAATATAGTGACATCAAACGTGCCACCACCCAAATCATACACCAATATATTCCTCTTCTCCGTGCTTTTCAATTCCAGTCCATATGCAATCGCAGCAGCGGTTGGCTCATTTATCACACTAAGCACATTGAAACCAGCTATTTCACCAGCATCTTTGGTTGCTTGACGTTGAGAGTTGTTGAAGTATGCTGGTACTGTGATCACAGCATCCTATAAATTGATGACTACTTGGTATCCAACTATCACAACCTTCACATACCTTCACCTCCCACATCACATTCTCTGCGGTTTTCTTCAAATCGGCTAATATCACCGCTGAAACCTGTTCCGGTGTGAATCTCCTCTCTTCATTCTTATACATAACTTCTATCACTGCTCTTCCTGACGGGGAGCTGATAACATTGTATGGTAAGTTTTTGATGTCTTCCCGAACTTTCGGGTCGTCACACTTTTGACCAATAAGCCTTTTCACATCTTAAAACAATACTTTTTTTCTGAATCTTACTCTTTGTTAACAAAAAAGACTCACTGAAAATGGTATTCTTCGCATTGACAGCAAACTGATTTGTTGCTTCCTCCCCAACCAGTCGTTTCTTATCAGTGTATGCCACCACCGACGGCGTGGTACAACTTTCAAAATCATTTTTCAAAATTTCAACACTTCCATTCCTGAATACCGCAATGCACGAGTTTGTCGTCCCTAAATCGATTCCAACTGCTTGCGACGGCATTTTCCTGAAAATTCATACATATAATTGCACCCCACCATTTTCGAAAAAAAAGTCGACGAAAAAATGGGCAAACAAAAATTGTCTTATCAGAAATATTGAGTGCCTTTTATGATAAACATGTGAAGAAATATGTGAGGAAGAAGAGCACAAAAAGAAGAATAACAACACTTTTAACATTAGCAATTAATGACGAAAATTTCGACATTTATAGATAGACAAAGTTCAAACTTTGATTGTTGAAAAACGATGAAAGTACGTTGATTCACAATTTTCTTTATTTCAGTATGAAAAAAAGCATTAAACTAGACCGCCGTTCCAATTTTGTGGTGGAAGCCTTGTTGTTGTTTCACCAGTTCCGCGTGTGTGTCGGTATACTCATTTATTGTCGCCATTGGATTCTCTTGAAGCCATGCTTCAATTTCTTGTAATTTCGCTCTCATCTGCAAAATGTCAAAAGTTTTTCAATTATTCGTTGTCTAACAAACATAATCATCATGTCCGCATTCTTTGGTAATATCGTTAATAAGAGACTGAAGATTATTCTTCACATTATCTCTTTTCAAATCCATAATTTCTTCGTCTCTTCGTTTTTTCGCATCTAAAATCATTCTTTTCTTTTCCGATGGTTCCAGCCCTCTCTTCCAATGTTTGTGTTCATTAATAAGTCTTTTTGTTGTTGAAGGCTTAGCAGTGACATTCAAAATCCCGTTATCGTCGATTTGAAATTCAATCATAATCGTTATCTCTTTCGATCTGGGATTGTCAAACTGTGCTGGTAACGAGCCAATACATTGACATCGATTTTCTTCATTATTTATGTTTGCGACTTCTTCGCAAATATCGAAATAAATTTCTCTTTTGTTCGAAAAACATGTTTTGAAACCAAAACTGCCTTTGAGTTGAAATCGGCTGTTCTTGTCGATAAGAATTTCAACATTTTCTTTCTGCAGTTGGTATCCCCTTCTTTTGACGCCAAGACGGAAAGGAGCAACTTCTTTCTTTTTCCAATTGTTTATCTTTCCTGAACGATCTCCATCCAAGACTTCCGCCCAAATCGCAGCGCCACAAACAACAGCTTCATCCGTGCAGGATGAATTCAGTTTGATTTGTTTTCCGAAAAAATCCGTGAACATTTCTCTAATTTTAGGCATTCGTGTAGCGCCACCAACCAAAAGAACTTCATCAATCTGAAATAATCAACTGCTTGTACCTTAAAACCAAACGCCACCTCATTTTTTTCCATATTGGCTTCCTTGAGCGTTTTTTCAACTGGGTTAAATGCATCTTGAAATAAACTGTCGCATAAACTATTGAATCGACTAGAATCGATGTTTATAGTATAATCTCCTCCATCAATAAAATTTCTCAAGTCAATCGATAAGTTGTTGGAACCGAGGGTTTTCTTTGATTGTTCACAAGCAAGTCGCAAACGACAATAATCACGAAGATTCTCCTTTGCATTTTTCTTGTGTTTCCTCCAGATTTCATCTGCGCAATAGTCGACTAGCTTTTCATCGAAATCGATCCCTCCTAGATGAACATTGCCTGAAGTTGCTTGCACTTCAATTTCTTGGTCATCTATTGTTAGTATGGTGACATCAAGTGTGCCTCCACCCAGATCATACACCAATATGGTCGTTTTCTTTTTTTCCTCCTTATCAACATATGCAATCGCCGCAGCGGTGGGTTCATTCAGTAAATAAACCACCTCGAAACCAGCTATTTCACCAGCATCTTTGGTCGCTTGCCGTTGTGAGTCATTGAAGTATGCTGGAACTGTGATGACTGCATTCTGAAAATAACAAATGCATTTGAATTGCATAACCAATATCAATACTTCGACAATTTCTCCAAGATGACTCTCAGCCTGTTTTTTCAACTCTGCTAGTAGCATCGCTGTGATTTCTTCGAAAACGAAATCGATTGTTTCTTCTTTATGTTTGACTGATGCGGCCAGCGTCTTTTTTGGTGTTACATCATACAAGAATTGTTGAATATCGTCGGAAACTTTTGGATGTTTCCCCTTGTTAGGAAAATATAATGTTTGTCCGAGAAGTCTCTTGAAATCTGTGTTAGGAATTCAAATGAGGATTTATTAATAATTTCAACTCACTGACGATAGTATTTTTGAAATTCATTACCATCTCCTTCTGTGCGTTTACACCAACTAAACACTTGTTCCGATTAAACGCCACAATAGATGGCGTTGAACGATGGTCATGATCACTGAGAATGATTTCGACCTCGCCATTTCTGAATACACCAACACGCGAATTTGTTGTTCCTAGGTCGATGCCAATAGTAACCGCCATACTTCTATAAAATTAAAGAATTGAGAAATAATGGTAATAGGAAAATGATTCTTATCAGTTGCGTACATTCGATAAACATACTCCTATTTTTCTTCCTCATGGTTTTTATTTATTTACCCAAATGGTCGATACTTTTCTAAGCAATAATGTTTCGTCATTCACTGTTCTATTTGAATTCCTAGTTTCAATTTGATAATGGTTTTTTTTTGACATTTTGAATATGTGAATGCTTCGAATAAAAGTTTTTAAATTAGCTTTTTTTTCATCGCCCGTATTCAAAAATTGTCTGCATTATGTTCTGAAATCTCACAAACATTCCTCACTTAACTCTCTATTGTTCAATTTCAGATGTCGATAAAATCAGTTGGAATCGATCTGGGAACCACATACTCGGTTGTTGGAGTTTTCAAAGACAACAAAGTGGATATCATCATTAATGATCAGGGGGAACGGATCACACCGTCACTAGTCTCTTTCAATGATGAATTTCGATTAATTGGAGGTGCAGCAAAGAATCAAGCAGTTGTAAACTCTAAAAATATAATTTCTAGTGAGTTTTTTCTCACTAGGGAACCTTTTTTTCCACACGTTTAAACTTTGGAAAATCACCTACCTAGGGTGAAAAAGGATGTTCCCAAATGTAAAAATCATGTTTCAAAAGCTGCTTACGAGAACTCTGAAAATGTGAAATTTTTGGCTGAAAATTTCAGAAAATTTTTTGACGCAAAAACAGGGGCAAAAGCATGTAGAATGGTAAAAATAGTTTAATTATACGTTTTTCTGATTTTTTCAGACCTTTGCTTCAAAAAATTTTTTCTGAAATTTTCAGCCAAAAATTTCACAATTTCAGAGTTCTCGTAAGCAGCTTTTGAAACATGATTTTTACATTTGGGGACATCCTCTTTCACCCTAGGTAGGTGATTTTCCAAAGTTTAAACGTGTGGAAAAAAGGTTCCCTAGTCAGTTCTGTGAGTCCTCATGACTGGAAAATTTTTTGCAGACGTGAAGCGATTCATCGGAAAGAAGTTCGATGATCCCCAAGTTCAGAAAGACATGTGTGAATGGGATCAAACAATTGTTTGTGGTAAACAAGATATGCCAGTGTTTGAAGTCGGATTTCAAAATGAAACCAAACGTTTCACGCCCGAGCAAATTTCCGCAATGATTCTCAAACATTTGAAAGACAGAGTGGAAATTACACTTGGATACGTTGTGGATGTTTGTAATCTCTGTATATATTCGAAAGTTGAACTATTATTCAGAATGCAGTCATCACAGTACCAGCCTACTTCAATGATTCACAACGACAAGCAACAAAGGATGCTGGGACAATCGCAGGATTCAATGTGCTTGGTGTGTTGAACGAACCAACAGCCGCTGCAATTACATATGGATTTGATGAACGAAGAAAAGGGAAAAAGAATATATTGGTGTATGATTTGGGTGGCGGCACGTTCGATGTCACTGTGTTGACAATAAACAATGGATTCTTTGATGTGAAGGCAACATCGGGCAACGTGAATCTTGGCGGAGAAGACTTTGATAACAAACTTGTTGATTTTTTCGCAAAACAAATCATGCAAAAATACAAGATTGATGTGAAAGCTGACACTAGATCATTGCGACGTCTTCGTGCAGCATGCGAGCTAGCAAAACGGAATTTATCGAGCAAACCCCAGACGACAGTTGTGATTGATTCTTTTGTTAATAATGAAGACTTCGTTCAAGATATAAATCGAGCGAGATTTGAACAACTGTGTGAAGGGATGTTTAATAAAACAATGAGCATTGTTGAAGAAGCACTCAAGCTGGCACATATGAGTGTTAAAGACGTATGTGTTTTGATAGTCGTTTTAGGGGCTTTTATGGTATCTATGATTCATTTTATGCCGAATCTGATAAATTTAAGCAAACAAGTTTTTAAATTTTGCAAAACGAACAAAAGCGACAAACCCACTAAAATCGCTGGTCTTTAGCGCGAAGCATTCTTTGGGATTCTGGGCCATGGCCGATTTTTTACAACAGAAATGCTCGCGAATGACCTAGAACTACAAACATGGTTGCAACGACCAGGGATTTTAGTGGGTTTGTCGCTTTTGTCCATTTTTGCGAAACTTGAAATAATTTTTGCTCAAATTGACTAGATTCGACATAAAATGAACCCTAGATACCATAAAAACCCCTGTAAGGAGAAGGGATTTTATAGATTTACTTTTAGTATTCACAACACGGTTCTCAAAAGCTAAAACCCAGAGTGTTTCAGATTGATCACGTCATATTGGTGGGTGGTTCAACGCGTATCCCTAAAATAAAACAACTACTTTCAACGTTCTTCAATGGAAAAGAATTGACGCATTCGGTAAATCCAGATGAGGCCGTCGCGTATGGTGCGACAATTTATGCGGCAATGTTGTTAAAAAATGAGTCAGAGGTGATAAAAACGCTGACGCTCGAAGATGTAACACCTATGTCACTTGGTATAGAATTGAATGGGGAAGTAATGGGAACACTGATTGCGAAAAACTCAAAAGTTCCAATCAAGAAAACGAAAAAGTTTGAAACAGTACAAGACTATCAAGATAGTGCATGGATTCATGTGTTCGAGGGAGAAAAAACGAATGTTGTCGGAAATAACCTTCTCGGTAGCTTTCTGCTCACAGGCATTCAAGTTGCCAAAAAGGGTGTGTCGAAAGTCGATGTGACATTTAGTATTGATGCTAATGGAATATTGGAAGTCAGTGCGGTCGATAAAAAGAGCGGAAGTACCAATAGTGAAAGGATTGATCAGAGAAAAGGACGATTATCTAGAACGGATATCAATAACATGATCCTTGATGAACGACGGATGAAAGAGAAAGAAGAGCTTAGCATTCAGCAAACCGTTGCTAGAGACAAACTCAGGAATCTGTTGATTGACGTTCAAATGTATATGGAAAATGAAGAAGTTGGTGTTCTAGTCTGCCAGAAAAAGTAACTCTCTTGCAGGTAACGAATGAAGTGGGAATCGCAGGCGCAGCAAAATTAAATGGAGTATATTTAACGACGTTTAAGTGGTTTGAGGAAAACGAAAAATCGGCATCAGTGGCGGAGTTGAGGAGAAAATATGATAATTTGAAGACAAATTGCGAGCGTTTGGAAACTGTTATTCGTAGAAAACTCTGATCACTGTTTGAAATTTCGAATAAAAAATGACAAAGAATTTTGCCTGAAAGACCTGTTGAAATTGCTAGTATGATAACAGCTGATAAGAACCAAACATCATAAAGTTGATAAGAAAAAAACAAACTGAAACACCTTATAAAAGACTATGAGCAATCACTTAATGATAAGAAGATACGGTTTATAGAGTTATCAGTGAATATTTATCTTCCGATTCTTCCTTGACGAATGGTCCAGATAAAAGGCTTCAACGAGTACGAAAAAATTTACCAGGGTATAAATTTGTGTTAGTTTGGTGTGCAATCATATGAAAGAGAGAAAGAAGGTTTATGAGAGGAAGTATGATGCGCTTTTTTCGGTTACCAAGAGATGGAGCTAAACCTATTGTCCAACATATTTGAACCAATAAACAATTGCTGACGTAAAGACCAATAGTTTTTATTTCTCATCTTTAATTCGAAACAAACAATTTTCGTCGTAAAATTTTTCCGATAAGGTTGCCCACTTGACCACACACCCTCTTTTTTCTTTCTTCAACCCACTCGACAAATAATGCCAACTGTTGGTATCGACTTAGGAACTACTAATTCATGTGTGGCAATATTCCAAAATGGCAGGGTTGAAATAATCCCAAATAGTCAGGGTGATCGTATCACACCATCTGTGGTGGCATTCAATGATGAGGTGAGATTGGTGGGAAAGACGGCGAAGGATCAGAGTATGATGAATGCCAATAATACTATATTTAGTGAGTATATTGGTTTGTGAAATGTGTTAGATAAGTTTTCAGATGTGAAGAGACTTATGGGCCAGAAGTTTTTGGATTTTGACGTTCTAGATGGCATCCAATATTTACCGTATAATGTGGTTGAAGGACCATCTGGAAGGGCGATTGTTGAGGTAGAATATAGGAAAGAATTGAAGCAACTGACACCGGAAGAGATATCTGGAATGATATTGGCGGAGTTGAAAAAGACTGCGGAGAAGTATTTGGATAATGTGGTGAAAGTGAGTATTTATTGTTATGATGCACAATGAGCACATGGAATTTCAGAACGCAGTCATCACAGTTCCAGCTTACTTCAACGATTCACAACGGCAGGCAACCAAGAATGCTGGAAAAATAGCAGGATTCCAGAAAATTACAGTGCTCAATGAGCCAACAGCAGCTGCTATTGCATATGGAATGGATCAACAACCAGAAGGAAGGAAGAATATATTGGTGTATGATTTGGGTGGTGGCACATTTGATGTCACCATTTTGACAGTTGATAATGGCAATTTCATTGTTAAATCAACATCAGGGAATGTGAATCTAGGTGGTGAAGATTTCGATAATCGTGTGGTTGACTATTTTGTGAATGAGATCAGCAAAAGACATAATAAGGATATCAAGACGAATCCGAGGGCTATGCGTCGACTTCGGACAGCTTGTGAAAAAGCAAAGAGAATGTTATCATTTGAAACTGAATCGAGGATTGAGTTGGAAGCTTTGATAGATGATATCAATTTTATATCAATTCTGAATCGGACTCGATTTGAAAGCCTGTGTTTTGACTTATTTGAAGGAACATTGACACAAGTTGAGGATGCATTGAATAGTGCCAAAATGGATAAGATGGAGGTAAACCTAATTTCACTATAGTTCTTCTTATCAAAATGTTTCAGATAGATGATGTTGTTCTAGTCGGAGGATCCACCAGAATCCCAAAGGTCCGACAACTTCTATCCGAGTTTTTCGATGGCAAGAAACTGTCAGAGTCGATCAATCCAGATGAAGCTGTGGCGAATGGTGCAGCGATCCGAGCCGCCATTTTGGATGGTGATACATCGGAGAAGATCGAGAGTATTGTGTTGCATGATGTTACACCATTATCACTTGGTATGCGGGTACTTGGTGATATCATGCATGTTATCATTGAACGGAATGCTAGACTACCAACGAAAAAGAAGGTGATGTTTAGCACCCACAGGGATAATCAGGAGAAAATTATACACTCCGTTTCATAAGTATACGTCCACCCATGAAAAGTCGAAAAACGCTAAGAAAATGGGATTTTCAAGTATAATCATGTTGAAATTCAGAAAGTAGACCTCAAATTAGGTGGGGTTCACATTTTTCAAGAATATTATAAAGCAACTTCATCCCGACCCAGTCGATGATCGGAAAATGAGTGAAATTCAGCGTTTCATAAGTATACGTCCACCCAATAAAAAAGCTGTAAAACTATATCAGATTGGTGAAATAGGTATGAAATCATACAATATTATCCCAATTAACAAATTTTCGTTGTCATAAGGGAACTTCCAAGGATCCTACATTTTGCTCACACCGATTTCTGCCTAAATAAGGACTGTCGCAGATATTGTCCTACAACTTGATCAAATGAGTCAGATTTGTTGTCTAAATATCGACAAACTTACTCAACGTAATTTTGAATATTGTTTTGGTAGTATTTCTGTTGAATCATTGCAAAAGATTCAGCAGAACTTCATCTGAAACTTAAAAATTGAGTTTTTGAGACTTTTTTCTGATTATTTTCGAGTTTCAACACCGCGAGACTGCGGTATTTTGTGGATACTCAACAGGAAATACCAACAGAAAGTGTCATCAGCATTGTTATGAACAGTTTTGAGTTTTATCACTCTTATATCATCCTCACGAAACTCCAGAATCTCAGACAAATGAACAACGGAAGCACACAAAATCATCACTTTCAGTTGCACCTTCATAGCAAAGCGAAACTTGAAATTTATTCCAAAAATCAACTTCATTAATTCACAATCAATGAAAAAATTACCAGAACTATGAAAGAATTCACAGAAAATCCGCTTCATCGTTTTCTATACAAGCATCAACACGGCAACATTTTTTGTGTGCTTTTGTTGCTCATTTGTCTGAGATTCTCGTGCTTCGTGAGGCTGATATGAGTGTGATAAAGCTCGAAACTGTTCATCATTATTTTGATGGTAATATCTGTTATCAGTTCCTGATGAAGATTCACAAAATACCGTTGTCTCGTCATGTTGAAACTCGAAAATAATCAGAAAAAGTTCCAAAAACTCGATTTTCGAGTTTCAGGTGAAACACTGCTAAACTTTTCTCATAGATTTGGCTGGAATATTGACAAAAGTAGATTCAAAATTACGTTGAGTAAGTTTGTCGATATTTAGACAACAAATCTGACTCATTTGATCAAGTTGTAGGACAATATCTGCGACAGTCCTTATTTAGGCAGAAATCGGTGTGAGCAAAATGTAGGATCCTTGGAAGTTCCCTTATGACAACGAAAATTTGTTAATTGGGATAATATTGTATGATTTCATACCTATTTCACCAATCTGATATAGTTTTACAGCTTTTTTATTGGGTGGACGTATACTTATGAAACGCTGAATTTCACTCATTTTCCGATCATCGACTGGGTCGGGATGAAGTTGCTTTATAATATTCTTGAAAAATGTGAACCCCACCTAATTTGAGGTCTACTTTCTGAATTTCAACATGATTATACTTGAAAATCCCATTTTCATAGCGTTTTTCGACTTTTCATGGGTGGACGTATACTTATGAAACGGAGTGTATTCGAAGTCTATGAGGGTCAACGAGCAAATGTAGCTGGGAATCATTTGCTGGGAACTTTTGAGCTGGAAGGAATTGAGCCGGCTCTGCGAGGAGTTCCAAAGATTGCGGTGACATTTGAAATAGATGAGGATGGAATATTGAATGCATCAGCTGTTGAGATGTCGACTGGAAAGGAGACTGGAGTGGTGATAAGGAATGATAATGGAAGATTGAGTGAGGAAGAGATAAGGCGGATGATAATGGATGGGGAAAGGTATAAGACTATTGATGAGGAGTATGTGGAGAGGATGGAAGCGAGGAATAAGTTGCTGAATTTGATAAATGACTTTAAACGATTGTTGAGGAATGAGAAGGTCAGTTTTGGGTATTGAGACTGAAGTAAAGTGTAGCTTTCAGAAGCTAAAAGATGCTCAAAGAAAAGAGCTGGAAAATGTGCTCCTGGATACCGAAGAGTGGCTCTATGAGAATACTACAGCTACAAAGAAGAAGTACAAAGTCTACTTTGAGCATTTGAATAATGCGTTTGAAAAGTTGCGAATTGATAGAAACGGTGATAGTATAAATAATGTGGATTGAAATGAATATCATATTCCAAAAAGTGAAGAATTTCAAATTGTTGTTCATTTTGGTGCTCAACAGATTCGATCACAAATTTTCTGGTTGCTAATATTAAAATGTGTCACTTGTTTATTCCCCAATTTTTCATATCAATGATGTATTTGATAGGAACTGATAAAACATGAATCATCAGAAATAGTAATTATGTAAAAAACACAAAAACCAATTAAAATACTTCTCCAACAGCAATTTCCAACACTCTACACTGCTCCTTGAGATGTCTGTACTTCTCCTCCAACTCTTCCATTGTCGCACTCGCCGCTTCCCTATCAAACCAATCAGCCGTGTTTGAATGAGCTTCCACAATCGTCTTCCATACCGACGGCTGTATTCTCCTCCTAATCTAAAAACCATTCTTTAGCCATATTCAAGTATTGTCAAACCAACAGTTTCATCTTCAACATGTTGTGCCACCGTTTCCAACAAGTTTTCCAGCACATTCCTTGCGGTGGTAATTTCCTTTTGAGCCGCTTCTCGAACCTTGGACACCCTTTCTTCCTCGATCATCTCTGCTATTCTCCTGTTCGATAATCGCCCCTTCCTCTTATTTATTTTAATACCATTCTGATTTCCATTAATTTTGTCAACCGCTGTGACTTCCAATATTCCATCATCATTAACACTAAAGGTCACATCAATTTTTGGCATTTCTCTGGGACCCAGTCCGATTCCTGACAGCACAAAGCTTCCAAGTAGATTGTTCTCGTCGGTTAAATTGCTTTCACCTTCATAAACTCCGATTTCAACACTTGTCTGATCGTCTTCAGTAGTATTGAAAACATCCGTTCGGCTTGTTGGAATAGTGGTATTCCGTCTGATCAGAGTTTTCATCACTCCTCCTCTTGTTTGAATACCAAGTGACAATGGAATCACATCATTTAACGTCAACTGTCGTGTTGACTCGGCTCCCTGCTTGTTGTACATTTCAGCATATATCGTAGCTCCAATGGCGACTGCCTCATCTTGATTGATGCCATAGGATAGCTGTTTTCCGTTGAAGAATTCAGAAAGCATACTCTGGATTTTTAGAATTCTTGTCGAGCCACCAACTAGAACAACTTCATCTATCTGAAACGTATAAATGTTGATTGCCAATATTTTAAGTGCACCACCTCATTTTTGTTCAATCCTGACTCATCAATTGCGCCTTTAACAATCTCCACTGTCCGATTAAACAACTCAGCACAAGTTCTTTCGAATTGATATCGATTGATGGTCTTGGAATAAGGCTCCCTGTTGACATCTAATGTTATAGTAGTGTTCGTATCAGATGATAAGTTTCTTTTCGCCTTTTCACATGCGGTGCGCAACTTGCGAAATGCACGTGGATTTTGTCGTATATCCACCTTCATCCTTTCCATTATATCGTTTGCCACATAATCAACCAACTTATTATTGAAATCTTCACCACCCAGATGAACATCGCCAGCCGTTGCTTTCACATCAAAAGTTCCATTTTCCACTGTCAAAAGGGTGACATCAAATGTGCCACCACCCAAATCATACACCAATATATTCTTCTTCCCTTCATCTCGTTTACCGAATCCATATGCAATCGCAGCCGATGTTGGCTCATTCAGTATCCTAATAGCTGTGAATTCGGCTATTTTTCCAGCATCCCTTGTTGCCTGCCGTTGTGAGTCATTGAAATAGGCTGGAACTGTAATGACCGCTTGCTGAAACAAATGTTGTGAATTGGAAGGTATGATTAGCTCAAGTCTACCTTTACAGTATACCCGAGATACTTTTCAACTCGTTTTTTGATATGGCCAAGTATCATTGCAGATATTTGTTCAGGAGTGAACAACTTTGTTTCCTTCTGATACTCTACTTGCAGCATTGGAGTGTTATTTTTCCCACAAACAACTTTATGAGGCCAGTTTAGGATATCCATTTGAACAGCTGGGTTGTCGAATTTCTGACCGATCAGTCGTTTTACATCTGAAAGTGTGGAATGAGGAATAGTTTCCGGCGACAAAATGACACACAAGTTGCTCATCGTAAATGGTTAAAATGAAGAAACATACGTACGTTATGATAACAAAAAAAACTCACTTGATATTGTATTCACTGGGTCCAGATCATCTTGTTTAGCCAAACTTCCAATCAATCGAACTTCACCATCGAATGATACAAGCGACGGAGTTGTTCTTTTTCCACCTTCGTCGGTAATTAGTTCAACGTGTCCATTTAGGAATATACCAAAAGCCGAATAAGTCGTTCCTAAGTCGATTCCAATTGTTTTGACCGGCATCGTAGCTGGAAAATGTGAAACTTTGACAGTGCAGAACTGTCGAGAATTATGAATTTCTTGGAAGAAGTTTGAGTGCGGCTGAGAAATAAAAATGAGTAATTTTTCGTTGTATGCAATTCTCCTATTGCAATTATATACAACCAATGATAACAATATTTAAATTGGATGGGCGGTCGTATTGATAAAAGACCGAAAATTTGGTGAAGAAATATTACCGGATTATGCTTCCTTCTCATTGAAATCAAAACGTAAGTGGGCGTTTCAACTGTTTCAAATCGATGATACGAAATTTTGTTGCCAATGTTAAAATGATTCACTTGTTTGTTCCGAAGTTTTCGATATTAAGGACATTTTCTAGAAACTGATAAGAATACCACCCTCTTTATTAACTGAATCATCAACAATAGTCATAATTTAATAATCAAGAGAAATTAAAGTTCTTTTCCAATTGCAATTTCCAAGCATTTGCATTGTTCCTTGAGATGATTGTACAATTCCTCCAGCTCTTGTTTCGTCGCGCTCCCCGCCTTTGTATCAAACCAATCCGATGTGGCACGTTTTGTATCCACGATCATTTTCCATTCTGTCGGTTTTATTTTCAACATTATCTAAAATAGGTTTTCTTAACTTTTCCGAAATCCTACAAACCTTTTCATCTTCAATATATGATTCCATATCATCCAATAAGTTTCCCAGCCTATCTTTCGCACAATCTGTCAGTTTTTGAAGTTCCTCGCGAGCTTTATACACCCGTTCTTCAATAATCATCCGATTTATTTTCTTGTTCGATAACCTTCCCTTCCTCTTATTGATATTGATACTCTCCATACTTCCATTCATCATATCAACCGCCATAATTTCCAATATTCCATCCGTATCAACGCTAAACGTTACAGCGATTTCGGACTCTCCTTTAACAGTGTTTGAAATTCCTGATAACTGAAACCGCCCGAGTAGATTGTTTTCACTAGTCACTTCACTTTCTCCCTCATAAACTTGAATCTCAACATTTGATTGCCCATCTTCCTCAGTGGTATAAACCCTAGTTTGACTCATTGGAATAGTAGTATTCCTCCTGATCAGTGTACTCATCAATCCACCACTTATTTCAATACCAAGTGACAATGGTATCACATCATTCAGCTTCAACTGCCTAGCCGACTCTGAGCCAGTTCTTGATAACAACATTTCTGCGTATATAGTGGCTCCGATGGCGACTGCCTCATCGGCATTGATACCATACGATAGTTGTTTTCCGTGAAAGAATTCGGAAAGCATACTTCTGATTTTCGGAATACTCGTCGAGCCACCAACTAGCACAACATCATCTATCTAAAAATATGAACAAGTTTACAACACATATTGTATCATTACCTCATACTTGTTCATTCCCGACTCCTCAAGTGCATCCTCAACTATCTCCAATGTCCTTTTAAACAACTCATCACACATTTTCTCAAAACGAGATCGATTTATAGTCTTGATATAGTCTTTCTTATCGATCAATGTATCCAATGATATTTTCGTATCAGTCTCATAGGAGAGGTTTCTCTTCGCTTTTTCACAAGCGGTGCGTAATCGACGAAAAGCTTTCGGATCCTGTCGGATCTCTATCCCGAAGTTTTTCATTATATCTCTAGAAAAGTAGTTGACCAATTGATTATCAAAATCTTCACCACCAAGGTGTACATCCCCCGCTGTTGATTTCACAGTGAATTGACCGTTATCAATGACTAACACTGTGACATCAAATGTGCCACCACCCAAATCATACACCAATATATTCCTCCTTCCTTCTTTTATTTTGTCGAATCCATATGCAATCGCAGCAGCAGTTGGCTCATTCAATATTTTAATTGCTTTGAATCCGGCTATTTTTCCAGCATCCTTGGTAGCCTGCCGTTGTGAATCATTGAAATAGGCTGGAACTGTAATAACCGCTTGCTGAAGAATCAAGTGATATTCAGAAGTATCATATTTTCAAATACCTTCACAGTATACCCCAAAAAATGCTCCGCTGTTCCTTTTAGATTCTCCAGTATCATTGCCGATACTTGTTCGGGCGAAAATAATCTCGCCTCTTTTTGATATTCCACTTCCAACATTGGAGTATTTTCCTTGATACAAACTACTTTATGTGACCATTGTTTGATATCTTTTTGAACTTCTGGATTATGGAACTTTTGACCGATGAGTCTTTTCACATCTGAAAAAAGTTTTGAACTCTGATATGATAATATAACTCACTTGATATTGAGTTAACTGGATTCAAATTTGTTTGCTTCTTCGCTGCATCTCCAACCAACCTCACTTCATCATTGAATGATACCAAAGATGGTGTTGTTCGATTACCATGGCTGTTTGCAATAATGTCAACTTTTCCATTTTTGAATATACCAACAACCGAATATGTTGTTCCTAAGTCGATTCCAACTGTTTTGATTCGCATAATTTGAAATTTAGAATGAGAAATATTGGCGAAATGTCGGCACAATAAATATGTTAGAAGCGAAGAGTCAAATATTTGACTGATTATTTCCACATTGATAAGAGTCATTTTTCTATTTTTTTTTCTATCAAATAAATTGTCAATAGTTGTACAGTCACAACCGATTATTTTGAGTAAGTTTTTATTTCAATTTTTTCGATTGTTTTGCTTTGAAAATTGGCAATTTAAATCGAGAACAAGTAGTTTATTATGAAACTGACAAAATATCATTAACATCAAGTAGTGTGTTAAGAGAAGAAAACGATGCTTTTGCTCACTGATAACGATTAAAATTTCTTCCTACGTTTTTGATCAACATATTATTTTTCGAGCTCGATGCATCTCCCTACCATTGGAATCGACTTTGGGACAACAAACTCACGTGTTGGTGTATTCAGAAATGGCAACTTCGAAATAATCGAGAATAATTATGGATATCGAGTGACACCGTCAATTGTGACAATCAATGGAAATGGTTTGGTCGGTGATGCGGCCAAGAATCAGATGACTGTGAATCCAACAAATACGATTACTAGTGAGTTGAGGAAAAAGTTGTATTTTTGATACATTTTTTTGGTAGATTTTCGACAGAAAAATGACTGGCAACTTATCACACCAATATTATCATATTTGAAGACAATTGCTGGAACACACCTCCATGGAGTGGTTGAGGTAAATTTCCTTTTACTTCCTAGATATGTTGATTGTTTCAGAACGCTGTTATCACTGTGCCAACATGTTTCAATCGCAATCAGAGAACAAAAATTGAAAATACTGGAAGACAAGCTGGTTTGAAGTTAACACTATTGAATGAATCATTGGCGGCTGCAATCGCATATGGAGTTGAGATGAGGTCAGATGAGAAGAAGACTATAATGGTGTATGACATGGGAAGTGGATATCTGGATGTCGCTATTGTCACAATACAAAATAAAGTATTTCAAGTTTTGGCAACATCTGGTGATCCGAATCTTGGTGGCAATGATTTTGATGATAAGCTGATTGAGTTCGTTTCAAGTGATATCAAGCGTACTATCAATCTAGATATCAGTACGGGCGTGCTATCAATCGAGACATCACGAGCACTTTGCCTGTTGAGAGAAGCATGCGAAACTGCGAAGAAGAGACTTTCATTTGAAACGAGCACATTGGTTACTGTAGAAGAGTTGAATAATGGAGAGGATTATACGAAACGAATCAACTCGGCTAGATTTGAGAGCTTGTGTCGGGACTTGTTCGATAGAGTGTTGATACCAGTTGAGCAGGCTTTGATTGGAGCTAGAATGAGCAAACATCAAGTGAGAAAGCTTTCCGAACTAATTATTAGGATTTTTTCAGATCGATGAAGTTGTACTTGTTGGTGGATCAACTAGAATTCCGAAAATCCAAAAACTACTCTCGGAGTTCTTCGATGGAAAGACACTCTCAAAATCAGTTGATACAGATGAGGCGGTGATTCGTGGAGCAGCTATTTGGGCGGCTGCGATTGATAAACGAGTTGATGTACAACTATCGGAATCAAAGGAGAAGGAGACAAAGCGAAGCAACGATGAAAACAAGAGGCCGATCTCCACGAATCAGCCTCAACCAACCGATCACAGAGTGCCGATACGACCAGCACCTACAGTTGACAGAAAAATTGATACAAATTTACAATATGATATACCTCCTGCAGCTGACTTTGGATCGAGTCGAAATGACACAAGAACACCCAGAGAAGGATATGGTTCAAATCCAACTGATACGACAAATTCACATAATGTCATCTCTCATTCCTCTGGATTTGGATCAAGAATGAATGACAACAGGTCAATTCCGATCAATCAGTATCAAGCAACGGATAGCAGAGCTCCGAGACGACAGGCAGCACCTGACAACAAAAGATCAGGTGGAAATGTGCAAAGTTCTGAACAACAAGCTTCATTCATGGGATCATTGAGAAAATTGTTCTGTTGTTGTTGTTAACGGTTATTTTTTTTGAAATGATTATTTTCGATACAAGTGGTTCTCATTGGAATTTCTGTGTTTCTAACATCGGTGCGTAAATGTAGTACCATTTTTAACCACTCGGTTCAATGACTTAAAACTAAACCTCTGATAACAAATATTTGTTTGTTTTCCTTATCAATCTTAGTTTTTCTCTTTGCAATAAAATCAAGTGAGAACGGAAGTTGATTTTTTCCAATTCCTAGGATGGTAAGCAGTTTACTTAAAATTAATGAACAACAAAACATGCATCATTCAAATTTATCATCAAAAAATATCAATCAACATCACATATAAATTTCGACTGATAATTGGAAATTGTGTTCGACCCGTTGCATCGTTCAAATTCATACTTCAACCGATCATGATGGTCATTATAATCGTATTTTGCTGCTAATGATTCTTTATTGAACAACTTTTTTGCCTCATGCAGTGCAGTTTGGAATCCACTCCTCTGATAAGTTGATGGATGCTTGCCAATCTTTAAAACATACATTTCCTCAGCTCAATTCTACCAACCAACCTCTCGTTTAACATCATGTATAAGAAATCCAAGTTTATTCTTTGCTCTCGCCTTTTCAACAAACTCACTATCCAACTCTTTGTATGTAGCCGCATCAGCTATCATTCGAGCTATATCATCTTTCGTCAATCGGCGCTCTTCATTCCTTATCATTATATCTTTCCGACTTCCCGAGGATGTATCAACCGCGGTGACTTTCAAAATTCCATTCCTATCCACTTCGAAAGTCACTTCGATACTCGGCACACCTCGTAACGCAGGCCTAATACCTTCTAGAACGAAACTTCCAAGTAGGTTATTTGCAGATGCTTTCGCTCGTTGTCCTTCAAATACACGGAATATTGTAGATGTTTGATTATCTTCTACAGTAGTAACAAAGGATGTTTTCCTTGTTGGTATCTTTGTATTCCTTTCGATGACATTCATCATAATATCTCCTATAAGAGCAGTACCAAGTGATAGAGAAGCAACATCCTGGAGCTTGATCTCACGAAGACAAACATCCTGATAACCATTGAGCATTGCTGCACAAACCGCTGCTCCGATAGCAACAGCTTCATCTGGATTGATCGCGCGTGACAAATGCTTACCGTCGAAGAACGCGGAGAGAAGTCTTTGGATTTTTGGAATACGTGTTGATCCACCGACCAACACAACATCATCGATCTGAAACAAAATAGTTGGGCTTGATGCAGAAATATATCCTTACTTCTCCTTTGCTCTTTTTCGCACATTTCAGAGCATCTTTAACAGTTTCCAAAGTTCTCTCAAAATATTCCTCACAAAGAGACTCAAATCGAGCTAAATCGATAGTCTTATTGTAGTCGATACCATCGATGAGTGAATCTAATGATATTGTTGCTTTGGTATCATACGATAGCTCTCGTTTTGCTTTTTCACATGCAGTACGTAGGCGGCGAAGAGCACGAGCATCCTTCCTGATATCCTTATGATACTGCCGCTTGATATCCTTCGCGAAGTAATCAACCATTTTATTATCAAAATCTTCACCTCCGAGATGAACATCTCCGGATGTGGACTTCACTTCAAAAATGTTTCCATCGATTTCCAATATAGTTACATCAAATGTGCCACCACCCAAATCATACACCAATATACTCTTTTTCTCCCGATTATTCAGCTCAAGACCATATGCAAGTGCAGCAGCAGTTGGCTCATTTATCACACAAAGTACATCAAAACCAGCAATTGCACCAGCATCCTTGGTCGCTTGACGTTGAGAATTGTTAAAATAAGCGGGTACTGTAATAACTGCTTTCTAAAAATCGGATCTGTATATTTTATTTCAAACTATTCAAAAACCTTCACTTCACCTAAAGTCTTCTCCGCAGTTTTCTTCAAATCTTCCAATATCATGGAAGAAATCGCCTCCGGTTTGAATCTTCTTCGCTCGTTCTCGTAGTCAACTTCGATCATTGCTTTTCCGGATGGTGAATCAACCACATTATATGACAATTGTGTGATATCTTCTTGAACTTTCGGATCGTTGAACATTTGACCAATGAGTCTTTTTACGTCTGGGAATATGCTCAATGGACGCAATTCATGAAAAAACTCACTGAAAACTGTGTTCTTCGGATTCATCGCAAGTTGATTGAACGCAGTTTGTCCAACTTGTCGCCCTGTATCAGTGAATGCTACCACAGATGGTGTGATACATATCCCATGATTGTTTTTAATAATTTCAACTTTTCCATTCCTAAAAACTGCCACACAAGAGTTGGTCGTCCCCAAATCGATTCCAACTGCATCATGCGATGGCATTGCTCTAAAACTGAAATAATGATACGCGGGAAGTGAGGTTTAAGGAGTTTTAATGGAAAAAAACCATATCAGAAGAATTAAAATATTTCTTATCACAAAAAAATTTATGATAAAATGCATGTCATCGCTTTAGTTGAGAACAAACAAAAATGGAAGTTGTCAACATTATAAATTATGATTGATACGAAAAAACAAATGGTTGATCAAAATTCCGTGCTGGGAGATGATAGGTACTAGTTATTTTTTATACTTCAAGTATTTGTTGAACTCATTGAGTCCCAAATACAAATGAAGATGAATCCGATTGTAGTCTTCCTCAGCCGCATGTTTGTGATACTTCTTGAAATCAATTGCGTAAACTACTCGTTCACTAAGGTTGTTTATCATATTATCGTAAGACCTTGACGTTATCTGCAAAAAAACTTAACAATGTTTGCCATTAACCAACTACTTTTCTGTCGTTCAATGTCTCTTGAACAGTTTCAATCAGCGATTCCAAATTGTTCTTCGCTGCATTGATTCTCATCTGAGCAACTTCTTTCCGTCTTCTTTGTCCCGCTTTGTCGATCATTTCAATTATCGCAACTTCGTTCCATCCGTATCTCCAATTGATAATCCTCGCTTTCTCGTTTCTGTCCTGGTTAATCGAGTAAATGCGCAAAACTCCGTCAATATCGCATTCGAATAAGATGCTTACTGTACCGCGGATCTTGATAGATCCAATTGGTGACATAGTCCTGGATACTGACAAGTCATAGTTCTTATCTTCCAGTATTTCAATTTTTGCGAAAACTGTAGAAGAAGTCGGAGCAGTGATAGTCAACAATTTTTTTATCGGAAGCCGGCTGTTTCTAGTAACAAATTCTTGAATATTTTTTGATTGATAATATAATGAATATGAAGCCACTTGTTCAATTTTCAGCTTTTCAATCAAGCCATCAAGAGATGCTGCGTATATTCCCGCTCCCCTAACAACCGCCTCATCTGTATCCACCGACTTCAACAATTGTTTTCCTCTGAAGATATCAGACAGTAATTTCTGAATTTGTGGCATCCGTGTTGCACCACCAACCATTACAACTTCGTCAATCTGAAAACAACGTTTTTCAAGAGGAACATATATGTACAAGTATCTCACCCTACTTTTGTCCATTTTTGCTCTGGCTAAGGCATGGCAAACTGGCTTCATAGCTCTATCGAACAAATCCTGACACAAGCTCTCAAATCTAGCCGAGTTGATTCTTTTTATATAATTCAACCCTTTCTTCAATCCATCCAAAACAATCGACGCTTCCGTTTCAAACGACAGTTTCTTTTTCGCATCTTCACATTCAACTTGCAAACAGTGAAATGAAGTGGGATTATGATGGATATCATGTTTCAAACTTTGAAGTATATCCGTCGAAATATAGTCAATCAACTTCCTATCAAAGTCATTGCCTCCAAGATGTACATCTCCTGCTGTAGATCTCACTTGAAATAGTCGATCCTTTATTGTCACTATTGTCACATCAAGACTCCCACTTCCGAGATTGTACACCATTATAGTTTTAGTCTCTTTTGGCTTGAGATCGTAACCGTATGCAATTGCAGCAGCTGTTGGCTCATTCAACAGCCGAACTCCCTCAAATCCAGCTATTCGACCAGCATCCTTGGTTGCTTGTCTTTGTGCATTATTAAAAGATGCTGGTACGGTGATCACCGCATTCTGAAAAAAAAGCTCTGATCAATCATCACAAAAGTATTACCATAATTGGTCCTCCAAGATTCTTCTCTGCATTTTTCTTCAAATCAGCTAAAAGCATCGATGTGATTTCTTCAATCGCAAAGTATTGTGTTTCTTTTTCCAACTGGATCTTTACAAGTGGCATCTTGTTTTCCCAAGGTACTACATTGAAAGAGTACTGGTCCAACACTTTCAGCTCCGAGAACTTTTGTCCAATAAGTTTCTTCACATCTATAAATATCTACATGATAACTGTTATCACAATATAGTCAACTCACTGACAACAGTGTTTTGTATATTCTTCGGTATTTGATTATACGCTGATTTACCCACCAATATCTCTTGCTCATTGAATGCAACAATAGAAGGAGTGACACGATATCCATAGTTGTTTTCAATGATTTCGAAATATCCATTTTTGACAACACCAACTCGTGAGTTTGTTGTTCCTAAGTCGATTCCAATTGTAGGTAACTGCATAGTTGTACGAATAAGCAAATAGAAATCAATGGTGAGTGGAAGAATGATTCTTATCAGTTGTAATTATCAGCAACGATCAGTCAAAATTATGGCCTCATTGTTTATTTCAAACCTTTCAAAAAAAATTGTTTGTATTCTGTCGTTAAACACTATTTTCAGAATGTCGATCAACTCAATTGGAATCGACTTGGGGACAACATTCTCAGTTGTTGGGATATTCAAAAATGGAAATGTTGAAATACTTGCGAACAAACAAGGAAGTCGAACAACACCATCTCTTGTATCGTTTAATGATGAAGTTCGGAAGATTGGAACTACTGCTAAGCAGCAGGTAGATCTCAATCCAGTGAACTCGATATCAAGTGAGTTGGTTATCGAAACTTTTTTGACAAAGTTTGCAGATGTCAAAAGACTCATCGGCCAGAAATACAACTATCCTGGCGTTCAAAAAGATATCAAACAATGGCAGCATAAGGTGATATGTGAGAATGGGAATACACCAATGTTCGAAGTGCAATACCTCAATGAACGAAAAGTGTTTGCTCCTGAGCAAATATCAGCGATGATACTAGGCAATATTAAAGAGACGGCTGAAAACTTTCTTGGGCATACTGTGAAGGTATGCATGACAGCTAGATATTTTCGAAATCAAAATTATTTTAGAATGCTGTTATTACAGTTCCAGCATATTTCAATGATTCGCAAAGGCAGGCAACTAGAGATGCTGGAGAAATTGCTGGATTCAATGTACTCGCTTTGCTAAATGAACCAACTGCTGCGGCAATTGCATATGGATTCGATAAGAAAGGAGGAAAGAAAACTATATTGGTGTTCGATCTTGGTGGTGGCACATTTGATGTCACCATACTATCCATAGACAACGGTAGCTTTAAAGTGCGATGGACATCCGGTGATGTTCATTTGGGTGGTGAAGATTTTGACGATCTGTTAGTCGAGTATTTTGTCAAAGATATCAAGACGACTCACAAGATAGATATAAGCAAGGATCCAAAAGCTCACCGTCGGCTTCGGACTGCGTGTGAAGAAGCGAAGAGATACTTGTCAAGTGAGACAAATGCGACGATAACGTTAGCTACATTATTCAATAATAGAGATTATGAGAAGACTATCAATCGATCTCGTTTTGAGACCATGTGCAGTGAGTTGTTCAATCGGACATTGGAAATTGTGAAGGAGGCACTCAAGGAATCGAAAATTGATAAAAATGAGGTAAGCTAGTTTTTCGTACAATTGCATCAAGAATAATATTCCAGATCGATGATGTTGTACTAGTCGGCGGCTCGACCAGAATCCCTCGGATCCAAAAGCTTCTATCCGATTTCTTCAACGGCAAACAATTGACACAATCTATTAATCCAGATGAGGCAGTTGCATATGGAGCAACTATATATGCAGCAATGTTAGTCAAGGATCAATCGGAGCAGATCAAAAACTTGACACTAAGTGATGTGACTCCATTGTCACTTGGTGTTGAAGTAGATGGGCGGTCGATGAGCACAATTATTAGTAGGAATACGACTGTACCAACCAGACATACCAAGAAGTTTGTAACCTCAACGGATGATCAAGAAGCCGCCTCGATTAAAGTTTATGAAGGAGAAGGGGGTAATTCGGTTGATAACAACCTTCTTGGAGAATTTGAACTTGTGGGAATTGCGAAGGCTGCGAAAGGAGTCTCGAAAATTGATGTGACGTTTGGTATCACTGTTGATGGAATACTGGAAGTTACAGCGGTTGATACAACAAACGGCAGTCAGAATAGTAGTAGGATTGATAAGAAGAAGGGAAGATTATCGAAAGAGAAAATCAAACAAATGATAGCGGATGAGAAAGGATTGCAAGATGAGATTGTTGAGAGAATGGAGACGACAGTATCTAGAGATAAACTAGAGAATATTATAAGTGATGTTTCGGAGTATCTTGAGAGAGACGAGGTTTGTAATCATCCTTTTTTTGAATATAATGACTTTGAAGATGAGTCAAATGAGTGCAACACAAAAGAGGAGCGTCGTCAATGCACATTGTGCAATATCCGAATGGTTTGGGAATCGAGGAGGTACTGCGTCAAAGAAGGAGTTGGAAGACAGATACAAAACGTTCAAATCGGAAGTGGAAAGTACGACTGGTGAAAAGTTTTGAAAGTCTGATTATTTTTATATAAATTATTATTGCAACTAGTGTAAACAACATAATCTGTAATCTATAATACAATTTTGACTGCAATTTTCTCTAGGTTTTAGAACATGGTCTCCAACTAACTATAAGCATAGGTGCTCGATCGCAAACCATGAGGAAAATGCAAATAGTGTTTGTCACTGATAAGGAGCTGATAAAGACTCTTCCTTTTTCAACCAAACTCACTACGTAAACCAAACGCATTCATTTATAATGCAGTATATACCACGATAATCACAAAGAGTTAAAGCTATTCTTTGATAACCTTCTCCAAGCACCTGCATTGCTCCTTAAACTCTTGATACTTTTCTTCCAAATCTTCCTTTGTTGCATTTTCCGCTTCCTGTTCAAACCAGTCAGATGTTGTCGACTGAGCATTCATAATATTCTTCCGTTGTTCAGGACTTATTTGTATCATTGTCTGAATGAAAATATATGTTTTAGTGTAAAAATGACACAAACCATTTTATCATCAAGATGATACATAATATCATCCAACAAATTTTCAAGTCTATTTCTGCAGTTCGCTATTTCGATTTGAAGAGCTTCCCGTTCTTTGTACATTTGTTCATCGGCTATCATTTGATCAATTTGCTCATCCGATAGTCTTCCTTTCTTCTGATCGATTTTGATACTGGTTTTACTTCCGTTCGTCGCATCAACGGCAGTGACTTCCAATATTCCATCAATATCAATTTCGAACGTTACATTAATTTTTGATACTCCTTTCCGAGCTCTCTCTACTCCGATCAACTCGAATCTTCCTAGTACATTGTTTTCCGACGCTATTTTTCGCTCCCCTTCACAAACTTCTACCCGAACAAGATCTTGTTTGTCAACTGCTGTTACATATTGTTTAGTTTTCCTAGTTGGAACAGTTGTGTTTCGTAAAATTAGTGGACTCATCGTTTGATCATGTTTTATGATACCCAGTGTCAGTGGCGTCACATCACTCAGTTTAAGCTGTTTTATGAGGTCCGAAGTATTCTTGGAAAGCATTTCAGCGTAAATGGTTGCTCCAAACGCAACAGCCTCATCTGGATGGATCGATTGACTTAGCTGCTTGCCATTGAAAAATTCGGAGAGCAGCTTCTGAATCTTCGGAATTCGAGTGGATCCACCTACTAATACAACATCATCTATCTGAAAACAAACATGTTTCATTTACACCATCAATTTATGACACACCTCGGTCTTGTCAAACCCGGACTGATTGAGAGCATCCTTAACTATGTCTAATGTCCGGTTGAACATCTCCTCACACAACCCTTCGAACCTAGTTCGATTGATACTTTTACAATAATCCTTCTTGTTGATAAAAGTTTCTAATGATATTGTTGTGTCAGTTTCAAATGACAAATTCCGTTTTGCCAGTTCGCATGCAGTTTTTAATCGTCGAAGTGCACGAGGATCGCTTTTCACATCAACTTTGCAAGTTCTCATGACATCTTTCGCAAAATACTCCACCAATTGATTATCAAAGTCTTCACCGCCAAGGTTTACATCACCGGATGTCGACTTCACAGTGAATTGACCGTTATCAATGACTAATATGGTGACATCAAATGTGCCACCACCCAAATCATACACCAATATATTCTTCTTCCCCTCTTTCTTTTGCTCGAATCCATATGCGATTGCAGCAGCAGTTGGCTCATTCAATATTCCAATCACATTGAATCCAGCTATCCTACCAGCATCCTTAGTCGCCTGTCGTTGTGAATCATTGAAATATGCTGGAACTGTAATTACAGCGTTCTGAAAACTACAGTATATTGAGGTATGGATAGTATAGTATACCTGTACAGTATATCCTAGATACGTTTCTACAGTGTCTTTAATATTGGCAAGGATCATTGCTGATATTTGTTCAGGTGCAAACGTTCTTGTTTCCTTCTGATATTCAACTTCCAACATTGGATTGTTATCATTTCCACAAACAACTTTGTGAGGCCAATGTTTCAAATTTTTTTGAACACCTGGTTTATCGAATTTCTGTCCGATGAGTCTTTTCACATCTTGAAATTTCACAGGTATGATTTGAAAAAAAATGAAACTAACTTGACACTGAATTCACCGGATTCAAATTCGCTTGCTTCTTTGCTGCATCTCCAATCAACCTAACTTCATCATTGAATGATACCAAAGATGGTGTTGTTCGATTACCATGTCCATTTGCAATAATGTCGACTTTATCGTTTTTGAATATACCAACCACCGAATACGTTGTTCCTAAGTCTATGCCAACCGCTTTGATAGTCATATATCCCTGGAAATCGTGGGATTAAATGAGCAAAGTTAGCAACTATCAAAGATGGTACCTAGCAAAACCAAATCAGTGTTAACAAATAGTTGTAAACATGAGCACATAACGCCCGCGAAACTCAGAAAGGCAAAATGGAGTTTTCTACTGATTATAACATTGATAAGGACATTGATTGTTTCTCGAATTTAATTTTCAATTGCATGTTGGAATCAAGTATGGCATACAACACTATTGCAATCGATAACAAACTCGCGTGTCGGAGTGTTCAAAAATGGTTGCTTCGAAACCAATGAGTTAAAATAAACACGTTCATTTATCACCATAATAATCACAAACAATTATAATTCTTCTCCGATAACACTCTCCAAGCACCTGCATTGCTCCTTGAATAGTCGATACTTTTCATCCAAATCCTTTTTCGATGCGTTTTTCGCCTTATTTTCAAACCAGTCAGATGTGGATGATTGAGCATTCATAACACTCATCTTTTGTGCAGGACTGATTCGCATCATTGTCTAAAAATTTTTTAAATCAGTAGATTCAAAATAGAGTTGACACAAACCATTTCATCATCAAGATGATACATAATATCATCCAACAAATTCTCCAGTCTATCTCTTGAGTGTGCTGTCTCGGTTTGAAGCATCTCACGAGCTTTGTACATTTGTTCATCGGCTATCATTTTATCGATTTGAGCATTTGATAATCTCCCTTTCTTCTGATCAATTTTGGTACCGTTTCGACTTCCATTTTTCGTATTGACGGCGGTGACATTCAAAATTCCATCAACATCAATTTCAAACGTTACATCTATTGTCGGGACACCTTCGAGAGCTCTCTCGATTCCTGACAAGTCAAACCTTCCAAGGAAGTTGTTTTCAGCTGCAATTATATTTTCGCCTTCGAACACGTTTATCGTAACTTCTTCTTGATAGTCAGATGAGGTTGTGTATCTTTCTGTTTCTCTGATTGGCACAGTCGTGTTTCTTTCAATTATTTTACTCATATATTTTCCCTGAATTTTAACGCCTAGTGACAATGGTGTTACATCACTGAGTTTGAGTTGTCTGATACTGCTTGATGTATTCTTGGATAGCATTTCAGCGTAAATAGTTGCTCCAAACGCGACCGCCTCATCTGGATGTATTGATTGACTAAGTTGCTTGCCGTTGAAAAACTCGGAGAGCAGCTTCTGAATCTTCGGAATTCGAGTGGATCCACCTACTAGTACAACATCATCTATCTGAAAGCTTCTACATAACTCCTCTATATGTATGGGTTTTAGCGTGATACCTTACCTGATTCTTACTAAGTCCTGATTCATTAAGTGCGTCCTTAACCGTCTCCAATGTTCTACTAAACATCTCGTCACACAATCCTTCAAACCTAGTTCGATTGATACTTTTACAATAATCTTTCTTGTTGATAAAAGCTTCTAATGATATCGTTGTGTCTGTCTCAAATGACAAATTCCGTTTCGCCTTTTCACAAGCTGTTCGTAAATTTCTAAGTGCACGAGGATCATGCTTCACATCAACTTTGAAAGTCTTCATAACATCTTTTGCAAAATGCTCCACCAATTGATTATCAAAGTCTTCACCGCCAAGGTGTACGTCACCGGATGTCGATTTCACAGTGAATTGTCCGTTATCAATGACTAACACTGTGACATCAAATGTGCCACCACCCAAATCATACACCAATATATTCCTTCTCCCTTCGTTTATTTTGTCGAATCCATATGCGATTGCAGCGGCAGTTGGTTCATTCAATACTCCAAGTACATTGAATCCTGCTATTTTTCCAGCATCCTTGGTTGCCTGTCGTTGTGAATCATTAAAATATGCTGGTACCGTGATGACAGCGTTCTGAAACAAATAGATTGGGAAAAAATATGGCAGTCATAAATACCTTTACAGTGTACCCGAGAAACTTCTCAACTGATTCTTTAATATTCCCAAGTATCATTGCGGATATTTGTTCAGGTGCAAAAGTTCTTGTTTCTTTCTGATATTCAACTTCCAACATTGGATTATTATCGTTTCCGCAAACAACTTTGTGAGGCCAGTGTTTCATATCTTTTTGAACACCAGAGCTATCGAACTTCTGGCCGATAAGTCTTTTTACATCTTCAAACTCTATAAGTATAATATAAAACAATGCAAAACTCACTAGAAACAGAATTCACTGGGTTCAAATTTGATTGATTCTTTGCTGCATCACCAATCAATCGTTCTTCATCTTTGAATGTAACAAAAGATGGTGTAGTTCGATTACCATGTCCATTCGCGATGATTTCGACTTTATCGTTTTTGAATATTCCAACAACTGAATATGTAGTCCCTAAGTCGATTCCAACTGCTGTGATCTTATGCATTCAACTGAAGAAAATTAGTATTAGCAACTTTTTTTTCAAAATTTTTTATCAGTGAATTACAAGTGAAGCACAGGGAAGTCAAGCAAAAAATGTTTGTTTATTGAGAAAGGTACGAACTATGTTTTAGGGTTTATGGGGCATTGATATCTTCGTGGACCATGATGGAGACGAAAATTATAAAGTTAATTGAAATACCGTGTCAAAAATTCTGCAAAATGGTATGCTCGATTAGTAATTCGCTATTGCCCAGCTCAAAACGATTCATCGGGAACTTTGACATAACTGGTACAGTTTTATTGGAATAGTGGTAAAAAAACAATGAGTGATATGAAACTGAACATACACTGTTAAAATACTAGAGAAGAGACCAAACGTTTACGGGTTTTTGGCTTCTTCCTTCCCAGTAATGACACTGATAAGAATTACACTCTCGTTGTCGACCTTCACTATTGCATACTTCTTATTATGTCAACTACAATTGGAATCGATCTAGGGACAACAAATTCCCGAGTTGGTGTATTCAGAAATGGAGGCTTTGAAATTATCGAGAACAATTATGGATACCGGTTTACACCATCTATTGTGGCAATCAATGATAATCGTGGTTTGGTTGGTGATGCAGCCAAGAATCAGATGACCATGAATCCAGAAAGTACTATTGTTAGTGAGTTGCAACAAGATTATTTCTCAACTTGGTAACTGTTTAGATATCAAGAGACTGACTGATTATACTAGAATGGAACAGTATACGACAATGCTTCTAGAATACTTGAAAAGAATTGCGGAAACTTATATTGGGAGCTCGATTGGAGTAGGATCATAAGCCTTTACTGAAAAAATATCACTTTTCATAGAATGTCGTGATCACTGTGCCGTCAACTTTTAATGATTACCAGCGCCAAGCAACCAAGGATGCTGGAAATGAAACTGGATTCAATGATGTTGAACTATTGGATGAACCAACAGCTGCTGCAATTGCATATAGTATGGATCAGAAGATGGAGGATAAGAAGACAATAATGGTGTATAACTTTGGAAGTGGAAATCTAGATGTTAGTATATTCACTATTCGTAACAAAGAAGCTCAAACGGTAGCAATTTCTGGAGATGGTCATCTCGGAGGTAATGATTTCAATGCAAAGCTAGAAGAGTTTTTGGCGAAGGATATATTGAGGACTTGCAGTCTGGACATCAGAAAGAGTCCAAGATCATTATGCCATTTGCGAGAAGCGTGCGAAAACGCGAAAAAGAGATTGTCGTTTGAAACTAATACAACGATTACTGTAGAAGAGTTGAATAATGGAGGAGATTATACCAAAAGGATCAACTTGTCTAGATTTGAGAGCTTGTGTTGTGACTTGTTCGATAGAGTGTTGATACCAGTGGAGAAGGTTCTGGCCCAAGCTAACATGGAGAAACGTGAAGTGAGCCAGCCTGTCAATCTTTGATTACATCTATTTATGGTTTCAGATTGATGAAGTATTACTTGTCGGTGGTTCGACAAGGATTCCGAAACTTCAAAAAATTCTATCTGAATTTTTCGATGGAAAGGTGTTGTCAAAATCCGTTGACACCGATGAAGCGGTGATTCGTGGAGCAGCAATTTATGCATCTCAGCTCGATACGCAAACGTTCACATGCATTGAAATTCAAGAGACTGATATTCCCTCATTAGCCAAAACACAGTCACAATTTGGAATTTGGGAAACTATCTGTAACAAGTTTAGATCATTTTTGCGGTGGAAAAAGTAATCAATCTAACTATATTTTCTATATTATGTGTCTCAATAAAACTTCATTATTTCTTGATAAACTGGAATCCTGGATAATTCACTGATTGTGAATGGAAAGTTTTATGTTTTAAAAAATGAGAATCGAAAGCAGGAAAACAATGAGGTATTTAACAGGATGCTATAAAAATGTGCATCTGTAAACAATCACAATGAAAAGAGAAGAGAGGCGATGCATGCTTACTTATGACTGCACTGATAAGAATCACTCTCCCATTTTCAACCTCATACATTTCCTATTTCTTTCTTTCTACAGATTCATGCATATTATTGGTATCGATCTAGGGACAACAAACTCGCGTGTTGGTGTATTCCGGAATGGAAATTTCGAAATTATCGAGAACAATTATGGATATCGAGTGACACCATCAATTGTGGCATTCAATGAGAATGGTATATTGGTTGGTGATGCAGCCAAGAATCAGATGATGGTAAACCTAAAGAACACAATAGTCAGTAAGTTGTAAAATTATAACAAATGTTCATTCAAAGATTTTTTGAGATAGCAAAAGGCTTGTTGGACAAAACTACACAAGCGAAATGAAGCAGTGTCCATACGAAGTAGCGTGTTCTGACGGACATCGACCAGAAGTTGAAGTGATGTTGAAAGAAAAACGCAAACTATTTGCGGTTGAAGAAATCACATCAATGATTCTAGCAAACATGAAGAAGATTGCGGAAAAACATCTTGGAGGTTCGGTTGAAGTAAGATTTTTATGATTTGCGACTGGCTTACAAACGTGAATCTTTTCAGAATGCAGTAATTACTGTACCAGCATCGTTCAACGATTCGCAACGTATAGCAACCAAGGATGCTGCACAAATAGCCGGATTCAAAAAAACTCACTTGTTGAATGATACAACTGCTGCTGCATGTGCATATGGTATCGACTTATCACCGAAGGAAAGACGAAATATATTGGTTTACAATTTCGGGAGTGGAACTATTGGTGTTTCTATTGTGACTATCGATGACAATTTTTTTCATGTGAAATCTACAGCAGGTGATGTACACCTTGGTGGAAATGACTTTGATGAGAAACTTGTCAACTATTTTGTGAAAGATATCATGCGTAGTCACAAACAAGATATTAGCAATAATCCTCGTGTACTTTGTCGTCTACGTATTGCGTGCGAAAAGGCGAAGAACAAACTTTCATTCGAAACTGAGACAACGATATCGATAGAGCTGATGGACGGAAAAGAATACACTAAAAGGATAAACTTAGCTCGATTTGAAAGTTTATGTCAGGATCTATTCGGGAGGACGATGTGGCCGGTCAAACAAGCTCTTGCCGCAGCTAATATGGTGACATCTAAAGTAAGACAATTATGTAGCCTAAAGATTCATAATGTCTGCAGATTGATGATGTAATAATTGTCGGTGGCTCATCAAGAATGCCGAAATTTCAGAAATTGCTCTCTGATTTTTTTGGGGGAAAGATACTGTCGAAGTCAGTTGATACGGATGAGGCTGTTCTTCGCGGTGCCGCAATTCTAGCCGGACTTCGGAATGATGATGCCTCTCCAGTGAAAACTTGTGAAATTGCTTCTTTCTCAGTTGCAATTCGTGAAGTTGTGCCTGGTGTCTGGACAGATGTTATATATGAGAATGACATCATTCCGTTCACGAGTTTTCATTACCACTCAGCGAATGTATCTAAAAGAGACGAAGTTCACTTCGAAGTATGGAAACAAGTGCGAAGCAAATCATCAGAAACAGGCTTTATTTGTCACTGTGTTGGTGTGATAATATTGAAAAGTCAAGAGGCCTGGTCACGCCTAGAAGCATTTAAGCTCGAATTTGCTGTGGATTCTGACCGAATTTTGAGAATAAATGCTTTCAATCGAAACACAGGAGAGAAAATGATTGTCGAGAATAATAGAATGATTGACAGAGTAGATAAACGCCGTAAAGAAGATATCGCTTTGAAAGAGAGTTTGGCTGCAAAGAAAAAACTGGAATCACTGATGGACGAATGTACAAGAGCACTGAACGAAGAAAAGGTTTTAGGAAAACAAAGTTGTAACTAATCGAAAAAATTTCACAGATTTCACCAAGAGCAAGTTCCTTTTCTATTGCACTCCTCAGATCAGGGCTAAGTTGTACCACATCCTCGTACCAAAAACAGACAAACGCAACCAGAGAAGCATACGAGGCAATGTACAAGATACTAGCTAAAGATTTTCACAATTTCAAACGAAGTCAGGAAGAGACTAATGTATCGAAATTGAATTTGTATAATGAAACGAGATTATGATTGAATTATTTATGCTTATTGTTCACAATCAAGAGTTTGAACTCTGTTTACTTACTTCTGCAGCTTAACTGATAACAATATTCGTCTAAACACTCCTATTTGAGAGATTGACGTTTTGATTGCTAATGATAAGATTGTTTTGTTGTTGTAAAATACTTTCTATTTTTTATCAATCATTATCATATCTCACCAGACCAACATTACATTTTATTTTGCACAGGGGTATTTCAATAAATCAGAACTATGCTGTCGCAAGCGGTTGGTATCGATTTAGGAACGACCAATTCATGTGTGACATTTTTCAAAAATGGCAAAGTTGAAATAATTGAAAACAAGGGAAATCGAATCACACCATCGGTGGTGGCAGTCACTGATGGAGAACGACTAGTTGGAGAAGCGGCAACAAATCAGTTTGCGATGAATCCAAGGAATACTGTATTTAGTAAGGCATTACCGTAACAAACAGTATGATAGACAATTTTTCAGACATAAAAAGACTTATCGGTCAGAAGTATAATGATCCGAAAGTTCAAGAAGATATCACACAATTGTCATATAATGTTGTTGATTCACCTTCTGGTAGGGCAATGGTTGAAGTTGAATATAAGAAGGAACGGAAGAGGTTTACACCGGAGGAGATATCAGCGATGATATTGGCGGATTTGAAGAAAACTGCGGAGAATGTGATAGGTGAAGTTAAGGTATGTATTTGCTTTTTTTTTTGACTATGTATTCTATACATGCCAAACAAACGGCGATGAACAGACAAAATGCGCCCCTGAGTCTCTATAAGATTTCGCAGCTCGGGTACTGTATTCACCTTGGAGATAGTTTTTGGAAGCGCGAAAACGCGTCGAGAGAAAATTGCTTTATTCGTTTCCGTAGTTTTGGTTATATACTAAAGTTTTACTGCTTCAATATGATTTTTAAAATTTAAAACTTACCTGGATTTCTGATAACACCAACTAATAAATAAGACGTGTATTCAACACCTTATCAGCCTACTACTTGATAGAGATAATATAAAATATAATTAAGTTTTCAGAGCGCTGTTATCACTGTCCCCGCATACTTCAACGACTCCCAGCGTCAAGCCACCAAGGATGCCGGTACAATTGCTGGATTCAATGTGCTCAGCGTGATAAATGAGCCAACTGCTGCTGCGATTGCATATGGTCTTGAATTAAATAATCGGGAGAAGAAGAGCATATTGGTGTATGATTTGGGTGGTGGCACATTTGATGTAACTATATTGGAAATCGAGGGAAGTATATTTGAAGTGAAGTCAACATCTGGAGATGTTCATCTTGGAGGTGAAGACTTTGATAATCGAATGGTTGATTATTTGGCGAAGGATATCAAGCATACTTATGATAAGGATATCAAAATGGATCCGAGGGCACTAAGAAGGTTGCGAACAGCATGTGAAAAGGCGAAGACGAGATTGTCATTTGAATCAAGAACAGATATTTCGTTAGAGGCACTTTTCGACGGAATAGACTATAAGAAGAGTATCGATAGTACTCGATTTGAATCTCTCTGTCAAGATTTATTCGAGAAAACTTTGGAGACAGTTCAAGATGCTCTAAATGGCGCTAAGAAGGATAAGGCAGAAGTAAGCAAGTTATTGACGAACTAAGTTATTTTATGATATCAGATCGATGAAGTAGTACTAGTTGGTGGCTCAACTCGAATTCCGAAAATCCAACAACTCATATCCAACTTCTTCAATGGAAAACATCTATCAAGAGCAATAAATCCCGATGAAGCCGTGGCGATCGGTGCCGGATATTGTGCAGCGATTCTGAATGGTTATCAACATGAATGTCTTCGAGAGGTCAAGTTCGAGGATGTTGCTCCCTTATCACTTGGCACTGATATCATTGGTGATATCATGTCAACTATCATTGAGAGGAATACAAAGATACCAACAAAGAAGTCACATATGTATACTACGACAAGAGATGATCAGACTATGGCAAATATTCGGGTTTATGAAGGTCAACGAGCTAAAGCATCGGAAAATAATCTGCTTGGATCGTTTCCTTTGAATGGAATATTACCTGCTCTGCGAGGTGTTCCAGAAATTGAAGTGACTTTTGAAATTGATACCAATGGTATTCTGAATGTATCCGCTATTGATACATCAACTGGAAGTCATAATAAATTGGTGATAAAAAATGAGGCAGGTCGATTGACAAAAGAAGATATTGATCGAATGATAGCTGGTGAGGAAAGATACAAGACATTTGATATGGATTTTGTGGAAAGAGCACAAGCGAGGAATGAGCTGATGTTTTTGATACATGATGTTAAAAGAGCTGCTAATGATACAGAGGTTTGTGATATCATATCAATAGTTTATCAGTTGATATTCAGATTGCAAAACGGACAACACCCACACAGCGGCGATATTTGGAAGAAGCTCTACGAGAGGCTGAAGACTGGTTTAAGAATAATACGACTGCAACGAAAAGTAAATATAATGTATATATTGATGATCTCAAAATGGCATTTGAGAAGTTTAATATTAATAAGGAGTCGAATGATATTAATTGTGTAGATTGAAACTTTTGTATGTATATACTTCATTCATAAAATAAAGATCTGTTTATAAGAGAGTGTCTAGCCGAGAGTATTTTAGAACTGCTTCTCTAGATTTTTTCTGTTTCTGAAAACCGAGAAAAATCAATGATGATATTGCCTATTATTACCAATCATTTAAACAATTCTTCTATTGTTATCAAAGGACAAGATCATTTCTAATCAACATTATCTGTACATATTATCAGCTTTGTTATCAATATGAAACTTCTCAAACACCATATTTAGATCGTAGCTTGGTCGGAATAAATCTGAAAAATGGCTGATTTTTTTTTTGAAAAACTAAATTGGAAATCAGACTACGAGAAAAAATGTTCTACGAATTGCTATTTTTCTAATGATAGGAACGTATTTCAAGTTGTCAACTTCAAAAAATTTGGTTCTCCAAATTTCCATGTTTCTCAAAACGGTGATATTTTTTAATCAGAATGATATCATCATCGTCAGTATAGTATATTCCAATACTTTATTCTTTGTTAATCAACATTATTTATACTATCACATTTGTTATCAATATCAAGCTTCTCAAGAGCAATATTCAGATCTTCATAGTATACATTGAACTTCTTCTTTGCCACATTTTTGTTTTTCTCAAGCCACTCCTCTGTTTCCAATAGCACGTTTTCCAGCTCTTTTTTATGAGCAACATCGAGATTCTGAAATTTATAGTTTAAACCTATCCCAGTAACTAATTATATGTACCTTCTCATCCATCAATACTCGTTTGACATCATGTATCAAAAACACCAACCTATTCCTTGCTTCCATCTTCTCCACATACTCCCCATCAATTGTCTTATACCTTTCCCCATCCATTATCATTTGCCTTATCTCTTCCTCACTCAATCTTCCATTATCATTCCTTATCACCACTCCAGTCTCCTTTCCAGTCGACATCTCAACAGCCGATGCATTCAATATTCCATCCTCATCTATTTCAAATGTCACCGCAATTTTTGGAATTCCTCGTGGAGCCGGCTCAATTCCTTCCAGCTCAAAAGTTCCCAACAAATGATTCTCATCAGCTTTCAATCGTTGACCCTCATAGACTTTGAAAGCGACTCTCCGCTGATAATCACTGATAGTGGTATGAATCACCGTCTTTTTCGTTGGTATCCTTGTATTTCGTTCAATGATAACAGCCATGATATCACCAAGTACTCGAGTACCAAGTGATAATGGTGCGACATCATGTAATACAATATTTTGGGTGGATGTATCACCATCCAAGATGGCGGCTCGAATTGCTGCACCATTCGCCACTGCCTCATCTGGATTGATCGACTCGGACAGTTTCTTTCCATCAAAAAACTCGGACAGAAGTTGTCGGACCTTTGGGATTCTGGTGGACCCTCCGACTAGGACAATATCATTTATCTGAAATATTTTGATAAAAATAGTCAAACTGTGAATAGGTTTACCTCCATCTTATCCATTCTGGCACTACTCAATGCATCCTCAACTTGTGTCAATGTACCTTCAAACAAGTCAATACAAAGGGTCTCAAGTCGGGTCCGATTCAGAATTGATATGAAATTGATATCATCTATCAGTGCTTCCAACTCAATCCTCGACTCAGTTTCGAATGATAACATTCTTTTCGTTTTTTCACAAGCTGTTCGAAGTCGACGCATGGCCCGCGGATCCGTCTTGATATCCTTCTTATGTCTTTTGCTGATCTCATCCACAAAATAGTCAACCACACGATTATCAAAATCTTCACCACCTAGATTCACATTCCCTGATGTTGATTTAACATCGAAATTGCCATTATCAACTGATAATATAGTGACATCAAATGTGCCACCACCCAAATCATACACCAATATATTCTTCCTTCCTTCTGGTTGTTGATCCATTCCATATGCTATCGCAGCTGCTGTTGGCTCATTGAGCACTGTAATTTTCTGGAATCCCGCGATTTTTCCAGCATCCTTGGTCGCCTGTCGTTGTGAATCGTTGAAATAGGCTGGAACTGTGATGACAGCGTTCTGAAATTCCACGTGCTCATTGATCACTATAACAGTAAAGACCCACCTTTACCGGATAACCCAAATACTTCTCCGCAGTCTTTTTCAACTCTGTCAGTATCATCCCAGATATCTCTTCCGGTGTCAGTTGCTTCAGTTCATTCCTATATTCAACCTCAACAATCGCCCTTCCAGATGGTCCTTCAACCACTTTATACGACAAATATTGGATATCTTCTTGAACTTCATTATCCAAAAACTTCTGACCCATAAGTCGCTTCACATCTGAAAACTTATCTAATATCAGTCACAAACCAATAAACTCACTAAATATAGTATTCTTGGCATTCATCATACTCTGATCCTTCGCCGTCTTTCCCACCAATCTCACCTCATCAGTGAATGCCACCACAGATGGTGTGATACGGTCACCCTGATTATTTGGGATTATTTCAACTTTTCCATTTAGGAATATTGCCACACATGAGTTAGTAGTGCCTAGGTCGATTCCAATAGTTGTCATTTGTGTATGTGAAAAGTGTGTAAACGAAGAAAAAAGAAGGGGAAAAAGTGATTCCTTATCAGCAAAAAAATTTTACACGAGTGAGAAACATAAAATATTGATCTTTACGTAGAAAAACGTTTTATTCTTTCAAACATGCTCAACTATAGGTTTAGCTCCATCTCTGAACAACTCAAAAAGTTCATCATATTTCTTCTCATACACCTCCATCTTCTCCTTCTGATGCTTCTCATACCATAATATCAACACATCCATCTTTCTACACCTCTCATCCTTTAACCTAAATGTAGCCTGTAACAAATCAAATCCTTCCAGTCATCTGCTAAACCTAACCGTCATTCCTTCCATTCCTTTCTTAACCTCTTTGATAAGATTCTCCAGTTTCCTCTTTGCATCACTCTGATCTAACTTTTGTACAATTTTCCTGATATCATTCTCTTTCAATCCCTTGATACAATTGGCAACAACTAATTCCTTATTTGTCTTGATATTTTTGGCAGTGATACTCCCTAGTATCCCATCTTCATCAATTTCAACATCAACCGAAATCGATTCCATCTTTGCCTTCGATGAGGATCCTTTATGTGTCAACACTGCGATACACTGATCTTCTCTCAATATTTTGATTTCCATCTTTGATAGATTCGTGAGCTTCGCCTCAAACTTTTTTGTCGCTTTTATCGGTATCGACATATTCCTCTCAATGATTGTGCCCTTATCACTCCCATTTAGCTGATAACTGATATCATAAGAAGTGACATCTTCCACTATCAGATCCTCAGTTGCTCCGGCTCGAATTGCTGCTCCCCTCACAACCGCTTCATCTGTATCAACTGATTTCGACAGTATCTTCCCACCAAAATAGTTGGAAATCAACTTCCGAAGCTTTGGAATTCTTGTTGATCCACCGACTAGTATCACATCATCTATCTAGAATCCCTTATTATTTGATACCCTATATCAGCCCCCTTACCTCACTTCTATCCATCTTAGCATCCTTTAGCACCTGCTCAACCGGCTTCATCGCTTTGTCGACAAGATCCTGACACAAGGTCTCAAATCTAGATAGGTTTAGCTTCATCTTGTAGTCCTGTCCATCTATCAACTCCTCCACAATTACAACTGTTTCCGTGGTGAACGACAGTCTCTTCTTTGCATTTTCACACGCTGATCGTAACTGGCACATATCTCGAGGATATTTTCTGATATCCCTATTATAGGTACGCTTGATATCATATATACAGTAATCCACCAATCTTTCATCAAAATCCAATCCACCTAACTGATCATCTCCCGCTGTAGCAACCACATGATACACTCTATTATGTATGGTTAATATGGTGACATCTAGACATCCACCACCAAGAGTGAACACCATAATCTTCTTGAGCTGATCAGGCTGATCAGGTATATCAGCACCATATGCAATCGCAGCAGCAGTCGGCTCATTCAACAATCTAACTTTCTTGAATCCAGCTATCCTTCCAGCATCCTTGACGACTTGCCGTTGAATATCATTGAAAGATGCGGGTACTGTAATTACAGTATGCTGAAATAGTCTCAAAATTTTTGACTATTGAAAATTGTATATACTTCAACTTGGCTCTTGAGATAGTGCTCCGAATTTTTTTTCAACTCGACTAAAAGTGTCGCTGTGATTTCTTCGTTGATTGTTCCTTTCGCTGATTTTGAGACATTTCGGCCGATACAGCGCTTGATATCTGAGATTCTAATTCTTATCAATGATTTATCATCAGTGAGCCTTATCATTATCAGTTACTGCAAGTGTGCTCTATCGCAATATTTCAAAAAATTAGGCCACTTGTAGCATTTTCAAGCTCAGAATCCGACTTTTAAAAAAACATATTATAGATTTATGCATAGAATTCTATGCCTAAAACTAACTTTTTTCATAGAATCCTTAGATGTCGGGTGTAGAATCCAGATTCTATGCATAGATTTTTTAAAGACTTTTTTTTACATAGATCTATGCATACAAATGCAACTTCAGAATCAACAACTTAGATACTCCTGAATTGCATAGATTCTATGAAACAGTAATCTCCTAGTTCTATGCACAGAATGCACATAAGTCATAAATTCTCTTCCGGATCTATGCATAGAACTTGAGAGTTTTGCATAGAATCAAGAAATTTCGTCAAATAGTTTTCAGATTCTATGCATAGATTTTTTCGTGTATATGAAACTTGGATATATACGGAAAGACAGGGTTTAGTTTTCACCAAAACTGGGAAAGTCCTCATTTTAGCTGAAATTTTAGCCGTGGCCTAACTTTTATAGCCTAACTTACTAACTACAGTATTCTCCAAATTCATCGCCATCTGATTCATTGCTTCTTCACCAACCAACCGATAATCATCACAAAAAGCAACGATAGAAGGTGTCACTCGACCACCATTACTATTCGGAATAATTTCAAAGTTGCCATTTCTGAATACACCAACACGCGAGTTAGTTGTGCCTAGATCGATACCAATTGTTGGCATGCCTAGTGTAGAAATGATTGTATACAACACGAAAAAGCTCTTATCAGTTGATAACGGCTCGTGTCTTCCGTTGCTTCATTTCCAATTGGGAAACTCTTTTTTTCTCTAAACATCTTTTTTTTTTTTGCAGTTTTTGCTTTTTGAAAGAGCGATTTTTAATATTTTTTTTTCAAATTTTTGGCGTAAAATTTCAGTGTTGTGATTCTTGTATATTGTGCAAAATGTCGTGAATGTGTTTGCACAATATGCATTCTATCTGACGACAATTGTGTAATTGTACCCTGCAACTCGGCAAACTAATGTAGTGTCGTCAGGTAAAATGCACACAGTGTAAACACACTGACGACATTTGGCACAAACAACTGCGTCAAAAAATAATTTTCAAATTTTTTCAGTGAATGACAATCAAAGCAGTTGGAATCGACTTGGGTACAACATTCTCAGTTGTTGGAATATTCAAAAATGGAAAAGTTGATATTATCGCGAATAATCATGGTAATAGAATCACCCGATCACTCGTAACATTCAACGGGGAGCGTCGGTTGATTGGTGATACGGCGTATGAGCAGATTAATGCGGATCCGGTGAATTCTATCACAAGTTAGTTTTTTATCAGTCCATTATTTTATCAAATGCGCTCCATTGCTAAAGTTGAAGTAGTTAGGCCATAACTGTCAGAAAGTTAGGCCATGGCTGAAATTCAAGCCAAAATGAGCTTTTTCCTAGGTTTTTCGGAAAATTTTGCATAAATTCAATTCTCATAAACACGAAAGTGTCTATGCATAGAATCTGAAAACTGTTCGATGAAATTTCCTTCGATTCTATGCAGCAAGCTCAAGTTCTATGCATAGAACCGGAAGAGTATTTATGACTTATGTGCATTCTATGCATAGAACTAGGACTGAACAGATTACTGTTACATAGGTTCTATGCAACACATGAGCATTTGAGTTGTAGATTTTGAGACCGAATAGAATTTCTAAGCTTATTTCTATGAATTAAAATATCGGTTTCTAAACTTTTATGAAAGAAAGCTATGCATAGAATCTAGATTCTACACCTGAAATTTGAGGATTCTATGAAAAATGTTACAGTTTTATGCATTAGATTTAAGAATTCTATGCATAGAACTTGGAATGTATAGATTACTGTTTCATAAGTTCTATCCAACCCAGGATAATCTGGGTTGTAGATTCTGTGACAGAATATGCATAGATCTATGAAATAAATTGTATATTTCTAAAATCTTATGAAAGAAATCTCTGCATAGAATCTGAATTCCACATCTGAAATTTTCGAGGATTCTATGAAAAAAGTTACAGTTCTATGCAAATATTTGGGAATTTATGATCGATTCTATGCATAGAATTTTGTGCACTAGGCAGGCTGCTCGATCGACAATATCTCATAATGAAAAGCCTCTGTCCTATAAGTGATTATCACTGATCACTGATAAAGATGTCTTTCAGATGTAAAACGTCTTATGGGACAAAAATACAATAATCCAAGTGTCCAGAAAGATATCAAAGAATGGCCATATAAGACAATATGTGAAAATGGGAATACACCAATGATACAGGTAGAATATCAGGGGGAACAATTGGTGTTTGCACCGGAGCAAATATCAGCGATGATACTGAGTGATATCAAGGAGACTGTTGAGACGTATCTCGGGTATACTGTAGAGGTATACTGTACCGTCTTTCTCTTGATATACTGTATTTTTCAGAACGCTGTAATCACAGTACCAGCATATTTCAATGATTCACAACGGCAAGCAACCAAGGATGCTGGAGTGATAGCTGGATTCAATGTGATTGGAATATTGAATGAGCCGACTGCTGCTGCAATCGCATATGGATTCGATAAACGAGATGAAGGAAAGAAGAATATATTGGTGTATGATTTGGGTGGTGGCACATTTGATGTCACCATTTTGACAATGGACAATGGTGTGTTTGAAGTGAAGGCGACATCTGGTGATGTCCATCTTGGTGGTGAAGACTTTGATAATCAATTGGTGGAGTATTTTGCGAAGGATATAGAGATCAGTCATCGATTTGATGTGAGGAAGGATCCGAGGGCGTTGAGACGGTTGAGGACAGCTTGTGAGAAGGCGAAGAGGAGATTATCGTTTGCAACTAGTGCAACAGTGGTACTGGAATCCCTGGGTCCGAGTAAAAAGGATTATAAGAAGGATATCAATCAAGATCGATTTGAGAAGTTGTGTGGTGAGATGTTTAGACGAACCCTGGAGCCGGTGCAGGATGCTCTAAGACAGTCTAAAATGGGAAAACATGAGATAGATGATGTGGTGTTGGTTGGTGGATCCACCACCATCCCGAAGATCAAGAGTCTTCTATCTGACTTTTTCGATGGGAAGCGACTATCACAATCAATAAACCCGGATGAAGCGGTTGCTAACGGAGCAACAATCTACGCAGCCATGTTATCAGGTGATAAGTCGGAAGTGATAAGAGAGCTGAGGTTGAGTGATGTGACACCTTTGTCACTTGGTGTTGAAACGAGGGGGAAGGTGATGAACACTCTGATACAACGGAATACCACTATCCCAACGAAGCATACCATGGAATTTACAACGACTGAGGATGAGCAGCCATCCGTCTGGATTACTGTATGTGAGGGTGAGCAGGCGGATAGTAAGGAGAACAATTTCTTGGGAAAGTTCTTCCTGACAGGGATACAGATCGCACCACAAGGTGTACCAAGGATCGATGTCACTTTGGGAATTAATATCGATGGAATATTGGAAGTGACAGCTGTGGATAGGGTGAATGGAAGTCAAGGTGGTATCAGGATTGATCAGATGAAGGGAAGATTGTCGAAGGAGCAGATACGGCGGATGATCGAGGAGGAGGATAGGTTTAGAGCCAGGGAGTTGAGGAAGGTGGAGACGGCAAATGCGAGGGATAGATTGGGGAACTTGTTGTTTGATATGAGAGCGGAGATTGAGGATAAGAAGGTTTGTCTTATTGGGTATATTCATATTTTGGAAAGTTGCAGAAGATGTCAAAACTCAACCCTACCCAAAAGACAGTGATAATGAACAGACATGAAATCACTGATAAATGGTATCAACGGAATGGTGATAGTGCGACAAAGGAGGATCTAGATGATCAATATGAGCAGTATCGAGCGGCATGTTTGGATTTTGCGAGTGCAATTGGTGAACGATTGATATTTTTGTGACCGGAAAAAAGTAAAGGATTCAAAATTTATCATCCAACTTTTGATTGAAAATGGAAAATTCATGGGATAGCTTGATATAATCAGCCTCGGATACTGTAGCTTTGGCGATGGCTAGACTCTTCTTCAACCGGTTTATTTGCATATTAGTTGATCTTGACAGAATCTGAAACTTGTTGATCACTGATAATGATAGATACCGTACCTTCTTATCACTGAGTGATTGCTCGACATCTCTGATAAGCTGCTTGTTTTTCAAGTTTTTCTTATCAACCACATCTTTTGATATCTGATTCTCATCAGCAGCTATCATTTTATCAATATCAGCCTGATCTAGACCACTTTTCCAGACAATTTTCCCGGTTCCTTCAAGCACCTTGAGAATTCCTTCTCCATCCATCTCAAAGGATAGGTCAACTCCTTCCATGTTAGGTTTAGCAGGTGGTAGGATAAACGAGCCAATCACCTCCTTCCCCTCATAGATATTCAACTTGATACATCTATCCATCTCCAACTTTTGTCTTTTGGTCACCTTCACCGGGATCCTACTATTCCTTATGATCAGTGTCTCAACACCCCCTCCAGCTTCACCAACACCAATGGCGAATGGTGTGACGCCCAAAACACGAATAGTTGGTGCATTATCAGCTAGACTTGCCGCATAGATGGATGCACCACGAACCACCACCTCATCTGTATCAGTCGATTTTGATATCAGCTTCCCATCGAAAAAATTGGAAAGGATATTGTGGATTTTCGGAATCCTTGTACAGCCACCAATGACAACAATCTCATCGATCTGGAACTAAACCTATAATCCTTAACCTAAACCTATCTAACCTGATCCTTCCCCATTCCGGACTGTTTCAAAGCATCCTCAACTATTATCATGGTCCGGTTGAACAAATCATTACACAGTTTCTCGAAGCTTCCTCGATTGATATAACTTTTATAGTCCTTATCAGTGATAAGGGATTTTAGAATTATCGATGTTTCAGTATGAAGTGACAGTATCTTCTTCGATTTTTCACACTGGACTCGGAGCTGAGCCAAAGCAGCAGGCTCCGCTCTGATATCCTTCTTATAGCGGTTCATAATATCCTTCGCAAAATAATCAACCAGCTTATCATCGAAATCAACACCACCAAGATGACTATCACCAGAGGTCGCCTTCACTTCAAACACACCATTGTCCACTGTCAAAATGGTGACATCGAATGTGCCACCACCCAAATCATACACCAATATATTCTTCTTCCCTTCATCTCGTTTATCGAATCCATATGCTATCGCAGCAGCTGTTGGCTCATTGAGCAATGTGATTTTGTTGAATCCAGCTATCCTCCCCGCATCCTTGGTTGCTTGCCGTTGTGAATCATTGAAATATGCTGGAACTGTGATGACAGCGTTCTGAAAAATTGTGATATTTTTTCAAAAATTCTACAGTTTCTAACAGATATTTTATTCAACCTAGTGTTTTTCATTTCGATCATTGCCTGACTGCGTCAAAACTTTTGAAATATAACCATAAAACTCTGCGTCTCTCAGTATTGTGTATTATTTCCATCTTCGTGGTGAGATATCTTAAAGGCACAGTAGCACTAGTTTAGATCGTGGTGAGGCCAAACTAGTTACTGTTCCATCAAACATTCTAAATACGTTTCTATCTATGGCTTCAACAGCTTGATATGAACTTCAACAGTTTAAAGGCGCATACAATATTCATGATATCCCACCACGAATCACTCTTTTCCTGTCACATTAGGCGTTTTAAAATAACTATTGTTGATAAGGACCCCGATTTTCAGAATTTGTGAAAATATTTGATGGAACGCACTTACGCCCAATATACCATGACAATATGAAAATATACCTCAACCGATCCACCCAAAAGTTTCTCCACCGATTTCTTCAACTCCATCAATATCATTGCTGTCACTTCTTCTGGGTTAAGCTCCCGCTTCTTCCCTTCAGATTTTACTTCTATAATTGGAGTACCTCTAGCGGATGTCTTTACTTTATACTGGCACGGTGGAGCACCAAAAGTGCTCATTTTCTGACCCATGAGTCGTTTCACATCTACAAATTTAATTCAAACTGATACAGATCCATAACTTACTATATATAGTGTTCTCCGGATCCTGCACCAATTGGTTCTTCCCCATCTCACCAACCAATCCACCATTCTCACCAAACGCCACCACGGAAGGAATCACCCGATATCCATAACTACTATCACTTTTGAATACACCAACTCTTGAGGTGGTTGTGCCAAGATCGATGCCAATTGTGTTGGTAAGCATTGTTGAAAAAGAATGGAAAGTGATAAAGTGATAGTGTTATCAGTACTGATAACACTTTTTTTTGCATTTGTCATCATTTGTATGCGTCACTCGGGTGACATTTTCCAGCTCATAAAAAAGTTATAGTTTTATGGAAACAAAACGACAATAACAAGATGTACAATGGGCAAGATATGATACTCTGATAAGAAATTATGCGTTGATTAGGTTTTGATACCAGTATGAGGAATGAATTATTATGATATATTATTATACTATCATTGATAAGGGAACGATGAACACTTCTGTTGATTGATGGAGGGAGAATCTGAATCAGCTTATTATCACTGCTATCAATCGTTATCACTCACCTAAACACTTGATTACTCCTCAATATCCTTGGTGTGTAATAATATTGAATACATATCAATAATGACTCCAACTCTTTGATATCAGTGTATTTGATAACAACTGATAAGGAGTCTTGTGATACTGATAATTTCCATTTTGAGCAGCCGACTGATATCACTTCGTTTGCGTGGGTTATTGTGGCGTTTTGGAATTGGTCAGTGATGTATTCTTCATATGTTGATTCGGTTGAATAGTCTTGTTTTAGTGTTGATTGCTTGTTGCTGAAATATTTTGTGGTTAGATATTTGACGATACAAAAAACACTACTAAACTAGAATTTTGAACGCAATTCTCAAAATATTTGTGAGCTATTACAGTATTTTTTTTTTGGAAAGTGTTTGAAGTTAATGACGTTGAGACGTCTTCCAGCTTCACCAAAATAAGCACTCGAAAATTCACCTTGATCAGAAATTAAACTATTCGTGAGCCCGAAAATATGAGCTCAGGCTAGCTCGAAATCGTTACAGGACTTATTTTGATGGAGATACACACATAATGTTCTTTTTTTGTATTAAGAATACGTTTTGTGGATCTGAATCGCCGACCTACTAGAAATCTAATCATAAAACTGCCTGAAAATTGACCGTTTCAACGATTTCATAACTATTATATGCGTTATTTTTTGAACGTTGCAGTGAAAATATAATGCGGAAAAAACAAGATTTTCAGTCGCGTTTTTACTTATAAAAAATGTTTTGTAAATTTACTTTCAACACATTGGGCCGTCAATGAATAAAGCGAATATCATATCATTTTGAAAATCTACATACAAATTCTTAGAATGAAACAGTATAGTAGTCAAAACAAAGCAGGTTTCTGGTTTTTCATAAAGCTTTTTCTCATCGCCGTAATGCGCTTTCAAAGCTTAACAGATGGCTTCTGGAAAACAATCTCAATTCAGGAAGTTTTCCAGATCAAAATCTAATTTTCAAAATGCTATAAGAAATGTATCTTATAATTTGATTTACCGGCAGACCTGCTTCAATTGTCACAAGCAGGGAACAAGTAATTTATTTCGTTTTTGAAACAGTGACATCACATATCACGTCATCGAAGCTAATTCAACGTAGAAGCACCAACGATGATATAGTACCGACAGCTTGGACATTTATAGTCAGAATGAAAGAAGGAGTTAGTTTTCGTAGAACCGATGTCTCTATTTCTACTAAATTCTTTTCGGTTTTGCAAGTGAACATATGAATACTATGCCTTTTTTGTCGAACGTTTACATTTCTATATTGAAGCAGTCATAATATTTTTGAAAAACATTTCAACTCACAGTTGAAAGGCACGTATAATACTCTTCGTGATAGTCATACTGATACCACAATTAATTTCCTAGATTCCCGAGTGGGAAACAAATGTGCTATAGTCAATTGTAATCTACTGTAACAAGTGTGTTTGTCAAAAAATATATCTAGAAAGAAAACATAATTTTTCGCTTTCAAATATTCAATATAAATTCGGCAGTTGCGTCACTGAATAATTACTTCAGCAATTTTTGATTGCGAAAAAGACAACCTAGCGAAAAGATCGTGAAGACGGCCAAAATGTGTCCAACTTTCGTAATATATTTTGATTATTTTGCCGGGTAAGAGATTTTGAGGAAATCACTTACTGCTTTAAATATAGTTCAAGATACAAAACACTAACTATGAAACAGTAAATAAAGATAATTTCGTGGAGGTAGTCGCTCCTTTTTCGGTACTTTCTAATGGTAATCATCAATCAAATTCTTATTACTGCTCCTCTATTCTTGTAAAAACACTACATTTTATATTTGAAACCGTTGAGCGATGCTTGCCGATCGACTTCATTCGAGAGAATATAGCGTAAAAACGGTTTCCAAAAATCGGCACAAGGAAAGAAAGAAGTGTGATATTATCATTCAAATTGAACAAGTAGGTGATTTTTTTTCAACGAAGGCTTTATTGATTTCACTGCTTCGAAGATATTGCAATATTACAAATTCTAACAATGAAACAGTAAGTGAAGAAAGTTCATACATTTATTCACAAAGTGAGGTTGTAGTTACTTTGTGAAAGTTGTTACTACTTTTTGGTATATTATAATGTTGGTCTATCATGGCTTTTTTTACTGTTTCCCTATTGTTGCAAAACCTTTACATTTCTACTTTGAAACACTAGTTTTTGAATTGTTTCATTAATCCACTTAAAGGCACATACAGTACCCACAACTTACGTCGATACTCTCTTTCTCGAAAACAACATATTCGTCTTCTCCAACTCATCAACCCTAATTTCCACTCGAGACACATCTGGTACAAGTACTGTACAGTCCCTCAAATCCCAATTGTATCGTTCAGTGCAGCAGACTACAAATCGGGTTACTGTACATTTCGTGGTGAGACCTCAACTTACATTCTCTCAATCGAATATGTTTCTCGTACAAATCCCTCTTCAATAGATATGAGCCAATAGGTAATGCTCCTTTAATTCGGTATACTGTAGAATCATCGCCAGAGATGTCCTCGAAACCTGGAATACGGTAGATTGAAAAATGATCTACCAGAATATTTGACCTACCATTTGGATTGAATGCCATTGCAATATCAACTGTCTTATCACTGTTAAAACTAGGGTAAATCGATGATAAGTAGTGTAACCAGTTGTCATCAACTACAGTATCCTCCTCAATTATTATCACACTTTGAGCCTCAGGAAATATCGAAAAACCATTGGAAAGGGTGGAGAGCAAGAGAGCTGCAACTGATAACTGATAACAAATGATAACACTATCATACCATTATAACTGCCATTTGAAGTGATAGCAACACTTTTGACGTGATAAAGTGTCGCCAAATCGGCGTTCTCACTATACTCCTTATCATAGGTGACTAATACCATTTGAGTGTTGATACCCTCTTGATTGATAAGGGATTGAAGGGTGGAACGGAGGGAATCGGGGGCGAGACCAGATGCAACAAGGATTGGGATATTGAAGATACCATCATTGGCACGTTTTTCATCGTGGAGAAGGCGAGGGACTATTGGGGTGTCCAGGTTGTCGACTGGAATATGAAATGGATTAGAGGGAGTATGGTATGACTCCATAAAAAGACTACTAGTGAGAGATATAACTGTATCAGTGGTAGTACAGTGTTGAAACCGTAAAAAAAACTTTTAGAAAATATGGTATACGGTATTCAAGGATCATCGACAACTTTCCAGTAACCTACTATGATCAGAAAGTTCAAGGAGATTATGCTTTACAACACTATTTGCTTGTCTAATGTCATGCTTATTCCGAACCGGATATTGCGATAGATTTGAAACTGAAGTTTTTCACAAGTGAATACTGCATCTATCACAGTTTTTAAGAATCGAAAGTTGATTTCTATTTTTCTTATTCGAAGTTGTAGCATGACTCTTTCCATTGCTCATGATGGCTGCTTTTGTGGAATAATATTAATGGTAAATATTCCACAATTGAAATGTATCACATAATTTTGAAGCAGGATTTTGTTTTTTAATTCAAAAACATGATGCGGTACCAGTGATAAAAATGCACAATTTCCATTATAATAAGTGTTTGAAACATTAAATCATTTTCCCGAAATGGGCTCTTTTTCGAAATTCATTGTCTCTTAAGTTTTATGTTTGACCGCATACTGCAAAATGACAGTTTGTGTGCGTCTATAGGTGATTTCTGTTTCAATGATTACTCTAAGTTATAGCATATTGGTTTTCAATGTTTACGTTGGTGATTATGGGAATTTTTCATATTATCGTTCAATATAGGTTTATTGCTAGATAGAACCATACTTTTCTCAGAGAGCCTGACAGCCAGAACTCTAGTGCACACTGTCCGCAAGCACCGTAAAGCCGTAATATACACAATACAGTATAACTGACGACAACCTTCACGGCTTCAGTTTGCTAACTTTTCTCATCGTTTATTATTATTTCTAATGTTCTCTTCGTGCATCACTCACCACTACAAAACTCCTCATGTCGATCATATTTGGCGCAAAAGTGTCTCTTCGGAAGATTCCTTCCATCTGTCGTCGTCGCATCATCCCTTCGTCCGGCCCATTTGTACACCGATTTTGGCAAACAAAATGATGATTTGACCGGTGTCGCCCAACTATTTCCCGTCGGAATATTCATATCTTCGAATGGTGAATATGCACCAATACCCTTCTGGCCAACGAAAAACCACGAGGCGCGGAATTTAAGTCGATCGATCATACTGGAGCCCATCTCGTAGAATATGCGACGAGCCATTTCGGAGAGCCTGGAAACGAGAAAAGTATATGAGTCCGCAATATTGCGTCTGGGTGTATACACCAACTACAGTAAGATACTTACATCGTCGACGCTTCATCGAAACTGACAACTGCCACGATTGAGCCAGTTGGTATCGCATCTAGCCATTCCTCCAAAGCTGTTGATTCTGAAAATATCCGCCAAATTTTGTATTTATCAGAAATTTCTCCTACCATCCTCATAAGTGTCAAAGTGTGCAACAGCGGTAACTCGACCAGTTTTTGGCTCCAACATTGCCATATTGAGGCCTCTTCCAGCTTTGTTTAGGTTCCTGGAAGGATCACTGTAAGTACAGTAGGCAATGGATTACTGTAGATGGTTCCTACTGTAAGATAGGATACTGTTTCAACTACAATATTCGAAGTGGCACCGGATTGAACCAACACTTTTTTAATGACAAATACCTTGTTGATAAATCATGTCTTACTGTAGATACAGTACCATATATCAGTTGGTTGGAAGATTGACAGTATGCTGTAGGTACAGTATCCAAATTTTAGATTTACAGTACATCAAAACTACAGTATTCCATTCCACAAAATCCTTCACTTAAAACCCATTGAAAGTTGTGCCTACAGTATCCTTACAGTATCCTAATTCCACCCTAGTGAGTTTTTACAGTATGACATGATCGTCAAAAGTATTCGGTGTATTCCAAAAATGATCTACAGCATACTACAGTAATCCCACCAATCACCTAATCAATCATTGATTACAGTACCTACAGTACATCTAATACTGTTTCAAAAGCATATCATATCTACAGTCAAACGAATTTATATGATATTGCATTGTTATCGGTCGATCACTTTAGTATGACAGTATATCTACAGTACCCCATATCATATCACTAACTTATCAATCAACATCTTCCCCCCGATACAAATCTTCGGGTGATCATCTTTATGTTCTCCCGAGAAAAAGTGAACCGCAATCGTATCCTCCGGACACTGCTTCTCGATTCCACAATTTGGCCATGTCTCTCCAGTTATCACTTCCTTCTTCTCTCCCTCAACAGCTCCCAGCTCCGCGAGCTTCGTCTCATCCGCTCTGAACAAATCTACAATAGTTCGATAGAGCGCACTTGCATTACCTATGTACATGCGGTCCATCAATGCTCAAATTCACCTTCTTCGTTGTTGCAATCGGCAATTCAAAGCATCCCTCATACAGTTTCTCGCTATTTTCATTGAACTTTGATATCTACAGTACCCCTCTTGATTACTGTAGCCTCTTTTGACCTACCGTTTCATGTGCCTCTCCCTTATCAATCCCTCTCTGTCCTATAATAGCATAGGCACTTCCCCCTCTCCATTTGTCGATTTTCAGAGCTCCAAAAGCACTGAAAATCTGGCGAGCTTGACGTGAAACGTGCTCCGCAACATCACCGAAGGAGGCGGCGACGATGATTGAGGCGTCGGGGAGATTGCTGGAATATACAAAATAGGTTTAGGATTAGAGAAGGACTGACGTCATCCAACGCATCAATTTCTCGTCGGAGGCACGAACATCGAAGGTTTGGCGATGGAGAATATCACCGGTTGTGCCGTTGAGCACGGCGACATTGATACCACGCTCGATACTGATTGTGTCGAATAATCTGGAATATGGGGAGATTGGAAGAGTTTCAAATTGAAAGGAAGTTTCTTCAGCATATTCGAGGTTGACTATTGTGGAAACCTGGGATCTCTATAAAATATTTGCGAAGGAAACAGTATTTTGAAGATGGATCGGGTTCTGTTGACTGAGTATCAAATGTATTCATACTTTTCATAATATATCTTCAATCTGGTCTGAAGCGAAAATTATTTCTCTGTCTTTTCAAAGTTCCAGTTTGAAACAGCAAACCGTTTAGTCAAGCAACAAACCGATACCAGAGATATGCGTTTAATACTCGGCCAACCTCACCTAAAGTGAAAGTAGTCTATGAAAACATTGACCAATTTTCGGAAAAGCTTATGCCACAACACTCACAAAAATAGAAAGAAACATAATTGAAGCAGTGTCAGCTGTTTAACAAACGAATTTCATTATATCATTAATATTGTCATTAATCGATTCAAAATCATGAATTACTGAAACTGTAACTCTCGCATCAGTTGGAAAATCAAATGAAATGTGGTAGATGTATATAGAACATGAGTATTTCGAGATCCTCAATGGGAACAATCATCATGCAAAAACTATGTTAAATTATTACGTTGTACTGAAACTGTAAGTTTTCATACTTGTTTAGTAGTTTTCTAATATTATCGGCAATATTGTGGTATTAATGATACTATATTCTGACTAAGTATCAAATACATTTCTGAGCGAGTGAAATTGTGTTGTAATTTTAGTTTCAAAACTAGGCTCTTACCTACTTTATTGTTTCAGACATCTCCACGTTATATACATCTGAACTCTAAAAAGTAGCTGTTAACGAAAATAACAGCTGAATCGAAAATTTTTCAAAACATCGAAGAGATGTTTTTCGTTTGAAACCGTAATTGGCTTGTCTAACTTTTCAAATCATTTGTTCAGATTTCCTTTTTTCATCTGAAACTCAAAAATATGGAATTTTCAGCTGAACCAACTAAGGAAGATTGCGAAAAAAATTCAATGACAAAAGTTATTTTCTGTTTGAAACTGTACATTTCAGACATATTCTTGTTCAACTTTCTGTACTTTTCAGAGAAAAATCTGTAGTTCTCGACCGCAAAATTGTCATATTTTGTATTTGTGTCATGCAATATTCCTAACTTTCAGTGTTTTCAGCTTCAAAAATTTCAGAATCTCAATTACATGCATCACAAATATAACCAACTTGATATCATTCAAACACGCAAATGGTGGCGCACTATCAGTCTCCGTTTGTATCCGAAACAACATCTGCGGCAGAGCACAACTATTATCATAGAAGCACTTTTCCGTCTCCTCCTCAATAAATGTCTTCTGCTTCATTATCGCCGCTTTCTGATAACCATCTGAATCCATCAGAAATATTCTGATGAAGAATACTGTTGATAATATCATTATCATTCCCATTATCACTCGTCGATTCAGTTTCAACATCTAAAATTCCTTATTTAAGGAGAGGAAGCTGCTGAAATTCTAGATTTCCGAAGAATAAAAAGGCGTAAACCTTTTTGACAAAGCTCAAAACCAACAATACATAAAACAAATGATATTCATTCAAGTAAAATTTATAAAATTGGGGTCAAACATGTGAATTTGGGTGATAAAACTATTGATAGTATGGAATAAAACGATATTTTGGAGATCAATAATGATCAATTAGTCCCGTTATTTGTATTTGAATGAGGTAGTCTAGATGAGGTAAGAAATGGCATTAAAAAATGATTAATTTATGATTATCTTCGATTACTAAATACACTTCTCGACGCCATTTTTGGTGGTATTCCGGCTTCGATGAACTCGGTCGGTTTGGCGGTGCCATGAAGTGTTGCATATACCAATTTGTGGTTCGGATTTCTATAGTCGATGAGGAGCATCTGAAAATATATATTGTTTGAAAAAAAAGTATAATCGGCGAGACCAGTGTGTTTTTCCAAACTTTTTTTGACAGAAAATCATACTATGAGATATGCCAAAATTGGGGATTGAAAAATAGCAAGTGATGTCTTGGGTCTCGATACGCTTTTGAAATTCGAGCTCTTTATTTTCGTTATGAAGCATTTTCGAATTTAAAAAAACGTATCGAAATTCAAAACTGCACATTTTTCTTTTTTTTATTTTACTTTCAATTTCAGAAGCATGCTTTTTTTATGATTTCAAGCTTTTTTGACCACAAATTGCCGTTTTGATTCATTTTCCCACATTTCAAACTAAAAAACTCACACTTCCTCTTCGATTCACAAAAAAGCTGCTCATAAATGGTATCGGGAATGTTGTCGATGCTCTCGCCTCAAACTTCAAGTTTTTGTCGTAGAACTGCAAATTAAAATTTAAAATTTTTCAAAAATGAAGGAACAAGTACCTTCAGACAGCTGCCACCAGCATCTCCAATCAACAAGTTCTCATCATCGTCGAATTGAACACCGGCTACATATTTCAGGAATGGAGTGTCACAGATGACACGAGGACGAAGGATCGGAGAATCACGCTGGAATAAAAAACAACCATTTTTCAGTGTTTTTCGATTTTTTCAGAATATCAAGTGTTTTTTTCTATATCAGTTCTCATAAATCTTCATATTTTCAATATAAAAGCACTTACATTGTCAATCACTTTGATGACTTGAATGCACTGCGAGTGTTCATCAACAAATTCGCTCCAATTCTTGTCGATTACATTCAACAAGAAAACCTTCTGGACTCCCAAATCAGTCACCGCAACTTTTGTTCCTTTACTTGCAATAAACGATGGTCGATCGGCTCCTCTGATTTGATAGCTGTGCTCCAAGCCGTCCTTTCGAACGAAGATCAGTTTCGGACGTTCATCACGTGGCAAGCCAATCGTGACCACCGCTCCATTCTTTGTCATTGCCAGGCCTGCAGTTTTTTTTTGTTGATTTTTTGTATAAAAATTGTATTCATACCTCGACAATTGATACCACCACCAACTATTGCATTCTTCGATAATGTATAGTGTTCAAATGATTGCGTTTTTCTTGTATATTTGAACTTGACAATGTAATGGTCATTTTTCTCGCGTCTTGAGCATAGGATTGCCATTGAGTGTCCTTCCTGTAAAAGAATACGGTTTCACGGATTTGATATCAAAAAAACGACTATCAAGTGATTTTGCTAACTTTTCCGGTAAATTCATAAATTTTTTGTACTTTTCACCAAAATATATCCCCAATCACTTTTTAAACGTATTTTCCGCATCTTATTTCGGCAAAACGACAAATTTGGCCTTCTTTTGAATTCTGATCCGTTTTTCTCTGTGCGACTTCAGAACAGTAGCCGAAAAATTGAAAGAAAGCTAGTATACTGGTTTAAAGGCGCAGAACTCTAGATACTTTTCGTTTGAAATTCAAATTTTCAAATTTATACAAAAAAAAACTAACCTTGAGAATTGTCAATGCAGTCGGATATCTCAACAATTTATCCTTCAATGCTCTTCCGTTCGGCACAATCTTCTTTCCATTCTCCGTATCCAACAAGAATATCCTATGATTCAAATCAACAACCGCCCAGAATTTGGATATTTCATCGAATACCACACCAAATGGCTGTTCTGGTTGTCTTCCATCGAAATCGACATTCAAATAGTCGGTTGGCTTTTTGAAAATAAGACCTGCAATATGGGGTTGTTAGTCGGCCAAGTGCTTCGGAAGCCGTTGAAAAAAGGCAGTAAATAAACAAAAACATACTTCCTTTCGGATATCCATGAAGGAACTTCTTGAATGAAACGTGTGGTACCTAGAAAATATGCATACTTTTTTCAAACAAAAAACAGAATAACTTACACTATACTCATCGTCATCATCTGAATCTTCTGGCTCAGCGGAGCTCTCATTGTCTGAAGTCGTCTCATCAACAAGGATCACATCATCATCCGTATCTTCCACCTTCTCCTTCATGAACACTGCTTGAACGACGTCGGATGGATTCTGAAAACGATCAAATTTGAAGTGTTTTTCCAGATATTTGGTTTTTTGGGCACAATTTTAGAGCATTTTCGTTTCTAACTCAAAAATATAAAACGGCATAACTTCGCGATCGTCGTTTTCATCAACCATTTATCAAACCTTGATGAGTTTTTCGCATTTTTTGATTACTTTGAACTTGAAAAAATCGTGAAATTGCAATTTTTCTTTCATTTTGTTTATTTTTATTTTACATGACACAAAAGGAGTCATATTTTTTCAACAAAATCACAAAAATGTAATATACCTGTTTGATAGGAATCCTCTCATTATCAAGTAATATGAAATCACTTTGATCAAATGTCGCAGTGTTTTCCATACATTCTTCCGATTGTGATATTTTGATATCGGCAAAGTGTGAGATACCGAGTGTTTCATTTGAATCTTGCTCTTCGAATGATTGCTGCAATAATATTTATATCATTTATATGAAAAATTGAGTGAAATACCTCATCGATTCCTAGTAAAGTTGCTTCTGAGAGAGCCGCTGTCTTTTTGGCAATTTGGAGCTGTTTGTGCATTCGATCAAGCTGAAATTAGACTTTTATTATGAACATCAAAATGTTATTTATTTTTATTAAAACCCTTCGATTTTCGTGATTTTTCGTAGAAATTAGCTTTCAAATAAAGAAAAAACTGTGTTTTTGAAGGGTTTTAATGGCAAATTGAGGAAAGGCCACTATTTTCATCTCCAAGGCAGTTTATTTCAACCAAAACAAGTTTTCGAGCAACTGAACAATGCAGATTTGTGTTTTTGTTGTTTTTTAAAACTAAAAAGAGCATTTTGCTCCCGATTTCTGCCTTTTTAGACGGAATATTAAATTTAGGAGGCGCACAAACCGAAAATCACGTTTGTCGAGATTTTTGGCATTTTGGGAATGAATTTCTAATGATTTTGCTTGTTTTCTGCTCATAAATTTGTAAATTGTGTTGTGAAAAAACAAACTACCTTCAGTCTCCGTTCAAAAACCAAAAATGGCACTTTTTCGTCAATTTCACGTTAAAGCAGCTTTTTTCACGTAATTTTGAAGGAAAATACTTCGACTTACTGATTCCTCGGCAATCTTCACATCGCTCATTGTTAAACTATATGGTGGCGGGTTTTCCGATAAAATGTAGAACAGCTTCATTCGATATCTGACGTCTTCTGACTCATCGTATTGTAATACTGCAATTTTTCGAATATTTTTGATTAAAAATGGTTAAACTTACAATCATCGTCGTCCATTTTCTGTTAGTTTTGCTAATAAAGCTATAAAATCAATATAAATACATAGAAATTAGTGTAAAAAACGAGCAACGATTTACGATAAACACATAAAGTACGACACTCCGCGCGTTCCACTTATAAGTTTTTCCTTTAAAAAAAGAAGGGGAAAGGAATAAAAACGTGGTGGCATAGAACAGGGGAATATAGAAAAATGAGTTATTTACGAAAATGGTTTCAAGAAGAGAAACCATCGATGACTTTGCCGAAACGGACAAGTTATTCGGTTGTGACGAGAAAAGTGCAGGGTATCAGAAATTAAAAGAGGTGAATATTGGAAGGGGAATGAATCTACGAATCTCCGAATTTTCAGCGTTACCAAAAAGGCGAAAAATCACCGGAATTGCTATGGCGTCTGGCTCGTTTCAGCCACGAAAAAGCGACGAATATGGCGAAAGATGGCCGATTGACGATGATCAACGAAGGATTGAAATACGCGGAAGAGGGTGTTGCCAAAGAGCCGACAAACTTCAATTGCATCAAGTGGAACGCGATTCTGTTGGGATTGAGCCTTCAGAATCTACCGATTAAACAGAGAGTCGAGCAGAGCAAGAAGTTTAAGGTAATGTTGCATTTTTGTTGGAAAATGCGTTGAAAAGTGAAAAAGATGCTATGAAAAAATGTTATAAAAACAAATGTGATTGATCATGTTTACGAGAATCATTGTTCTCACTTTTCGAGGCTTTTCCTTCAATAAAAACAAACAACAATGCGGAAAATCGACTAAATACCCGGTTTCAGGCATTGTTAGACAAGGCAATCGGTATTCAGCCGACTGACACATCACTCTTACATCTACGCGGTCGCTACAAATACTCGGTTGCGAGTTTGACATGGTTGGAGAGAAAAGTATAACATTTCCCTAACAAAACGAGCAAAACTTGGGTATTTAGGTGGCATCAGCATTCTTCGGCACACCGCCGACTCATACATTCGGAGAAGCTTTGGAAGATTTCATGTTGGCGCATAAAGTACAACCGAAATGGATCGAGAATCAAATGTATATTGCAAAATGTGGCATTGCTATCAAGAATAAGGTGAAATTTAGGGCAAAATTTGGGAAATACATGGATTTATAGCACTAAATAGCGTTAGAAAAGCTAAAAAGTAACAAATTTTGTTGAAAAAAAATACAATACTAGACATGAAAATTAAAAAATCTATGAAAAACCCAAAAATTATAGGAAAAAAATCAAAAAACATGTTGCGGGTCTCACAGCGAAAAGGACCACCTAGTAGAAAATTAAAAATTTGGTGGGAAAATTTTGAAAAAGACGATAATTTTTTGAAAACTACAGTCAATTTTGAAGGAGCATGTAGAAGTAGGGGCTACGGGTCTCGCAACGGCAAACAATTACGGTCGACAGAAGTTTATGAAAATTTCGAAAAATCGAAGAATTTTCGATTTTTCAGAAATAAATGGAGGAAATTGCAGAAAAAAGGAAATTTATTGAGAAATTGATCAGGATTTGAAGATTTACATCTGTACACCTGATAAAAATGCAACAAAAAACATGTATTTACCTTCAAAATTCATAACTTTTCTGCAGGATATATCTCGAAAATATCTGAAAGACGTGATTGACGGCGATGCGACATCAGATTCGGATACTGAATATCAAGCAGAAGCCAAACAATTGTTGTCAAAGTTGTAAGCAAAACAAAACACGAGCAAAATCAGGGAATAAGGATATACTTTTTTTGAATTTATTTGTAATGAAATTTTTAATGGAAAATACATTTATTATCGAACAAAACTAGAAGGAAAACTAACAATTAAGGCTATAATCAATCATTTCTTAGCTGGAAATACACTTCTCCATGCCTTTTTGATGATATTATCCTTTGGTTTTAATCCCATTTGTTTTCGACTTTCTTCACTTGATGCTGCCTGAAATAACTTTTTTTGAAAAACTTTTTTTCAGAAATTTTTTAGAGAATCATGCAATATTTTCAAACTTGATCATTTAATTGGAATTTTTCTGTAATTTGTAAAGTTTTTGTAACGACACACTCGGATTTTCCGGGTTTTCAGTTTTTTTAGTGATATGTCCGCTCCTTTTATGCAAATTTAGAACTTTCAGAACTTTTTTTTTCACTTAGGTTTGCCGGAAAAACAAGGAAGTTTTGGAATTTTAATGAAAAGTTTTGGAAAATATTATCGTTCCCCTATGAATCGAGCCTCGTGGCCTAGAAACCCCAAAAATTACTCGAAGCGAAGAGCTGTATTGAAATATGCGCCTTTAATTCGTACTGTAGTTTTAGTGCTGTTTTCGACTACGGTTTAAAGGTTCATATAGGATTGCGGCTTCGTAAATCTACAACGGAGGGCTCGATTCGTATGAAACCGATAATAATGTATCTAGCCAATAATTGTAAAACCCAGACAATTTCCTTTTCGAAATATTTCCCAACAAATATCTGCGTCTCTTCTATCTTGATACTCTATCATTTTTGTTTTTTTTTTTTGGCAATGTAAACTATAAAAATACCTGAAGATCAGCCAATTTCATGCCAAAAACGCCCGACGAATAATTGTGTGGGAACTTTTTCATCACTTCGTTGTTCAATAATTGTTCCAATGCTAAACCTCTATTTTCCTCTTTTTTTCATCAGTATCAACCCACCATTAATCCGCTTCTCCGCCAACACACTATCCACCGCCTGTCCAACTTGAAATTGTCGTTCGGCATCTTTTTTCAGAAAATTCGCGAAATCTCTGGAATTGTTGGACTTATTTGAGGGAAAATAAGACAAATATAATACCGTTCAGCTGATTTATTCGCATCTTTTGGCCATTTTGAAACCACCCGAATGTATTGTTTGTAGAGGTGTTTTGACATTTCTGGACACCAAAGATAGGTTTAACTTCAGTTTTTAGGTCAAATTTCCAGTATTTTTCAGGTTTAAACCTCGAGCACTATCAAGAATACACAAGAAAGAGCCATATCAGTTTATTTTGCAACAAAATAACAATAAAGTTCAACAAAAATGTATAACAAAACAATCAATTATCATCATCATCACTATCCAGCTCAGCACCGCCCATCTTTGCTTCACACTCAAAATACTCCAAATCCCAATCAATATCATTCTTTGAAATATCATCAATATCAGTCAATTGATTATTGATATCACTGATAATGTTATCAGGAACATTTTGAATCCAAATAATGTAATCAGTGATGAACAGGTCGTTGAGAATGTATCGGAATTCTCCGGAAGCGATGAAAATGCGATGGATTTCACAGAGGATGTGGAGAAGGGAGGAACGACCTGGAATTTTTGGAATTTTTGGAAAGTTGGAAAACGCGCTCTATTGCAATAATTCAAAATATTGGACCATTATTGAAACGTTTAAGCAAAAGTGAGGCTTTTCTTAGATTTTTTGCATAAATTTGTGAAAATTCTGCTGTTTCCGCATATATTTGAATTTCATGAACACGAAGAAATGGATGTGTGGTGATTTATAATAACAAAAAAATCATTAAAAACCTTTTTTTTAATGATTTCGCAATTATTTGAGGCTAAAATAGCATATTTTGTGTGGACTAATGGTAGAATAATGAGCTGACATTTTTCTTCGCTTGAAATTTCAGTCATGACCTAACTTTTTCTATCATTGCGGTGGAGCGCACTTGCTGAATGAAAAATATCTTACCTCCACCAAAAACCATCTTCAAATCCTCAAAAACCTTCTTCGTCAACACGAAATTCCTATACAACGCGTACGCCAACACCCTTCTCATCCCACCAACAACCGCCTCCTTCACACCATTCCATCGCACCAAATACGACAAACTTGGTGACAATTTGGCGCAACTCCAACCACTTTCACTCGTTTTCTCGAAATCGTTGACTCGCTGATCGTAACAGTAGGCGTAGATGATATCAATTAGTGATAACATGATATCAGCACCCAATTTGGCATCTGTTTTCAACTTGTTCTTCACATTCAAATCCTTGAGCTTCTCTCGATCTTCATCGGTGATTTGTAGTGATTCGATGGGGAAATCGAGGGATAACAGGCGTAATACTTCCTCTTCTGGCTCCAATGTGTCGGCTCTGAAAGAATTTGTTATATTATACACTATTATCAGTATAAAAACTCACAAATATCTCTCAACATCGAATCTCTCCTTATCAAACTTCTCCAAATCTTCATTCCTCTCTCCAATCTCAACATTTTCGGGCTCCATCAAATCCGTCACTTTGCCAATCTCCTCCCTCAATCTTTCAATCACACCAATCTTCGACCATCCAAATCCATATCCATATTTACTCAAATCACTAGATTCTTGTGTTTCCTCTGCCACCTTTTGATCGAATAGATATTCATTCCCTTCTACATCCTCCTCTTCCTCTTCTCCATCTATTTCCTCTACCATTCCTCTACCATGTACTTCATTTGATGGTCGAAGTAGTTCGGTGATCATGTCCAAATGTGTGAATTCCTCGTTTTGGTGAAGCTTCGCGATTTTGATGGTGAATTCGCCTGGAAAAATATGATACTTTTGAAAGAATCAAGCAGTATTTTTAAAACATTCTGTTTTTAGAAATAGAACATGTATATGAATTTTTTCCTTCTTGTTTTCTGTAATGTCCGCTCCGCAACCGATTTTTTGACAGCTCCGATTCTGAGCACTCATAAGGCCCACGGCTGATTTTTACCGATACAACCGAAACTTATCTCATTAGATGGTCTCATCTACAGAGAGCTTTTTCTGCGAACAAATAACAGAATCGGTACAAATATGCAAAAAATAGTCTTGAAACTTTTTTGAAATTTTTTTCGACTTAGATCAACTTTTTTTGATTATCTGGCAATACTGAATCAAACTTTTTTGATAAGCCGAGAATCAAAAATAAATTTTTTTAACACAGTGAAATTTACTTGTTTTCACACTTTCGAAGGTACTTTCACTATTATCGGTTTCATACGAATCGAGCCCTCCGTTGTAGATTTACGAAGCCGCGATCCTCTATGAACCTTTAAACCGTAGTTCAAAAAAGCACTCAAACTACAGTACGAATTAAAGGCGGATATTTCAATACAGCTCTTCGCTTCGAGTAATTTTTGGGGTTCTCTAGGCCACGAGGCTCGATTCGTATGGGAACGATAATAACTTTTAACGTAACTTTCAAAATATTCGAGTAAACCGAGGTCCGCAGTGACAGTATCAGATAATTTCAGAGTATGGAAAACTGCCATTTAGCCTCGAAACAAAAACTTTCAATTTTGCCATTTGCTCATAAATTTGTCCAAAACTCACCACTATCACTATCATACTTTGCCTCTCCTTTTCCATTCGCATATTCATCTACCATTTGTTTGAAATACAACCTAAAATCATCCCCATTTTCTCAAATTCCCCAATTTTTCACAAAATACCTCAAAAAATACGGTTGACACGAGAAAATGAACATTTGCCGTCCATGATCATACTCCAATTCTGCCAAATTCGCGTGTGGCGCTCGAATCGTCAGAATAATGAAGTCGGGCTCCTGTCGTATTCTGAATACCGGTGTAATCATCTGAAAATATTCTAATTTGTCTGAAATTGCTATAAATCGATAGAAAATCAGCTGAAAACCGGTAAAAGAGCCGAAGAGCAAGAAAAAGAGCAATAAATTTATATAAAATCAACAAATATACAAAAAAATATATAATCTCGAGCAATTATTTCGATTCAATCCTCAGAAATTCCATTATCCGACCAATTCTTAATAATACTTGCCCAATTTTGACGACTTGCGGAGATTTCGTCTGGATTTGCTTCGAAGATGTTCTTCGGGTCTTCAGTCTGAAAAAAACTCGACTTTCAGCCAAAATTGTCTACTAACCATGACAATAATATTCAAAAACTCGGCCACAAAAACACCACAATCATAGCAATTCTGTTGTCTCGGCACATCCATATTCTTCACTTCATTCCCTTCTTGTCCAACTAATCGACTCATTTTCGATGCAATATCCTTGGCCAATACCCAATTTTTGTGCGCTTTCATCGAATCCAAATGAATGAACATATTGTAGAGACGGTAGAAGACGAGGAGAGACCAGTGTGAACCGCCGTTTGGTTTTGTGGGATCTAGATTGTCGTTGACGATGAAGGCGACCTGGGACATTTTTTTGTGAATTTTTAGATATGTATGAATTTAATTTATCGTTTTCCAGCTAAATTTTTTTGCAACCACAAAAACACTTATTTGTTGTAGATTTCTTTTTTGCAACCACAAAACACTTATTTGTTGTAGATTTCTTAGCATTATATGAAAATTTTCGGCTTTTCAGCAAGAATTAGAGAATTAGTCATTGATTTTCAACACTGAAAAGTATTTCAAAGTTGAAGTTTGATCATTTTCACAGTTTCTTCACAACAACTCTACAGAGTTTCAAAGTTTTCATGTTGAAAATCGTAAATAGGTATGTATTTTTGGATTTTACTTTTAAAACTTTGAAAGTTGTGAGAATTCAAGTTTCACCATAATGCAAGTATTTAGATGGTATAAACTAGAAATATTGCGTATTCTAGCTGAGAGAAAAACATTAAAATTTTGTGAAACAGCTATTTTATGAGGTCAAAACTTCACGGCTCCTACTACTTTAGCATGAAAAATTTTCTATTCGATTCGTGCTTATCTAGATGTATTTTTTGAATTATTTTTCTCACTTTTTCAATTTTCATTCTCCCAAAATAAAAAACTTACAAAATTCTTGTTCCTCAATCCCAGTTCTCCAAACATTGCAGTTAGTGTCCCTTCATCAACTGTTTTGATCATTTCAGTCTCCGTTGGTCCGAAGATGTGAATCAAGTTTGGGTCCTGCAAACAATTTTTTGTCTCTTTTTTAAACTTCATACTGTTTCTCATAGTTTTCCACAAGAAGGTATTTGAAGAGAAACTGTGATATACTTTGGAATCTACTCACTTTCTTCTCGCCAATCTCCGCCACATACTCCGCAACAAACGTCAAAATCCGATCATTGAGCCATTGATTGTTCTCCAAAAGCATCAAATCATTCTCGTAGACATTCGAACTTCTCCATGATATCAATTGTTGCCCGTCTGACATTCCTTGTTGGTTTACCTGCAAATTGGGGTTTATTCGGGTGAAAATGGACGGAAAATGGGGGTTTCTCGAGTTGCTCAAAACTTTAAAAAATGCTCGAACTTTTAGATACAGTATCAGAAAACGGCCCCAGATTTACATGTTGAAATTCGCAAAAAAAAAGAGAACAATTAGGTCCTAAACCCTTGGAGAAAGGACAAAAAAACTATAAAGTTAGTAATAGTTTATCAAAAGAAAAGCAATATTTATATCATAATACAGTATTTAAACAATCCATTTTCTCCCAAAAATGTCCGGTTTCTCATGTTTTGCATCAGTTATCCATGGCTTATCACCCTCTTTATACTTGACAATTGGATAATCATACGGTAGTTTGATACGTGATGGATCAGTGATAAGGACACCCATTTCGTAGCTTCTGATGCATAGTTGAGTGTTGTTTTTCTGTAACTTTATGGTTAAAAATCTTTTTAAAGAAAATCACCAACCTGATACTCTCCCCATGCAGCTTTCGACAAATTGGCACTCGTCAACACCTGCCATATCGGTTGTTGATCAACAATCTTCACATAAGTCTTCACATGTGGCATCGCTTTTGTTCGATTATTCGTGTCACTTCTCCATTGACAGAATGCGTCGTTGAGCCATGGTTGACGGACTGAAAATGTTATATTGATATCGTTATCATATCATATCATATCATAGTGATATTGTTATCATAAAACTTTATCAAAGACTTGTTTATGCGCGTACGAAACCGATTTTTCAGTGGATTTCGAGTATCAAACTGATTCATATCACATTTTGATAACAAAAATTACTTATTTGTGCTCTATTTGAATCTATTCTGCCTAATTTTTACCATAAAAGCTATTTTTCAGGACGATTTCCATCTAAAAATATGAAATCTGTTTCACTATCAGTCCCATTTGCTCTTTCACAGCTCAATTTCATAATTTATACAAAGCTCACGCACGTTTCTTCTGATAACGTGACCCACTTGATATAATATCAGTTGATGGATCAGTATCTAGTTATTCCTCGAACAACAAAAGGATGAACTTCAACGATTGCGAGTGTACAAATCGTTCGATCAATGGGCTTGAGAAAGCGATTGAATTACTATTGACACGTGGCACAAAGATCAACAAGATATTGGCGGTTGAGAAGGAGAAGGATAAGGAAGTGAAGATTGCCGAGGTGCAACAATTGAAGGAGCGAGTGATGGCGAAGACAAAAACGGCACTCACGAGCAAGATGCCACCCAAACAACGGACAATTTTTAATAAGATTGTGAGTTTATGGGGCATATCCTGAAGAAACATCTAATAAAATTGTAGCTTCGTGTTCCGGAGACTATCGACTTTGATGTTCCATCATTGGTAAAAGAGCCGAAAATGCAGACTGAAAGTTGCTCATTACAGCGCACTGAGAAGTCGGAGCACACCACAAAAGTGCTAGAAAGTGTCAATCAATCGCCAACACTGGACTCGGATCGAACAGCAATCACCACTGCGATCACCAAAAGTGTCACCAAATCACCATCAACCACCACGGCGATTACGAGAAGTGTCACCAAGTCGCTCATGGTTGGTTTCTTGGCGATGGCGAGATCAAATGCTTGTTTTTTAGACGAAGACGACACCAATGGCAACACTAATCACCTCACCATTGGCGTCACCATTACCAGTTCAATCAACCACCAAGCCAGGACCGATCATTCTCAAAGATTGTTATCTGGTCGAGGTACATGGAAAAGTGCGCAATTTGTGCTCGGAGGCGAAAATCCGCCAATTACCGGATGGCTCATTCGATTTGGTGTACACGTTCTTCGATGAAACTGGTAGTGCGACAATGGCGTTGGAGATGAATTTGAATGGAAATGAGGTGAAGAATTTGAAGGTCGATGGTAGAGCAATGAATATTTGTGGAGCTTAGTGCGAGCCAACTCTTTGTATGTGTGTATTCAAAAAATAAAGAATTTGACGATTTGCAATACAGTAACCCGCGTACACCAACTTTTTCAAAATTAAAAAAAAACTCACTATGCGTCTCCCCTCGATACGGCAATGATCCGCCACCTTCATATCCCTCACAACTCGTCCGCACATTCTCCACTGTCGGGTAGATCAAAAACAATCGACTTGGCACTGCCGGTGTTCCTCCTTCCATCGCTTTCAAGAATTCACCTCGAAACCATGTCGCTGGCGTTTTCCCAAGTGATCCAATCGAGCTACATTGAGCTATGTAAAGTGGGCGGAGCTTTGATGTTGATTCAGATGGTGTCGTGATATTCTGGAGCAGTTGACGCATCCTGGGATGACCGTACTTCTTGATATCCTGATTCTTGTGATAACCAGGCACGGAGAAAATTAGACGGTCTTTCACATCGGAGAAGTCGAATTTTTTGATAATTTCGATCCATGGCTCGAGATTTTTGCCATAAAATTTCAAATATTCGAGCAAATCTGCCCGGAATCCCGAATCCTCAGCCATTTCCAGCCTTCTACTTCCAACTGCATGATAAAACTGTTGTGTCTTGAACTCCCAATCACCAGTCACCAAATTGGCGGTTGATATGATCACATGTAGATTCGTTTCATTCTCCAGTATCGATAATTTCGTGTGATGAGTCCCGTATGGAATTGGAAGGCGAGCTGGGTGAACAGTGATGTTTGGGTGGTTTTTGGCGTCTTGGCGGAGGGATTTGGTGTCGGAATCGCCGACAACCAAGGTGATCGGATTGGAGCGAATTGATGGAGGATAGCATCTGAAATTAAGGAGATGAGATTTCGTGGTGGGACCTTTTCTGAGAATTTGGCTCTCCTAAAGTTTAGGGGATTTTAGGAAAAAAGTAGGACCCAAAGCCGAAAAGAAGGACCGGGCTCTGAAAAGTAGGACCCAAAGCTGAAAAGTAGGACCGGGCTCAAATAAGTAGGACCCAAAGCCGATAGGTAGGACTGAGCGCAGAAAAGGAGGACCGATCGGCGATAAGTAGGACCGGGCGCAGAAAAGTAGGACCCATGCAAAAGTCCACAATTTTCGCCAGTGCTAAAATGACAACTGACGAGTATTTTTTTTTCTAATGAAGCTGCGCAGCAGCCGAAACGCCTGGAAGACGATTTCCATGCAAAAACCAATGAATAAAATAGCTCTATGATAGGTGAAAATCGTGGGCTTTTGCATGGGTCCTACTTATCTGAAATAGGTCCTATTTTTCTAAGCCCGGTCCTACTTATCGGCTTTGGGTCCCACTTTTCAGAGCCCGGTCCTACTTTTGGGCTTTGGGTCCTACTTATCTGAGCCCGGTCCTACTTTTTTGCTAACAACCTCTAAACTTTAGGAGAGCCGAGAATTTTCTTGTTTTTTAATAATTTTTTTTTCAAAAACCGTAAAATAAACGTTTCTCGCTCGTTTCATAGATTTTCAATTTTTTAGAAATACTAATACCGACTCTATCCATGTGTTATATATTTAATTTTTTTTTAAAGCAATTCTCATAGAATTTTGAAATTTTTTCATTCAAAAATAACAAAACTTACGAAATCATCCACTCAAAATCGATCATAAAATTGAAATGAATGGAGTTTGTCGGTCGAGTCAAATCAATAATATCCGAGAAACTCATGGCTCCTTCACTGCATACTAGTGGTGATGTGATACCTCCAATCTGAAAATAATGATAAGAAGGATGTTATCATATCGAAAATGATGACTTACCGGTGTGAAGTAGATCTTTCCTTGTTCTAATGGAAATGATGATTCGAGCTCGATTTTACCTGATCTGAAATCGTACATGAATTATTGGAATATTCATAGAGTTTCTTTTGTTTCTCTTGATCAAAAACGGGCTCGTATACTTTTTTATCAATATCGAATCGAGCATGAAAATAAAAGCAATAATTCATTGCTCATCAAAAATGATCTGGTTTCTCTTATTTTCTAAGTGTAAGTATATTACTACCAAAAATTGCAGAAGTTAGACATTTTTTTCACCAGAATATGCATCAAAAGCTACCTGAAGCAGAGCAGTAATTCAACTTGTTTGCTTTAAAAATGGTTGAGTTTTTCTCATTTTTAAATATTTTGATGGCCATGGAATACAGAATTTTTCCGATTCCAGAGTTTATACAGATATCTCTCCATTCAGAACGTGCTCAATTATATATTTTAACTCTATCAACAGCAATCAATTTAGCTTTTTCACTATTTTTGAGATTTTGAGTTGATATCTTTCACAACAGAGAAAAATCAGGAGTTTTTGAAACTTCAACCTTTCGAAAACTGTCAAATGTACGTTTCTAGTGTCTTTCTTAGTTTCTCACGTTTTTCGAAAGACTAATACGATCCTTTCCTCGACTAACATAATAAATAAATTATTCTCAAAACCCACCGTTTCCTCTTAGGATCCGCCGTAGTTGAACTACCTTGTCCCGGCTCCAAACTTCTCTTCATTTTTCCTAAAGTCATGATACATTATCCATTGAACACAACACAACAAACAGATACAAATTCAGCTATTATAACTGAAATAAAACTTTTGGAACAGTATTTCAAGATAATAATTTATTCAACAAATCAAAAACAAAAAATATACATCAACAGTTGGTGAAAAAAGGGATATTTGAGGTCTTTGTTATCCAGTCATGTCCCTTTTTCTTCCGCGAAGTCGAATTTCGTCTAGTTTTTTGCCAACTGATTCAGCCTGCAATTTTCATAGATTCATAGATTCATAGATTCATATATTCATAGATTCATAGATTCATATATTCATAGATTCATAGATTCATAGATTCATAGATTCATAGATTCATAGATTCATAGATTCATAGTTTCATAGTTTCATAGTTTCATAGATTCATAGATTAAATTAATAGAAAAGTATCTAACCTGTTTCTTTCCAGCCTTCGCATATCCCTCCATCACTCCAATCATCATATTCTCACTTTCCATGTGTGTACTCGCAATTGCTCGCTCCAAAACATACAAATCAACTCCTTTTTCTTCTGGTGTCACCTACAAATTTATAATTTTCCTCATTTTCATCTTTTAAAGAATAAACTAACTTTTCCAGTCGATGCCAATCCAAAATCAATAAAAACCGACGAATTGATGTCGGAATTTCTAAGAATCACATTCGACGTCGTCAAATCACCATGAACCATTCCGCCGGCGTGCATTTTTCCAATCAATTCGCCCAAAATTTCACCGAAATTTTTGATTTTTGTCTGGAAAAACTATTACTTTGGGTGAAAAAAAGAATAAATACCTGAAACTCGTCAGAACTCCTCTGCTCCTCAATCCAACACTTGGCAGTCGGACCATCGATTCGTTCCATAATTATCAGATTCTTCTCGCCGTCGATGAAATAAATTGCTGGTGTTGCGACGCCGAGCTGCAAGAAAGAGCATTTTTAGTATGAAAGAGGAAGATAATCGGTTTTTTCATCAAGTTTTTGTGATTTTCTGCTTTCGTTTGATTTTCCGTGATAGAATACGTTTCAAAACGTAAGAAAGCTTCAAACAACAATATTTGTAACGATTAGAAGTTGGTCCAGTGAAATCTAAGTCAATAACTACTTTCGTGTAAAAATTCAATAACCTTTTTAAGTTTTGAAACTGTACTACAGTGAAAAAGGTTCTTATTCAAATATTCAATAAACGAAATTTGCAGAAATAGTTTTTCTTAACATAAACTAAGAAAATATATCTAATTATTTGATGTTTCAACAATTTTTTACGACTTGCAAGTTTCAAGCTGGATTTCTATGGAAAAATACGTTTCAAAGCGTATAAAAATTTTTAAACAGAAATAATTGCTTCGATATTGTAAGATGTGAAAGCTAATTTATTTTATCAACAATTCCTGCTTCTCTTTGTATATTTATTATGTGAAAACTTTAAGAAAATTGTAGTTTTTCAACTATTCTGGGCCAGTTTTCCACCTTTTTTATGTTTGATTTTTCAAAAACCGCTCAACTAACCTCTCTTGCCTTCTGAATCCCCCTCAATTCACTTTTCGTTCGCGCTTTGTTCAATCGAGTGTCAAGTGTTGGATGACGATATGTTTTGTGGAATCTGAACCATTTTTTTCACATATTCTACAATAAATCAACTCACCTCTCCTTCACCACCGCCTTCCTACCCAAATAAACGCATTCGGTCAATTTCGCTTCAGCTCCTTGCTTCAAACTATCCAAATTGATCGAGTACTCGAATCCGGGTGTATATTGCTCGTCACAATCCATTTGATCATCTTCCTCATCCATTTTTACCTGAAAATCAACAAATTTATTGGAAAATAATAGGAAAAGGGTGAAAATCAACGAGAATAACAGGAAAACGGGGTGAGTAAAAAAACAAGAAAAAATGACGATTTGGCGGTTGATGACGGTGAAGATCTCTGAAATTTTTCACATTTTCTTTGATTTGTTCACAATCTACCCACCTTATTCTCCTTCTTCCTCATCCTCCTCACTTTCACTCGGCGGAAAATCAATATCCCTCGATTGCTCCTCTCTTTCCTTATCAATCCGTTCCAAATACTTATTCTGTGCCTCGATGACTTCTTCAGGTGTATGACATGCCGCGTACAACTCCAATAATTCCTTGTTCAATTCGATAAAGTGATCACCCCATGTGAACGGTTTCATCAATTCACTCGCAGCTTCGCGGAAACCGAGGATGTAGAGGCCGGCGGCCATTGCTTCGGCACATGTGAGATGGCATGGCTTACCGTAGTTGACAGAGTTGGCGGCGACGAGGTACGGTAGGAGACGGTGTTCAGGGGCTTTGACGCTGGAAAAATTGATTTCTGAGCTTTTAGATTCATAGATTCATAGATTCATAGACTCATAGATTCACAGATTCATAGATTCATAGATTCATAGATTCATAGATTCATAGATTCATAGATTCATAGATTCATAGATTCATAGATTCATAGATTCATAGATTCATAGATTCATAGATTCATAGATTCATAGATTCATAGATTCATAGATTCATAGATTTATAGATTTATAGATTCATAGATTCATAGATTCATAGATCTATAGAAAACACTTACCGATGAAGTGGCGTTCGTTCAACTTCCTTCCACGAGCAATCAACAACACACAATCCGTTCTGCTCGACAAACGGTCGATCTCTCGGAGCCAGTGTGTATGTTCCAGTTGGGCTCAACACCAATCCCGGGAATCTTTGTCCCAATTTCACCTCGGTGATCAAATTCGCACGCAACAACTTGCGACCGGAGCATCTTTTCGGATCACACTGATTGAAATCATACATCGCCAGACGAAATGGAAATTGGAATGGTTCGTCGACGTCGGAGGATTCGGATGACTCGGCGACTTCCTCTGTTTCTTCATCTGATTCCTCGACATCTTCTTCCTCTTCTACATTCCTCTCTTGCGGCGGTTTATCCTTTCTCTTCGGTTTCACTACTCGATTCTTGCCTTTTCCCATTTTTACTGCAATTTTAGAGGATAAATATGATGAAAGTAATGCAAACGCGTAGCATGGGTTCAAAAAAATTCTACATTGAGATTTTAATAAATTTTATTATAAAATAACACATAAAAAATATTTGATAGACCTAAAAATAAAAATTTGAGTTGAAAAATAAACAATACGACACTCCGCCAGTACGCACTTTGTTGTTTATCGTAAATCGTACACACAACTTTTGAGGAGCGGACTGAGTTGAAGAAACTCGAGTTTAAGGGAAAAAACGGACCGAGTCGAAGGTTGGTTCCGGACTGAGTTGAAGAATGCAGAGAAATGCATTTTGTGTGCTAAATTCAAGAGACGCAGAGAAAAACGTGGCAACGGGGCACACTTGCATTCTTCAACTCAGTCCGGAAGCAACCTTCAACTCGGTCCGTTTTTTTCCTTAAACTTGAGTTTCTTCAACTCAGTCCTCTCCTCCAACTTTTTTGGAATAAATTTGAATAAAAAAGCGTTTTATGACAATAAAAAGTGCTTTATTCAAAATTTTATGACGAAAAACATGAAAATTATGAGAAATAACATGCACTTGCGCCATATTTCATAGCTTCGTCGCTCATAATCGTGTTTTTCGTGTCGTCCGAATACCACATTCTGTTTGTATAATTGCAATACAAATGCGATTGAATTGGTTTCCCATCATATGATATTTCAGTTATTTCTCCTTCATATACATATAAATATGTAACATTTCGACCATTAGCTCCACTAGTTTCACATATTTCCAACAAATCAGTACAGTTATTGGTTAAAACGACTGTCGGATACATTGTTCCAGTATACTTCGATTCAAATTCAGGATATTCATCAATGATGACTTGTTTCGATAAAAAAGACCATCGTTTGGAACATGGACAGGATTCTTAAATAGTTAATTTGTAGAATACTCAAGAATTTATATACCAATAACACGAATACATGGGGAAATGAAAGGAATTATAGAGAGAAATATGAGTAGAAAGTGTTGCAGTCTCATTGAAATGAAAAATATTTGGAGGGAATCGCAGTGTTTTGAAATTCGATTGTTATGATAATTTGATAAGTATTCTAATTTGAACAATGAAACAGCAAAGTTTATTAGTATCATTGATTGTAAGCATCGCTTTTATTGGTGTTTGATGTGTAAAATAGAAGCTAATAATTTTCCAAAATTGTTGTTCCATTTTTTTCTCTCTCACTGAATCTTCTTACCACTTGGCTAGTTTTTTTTGATCGCAATACTTGAAAAATCCGTTAAATGTGATGATTTTATTCTCACCCAGAAAAGTGTACGTTTCAAAAGATTTTCTAATTCTAAATCATTGCTTGGCATGTGATTTGTTGTGCATTTACTTCAAAATATTATATTCAATCATCGGAAAGAGCCAAGAATTTGAGTAGTTATAGCTTTTTTTTCAAATGGTTCCTCGTTTCACTGAACTGATAACTAAACATGTTAATCAACAGGTTATTTTACATTAAACTATATGGAATCAAGATCAGTTGCTTGTTTTCCTCCTGATTACGGTCCGATAATAAAAGGAATTCAGACATGATTCTCTTTTGTATAGCTCCTCGCTTTACCGATTTGGTCGATAGATGAAGCTAGTAAAACTGAGCATATATGCTTTCAAGCTGCTTGTAACAAAATCATTAAAATTTTTTGAAAAAATATTTTATTTGCACAATATAGAAACATTAGAACCATTGAAAATGAAAAGACTAGTTGAATACTAGATTTGAAAACGATCGATCATGAATATATTGAAAGAAACGGTAAAAGTAAAGAAAAAATAACTATAATAACAAAATACACAAAAGACAACAATTCAAGACGATAATTATTCTACTTCAAGCATCAAAAAACGCGGAAACCTAAAAAGTCGAAACTTTCACACTCCTCAATTATAATCATTGGAGCTACAGAAACTATCATGAAAGCTGTTTTGAAAAAAGTCAAATATGATTGTCTGATACTATATGATACTTTATTTTCAATATTGCTTGGAGTGAAATTATTTCAAAAAGTCGATTCATAACATTTTATTTTCACAATATGAAAACATCAGAACTATTGAAAAATGCATAGATGATCTGAATAGAATATAAATATGCGCAAAGAAACGGTAAAAGTAGAGAAAAACACACTAACTAAAAAAATAATTATATAAGAGCTCAGTATATATGGAAGAAAAAATTGGCGACCATTCTTTGAATTTGTGAATTTCAATTCTTTAGCGTATACAAATATCAACCGTTTCTCAATGTCAAGCTACAAAAATGTCGGAAACCTCCTCAAAACTCACAAAATCAACGAATGGACACATTGAAACTATTTGGAAACTGAAAAAAATATACTGTCTAGAAATCCTCGCCAACAACCACCCAATCTTCCTCCTCCTCCTCTTCCTCCTTCACCTTCCCAATATCGCATATCGTCTCAAAATCCTTTGCCTCATACCCCTCCAAATCATCCACCTCTTCCTCCTCCTCATCCTCCTTCTCCTCCTTCCCTCTCATACACCTCCCCACAACCATCAAAACCTTCTCCATAATCCAATCAAAATCATAAATAATCTGTCGACAATCATCCACTGATATCAATGTGTTATCAATCGCGGATAGCTCTTCTCCATACGTATCCATCAACTCCTTAACCGGTAGAATTTCCAGACGCTCCACTGATTCGAATAGATCTCTTAGCACAGCGCCATAACCTTTCACTTTTTCTATCTCCAAATCCTGCAAGATTATCAAACTCCTTATCAGTTATCAATTGTTATCACTTACCATAACTTGTTTCGATTGATCCGCATCAGTTGGAATACGGTATGTGATCACTTCTCCGGTGAATTTGAGCAACACGTGGGTGGTTGGGGATGCCATTTTGAAGAATGAAAGGGTGAGTATATAGCCACCTTAGTATGGATACTATCTGATGAAAATGAGCACCTGTTTCGATTGATATACCGCATAAATGGTGGATACCGCAAATGACCTTTTAGTATAGGTTAAATGCATCCCCAGAGGCATATTACAAAACACAGACGATGGCGGTGAGTCTGAAAAAATCGATCCCTTCAAATAGAGCCATGTCTTGTCCTATCACTTATATGATAAGGTCAAAAGTAAAAACACCTGGAGAGCTACCATGTTGATTGGCACCATGTACACACTACTATTTTTGGATTCACACGATGACCAAATATACAGCTTCACCATAAATGAAAGATTTGTTCAAAGATACTGATTGTTATTTATCAAAAATGTTGTAGGAATCAGTGATTATTTAGAGATTAGTGTCTTTTGAATTGTTGATATATTTGATTTTTTTGGGTATTTAGCAAATACTTGAAAAAGTGAGGGATATGAAATCACATGTTACAATAAAAGAAACAAAAGAGCTGATTTGGAATTCTTGACAACATTTTTTTTCATTTCTGTTGATTACTGATAACACTTCATATGTACTTTTATTTATAATGTATATTTCATGAAACATCATAAATTTGTGATTATCCAATATTTTCTAATCAAATTGTGTCAGTGAGCAAGGATAGCAGCTCGGCGACGTGTTATGAGCATTTTGAAGAGCCAACTGGACAATGAGCATCAGAAGTCTACAAAACAGATCGGAAGTTCTGCAGCAGACAGAAAAGACACTTTGATATATGCCTAAACAACGGCTAGAAGTAGAGCTAGTCTTTGCATTTCGTAAGTTCGTTTTGAACGCAAATACAGTACCCGAACTGCGAAAACGTATCGAGAAATGTTTTCTCCCTAGCCGTTGCTTTGGCACTTGATAGTATCGTTCAGTATACTTCCATTTCACAGTACATTGCTGATACACAACTCCCTGTTTCAAAAACTAGCGAAGAGAAATCACTCAGTCCTCAAAGTGATCTAAACATTGGACATTCATTCCTACTCCATTCAAACTGTCAATCAACAAGAGTTAACGCAATACGCTATGTACCACTCTCTATATTTCCATTGTGCCTCATCACTCCATTCATCTTAATCTTGGGTGGCTCACCGGTAGTGTTGCTACATTTCCCGCTTTTCATTTGCTTCAAAGTCTTTCACTTATCTCTTCAGTGTCCCTACATTTGATCTGGTTATCCACTTTTTTCTTCCTTGAATATTGGGTTGAGTCTTATTTCCCTACTCTTCTTTCAAGTTCCGTTTTTCAACTTCTATTATCACTTTTATATTATGCTATATATAATATACTCATTATCACAGGGTAATCTGGAATCATTTGATTCTGAATCAACAACATTCTTCGGAATGTAACAGTTATCAATAACAAATATGGCGATACAATATGGTAGTTGGCAAATATCTCTCATTCAACTATACAAGAGTGGAAGATGTGACAATGAAACATATGTAAGTATTCAAATTTGTGGTTCAAAAACAATAAAATTCTTGCAGAAAGAAGTGGCTCAAATTTTGAGGTTTAGAAAGTGAAAGAGAAGTGGAAGAGGAAGTCTGGTAAACTATAATAAAGTAAAATGATATAAGTTATGTGATACAGAACTGTACAACAAGAGTACAAGGATATGAAGTGGCTCACCATCCAGAAGGCGACTCGAAACTTGAACAACTTGCTGAGCGTTCAACTTAAAAGGAAAAGAAACAAATGATGTTAGGTATAATGGCATCCGGATAGTCTGCAGAAGGATGGGGAAGGGACCTGGTAACCCCAAGTCCCGACCCTATTACATGGAGGTTCTCACCTTCGAGCTCAAGAAGGTGAAGGTCGTCGGATTCAACACCAGGAAGAAGAAATATGCCTGCGGACACAGTTGGAACTACGATTTGTTGGTAAGCACATCACACCAACCTCAGCACAACACTACCTGCAGCAACATCATCATCAGCAGCACGGCCAACCATCAATCACAACAGTTCGAGGCCGCTGCCATTATTTAATCTTTAGCAGTATTTTATTTTACCACCCCCCATATTATTCGTATATTGATATTATTTACCCCATTAGATATTTTTTACTAACAATTTTTATGTAATGGCGAGGACGCCATACGGCGCTATCCCTCTTTCCCTATTCTCATGTAGCTACCTATATCACCTAAATCTAATTAATAAACATATCTAGTCATACACTGTCTCTCCCTACACATATTCATGAAGGACTGGCATCCGGATAGTCTGCAGAAGGATGGGGTAGGGACCTAGCAACCCCAGGTCCTGACCCTATTACAATACATGTCGGCCACCTCTATTCCATGAATAAGAGCTTGGATAATTAGCCAGGTATTGGATGAGCCGTAAGTCAATCATAGATCTTCAAAAACGAATACCATTCATTTCAGCGTCGAAAAATCAGAAAGATGAGGAAAAATGAAGACAATGAAGACTCATCAAGACGTTCAGCGTACCACCATTGCGAGTTTTTACAATCAATCTTATATATTTTTCAAAATATTCACAATTATTATTCTTAATAAATTTAATTTCCAACAATATCCAAGAAAAAAATTGTCTCTTCTTTTTCCCCTTTTGGCTCGATACATTCAAATTATTGAGAGACTGGAGATAACGCACTACAATGTACTCTCTATATTCATATTGTGTCTTATCACTCTTCGTATTTTATCGTGGGTCACTCAATACAACATTTCCCCTTGCTCATCTCCTTCATAAGTCTCTTCCCCACCTTTTTCGATTTTCAAATCATTTTTTTTTGGCTTCAAGCTTCCGTTTTTCAACCACGATCACCCCTTTTTATCAGGCAAGATATAATTTAATCATTATCACAGGGTATCATGAATCATTTGATTCTAAATCAACAACATTCTTCGGAATGTGACAGTTATCAATAACGAATATGACGATACAATATGGTAGTTTTCGAGGCAACTTGAAGTGCCCAACAAAACAACTTCGGAAAAGTTCAATAATTTTCTGAAGACAATCTAAATAAGAAACTATACCGATGCTCCATTTATGTGGCGATGAGGTGGAAGAGCTGACGGAAGCCGATTGGCATCGTAAGTGGATCACACCTGGTGTGTTAAAAACGGTACACGCGCTAGGGAAAAAACTAGGAGGTTTTATGAAAAAAATAATGTTACTACTGAAATCCTCGTATTTTTCTCTATTAAGATGGCTATGTCCGGAGACTGAAACTCTATAAAATTGGTCTCACGACGAACCAATTTGAATTTGACTATGCGCCTTTGAACTACAGTACTTTTTTTCAAACTAAAAACAATTTTTTCCATAGATTTTCTTGAGTTTTATCGCAATAATTACTTATAAAAATGGTTAATTCGAGTTCAAATTTCGAAAATTGGTGAGAATTCAATATTTGTATGCGTTTTATAATTTTTAAAAATAATTTCGACTTTTATCGCCATGGAATTTGTAGGACTGTACGAATTGTAATTATGGCAAACAAAAATTGGCACTCTTCTACAATCGAGGACCGAAAAATAAAATCGAGGACCCAAAAATAAAATCGAGGACCGAACTGATAAAATACCATACAAAAAAAGCCCTTCGGTCCTCCATTTTATTTTTCGGTCCTCGATTTTTTTTTGGGTCCTCGATTTTTTCTTTCGGTCCTCGATTCTAGAACAGTGCCCAAAAATTAGTATACATTTTACTGATAACATGTGTACACAACATTGAATATGTATTTCTTCCATTATTTCTGCCTCTCCTTATCAATTTCCTCTGAAACAAAAGGGCGGCGCTAACGAAAATATGAAACGTATAAAAACCTGTTAGTTTTACCACTGCTTACAACAAATTATTTCAAAATGACGAATCAATCAACTACAGATTCAAATGATTATGCAAAATTATCTGATTTTTGGAGCTTCAAACAACAAAAATCTGTTAAACATTCTAGTGAGTTTTAATCTTTTTTTCTGGCTGTGTTGCATATACACATTTTTCAGAAACAGACGATAATGCTATGAGTGTTGCCAGCACTATATTCAATGAGCCATGGGATTCGAAGGGTTGGGGACACATGTTAAAATTGGAACATCAGGCCGGGAGAATTTTTTAAATACGGAACTGTCAAATAATGAAGAATTAAAACAACAAGTATTGCCAAGTGTTAATGTTACTGTAAGAGCAGAAAAGCTTAATAATGAATCGGTAAGCACTACGTATAAATTTAACACATTGGATACTCAAAATAAAAGCATGTATAGCAGATCAAAATAGTACAACATTCAGAAATTAGGAGGTGATCATTTTACGTTGGTATTATGCGTTAACTAGGATCGGAGTGCGCCCTATCGAAAACAATGAATTATGACGTCACCATCAACAGTAACTTTTTAGAGTTGTAACTTCTTACTGTTGATGGTGACGTCATAATTCATTGTTTTCGATAGAGCGCGCTTCCATCCTAGTGAACGCATAATATTTTATCTTCGAATTTTAGAAGACAATGATTATTTCAGCTGGATCAGGTCTCATCCTGAATTTTATTAATCAATATCAATGTAACACCATCAATTCAACCAATCGATGGTCCACCAACAGCACTTCCACCCACTCCACCATTGTTCAGTGACAAAACATCTCGAGCACATTTACAAGCTACATCACGAAACAACGATAATTCTGCTTGAGCTATACATGAGTATGTAGAACATCTAGCACAAAATGAACAAAATAAGAATGCTGTCTTCGGAATGACACTTCGACAATTTGTCACTTGTACAAAAGAAACAAAAGAAAAAGATACATCGGTGATTGTAAGAAATATTCGACAGTTTATAAATGGAATGAAGAATTATTTGATCATACATGGAGAAGGAGATCTGCATCAAATAATTGATCAGGAGTCATCAAATTTAAATAGCAATCAAATTTTGAATATTAATACAGTGTTAGAAGTGGTGTTACACAAATTAATACTGAAAGAAATCAAATCATTTTTGTATAATGTTATTGCCACGGAATATAACAAGTGTGGAACTGCATCGATTATTACGACACTTTTGACGCAAACACTTTTCATGTACAGTATCCCAACTCATTTCCCCTTGTGAACAGGTGTGGGATAGGAGCTGATGGATTCTAGGAAGGATGTAGCTGCAGGAAGGTATGTGTTACGATATGAGCATTTAATACAATATACTGATTACAGAACGCGGCAAGAAGTTGAAACTGATGAAGATTCATTTATCTTTTTATATACCCATCATATAGTATTGTTTCTTTTCACCACCAACTTCTCTCTCTTTTCTATCATACCCGAAACAAAATCGAGGTAAAAATTGAGAAACACATTTTTATAATAATATTGAATTTATTGGTATTACAAAATAATTATAAATGAAAAATTTATATATGTTATTCAACTACTCTGGACACCCGACTTGTTGTTTGCACTTGGCACAGTTGGTCGGACAAACTGCTTTGCTGCAGCAATTGATGCAATCAGTTGGTACAACCACAGTTTGTCGCTCTTGCTGACTATTCTTAAAATTTGAAATTACACTAACGTTTTTCAAAAACAAGTACCATTGAGAAAGTAGGTCCGAGCCTAACGATCATATTTATTTATCCCCGTCCCATTCCTCAATTACTCTTCTAGCTGCAACATGTGTAGAAGGCTCCACACTTTTTTTCAGATCTTCTGGGTCGCAAATAAATACAACTGTATTCACTTCTGCAAGATGTAGAATTAAAAAATTAGTGAATTTCGTTTCATTTACCTCTTTCAATATATTCATGTACTTTTCCTTGGTCGACGATTGATTGGCTGGCAGATCGTAGATTAAGATGTGCATCAGTTGATGGTTTTTGTTCTACAATCCGTATATTGTATTAAAGGCGCATACCGTAACCCAACACATACCTTCTTGCAACTGCATTCTCTTATCCATGAATTCTTCCTCGTTATTGATAACTGCTACATTCCAAAGAATGTTGTTGATTTAGAATCAAGTGATTCATGATACCCTGTGATAATGAATATATTATAAATCACATAATATCAAAATGATGAGGTGATAATATAAATATAGAGAGCAGAGTGCATTAGGTCATATAAGGAACCACACGTTATATTTTCCTGGAAAATTTGCTGCGCGCAAGTTTTCTAATAATTTTCCATTAATTTTGTACTATATTTTTCACGTAACTATTAAAAAACTTGCGCTCGGCAAGTTTTCTAGGAAAATATAACTGGAGGTGTCTTATACCCAGCTACTCAATAATTTGGATATAGTGAAAAAAATCCGAAACTATTCAACTGATCAATTTGATTAATCTTTTCATATTTTTTCCATAAAATATATATCAGAGTTGTAGAAAAAATTGAGTTGATTGAAAACTTTGAAGCTGTGAAAATATGGAAGATGTGAGATAATTAGAGTATAACTAGAAGGCAAGGGAAGGAAAATAGAGACAACAACATACAAATATCTAGTATCTCTCATTTGATACCTCTATATTTTCAACACAAAAAAGGAAATTGGTAGTGGCGATTGGCGGTGGAAAGGAATTAACGAAATGTAGAAGAAGCAGGAGAAAAAGCAGACGAAATGTAGAAGAAGCCATTCCAATTATAGGATTTATCGCACCACCTGTCCAATATTCAAACGTACCTAGCCTAAAAACGGCTAGATAAATAATTGGTGACGGACGGATCAGACGGTACCCAGAGATAATTAGGGTGTGGTGATGCACCACACGTATGTTCAAATGTACTGCGGCCGTGCCGGTCGCCTTTCAAACTTATGCAACGGAAATCTAAAAAACGACCGACTTTCCTCAAAAACTGTTTAAATATTCGGATTCTACACCTAAATAACTATGAGAATAGCATTTCTGAACTAATTCTGAGCTGAAATAATTTAACAGTGCGTCTGAAAGAGTTTTGAAATCCTAGGCCAGACCGGTAACGCTGAACATACGTGACCATGACGAAACAATGAATACAGTGGAGAAACGACAGAAGTGTTCTGAGTTTAACTGTGATTTGAAAAATAAAAAAGACGGATATAGACGGAAAGACGGAAAAAGACGGATACTGATGAATGAGATAAAAGGTATCAATGACAACAGCATATAAATATCTAGTATATCACGATATTCGTTATATTTGCCGCACCCTCATGATTTTCATATATTCGTATAATAGCTAAATGTGAATATGAATGCTAGTCATGTGATATACTATTATCACGAGGTATGCTCCCCTTTTCCCTCTTCTTTTTTTACTAGTTTGACTCTCCTTATTTGATACCTCCTTGTTATCACCGCTTCGCAGTTTCATATCAATCCTCTTTGTTTTCAACTACTTCGATATATCAAGCCCTGATGTATATAGGCTCATTATGTTTCTAGATAGAATGCAATATAAATTTTCTGTCAATTCTTAACAAGACAAGCAGTGCGATCGTGCCTTTCTTCAAGTTCATTCGTATCCTGCACGAGTATATCCGAAACTATTTCTAGTGTTTTCTACGCTTTTCTACCACAAACTGGTTTATACCAATTACTTTTATTATCGAATCTAGTCTCTCACATACCCACTAATAAAATAGTTGGTGGATAAATGTGTTGCTTCCTCATTCTCACTCTGCATTAGAAATTTGACACCATTGTCTCTGTTCATTAACTTGATTTTTATACCATCCTTTGTCTCCTCAGGCTGTTTTATTCTCTTTTGTCGCCACTTTGCTCCCCCAAATTGTGTCATTTTCAGCCATTTATTGTCATTACCTTCATATTATTTAAGAAATATAATGTAATCCATTTTGTAGGGTGACTTGCACCAACTGGTGATGAGCCTAACATTCTTCGGAATGTAACAGTTATGAATAAAGATAATGAAACGAATATGTAGTCAAAATGAGATCAAGCCTATCGAAGAAATCAAGAAAAAGGCCAAGTACGGTAGCCAGCTATGGATCGTATGGAACTGGAAACCAGTTCAAGTGGGTGGATTGGATGTCATGAAAAAAGTTGGTAAAACACCACAACAACTGGTGAAGTTATACCGGCACACACGCAGAAGCTGCTGAGCTTTCAACACCGGAAACGAAGAATAAGATGTTCGTCATTCCTAAAGCATGGAGGAATGTGGAATCCAAAAAGGAAAGCTACGTTTGGGTCCACAAAACAAGAATAAGGCCAATCAAACACCCCACCCAAGTTGAAGATCACGAACTTGAATTCATCAGGGAGGTATATTCGGCGAACAGGCCATTTATTGCGGGACCGGGTTAGTTGATCTTCTTGGCTTTGCCACAACTCACCTAGTATATCCTCTAGGGAATATACTAGGATTATGAGTAATTATAGCTAGCATGAAAAGCTATGTGATACCTTTTCAAGAGTCTAAATAATCAAAGTATGGATTTCAGGGAATAGCTACACCGATGCCATAGATCAAATTCTTCTCGTTCCAGCACAAACCGAAGCTGCAAGTTCGCCACCAATTAGGCTATCTGGGTATGTTAATTTGATGAAATATTGCAACAAGTTCTGATTCCTTATATTTCAGTACATCCTGCCTCTGTATAAGACATCGAACCTATACTTGCGGTCAGTCAATCATCGACGATGAGCAAGGAAAAGGTGAAAATTGTGGTAAACGACGAAGTATCCAATTCAATTCCGGATTTGGTGCTGTAATTAATCTCTATTCTTATATTTCATGTATCAATAAACCTAATAGTGAATGTGTTTTCTTCTTCTGATGTTGTGAGCTACCAAGCCTTCGTTAGTTCGTCCCTGTCGTTACAATCATTCTTTCAACGTTGGCTACCGTACTCCATTCGCTCACTCACCGATGTCGACAAATTGTAAAATAAATCTTGTCATCGTGACTCATTGCAACACTTAACAATGTGTCACTCGTGCCAGCTAGCTGCCTGTGTTTTTCCCTTTTTCCCATTTCTCCTCTCTCCTTACTAGTTTCATTTTCCTCATCTCTCTAGTTTTTTCGGTGCTGCTTTACAGTTTTTTTAGTTATATCAGCAGCATTATCAGTTCAGTTTTCGAAACTCTAATTAAACAGATTAATAGTAGGACAGGAAGTATCAAGCATACATATATTCCTCCAAGTTCTGCTGATAGTGTCTATTCGCCAGAAATGACCCATTTCTATATGACTAAAAGTGCAATCGCGTACTTCTGATAGTTTTTCGTGAGTATATTCTACACCTTTCACAATTTTTCTACACATTTTCGCACCACAAACTGGTATGTATCAATTATTTTTATGATCTTATCTAGTCTCTCACATATCCACCAATAAAATAGTTGGCAGCGTGATAGATAAATGTGTTCCTTCCTCCTTCTCCTTCTGCATTAGAAATTTGACACCATTGTCTCTGTTTATTAACTTGATTTTTATACTAACCTTTGTCCTCATTCAATCCCTCACAATCAGTCACTCATACTGCTTTGCACTCTTTTCCTCTTTTTGCCCCTTCAAATCGTCTCTTCTTCAATTAATTTTTGCGATTCTTTTCGTATAATTCAACAAATATAACTTAATTCATCTTGTAGGGTATCCGGCACCTTATGGTCCTAAGCTACCAAACATTCTTCGGAATGTAGCAGTTATCAATAAAGAGAATGAAGCGATGTATCCAGAAAGTTGAACAAATAGATCAAGAAGGAGCCGATCGCCCGCCAGGAGTGGATTCCCAGGTAGTTCGAGTATCCTTAAATTTGAAAAGAAATCATAAATTCTTTTTTTTCCAGAAAAAGTGTGCCTATGATCAAGATTATGAACAATGAAGACTCTGGCGATCGTCACGAATATGTGGAGTTGCCAAATGGACCAATTCGAATTTGCTCCCGTTCGACCCATAGAATGTTGAACAATCGGTACGCCGTTACAATGCAAAAAATTGCGTCGAGAATATTTCGCACGACACAACATCCAAGTTGAAGTCAAGTTCCATCAGAGGTTTGTATTTTTTGTTTAAAGTTTTCCTGACGATATTTTCTCAAATCTGATTGTCATTTTTACAGTCGAGGCCAAAAATGGTTCGTTCACCATCAAATTGATAAGATCAATATTCCTCAACACGGGTGTGTTCGATATGCCGAAAAGAAGAAAAATATCAATTCTATGGGATACAACATGCGGGAAATCGGTAAGCACATTCTAGCTTCATTGTCAGTATAAAAATGTCACGATTCTCATTTTCAGGCTCTTGGAAATATTTCGAACGACCCAACATCCGAACATCGAAATCGAGTTCCATCAGAGGTTTGTATCAATGTTAAGTTGGGATTGCAAGACTTTAAGCTTCAGGAAAGAAGCAGCTAAATTGGAAGCCGAAACTGAAAATGAAGAAGTACCAGGAACTGTCTCGGAAACAAATGAAAAGTTGAGTAGCAAAGAAAAGGTTCGGTTTTCCACTAGCTTCTGTTGATAATTACACAATTCTCATTTCTAGGCTCGAAGGATTTGAATTGGAGAGCATAATTGTGGAAGCCATTTTTGACGCATGGCAACTCGGATGGTGTCTCTATGAGCCATTGGAGAAGGTATAGATCTTGTATTACTAACACTAACTATGTACATATTTTCAGTCTCACGTACTCCTTCAAAAATGTGTCCGTGCTCGTAAATGGAGAAGAAGCGTCGATTATCGACTTCTGGAGGTTTGTAGCTGGCTCTTTGTATATTTTAAATAGATATTTTTGCAGCAATACGGCAAAAATTGATGCTCCGACAAGCAACAAATTGGGATCTGTCAGAGTTCAACTTGGAAATAATTTTGTTCAAACTTTTATTTTAATCATATTTGAAACAATTAGTGATATCATTGCTTTCAACTTTTCTTATTTTGTATTTTATAAATTCTTGGAATAAAAAAATATGTGACTCATTTCCACACCTAACAATGTGCCAGTCGTGCCAGCCGGCTGTGGTGTTCCCACTTTTCCAATTTTCTCTCTCCATACTAGTTTCACACTCTTATCATCTCTTTCGTTCTGCTTCACAGTTTTTTCTCGACGTTATCAGTTCAGTTTTTAACTCTTACAACAACAAAAAAAATAATAGTAGGACAAGAAATATCAAGTACCGTATTTCCTCGAATAGAGCGGTACTGCAAATTCTGTCGGAGAATGATCATATCTCAGAATCTAGTACAGTTATCAAAAAGTTGTCAACAGCAAATTTGTTGATCCAAATTTCTGCTACAAGTTTGCTGTTGACAACTTTTTGATAACTGTACTAGATTCTGAGACATGATCATTCTCCGACAGAGTTTGCAGTGCATCTCTATTCGAGGAAATACGGTACATATATTTTTGAGAAAATCTGTACAAGTTCAACACTTCACATCAAAAACCCTTCATTTCTACAAAAAAAAACATTCAATATTTCTCTCTACTTGTCCATCTTCTTCTTTTCAATCTTTTGTTGCTCAGCGTACGCCTCAAAATTTGGTCTTGGTATTCCAGTGATCATTTGGAGCATTCGACAAATCTCCGACATTGACGGACGATCATTCTGATTGAATGCCCAACATTTGTTCTGAAATTGATAACAGGTGATAAAAGAGGGGTACGGTAGTTGTATATATACCACAATCACATCAGCAATATCAGAATTGACACTCGATTGCATTTGCATGCGATGTCCTCCGCCAATTTTTTTGGGAATATCATATTTCGCTATTTCCGCAAACGATTGCTTACCAGGATTGTATATCTCCCAACACAAGAGACCAAACGTCCAGACATCCGTCTTATATGTATAAACACTATTGTAACCCTTGAACAAATCCGGAGCCATATAGCGAACTTGTGCCATCTCTTTTCCATCGGGCAGATAACACGTTCCTTTGACAGTTCTTCTAAAGTCAGCCAACTTGACTTGACCATTGTGGTACACGAAATTTTCGGCAGTCGGTTCACGATGGATATATTCGTTCGAGTGAAGATACTCGAGTGCCCATGCTGCTTGTAGACACATCTCGTCACATTTTGACATGGGCAAGTTTGGATTAGCATATAGGTACGTGTCCAGTCTACCATCTGACGACGGCTGAAACATTTTGTATGAATGTTTAGAATCTATGGATCCGAATCTTTACCAATTCAGTGACCACATAGAGTGGATCCTTCATTGCGGCAACACCATAGAACTTGATGATATTCGGATGGCAAAGTTCACGCAACACTCGTGCATCATTCATGAACTCCGAATGTTGCTCTCTTGTCAATTTATCAAACTTGACTTTTCTGATCGACACATCGATTGTCTTTCCGTTCCTCATCTTGTATGTACCCGTGTGATACTCCCCGAAACGAACACGATCCTCAACTTTCTTCTGAACCACTATCGACTCGTGATCAATGACCCATTTCGGACGATTGATGGGTGTTTTGGCGACGCAACCCGGCTGAAAAAGATATAGATAGGGTTGATATACAATTGTATCAACATACCAAAAGTGGATCCTTTGAAGCTTTCAGATATTCCACCATCTCGACAATGGAGTCAAATGAATACTTAGAAGTGACAAAGTATTTCCCTTTCTTAGACAGGATGACAAAGTGTTTGTACCAACTAGCCCGATTCCAATCCTTCTCACAACACACCGCCAAAACCTGCTTCAAAGGTTCCCCGTCCTGAGGTTTAGCTGTGTTGACAAGAAAGTCGCCTTCATTCTTCAATATCTCTTCGATATCAACTCTCGCCAACCATCCATGGTAATACGGCTCCTTTTCTATTGGCCTCTTGTTACTGATAATCATACTGATATACTTGATATGCTGATAAGGACTTACTTATTCAATGCCATTATACTGTGTTAATACAGTTACTATTTTTAATCGATGTTATTTTCGAACTGATATCAGATGGACTGTGTTGATTCGATATGGTTATGACACGTGTCACGTTGATAAGGGAGGTCATCAGTTTTATGTTGAAGACATGACAAAAATGGATAAAATCAAAAAAGTTGAACTTGACGTGAACTGCCACATATCATTGACCCGTGTCAAATAACAATAGACCAGTCATAACATCAATCCTAGACTATTCATCAATATTTACAATTCACTAGGTGAATATAGTCAGAGAGTGAGTTCCATCCCCCTTCCATCCTAAACCTATCCTATCCTATTCCAGTGGGTGATCAGTATTTATGTTTGGACCAACTCGGTGCTGGTGGTGCTGCTCCACCACCTCCTCCTCCGCCACCGCCTCCACCACCACCGCCGCCACCGCCGCCGCCACCACCACACATGCCACCGGAGCAACGGACCAAAAAGAGGAAGAGCAAGCACAAGAAGCCGAGAGCCCATTGAAATGTATTGTTTTTTGTCTTTCTCGAATGAATATGTTACTTGTGGGTGTTGGTTGTTTGAACTTTTTATGAATCGATGGATCGGCTGAATGCACCATGAGGGTCGAATAAAGGCGCACCAATGTCCTCTCGGATTATCAGAAGCTTATCAGTATTCGAATACAATGCTAATCAGAAACAGCAAAACAGTAGTCTTTGGTCGAGTTCTAATGAAACTTTAACAACCTTGGGCAGTTCGGATTACTCGATGACTCATAAAAAGATTGTAGCTTTTCCCAGCTAGTGATAGTGATAATAGATGTATATACCTTCAAACTTTTTCACCGTCATAAATCGTTCGTATGTTATATGAGTGATAATGATAGTGCTGGTGATAGTGATAAGAGTTGCGTCATACCCAACTGATATACTGATATATCACTCCAAACTATGGAATTGGACAAGCCCACCAAATGCGCACCAATGGTGAAATTTTTTAACAATTATCAGAAAAATAGTGAGGTAGATCAAAGAAAAGGGATACTGTATTTCCTCATCACTCATCAATCTTATCATCCTTCTTTTTCTTCTTCTTCTCCTCCTCCTCCTTCCTCATCATCTCCTGCCATTTCCTCAAATCCATCGATGTCCTCGTCTTCTGTGCTTCTTCATCTTCCTCCGGTACCGATGTGAGTATCTCGATTGGTGTCCTTCTTGGTGACGCAGGTATCTCTTCGGGTGTCAGCAATCCTTGTGATGCCTTCGCCGCCTCGTCCGCCAAATCATCTAGAATACTCAACGAGCTGTCACCAACTACACCATCGTTTATGGAGCATGTAGAGGCATCGAACAGGCGACCGGGTCGGTTGATCTTTCGGGTGGGGCTGGAAGTTGAAAACTGGACAATAATACAATTGAATTGACACTCCAGAATGCCACGAATATCTACCACAAGGGCTGAGGCGATATATTTTACGATTTTGCGATCGAGCAACATTGAGAAATTATGCTCAAGTCAAAATCGTAAGTTATCTCTGTTTGAAAAATTGATAGGTTTTTTCCAGACCAAACTTTCTTAAATTTTCAAAAAGTTCCAAAAAATGAAGAGGAATGCCGTGGAATGGACGGGAAGATACAATAAAATGTCACCTATGAAGACGACTTCTCGAGGTTTGTAGTTGGATTTTTTTTTGAAAAAAATAAGAATAGATATTATTGCAGATATTCGGCAAAAAGTGATACTTCTACCCAAAATTTGGATCCGTCAGAGTTTGCGCGATTTGGAAATAATCTTGTTCAACCCCTTATTTTAATCATATTTCTAACATTTGATATTATCATAGTTTCCAACTTTTTATGTTTGTATATAAAAAACCTCTGGAATAAAAATTTTTTATGAGAAATGTAAAAATATTTATTGAACCCGTAATCAATTCAGGCCAAAAAAATATCACAAAAAATCGGTAATAGTTATTCGAATTCGACATCTTCCTCGTGTGTTCAAATCCCTGAAATCACCAAAATTATCTACAATACTTTCATATCTAACAAAAAAATTGAAGAAGTTAGAAGTAGAATATTAATACAACCACCACAAACCTTCAGTACTCTTTCCCCTAAACCTTCGAAAATTCGATGCATGATCGGCAGTCGTTGCTCGCCGACGCTTCTGTGGCTCCAAATCGAAGGAAACCTTGAAGTCGACCGACATTCCTCGCTTATTTCCCCGTGCACCGCCGCTCAACGGCATTCGAACACCACTGGAAAGAGACTAGAACTAGTAGGAAGGAGTCGAACCCGCGGCCTGCCGCACGCCACGCGCATGTTTTACCGTTGCGCCACCAGTGCGAAAAATGCAAGTGGCGGAAGGGCGGTAATGTCGTGGCGCCGGCGGTGGGATGGGGAGAAGAGAAAATATTTAGACATGCATAGAAGAAAATGCTCCAAAATGCTCACCATAGCTCATCCTTTCCATTATGACCCGTGTGAATTCTAGTTGATGATGTAAAAGCTGCAAATTCCTCGTCTGACGCCAAAAATCGCCATCCTAAAGCCTCAAAACCGTTATTTTAGGTTTAAAAACGGCTAAAAACCTAATAATCGCCTTAATGACACCCGGAACTTCCTCGACATGAACATATATACAGCAAATGATATTGGGTGAAGTGATATTACTGTTATATTCGCAAAAACCTGGAAAAATAGGTCTGATCAGGGTCTGATATGCGTCTGATTACCCTTAAATATACATTATTGACAATTTCAAACGCAACTTGAGGCACTGGCATATAATCCATCACTTTTACCAATAATATCAATAATGTTGATGGTGCACGAGCTAACATGTAGATCACAATAATAACTGTCAACATTATTGTAGTATTATGGGATGTTTTCCGGTTTTTATGGCGATGTACACTGAAAAATAGGGATTTTTAGGTTTAGCGGCTTTTTAGTACTTTGGTTTTTCATTATCATGCGTTCTGATGGTTTGAATGAGGAGAATAGTGACAACGAATAACAATCCACTTGATAGGACAACGAGGCCGATACGGAAATAGTCGAAGATCTGAAAATTTTCTGAAATTTTGAAGCAAGTTGTGGAAGTGCTATTGTCTACGCAATCTACACCATCACCGAAAATGGTCGCGTGGCGCAGTGGTTGTGTTTTTGCGCGCCACGCGATAGGCCGCAGGTTCGATCCCCGTGGCCGTCACTTACCGCTGAAAACGCTTCGGCACCCATTGCACTTGTCAATGATGAATAACCGATGAAGCAACGGGATACCCAGAAGGTTTCTCCACCGTACTACAAGTTCTAATTATGAAAGAAGGCTATGATTTAGGTTTACCTGAATACAAAAGTGATAAAGTAGCCTTATATCATAAATAGAATGGAAGCCAGTTAGTAGAATAGCCACCACCAATATCAGTTTAGAATATCTTCGAACCATTCTTGGTGTACACCACCGAATGGATTGTAGAGGGTATTGGACGGCGATAAACCTAAAAACTAGGATTGTTTGGATTTTTCAGCTTTCAAACCTTTGAACACCCAACAAAATGGTGAATAATGTGACGAGGGTGTTGAAGAAAAATGGTAAAATTTCCATACAAACCTAAAAAAGACATATTTTAGCATTTTTCACGATTTTTCTAGTCCTACCTTTTGCAAATAACATAGAAAAATAGTTTGATTGAAATCTAAATGATGTGATAAATTGTAGTAGTAAATTGTGAATGGGAGTGGTGAAATTGCCATTAATAATGAGCATATTGCCATCCAGAGTAGTGGCTCGACGCTAGCTCGTTTCTGAAATATTTTTGGATGTTGGGACCTATTTTTTCGGATTCGTCGTGATTTTTGGGTCCGATAGCGTCGAAATTCAGCGAAAAATGTCAAAAATTGACCGAAATATGGTGTTTCAAAGTTTCGTGGCCGAGTTCGGCATTCTAGGCCATCCTTCGTTTTTCTTAGTTTTTCGCCGTTCTATAGTTAAAAAAACGTGCTAAAACCAATTTTTTGGGTTATTTTCGAATTTTCGACCCGTTTTTCATCATTTTCCTATCCCCATACCGTTTTCTGTTGTGCCAAAACCACAATAACAATACTATTTGATAAAACAACTGCAATTGCGAGTAATGGAAGAATGACGCCATAGATAATTTGCATTTTCCACTCATTTTCCTGTAAAAACAATTAATTTGGAGGGTGTTGAGGGTGGGGGATTAGGTTAATACTGCAAAAGTGAAAAACAAGTCCAAGTTCAACGGTCAACGCGCTTGTCTATGCAAATTAGGCGGTGTGTTTTTGATGCAGTGGTGGCGCGGCGCCTGTGCTTTTGTCTTCCGCGCGACAGGCCGCGGGTTCGACACCCACACAGTGCTTACCTGATCTTCAAACTGGATAACTTGCGCTGGAACGCATTGATTCGTGTATAGATCGAAGATGGAATCAGTGCAATTTGGTATGATGGTATGTAGGATCTTCTCCTGATCACATGACTCGTAATCGCCGCTCATTATTTCATGTCCGACTCTAAAAAATTGGGAAATTAGGGAGGGAAAAAACAAGCGAAAAGGGGTTTTCCGGTCTAGAAGGAACGAAAAAAACAGGAAAATTTTGACTTCCTAATGTCGAAAATCAGGAATTGAACCATTGGCCTTTTTCAGAAGACTAGAAAAAACTGGAATTTGATATGAAACATCTCACGATATAGGCTATAAACTATTAAAAAATGTGAATATTCGTGCAAAATGGATATGTAGAATAATGAATGATTCATAAAACTCATCATTTGCGTAATACAAACGGAAATGTCTGGGAAAAACGAACATATTAACGTTTTTTTTTATTTTTGGCAGTCGATTTTTGAGCCTTTGAGAAATACAGTTATTGTTGTTTTTTTGTGTAGGTGACTTGTTGACAATATTCCTCATTTCGAGTACTAAAATCGATTGAAAATGTCGTTGTTTTTCAGAAATAGTGCTTTTTGATGTATCGCCGGAAAATTTGAATAGCAGCGCGCGCCCACGCTAATGTGTACGCTAATTAGCAGCGCCGAGGAAATTGCGTCGATGGCGCAGTGCGAAGTGTTTTGAATTCCACGCGGAAGGTCAGGGGTTCGACCCCCACTGCGTGCCAGCGTCTTTTGCAGATATGTTGTGAATAATAAAAGTTGGTGAAAAAGCGCACGTAGAATACCTAGCCGGGGAAATTGAGTTGTCGGGGCTTCTCGGGCTCGACCGAGGCAGAAATTGAATCATATGGAATTTCTTGATCTCAGAAATAGTAGATGAATGATTATATTCTGACTAATAATAGTAAATCTCTGGAGGGATTATAGTGTAACAATATTTGACGCAGTTTCTATGCAAGAAGGTGGATATCAGGAGGATTAAAATATGCAATGGGTTCAAATCAAAAAGTGTTGTTTTTTTGCAAATATCTATATAATTTGTTAGATGGAAAAATATAGATTGAGCCGGATTTTTTGTGGTCAGAAAAACGCACCTTCGACAAAATTTTCAAACCAACATCATTCATTAGATATTCAGCACGCGAAATGGGGAATGGATGAAACATGAATAATATGGTGAAAAGAAGAAGGAATCTCAGCTTTTTTTACACCCAAATTTGGTGGACTCGAAATGATGAAGAATCAAAAAATGAGCATTTTTCAGAAAAATAGAATTTCAGAGGTAGAACGAGGAAGGCGGGGCAGCGCGCACTACATTGCAATTAACACAGAGGAAAAATGTGACACGGTGGCGCAGTGGTTGCGCTTTTGCATTCCACGCGTAAGGGGTGGGGTTCGATTCCTCGCAGTGGCACGAAGGTTTTTGCAGCCGGTGGAATGAGTCAAAAAGCCATAAAAAGTCAGTATACATCCGGTTTGAATTCATTGTTTCAGAGACCGCCACTTTTTATGAGCACATTCAACATTGGCTATCCCCCTTCTCTCTTTTTTTTGTTGCTTCCGTGTCATAACCAGACATGTATTTCCTGGTCTTTTTTGAAGGAAGAGAAGAGGAGAAAAAGCAAAATCACATCAAGTGTAATTATTGAAGAAGGGGAGCAGGAAAGGACAAAAATAGGATGGAAGTGGTGGACCAATGAGTTCGAAAATGACGTGGCGATCTATGAATCTATGAATCTATGAATCTATGAATCTATGAATCTATGAATCTATGAATCTATGAATCTATGAATCTATGAATCTATGAATCTATGAATCTATGAATCTATGAATCTATGAATCTATGAATCTATGAATCTATGAATCTATGAATCTATGAATCTATGAATCTGTGAATCTATGAATCTATGAATCTATGCCGCCGCATTTTTTTGTCACCAAAACACGAAAAGATGAAAAGTTGATGCGATTCGGAAGTGTTTAGGGCCATCGAAAATCAAGGAAGTGTGTGTTATTCCATGTAGTGAATCAAAGGTTGTATCTTTACAATCATAAACCTATTCAATAGAATGAGAAGAAGGAATATGCCTATATAGGCCTATATAGTGATATCATTTGGAGAAAAGTATGGGTGGGATTGACGATGTGTTGAAAGTGTTTCTATGTAAATTAGGCTCATCAAAAGAAATGTGCTCCACTTTTTTTGAAAGTTTTTTCTTCTGGAAAATGAATGTTTTGTGTGCAAACACCATGACGAGATAATGCGGAAAAATGGAAGAAAAAAGGAAGGAGAGAAGTGCATTGACCAATTAGATTGGAAGACGGACAACATTTGTTGGACCTTCTTCTTGGAGTAAAAAAAAGGATTTTCAGGTTTCAGGGAAACTTGAAAAGAGTGAAAATATCAAATCGAGTACTTTTGTGAAATCCGAAATTTCCAAAAAAAACCTGATGGTGGTACAGTAGTATAAGCATGTTTTTTTCGCTGTGAGCCCACTGAAAAGGGCGTGGCTTGTTTTTTTGGTTATAAGGTTCGATGATAGTGGTTCTTTCCTAATAAATAAAATAATTTTCACTTTCATAGAACACAAAAATACTGAATTCTCTGATCTCACTATTCAGATGCCTTGATTTGCTTCAGAAAATATCAAAAAATGAATTAGGGGCTTTGACAGAAGTATGTGAGCGTTTTTTTAAATGTTGAAAATTTGAACTTGATCCTCTAGATTGGTATCGAAATTTTTTGGGAAAAATTAAAAGTACTGTAGATTTTTTTCAGTTTCAAAGAGCATAAAAAGTACTGTATTCAGTGATCTCCCTAATGATGCTTTTGTTTGCATTAAAAAATTCCAAAAAAAAATAAATAAGGGAGGACAGTGGGCATTTTCAGAAATAATAATGAACATTTGGAAATGCTCCCTTTTTCAATGAAGCTTTTTGAGAAACATATCAAAACGAGATACATGATAATTTAGTCCAGGAAGTGATTTTTATTACATCAATTAAAATATAAATATGAAAGTTGAACAACGCTCCATCTTGAAACTGTAATTTAAACTTACCTTTACAGTTTCAATATTATATCTCTTTTTTTGGAAGTTTTTTTAAAATTGCTATCCGAACTGCAATCGTTTTTTCAAAGAGGAACTTTATGAAACATTCAAAGTCGAAGGTTTTATCATTATCAACTTATTCAAGAATGTACACCTAGGATTTATAGTGATCTTGAGGCAATTTGTAAAAAAAAAGTTGTGCAATCATTGAAAAATTACTGTAGCATCATGAAGTTCATAAATAAATGAAGAATAAAATTTTTCAGATAAATATTTCATGTGACCAACGAAATATATCAGAAATCTATAACTATAGGTTTTGAAACACAAAGATTTACTGTTTTTGTGAAATGATTTCCACTAGAAACTATTCAGTGAACAGTTTTCCTTCGATTTTCGCAGTGGTTACATCTCACAAAAGTCATAAAAAGTGCATAATTGCAGTTTCAGAACTCTCAGAATTATAATGTTTTAAAAACTATACGTTTCTGGGTTGATTATCAGGGGAAATGACTATGTTATATGAAAAAAAAACAGTTGGAAATAGAGCAAGTGTGTCTGCCCATGGGTCTCGATAAGTTTTTGCAGTTCGGGTACTGTATTGACGTTTCGAGACACAGGAGCATTTTTTCTATATTTCTAGGCATTGTTTTGGAATTTGTAATATTGGGAATCTACTGTTTTTCAGTGAACATTCTCAAGAAGAAAGTAAGAAACTACTGACAGAACAACTTCTGAACTCTGGATGAAATAGTATTTTTATTAGTATTTTTTTCGAATAATATTTATAATCCTCCAAAAACAGATTTTCCAAGAAAAAAATCACATGAAAACATGAGAAATAAGTGTTTTTTGATGGAAGTCTAGTTTCAGAAAAGTATCCGAGATTATCCCAATTCTCTGTCTACGGGTGTTCGTGGTGAACTTTGAATGTTTGATTTTTGGGGGATTTGGAAATTTCCAGTTTTCGAAAATTGTGATAAGTGCAGAGCACAATGTGTCACTTGATATATCAAAGAATTCCATAAGTTAATTTTTTTCAAATTCTTAACGAAAATGAGCATGGTATCGGTCGTTTATAGACTAAAAAAAGTTTTTGATAGAAATCGTAGTTCGAAATTTTTTGAATAATTCCAAAAAAATGTGCCTGTCTGTAATAGTTTTTTTTGAAATGATAATTATCAATTACGTTCAAGCGTACGATAGGTAACGAATTTCGATGAACCAACCATATGTTATAACTTTTCCTTGAAAAGGTAAACTTCACAGTTTCAGGCAATATTGTGAAGTAAAGCTTTGTGTTCATTATAATTCTTTTTGCTCATATTCTGCTATTTATTGATTTCGCTGGAATACATGGTTCGAAATGTGAAACTTTACAGTTTTAATTGTCAGTTATTGGAGAAGAAAGGCACAAAAATTTGATGTTATATAGGGATAAAAAGGGATTCTGAAAAGGTCATAAAACATTTCGCCAATAAAATTCTGGGAATTACTATAAAAACAAGTTTTCTTTCAAATAATGTTCACAGTTTCAGTTTCTATATTTGCTTCGTGAATAAGAGGTCTTGATAATTTTGTCGGATGTTCTTGATCAACAACATGTTTTTTAGGGTGTTCAACTGATAATGAAAATTCTTTTCAGCTAATTTGCACATGAAAGATCCTATGTTCCATGAAAACCAAATAATGCAGTTTCACCCTATTGTGTCAAGAAAATATCAAAAAATCACTTATTTGAAGCAGAATATAAAATATTGAGGAAAATATGGATAAAACTAATATTTCAAACACTTTTTTCCGGGCCAAAAGCTGTATTTCAAACTGATTTTTCAGAAAAAGTTGAGCTACTCTATAATTCAAAGTTTCAGGACAAAAAATATCAAGAACATTATCAAATAGATCGAATGAGATTGAATAATATGAATAGTTTGAAACAGTGATTCATCTGCTTTATCAGCTTTTTTGAATTGCTCATACTCTTTGGAAGTTCCTCTGATTTGTCAGTCTATGGATATACTGGATAATCATGATTTATTTCGAAAAAATTTGTGACGCAGTTTGACACATTATCAGAAAACATCGAAAAATTAGAGCAGGGAAAGAATGTGACGGACAAAAAATTTTCACTGTTCCGAGGATCAAATTTGGTGAACATATCACTATGAAATACAGTGCAGATCCAACTCTATGGAATTAAAATGTGTGAAAATATGAGATCGAGTACTTGAGGAAAAAGTTTTTCAAAAAAAAAATTTTTTTTGGTACAATAGTTTGAACATGTTTTTTTCGCTGTGAGCCCACTGAAAGGGGCGTGGCTTGTTTTTTGGATTCAAGATTTGATGGTGGTGGCAGTAACTTGAAATTCAATGCAAAATAAATCAAAAAATGCACTACGGCTCAACTTTTCAATCACAAATATTCTCAACAAACAGTGACCGGGACGTTTAAATAAACGGGAAATTACCAAAAATAAAGTGGAAAACCTACTGTTTCAAAATCGAAATTTTTATCTAAACATGCCCAAAATAGTGTTTGGAAGTCTTTATTTCTGGAGAAACTTCTTACTTATTACAATTTCTATTGCTCCATTATTTATCTATCATCAATCTCAAATCTTATGCCAAAAAACCCCGCCCCTCATTAAAAAAGATTTCAGCACGAAAAACATGTTGAAAACTACGGTATTCACTCAATGGTGCGCAAGTTTTCGTAAGCTTTTCCCCTCAAGACCCGATGAAGCGAGTTACAATATAAAGGAGGTAAGAATTGGGATTAACAGTTTGATATGTAGCTTTTTTTTGAATTTCGTATCGAAAATTTTTTGTGGTTTCAATTCTCATTTTTATATTGTGCCGAAAGTCACAGTTTTGATGAATCACTTGCTTTAGATTCTTCGTCTATAACTAACTAAATTCTACTGAACAATCTGGTAATTTTAACTCAAAAAATATACTGTAATCATAGTTTTAGTTCCATGACATCTGACAAAAACGTAGAAAAATCATGATTGTCTTTTGAAATTTTAATCAAAAAACTTTTGTGAAAAATTGGGATAAGTAGGGTTTTTGGATGCACATTTGTGCTCATAAATTTCAAGTTGATCCGCAAAATTCACACTTTCAATTTTCAAATATCTTTCCAAAAAATCGAACAAAATAATATACCCCAGGAAAAAAGGAACGAAGTATACTTGAAAAGTCAAAAAAGCGTCGTTGTGTCTTGTCTCGTTTCTTCGTCAAAAACACAAAAAAAAGTGGAAGAAGAATGCAAAACTTTGGTCGGTTTGCGCCATCCCCTAATCAGTTCAATTACCTCTTTTTGGTCCCCCGAGGGACCAATGTGTCCTTCTTCTTACCTTCTTCTTCTTCTTCAGTTTTTTTTGCAAAAAATATGAGAGGGTGTGTGTTTCTTTTTCACTTGACTTTTGGCCGGAAAGGGGCGGAGCCAGAGCAATGATTTGGTGCTCTTTTAGGTTTAGGATAGATTATTTGATAATTAATCCGAAATTTCCGGTTTTCTGGACAGTTGTTCGACAAATTTCCCGGTTTGAGCTTGAAATGAAAAGAAACTGACATCCTCGAAAATTGATTTGGGGGTTATAGACAAAGTTTTAAAAAATTGAAATATTTGAATATCTGGTATGAAAATCACAATATAAAATTTTACTAATCCGTCGCAATTACAAACTTTTAATAGTTCTGAAGATTGTTATATCAGCAGATATTAAAATTCTGATTCTTGCAAAAACCAATCGATTCGATTAAATCCGTTGTTCTGGTGAATTCAGGATCTCAAAACTGGAGTATCGGAAAGTGGGGAACAGAAGAGATGATATTCATAATCATAAAGTGATATATGAATATTACTGTATCACTATCACGTCAACAGTTATGGAGCACGGTCTTAAGTGATTTTGTTGCACTATCACTTTTTTCCCACTATAAGCGAAAGAACAGATGAGAAATTCGAACTAGACGAAGTTTGAAAGAAGCGTTTGGAATTGAAAAAGTGAAGTTCAATCAAGGTTTGTGATAACTTCTTGTACGCTTCAAAAGAATTTACTGTTTCTGAGAATGTTCAACATGAATAATAATGACTTCATATGTTTCATCTTTTTCTGTGGATCTTAACCTATATACTGATGATAAATAGCAGTGTTAGAAAGTGTTCTTTTTAAACATTTTTAACTAACTAAAGCAACATATCATTCTTTTTGATACTAGTGAATGAATTGAAACGGTGAAAGAAGTTGTGAGCATATTTTCTGAATGTTATAGACTGGCACATGCTCCCAAACATCTGACCGACCATTTAGTACACCTCTTCATCAAAATCTGTTTCCTCAATATGAAAGCGATCAATATACTCAAAACCTTTTGACATATTGCCTAGTTTTCACAGTTTCAAAAAATAATCAAAACAATAAAGATGAAATTCTCAGTTGATAGATTGATATCAAACGCTTCAACTCGACTTGAAAAAAGATACCAAAGTTTTGTATACCGTTTTACAATTTCAAATTGATGACAGTTTTGTGATCATTATTAGTCATTATCTTATAGAGACATCGGCAAAACACAACGAAACACGGTTTCAGAATTTGCGTAAACTGAATTCAAATCACAATAAAAGTAGTTTATTCATGATCGACATAAACTTTCAATTTTACACATCTTACAGTTTGAAAATCTGTACAAATAGTCTATTCATGATATATTCAAGCTTTCAATCCTACACATTTTGGCGGATACTTCTTCGAAAATCTACACAACATTGACCTTCTTATTGCTGGCAGGACATAGTCAACCTCTATATTTGTTGATTGGAAACCGCATTTTTTAAATAAATTTCAAAATCAATGTGATGTTAAAAGAGCTCAAATAGTTCAAAGACAACTATATTATATGATGGAAATATGTTTTAAAGAAGAGGAAAAACGTTGTCCAATTAACTCATTGTTCATCAACATAAGAAAAATTGTGGAAATGTTGATGAATAATGTATGAGATGGAATGAAGGAGGGAGGAGGAGGAGGAGAAGACAGAAACAACACTATATCGCAAAAGTATGGGTCTCACAACGAATGGTGTAAGGGTACTGTAGTTGATATACTGATAGCACAAAAAAATACTGTAGTTTCTGTAGTTGATATGAATTGGACAGTTTTTAAAATTGTTCAACTAATGCTTTTATGATTTTTATGACTACACTATGTTGAAACAGTATTGAAAAGTTTCGGGTCCTATCACGAATATCATGGGGTACTGTAGTTATTATAGGGATACTGTAGCACAAAAAATACTGTAGCTTCTGTAGTTGATATACACTAGACAGTTTCAGAAAATTGATCAACTACTCTCGTTTTGATATTTGCGAATACACTACATCGCAAAAGTATTGAACAGTTTCGGGTCTCATCACGATTACCATGGGGTACTGTAGTTGGTATAGAGATACTGTAGCACAAACATGATAAGAGTACTGTAGTTGATATTGACAGTTTGAGACAAGTTCTCAACGAATCATAAATTGCTATTCATGACTATATTGAAAAACTATATTAGGAAGGTTTGGGTATCGTCACGAATAGCATGGGGTACTGTAGTTGGTATAGGGATACTGTAGCAAGAACAATATAGGGGTATTGTAGTTGAAAATTTTCAGATAAATTTTCAGCCTCTGGTGCTCTGATTCATTGCAAAAGTATCGGAAAGTTTCGGGTCTCGTCACGATTCGTGATTCACGAACATCATGGGGTACTGTAGTTCTTAAAGAGACAATTGGGCAGTTTCAGACAAATTTTTTCAACAAAAAAGGGTCTCACCACGAACAATGATAGTTATCAATTTAACAGTTTCACACAAATTTTATACCAAATTTTTAAAGACGATGAGAGAATGAGTGAAAAAATATTCTGGGTCTCACCACGAAAATTATGATATTTACTCCCGCCAGTGATCTTATCAGAAGTGATAAGATGACAAAAAACAAGATAAATATCAAAATATGTGTGGTAATATGACAGGATAAAAATATGACATATACAACAAAAAACAGACATCAAACATGATGAAATGGAAATGAGGACGGAGACAATTATGGATGAAGCCGTTCCATTTCTTTATTTTTTTTCTGCGAAATATGTCTGCTGTTGTTCTTGAAATGATCAATGGAACATGGGAATGATGAAGAATATTCAAGGGATTCATAAGGAGGGGATAGCACTTTTGATGAGCAGGAAAGGAAGGAAGTATGGGGATAATATGGGATTGGATATGGAAAGTGCTCAAAGAACTTTGAAACATCCCTTTAATGTGGTTTTTGAAACAAAATAGAAGAAGATTGATAGATAGAACAGTAGCCTTCAGAAATTTTTAAGGCTTTTGAGAAAGCGTATGAGATTGAATATGGGAAGTGTTCGACGAACGAGGAAACAGCTGTCTATTGTGGATTTTGGAAAAGATGGAGGATAAAGGATGGATGAAGCAGTTTTTTTTTCACAATTTCAGGGACTCTTCCCACCTGAACTAATGCTTCATGGCCGAGTTGTCCAATTTTCAAACTACCGTAATCCAACCATAGGACGTTAGTCCGTAGCTGAATTTTTTTCATTCCGTGTTCGAAACATGGTCTATAAGGTCTGTATCAGGTCTCGACACGGTATCGCAGATTTTTTAGAGTCGTGTCAGAGGAATTACGGTACTTTTGTACGGAAAAGAGTAACAACAGGAAGTGACAGTATACTGGGAAATGATGAGAGTCTTGAAGGCGTAAACTTTCTTTTGGTAACCCGATAAACCTATTTATGTCAACGAAATATCATTTTATGAAGGAATTGACAAATAAAGAGAAAAGATTGAAACAGTAATATTATGAACTTCAAGAATAAATTGTTGGCTACAGTAGGAGGAAGTTGTGGTGCGCTAAAAAAAGTAGCAACCGCCGACTAGGTACTGTATCAAGATCTCAAGGATGTTATTGTCAAAGCGAGCGATACCAATCATTAATATTTTTAAGACAGGTAGATAAGTGAAGTTTGACTGAAACAGCAATATTTAACCGCATGACTCTACCGTGAGAATTTTAGATTGTTGGAGATGGTTGATATAAAACTGATTCAAAGTTGTTGAAGATTGTAGCTCGGATGTTAGGACGTTATCATTTTTTTCGGAAGGAAGTCAGAGTAAAACGGCTAGTTGAAACAGTAGTATTATGATATTATATGGATGTCATAGCAATTATATGTATTATCTTTGATAGCAAGTTCTTAATTTAGGATGAGGGAACAGGCAGGTCTCCAATATTGGTAGAAGTTGTTGGCTGCAGTACAGATTTGGCGGTGTCAAAGCAAATAAAACTTTACATTTAGTATTACATTGACACTGATGTGAGAATGATTGACAATATTCAATAACGTTGGAGCGAGTCTCTGAGTAAATGTGTAGAGGCGAAAGGAAAAATGAAGTTTGACTGAAATAGTAACCGTCATCCACTCACTCAACTAGAGTGTCTACCAACAACTTCAAATTGTTGGAGATGATTGGTATAACATCCAATAATTTAACGTTGTTGAAATTAGTATTTACCGTCCTCTCTATATCATATTTTTGGAACAAAAACAGAGTAAAAAGGTCAGATGAAACAGTATTCTTAAAGCTTCTAAAGTTTTTTTGGGAGCTGACTGAAAATATTAGTGAACTATTATCTCTTATTGGGGGAAAGGAATAGATAAATGATTTATGAAACAGTAACCGTAATCACATTGACTGAGCCTCGGGGAGAAACAACTAGCAAGATTGAAGGTGTGTGAGAATATGTTGTCACGATCTTAGGCAAAGATGAAGGAGGAGGAAGAATTAGAACTAACACATTTTCATGAAATAAAAAAAAGGTAAAATGACTGAGTACTCTTCAACTAGAGTGTCCATCAACAACTATATATCACTGATAAATATCAACTGTTGAATAATGTTGGAAAATGCTACTTTGCCATATCATATTGTGGAGATAAATCCTAATAGGAAGAATAGACAAAACAGTGAGATTTTCAAATTTGATGGTAATTGCGTTTTATGGTAGTCTTTTATTGTAGAAAAAAATATTCAAATATGTAAGTTTCAACAATCTTTGAGAATTTTTGGGGAAGATGAGGATTCGAAATGAAGGTAACAATTTACCAAATCATATACATAGCAAGAGTAGAGATTGCTGTTATGACTTTGAAAGAGTACAACGACTGAAGCAGCAAAAAATCTCAAAGAACCTTCAAAGTTGTTGAAGATTGGTGAAAAGGTATCAAAACATTTCGACAGCTATAGTTTCTGACAATCGGATTGTTAAGGTTTTGTCGAAACAACCTGTAGTAGGAACTGACAATCCTACCAAGCTTCAACAATAATATAGAAGGTTGTTGCACAATTATCGACATATGAAAGTGTGTTTCAACAATAATCGAGGTTGTTGGAACAATATTGTATTGTTGTTGGGAAGAAGGACAACAACAATCAATAATAATGTAGGATGAGTGTCCAATAACCTCAAAGGTTGTTGGTGATGGTTGAAATGAACTTCAATAATCTAGCAACATTGATTCTAACGACAACAATCTTCAACAACCTCATAGATTGTTGATAAACTCTAACAGAATATATGAGTTTTTTTGGACAATATTTGACAACATTAGTGCCTTTCACACAACAACAGTAAGTTCAAAAAATCAAGATCAAAATTTATGTTTTTCCAGAAAAAGCAAAACACAATACAAACTGACAAAAAAGCAGAAATCGTTCGAGGTGTCTTCTCGAATTGCAGAAGATTATCAGGGGGATAAATACCCGATGATAAACAAGGCAAGACGTGTTTTCGTGGAATACTTCTTATCTTTTAGTCATTATTTAAGACGGGTTTAGTGATTTATGGTATATTTACGGGGTAGTGGAAATGAGAAGGCGGGTGATATTTTCCAGAAAGAATAGAGGGAAGTTAGACATCTGTGACATGGAAAAGTTACTGTTTCAAGTCACAGTAATTTCTATGGAAAACCATATATGGTTTATTCTTGAGTAAAACAGCAGTTTTAATTTAGGTTTCATACGAATCGAATCTTCCTTGTAGATTTACAGAGGCACTGTCCCTTTGTGCGCCTTTAAACCGTAGCCTGGAAATTACTGTATTCAAAGGCGCATATCGAAAACGGTTCTTCCTTCCGAGACTTTGTCCCGTAAATATTGCTTAAGGTTCAATTTGCCTTGGGACGACAATCGCTGTGAAAAGATGGAATACAGACCCTCAGGTACTCATTCAAAGCGTTCAATGATCTTATCGTTTTTTTGAAATGGTATTTTTTCTAGACATTGTTCTACTGTGTATCCTTTTTTGGAAATTTATCGGAGTAATGTGCTAATTTTCAGAGAAAATGCACATAATGAACTATTCAAGATAGGAAAATTAGGATATTCTAAACTCAGAGGGGATGATTAATTGGATACAATAGGATAGCTAGGTAAAGTTGAGCGACTGAAACAGTTATGTTTTACCATGTCAAATTGTTGTTTAGAAACTTGCACTATTGTTGTGGAAGTTGCCCTTCATGAGAAATTGATTAGAGATTATGATCAGAAAACTCGAGATTCAAGGATTTACAGTTTCGTAAAAATGCAACATTGAACAGTGTTATTTCCGATTAGTAAATGGAAAGACTGAAGATTTTCAAAATAATGTAACTATTTTTTGGCACTTGAAGTTTTTGAAAAAAAAGGATTCCAGTTTCATTAATACTATTTTCAGTTCTAAGTTTTATTCTGAATTATTCAATTGTTGGCATCTTTTTTATAAGGATCTGTAACTCTTCTATTGAGATTGAATGAATTCGGTATGATCAGTTTTATCAGAAATTTTTAACTGTTCCAAAGGAAAAATAAAAGTGTCACATGCCTCATGCTAACAGTTCCTCCCACGAATGATATTTTATAAATGAATAATAAACTATAATAGTAAGTAATATAAACCATTATTCAGATAAGTTTCAGAAAAATCTGCTATATTTTCGTCGATTTAGAGATTTAGATTTTGAGAAGTTGAGGAAATTAAAAAAATGCAGTTTCAAATCTTGAATATTGGAATCATTCCGATCCGAAAACTAATGGTATATTGACAATAAATCCATTTTAAAAAATTTCAGCAAATAACAGACACCTATTCTCAAAAAGTGTATATGATTGACTTATGTCGAAAGTGAAACTATCAAGTATTTATATTTTTTCATGTCAATAACATGAAAAAAGGCAAAAAGACTAGTGAAGGGGTGACAAAATATACTACAGTCAAGAATTTATCCACGTCTTGATCGGCACTAGTTGATTTCAAACTTTTCCTGTTTCGCAAATAGAGCATATTTGACAAATGGATAAATGGACGATATATCAACTCTCCAATTTTTTAAAATCATTGTCAGAATCACAAACTTTGTGGAAATCGGCAAATATTACAAAACTCGATACAGTCATCACAATTAAATGTATCAGAAGATGCAGTTCAAAGTGTCGATGATATTCCAAAAAACACTTTCGTTTTATTTTTCGCTCGTAAGCATTACCAATCATATCATATAAAACAAGAAAGAGCAGTGGTGGGTAAACTATATTGGTCGGGCCTGAGCAAACAAAGGGGGCCTATTTTCGGCCGCGCAGCGAAAAATTTGATAAGGGTCCCCCTTATGATTTTTGTGATGAGGAAAAATGAAATTTTTTTCAGGCCCCCAAAACACTTTCTATTTCTTTAATTCATCAATAATTAAGCATATAATTTGCATATTTCACTTCTCTCTCTTCCCACACCCATATATTATCGGTTTCACACCGATGGCCCCTTCGCAAAAAAAACGTTTTTTGGTACCCGCCGCGAATCGTATGCATAACGCGGATACGCAGCGAGAGTGTTAGTGCAAAATAAAAAAACGTTTTTTTTCGAGGGGGGCCATTGGTTTGAAATTGATAATATCATACACTTCGACACCGATTTCCCTCAAAAAAATGACCACAGGTGCTCATTTTTCAAACAAAGGGGGCCTATTTTGAGAATTCCGAGAATTTCAGCTCACCCACCACTGAGAAAGAGTCGAGATTTTATTGTGAAAAATGAACCCGGCGGGCAAAAACAAGAAAATATAAACTGGTTCAAAACAGGGAGAAAAAGGATGGGAAAATGAGCAAAAGAAATGGGAAAGTTAAAGCGAGAAATTAGATGAAAAATGATAAAGAAATGAAATAGGTTAACAGTATGAGAGAAGGCCTTGGATCTTGTTCAGGAATGTCTCCATTTGACCACGGAATGCGATTCTGTAAATATTTTATGTGATTACTGTTTCCCAGATTCTTTGTATATTGAAATCACTAAAAAAAAGTTGATCTTCCGTCGTTAACAAATTTTCTGTTAGAAAATCAGATTTTTCTTGAATCAATATCATAGATTTACGAATTTGATCCATGCAACTTTTTATACTTTTCTCCGTTTCACAATTTTTTTAAACTTTTCATCAATTACTTCATTCTAATACTTCTTCCATTTCAAAATTCAACAAAAATCCCCCTACCTTCCCCTTCGATTTCCCGGCACCGGTGGATTGGCCATCAATTGTGTGAATGCCTCTTCCAATACTTGTCTCGCCGCCTGATTCGACTTTTTCGACATCAATTCAGTCACATATCGATCGAAGAATACCTGGAAACAGACATTTTTGCAGGAAAAAGCTTTCAAAAAGCACCAACCTTTTCAAATGCGATAATCGAGTAAAGTGCTGAACATGCTTCACTATAGATACTCGTCTCGCATGTATTTTCCAAGCATGTTTCGAATACCGTCTGAAAATTTGATATTGATAAGAAAAGGGTGATAATGTTGATTATACCGGCAACATTTCCTCAAACTGTCTCGCCAAGTTCATCGTACACTTCTCCTTATTATCCTGAATACCAAAGTGGAGTACGACCTCGGTCAATGCTTCAAGTGATGTCGATGTGATTTCCATACCAAATTGGCCAGTCATTCCCATCTGAAAACAGATAGGTTGGAGAGGGTACAGTAGATCAAAAAGACGCTTACCTTCATACATTGACATAGTGATGACATCAGAGAATCACTCATTTCAGCAAGTGCATCTGGCGAGAATTCAACGAGATAGAGGATGAGACGGAAGAATTTGAGTGCAACATCTGGCATTTGGAGCACACTTTCGCTCATTACGGTGAGCAACATTTCAAGTGAGGCGATTACTACCTGCAATCATTTTGTTGAAATTTTTCGCTTCAAGACCCAACTCACTTTGGCTCCAGTCGAACAATTCTCACTGGCAATCGTCAAAAAGTCTTTTGACAAGACATTCGATAGAATATCCATGAAAAGTACCTAAAACACATATTCAACCTTTTCAAATAAATTTGACCTACCAAATCAGCTCCCTTATCCTCATCATGTTCCGTCAGCGTCGAGAATCTCTTGATATGATCCGTTCGATAGAGATCAACAATTTGGAGAATTGTGCCGTAGAGCAGATTTGATTCTCCCTAAAACTTCAATAATACAAATATTCCACTCAAAATCTATACCTCTCCATCCAAAAACACGGAAACCTTCGTTGTAACATCCAACAAAAACTGAAGAATCGTCGACACAATCGTCTCGTTATGCGATCGAGTTCTCATCAATTGCACACATTGTTCAATGTTGCTGTACAATATTTCTGCAATTTTCTTCTTTTTTGAAGTCATAATAATTCAAGGACTCACTAAACAAGACTTGTGCCGAGTGAGACTGACTAGCTTTCGCCACACCATCAAAACATTGCAGATAATCGACCAATTGTGAGTCGACATCTGTTTGTGATGGCATCTCACAGACTGCCTTGAATCGTTCGGATAATGGTGCGAGAATCTGCAAATTGTACTATTTTCAGTCAACTTGTCTGTTTTTTTTTTGTGATTTTACTGAAAACTTGTGTATTTTCAGCTTAAACTGTTTATGTCACGCCCATTTTCAGTCAAAATTCTTCTTTCTTTCCGCAAAATAGTACTGTCGGTAAATTTTGAGCAAAATTTTCAGTCAAATCAGAAAAAACTTACCAATTGGAACATATTCTCCTGTATTTCCGGATCATTCGCCGCTGCTCCAATCAATACCAACGATTTCATCAGACTCGCTCGATTTGGCAGTCTCGAAATATCCAAACTCTTCAAATATTCGAATAATTCTGGTGATTTCGCCATTTCCGTCGCCCTTGATTCAATAAGTGCAAGTAGGCAGTCGATGGCATCTTGGCATAATCTGAAAATTACACTTTTGCTGAAATCCCAGCCTAATTTGAGCTATACCTCGCTTCAGATCCATAATTGACAAGAATATTCAAGACTTTTCGAATGACAAAACGAACAATTGACTCGGATACTTCATTGTTTGGTGGTATCATTGGTAGATCTTCTGGCGTCATTTCCTGATAATCATTCCATTTCTGAAGGCAAAATAAGACGAAACATAGAGGAAACAGAGGTTGGTTAAGAGGTTAAAAGGATGGTTAGCTGATTTTAAGAAATCTTGAACTTTTGTTGTATCGATTTTGACATCCCACCACTTGTTTTCCAAAATTCCACACCAAAAAACACGAATTTTGTGACTTTTAAAATTTTTTGAGTCGATTTTGACAGTTATTCCAAAATTTTCACACCAAAAACACACAAAAAAACTCACATCATGATCCGTAATACTGCTCGACGCATTCAAAAACCTTCTCAACGCCAAGAATGTGCTTCGACAAAGTTCCGGACTGACTAAATCTTTCGATGCATTTGCAAATACTTCACCTTCAATCGCAGCCCATGAGAATAATTCTCCCATCAGTCTATAACAGTGATAATTATAAAGATTACTGTATCTTATCACTTACAATACATATGGATCCACTTCCTGATCATACATCGATCGATCTTTTGTCGGCTCTTCCATGCTCATTCGAATGTATTCCCATTTCTTTTCAGGGCTGAAAATCCGTCATTGTCATCAAAATTGTTAAGAAAATCACTAACTTGAACTTCTTTCCCTCCTTCAACATTCTCAATGTATTATCAAATACATCCGCATTCACATGACAACTACCATCACATTCTTCTCCAACAACCGAGTGTGCCAATACCAACATCATCCAGTGTTGATCTTCTTGCCATAGTGGTAATCGTGACATATCTGCATCGCCTCGTGCCATTTGGGTGAATTCGGTGAATTGTTTGCGCAGGTTTCTGGAAATATTCCAATTATACTTGCTATTATTTCAGATTTTTGTCAGATAACTTTTGTTTTTTTTCAGTATCCGATAGCTAGAATGGGTTGGTGCTGACAAAACCTCAAAAAACTCACATAGTCATCATCTCCAAAAACTCCGGTACACTATAGCAAATCATTGAGCTCAATGGTGTGAATAGGTCCAAGAATAGCTGAAAAATCACTTTTCTTATGAAAAAACAGGCAAATCTACCGTTCTATCATCCGAATCATCATCATCCGCATCTTCATCCTTACAAATCGGTCGTCTTCCTTGTGGTGGTGCCAACACATTCACCATAAACTCGTTGACAATCATCAGTGTTGGCCATTTTACTAGTTCGTTGTCTAAAAGTGTTTGATCATCAGATGAAAAACTTCGCACAATACACTATTTTTAAGAAAAAATTGATAATTTTAGCTCAAAAACTACCAAAACTGTCTGCGTATCTCATTGAGCACAGTCTAGTTGTTTTTCAACATAATTTGCTCAATTTTGCTCAAAAAAACTTCAAAAACTAACCAATAGCATCAGCAACCTGCTCCTCTTTGAACGATAACCTCCATCTACCTCGTAATAATACAACCAGCGCATCATAGATCAGTGCAAGTGATGTGTGATCGTCGTGTTCTGCTTCACCCTATAAACCATCTTCATTTCCATGAAATCAAAGAAAAACTCACAATAGCTTTCTGCATAGCTTGTCCCGTCAAATGAATCGTATAATCTTTGAAGAATTGGAAGAACCTCGATCGAAATTCCGGTTCCTGTTGCATTAGTGATGTGAGTGGTCGATAGAGGAACATTCGATTGATTATTAGGCAGAAATGACTTGTTTCGATTGGTGATGGTCCTACAAATTTCTCGTAAACTTCAAATACCCTGTCTAAACCTACCATTAGAAAACAACTCCAACAAATTGCCAATATACATTCTCAAATACTTGACACATGCTTCTTGATCGGACACCGGCATACAATCACCAGTCAATGAGGCTAATTGAATCAGGCAATTCATGCTCTTTGTGCATAATTCCTCGTTGTGTCGGATTTTCGAGTGCAGTTTGAAGAAGAGGGTGAAGAATTCGTCGTTGTCGAGCAAGTCTTTCCATGAGGCTGGTGGTCGGAATGAGTTTGATGCCTGTAAAAATTGTTATAGTTTAGGGGATTCACAAACATGGTACTGTATATTTCTATTGTTCATAACTTTGAAACTTCACATCTTCAAACTTCATAACTTTTTATACCTTTTTAACTACATAATTTTATAATTTTATAACTCGTTCATAGCTTTTTTACTGTATAACTTCTTTAGTTTATCATTTTTGAGGCTTATTACTTTTTATATCACTCAAAATCGACATTTTTAACGATATTTCAATCACTCAAAACCGTTATAAAACATAATTCATCTCTTTTTGTCTATGTTTGAGCAGTATCTTTCAAATCAATGTAAAAATGTGCCTGACTCTTTGAAAATTCAGCTCAATTACAGGCTGATCACCCAACAAAGTACCCAAAATTAATCATCAAATCTATAACATCATTTCCAGCCATCTCGTCCACACCCAATCCCCTCTCTATTCGATGACCTTTCCCTACCTCAACTATATCCCGTTCATTCGATCAAAAAACCTCTCTATCTATACCTCAAAAACCGACCAAATCCGGTGATAATCCTTTTCGAAATTCGTACAATCGCGCCACACCACCAAAAAAGGGTTCCAACAACCGTTTTGTGTCGATTCATTTCACACATTTGGCCGCCCGTAAAAAATGCGTCTCACCTATATGCTCACAACATTGGCAGTTATTGTGCCATTTGTCAGCTCACAATATCCATTCACCTATGGTTGTATCGCCCAGATTTTGGCGTATGCGCCAATGAACAAGTTGTACAATGTGATTAGGGTATCTATGACTCTACCAATTAACCAATTTTCAGTTCATGGTGAACACCAACGCTGACAAGACTCTTGCGTTGAAGAAGAAACGTGCCGCCGACTGGGTTCCAAAGAACTTGGTCAGTTTCTCCTGATCCAATATCTATCTTCGTTGTTCAGGGTACCCATCAATTCGCCATGCTAGACATGTATTCAAACAAGGATAAAGCGTTAGCAGCCGTCAATGGCCTACTCGATCATCGTAATACCGTCGGGCTCTTCTGGGATGAATTGCAACCAGGAATCACCAAGGTGTTCAATGCATCCGTCTCCAAGCAGGTAATACTGTATTTCGTAATGAGACCCAATATCCTCCCTTATTTCAGTACAAGAACATGTGGGCCAAAACCGATAAAGTATACGACAACTCCTTCTTCGATGCTCTCAATCAATGGTACGCATACTGTCACTATCGAGTGAGTTATCAACCAAAAATTGAGAAAAAGAGCATTTTTCGTAGAGCCCAGCCGGAAAACGAACCGCCTTGTACAACGCAATTCAAAAAGTCACCGGAAAGTATGTGAACAACACCCAATTGAACTACACACCATTGCCCGCATTGTGGACCACTCAATACTTTTTGTACGCGCTTTTCGGATTGTGGTAGATACTACTTTGTGTTCAGATAAAGTTGATTGATTTGTGAAATAAAAACAATAAAGAATACGTTTCAAGGAATTGTTAGAAAGTTTGGTGATAATAATTGAACAATTCTGTTGATCAAAATGTCGAAATTATAAAAGTCAAGAGAAAGGAGTGTATTCTAACGTTTCCCGGGAAATCAGGCGTTTGTAAGAGATGTGCATAAGCCGTTTCAAACGTTTACTAACCGCCGAATCAATATATCTTTTAGAAATTTAGTTGAAATGGAAAAAAGAGTCACTCAGTGAATTTCTACTGTAGAAACTGTTGTTTGGTACGGTTTTTTCCATAATTTTAAAGCTAAATAGCCTCAAAAACCATACTTTTCTTTCATTTTTCCAATAAAATACATGTTTTCTGTTTTTGCATCTGTTCGAGTTGCCTTTGAAAACCAGCTAATTTTTATAAAATTAGATTTCAATGAATCTGTCACAAAATGTTTCATCAACCTTTCTATTTTCCTCCCCAATTCAACTCTTTTTCGTTCTCGTTCTCCACAAATCCCCTTCAATTCTCTTACCTGCATATTCGACAAAAACCTTCGATACAATCTCGACGAGAAGTTCCACGATAGAATATTCTCCGACACCTCCAAAAATCGATCACAAAGGCGGCGAGTGAAGTCGTTTCCGATGATATCGTCCTGATTACTCAATGCGTGTAGTGTTGTTAGTGACATTTCTAGAAGGCGGCGGAGACCATTGTTCTGCAAATTTCACTTATTTTTTCGTTATGAATCCATTATTCAATATTACAATCAGCTGATCAGGAGGTTAAACTTCAAATATAGAGAAATATCTCACCTCAAACTGCGTCTTTGCTTGCAAATGAAAATCCCAAGTGATTGAAAACTTCGAATTCCTCCATGCCGATGAAAACTGTTCAATAAGTGCACTAATGAATAAGCAACCAGCCGCTTGTAAACTAGCCGATTCATTTGTCAACATTCCATGAATAAACTGATACAATTCCTCCTGATCACCCGATTTGCCGTCCAGAATACCGCGTTTAATGATCATCGCCGCTGATTTTAAGAATGCACCAACTACAAATGTATCGATTCTGTAATATCCGCAATTTTCGAAGAAATCAAAGGTATAATTTACCCAGGTGATGTGGCAACAAACTCCAACATTGTCTTATAAGCCATTTGAACATCATTACTCTCGATCAATGCCCAATCACGGAGGACGATCTCACCGAGTGCTTGACCGATTTGAAAAAGAACGAACGAGTTTTGTGATTGTCCTGCAAGATTTTCAACTTTTTTTCTGTTTTGACAAAGAAAAGCTGAACACCTGTTCAGAAAACTCTGATTTTTTTGTTTTTTCACAAAAAAACGTTCTAAAATTGCACAATTTCGATTTCCTTCGCTATTTTGAAATTTTTAATCAAGTAAATCAGGCTTTTGAACAAAAAAGTATGCTAGCGAAGTACAAAAACCTTTCAATTTAATTTTTTTTGTACGAGACGCCTCCAGAACGAAAAAAAATCTTTTCGTTTCTACATTCTACAAGTTTTGAAACATATATTGCTCGGTATTGAAATTTTCACGTCACATTTCTGTTTTTTAAAAACATTTTGAATAGAAAAAGCTTTTCAAAAGTGTAAAAACTAAAATTTTTCGCAACTTACGGATAACTTTTCCCAAAATTCTCTGCTTTATCAAAATTACTTTATTCGTTTCAAATCCGTTTTGAAATATTATATCGAATCTAGTTTTCTTACTTTTTCAATTTTTCATTAAAATATATCAATGGGAACGGATTTTCTGTCTCAAATCAGTATATTTTCTTTCTGTTCAAACAAAAATTGTTTTTCTACATTATTCTTCACTGACTTTCAAACAATTCTCGTTGAAATAACGTCTCTTTCTTTTACTTTTTCAACCAAGTTCGAAGGAAATCACTTACTTAAAAGCGACAAACAGTCATTAATCGTAATTTGTTTCTTCAATTCTTCAAAAAATCGATCCGCTTCTTTTCTCGCCTCCGCCGATACCAGATTCGGTGGTGCCAATATCGTTTCGGCTGCCCGTTCTATCGTTGCGAGATCCATGTAGCTGAACTTCCGTTTGTTTTATATTTTCTCATATCGCATGCAAGTTCAAATACAAATATATAATTATGAAATGGAAACTTGTACCAATAAATTGTGCAACAATTTCATTCTTTTCTCGACAAATTGAAAACTATACAAAGATTTTTTGCATAATACAAAAAATATTTATTTATTCGTCACTATTTACTCGAACTTATCACTATAACAACAAAATTGCCGGAAATGATGGAAAACGGGGTACGTAAAAGATAAAAATCTAAAGAAGAGGTGGAAAAGATGGGATAAACATGGTCAGACGGGCGTCAGTGCAGAAAAGCGATAAGTTTGATCAACGGCGGTCGACAAATCGATTTTAAACGCAAGCGGCTCCGGAGATAATTTCGATCAATTCACGGGTAATCACAGCTTGACGAGTTCTGTTGAAAGCCAAGGTCAACTTGTCGATCATTTCTCCTGAAAAAAATAAATCTTTGAATTTCAAACACGAAAGTAATCGTTGATATTCAAATCGAATTGAAAAAAGTTACTTACCGGCGTTCTTCGATGCACCGTCCATAGCAGTCATTCTTGAACTTTGTTCAGAAGTAGCTGATTCCTTCATTGCATAGTAGATGAGTTGAGCGAGTGAATACTCAGAGTATGATTGCAAAACATCATCATCAACGGAGTCATAAGTGGTAAGAGCTTCCTTGGTCTTGATTGCCTACAATAAAACAATGATTGCTAATATTTCGTAGAAACAAGAAACTCACCTCAAGTGGGAGGATTGGGATCTTCAAAGTTTCGTATGAAACAACAGTTTTGAAACGGTTGTACAAGATGGTTCCCTGAATTTTTGGATAAATTTCTTGATGATTCATTCGAAATTACCTCCTCGAAGTCGAATCCAGAGTCAAGGATAGCCTTGGCAGCGATGGAAGCATCTCCGAAAGTTGGAGCAGCACGTCCGATATCGTTTCCGGAAATGAGGATGCTATCAGCTGAAATTTTCGAAAAAATTAGCTCAAAACATTTGAAAATATGGAAAATTTACAGTAAAGACGTTGAAGACCAGCTTTCGATTTGTCTCCGATGGCAACAACCTTGATTTCCTTGTCTCCCTTGTTGTTGAGGATGAGCTTGGCTTCCTGAATTCACATGTAAAACTAAAATATTGGGAAATTCAATTACCTTGACAATAGAACTGTGAACTCCACCGCAAAGTCCTCTGTCAGATGTAACGAGAACAAGCACTTGCTTCTTGGCTTCCTCCTTTTGAACTCCCTCGACGGTTGGGTCGATGTTATCGAAGAAAGTTTTAGCTCCGACTCCGTAAGCTCTAGCTCCCTAAGATACTAAAATAATGAAACATTTGAAAAATGGAATAATACCTTCAATTCACGTTCAGCCTTGGCGTACTTGGCGGCGGCAACCATCTTCATGGATTTGGTGATCTTTTGGATGTTCTTGACCGACTTCAGACGGATGGAGATATCCTATAAAATAATAATTTTTAAAAATTCTTTATGAAAACGGGATACTTTTAAAGTCGCAAATCCACGCTGTTGCTCAGCATTGATGATGTTGGAAGCAACAAGTTGCAAGGTACCCGAGCCTTGGCGAAGCATGATGACCCTGAAAGCAAAAATTGAAAATTCCAGAGAAAACTGACTACAGAAAAGAAATTTTAGTAAGGTAGCAAGAAGGATGAAGCTTAAAACATATTTTTGAAAGTAAAATAGGCATTTCGTAATGGAATTCAGCTAAATTTTAGACTAAAACGTTTAAAATTATCGATATTCACAAAATAATAGTTGAAATTTTGAAAAAATTACATGAAAATCTCTAAAAAGGCTTGAAGTCTTAAAAATTCGTGCAAAAATGATCACCGCCCGGAGAAAATTCGCACAGCTGAACTAATGCTACAGTAGTCCGCATCTCTTCCACACGCGATATTGCACTATGGCAAAATGCCAGCTGCGTAAATCGACATACGTTCGAATTATATTTTTATTTATTTATTCAAATTTGTTTTCACTACGTTTTTAAATTTATTCAATTTTTTTCTTCAACTTTTAAAACAAAAAATATAAAAATGTTGAATTTTTTATAGAAATGACAGACGACACACATATGGATTCCGATGAGGAAATCGAGAGCCTTACAAATCGCGAAACATCCCTGGAAGCTGCCGCAAAAGCCAGAAAAAGAAGATTATTAGCGTTGAAGTCGAAAATTCATGGAGTTGCGATGGAGTGAGTACTAAATTTTCAAATTTCAATAAATTATTTGTTTTTAGAGAAGAAGATTACGATAAAACAGAGACGGAGACGAAGAAAAGCAAACAAACTGGCAGAGAATTCAGAAATCACAAGCCAGCTGAAACAGTTGGAACACAAAATGCAGCGATGGATCTGGATATTGTTCAGAATGAAATACAGCAACATTTAAAGGTATTTTTCACAAGTTTTCATTGAAATCATCCGATTTTATAGGATGTTCTCCACGAAAAGGCGATCGATAGTGTAGATTTGGCAATGTTGGCGCCGAAAAAGATTGATTGGGATTTGAAGCGTGATATCGCCGGAAAATTGCAAAAATTGGAGCGAAAAACGCAGAAAGCCGTCGCTGAAATCATTCGACAACGGTTAGCCGAAGGAAAAGGAGATCTCGCCGCAACTGTCAATTCGGCATCAATTGTAAATCAATAATTTATTTATTTTTTCATGAACCAAACAAAAAAAAACGATTCTCATTATTATATTAGTATGAATATATCTACAAACACTAGTGTTGAGCGACCAAAATTCCGTTTCTTGACACGACCAAATCAGCCGGTTCGTTCAAATCTTCTCGGGAGAGCTCGTGATAAGGAAGGTTTTTGCTCTGATTCACAAATTTCGGTGCAAAGACCATTGCAACCAGCCTTCGAGTGCCGATTTCGATTTTACATGAGAATTCAGTGCCAATCGACATTCCAAAGTCCTCAGTAGATACAATAGCCTCCAAATTCTTTCCAAATCTAAAATTTTCAGCTTTCTTCCAAAATCTGTCAGTGAAATGCCCTACACTTTTCTAGTATCCCTCCTCAAAACCTCAGAAATCTGCTGCAAATTCATCTCCATATTCTGATGTTTCCTCGTGAATTTCTCGTAACTTTTCAACATCAACGCCTCCAAAAACGTGTCACAACACCGGAAACCTGGTAATTTGGCAATTATCATGTCAAGAATGAAGGAAAAACGAACCAAAGCGATTTATATAACATTTTCCGTCAGTTTCCTCTCGTTTTATGGGAAATGATGGGCTTTTGTAGGAGTTTGTGATAATCTAAAACTATCATTTTTGATAGGTTTAGATAGGAAACTAACTGAAGAAAGTGGAATGGCAGGAATTTGTCGATTTATATTCCCTCGGAATACATTTGTTCGAAATCCAAATTTCTCTGGTTTCTTCTCCTTTTTTGGCTTCATATCCGGATATTCTATGCTGAAAAAATCGGAATTTAAGCAAAAATTTCAGCCAAAATATACCGAGCAAGTGGTGAAAACCTTGATTGCTTATACAAAAGACCATTTTCAACAACGTATTTCATCGGATTCCTCTCATCGGCTACAAACTTCAACTGATCTTCCTCGATTTGTCGAGCTAACTCCATTTCGAACTCGTTCTGGAAAATGTGTTACTGTTATCAGCTTAACACCCATAAAAGACATTTTGAAAAGTCCTCAGTATAAGTATCGAATGAAATAATTTCCAAAAGTATCACGTACGTTTCATAGTTTGGATAAAACAGGAAACAAGATTTTTTCTTCGTTATGTTTCGTGGGGAGGATGTATTATCAGTTTTGAACTAGGTTCAACTTGAAAGTTTTTTTGAAAATTGATATCATTACTCTGTGAATTAGAGGGATATAGATAGATATACTCATTATCATAATGATATAACTTTATTATGTTTCAATAATAGTGATACTTTGATATTCTGATGAAATAATGTATGTTATGGTGGATCAAAAAAATATTCATATGATGGGAAGGAAACTGTCTTGGATGAGCCAAAGAACAAATTGCTGACCATTGAAAATTGAGTTAATAAAGGAAGAAAAAAGATTCAGCTGAAACTGAAATTTTTTCCAAAAAATATATCAATATCAACAGAGAAGTGCTATTTATTATTCCGCCCAAATTTCTGGATTCTAGTTATTATGAGTCAAACTATATGTAAACTACTTTCAGTTTCAAATGTGGAATAAGTCTTCGAACACCACATTGATTTTATTCTTTGGTATCTGGATTCTGCAGGAACAAATGGTTTGAAAGTACGCAATTTCACAGTATATTACAGTAATCCTAATATTTATCTGCTCGAAGATTCTCTCACCATCAAGTTACTATAGGTTGTTAATGTCAGTTGCTTTGACAATATTATAGATTTCAAAACCAGTTATCCAGTACGTAGCTCGATTAATTTTATGAAATATGATTGAAAAAATGTGGATACCTTGAAACTGTATATTTCTGGAAAATCAATGGCCGTATCAGAAGAAGGGATAATTGTGGAGTTAACTGAATATTAGATAGAAAAGTGTATACTTGATGTCTTCTGGGAGACCTGCTTACTCTAATTCATAGAGCACAATTTCAGAATAAACCTATTCTGTGTCTTCTTTTGAACTATTTGATATTTGAACAATTTTAGGCATTCTCGGTAAACTATTTGTCGCTTGAGATAGAGGCATATTTACAGTATTCTACAGTAATCCTAATCTGCATCTGCTCAAAGGTTCTCTCTAGTTTCTGTATGAAACATTCTTGAAGACAAATTACTCCACCATCAACAAAAAGTAAAACTTAAGAGTAGCAAAGATGATATGTATGTAGTAATTTTGAAACTTTAGACTTCATTATCTTCTTTCAGAATCATTTGCCTAGTAGGATCACAGATGGAAAATACAGTTTCAGGAACTATCTATCCAATAAGAAGTAGCTAATTTGGAGTTCATTAAGTAATCTCTAACTTATTTGAATTAAAATCACAAAACTTACCACAGTAGGTGGTTTCACTGGTTTCGGTACTTGATACCTCTTCCTCTGCTTCGTCACTTTCTCATTCTTTGCCATACTACTCAACACCAACGGCCTTCCATATTTCTCATTCATCACACCATGTAACTTCCTTCGAAGCTTCGGTTTCCTTCCATATTCCAATATTTCAATACGATCTTCGATTGGTGATAGTGATATTGATGATGTTGATATTTCTGACAATTTGGTATATCAGTTGATCAGGTTGTTATATAGGATACCTGTTTGACCAGTTATACCATAATTATAGGTCTTTGATTGGCACAAATTGATGAAAAATATGGAGAATATGGCAAGATTGCGCATTCTGTGAAGAAGGAGAAGCATGTACAAAACACAGAATACGGTGATTGAGGTAATTATGCGAGGAAACAAGAAATGATTGGATTGGATTAGGATGATATGAGGCTGAACAGGAATAAAAAGAAGATGGTTTAAGGTGCGAAAAGTGACGGATACTGAATATTTATGTGGATAGGAGATCCAGAAGAATCGTAGAGTTGTTTTGAGAGGTGTGCCTTTAATACAGTATACCTTGGATATGAAATTACTGTTTTTAAAGGAACACATAGATTTCATGATTTTGTAAATCAACAGTGATGGTTCAAGTCATTCTGCTATATCTTTAAACCGTATAATGAAAAAAAAATTAATAGTATTCTCGTCTCCCGGCTTTGAAAAATGCCCCTTTAATACAGTATGCCAAATTAATACCGTTTAAAGGAGCACAAAGGTTTAAGGATCTTGTAGGTCAACAAAACAGTAACGGCTAGATTCAAAAGGGATTTGATATCATCATGCGCCTTTAAACCGTAGTCTAGAATACTGTCTGAAAGCAAAGATATCCCTATTATTCGAGCGAGAGAAACGCCCTAATTGGCTCAAAGTAACATGCTCCTTCAATACAGTAACCTGAGCAAGTAAGTACTGTACATGGCATAATGTATCAAAGGCGCACAAAGGAAATTACTCGATCCGTGTAAGATATAATGATGTAGATATGAACAGGGCTCAGAATTCATTATGTCAAAAAACTGGGAATCAAACGACATCAAAATCTTGGAGAAGAGAAATAAGTATTTATATTTTTAAAACTTCAAGTTTTCAAAAAAATCTGAAACAGGGAAAATATCAAGGAAAACCGAGGACAAGAGAACTATTTGGAACATTTCACAAGGGCCGATAAAAACAACAGTATTTACATGAGAAAGTGCATTGGTCGGACGGAAAAATGAAAATGCAATTATATCGGACGGAAGGAGTGGGAAATACATATAAACAAGCTAAAGTGCGGGTCATCATCATCAATTGGGCGACGACGAGGCGGGAACCGTTTAAAGGAGGGAATGGAATAATTGGAGGAGGAGGAGGAGGAATTCAAGAGGAATTCATAAGAGGAGGAGAAAGTTATCAAAAGAGAGACATGAAGGAATCTATGAATCTATGAATCTATGAATCTATGAATCTATGAATCTATGAATCTATGAATCTATGAATCTATGAATCTATGAATCTATGAATCTATGAATCTATGAATCTATGAATCTATGAATCTATGAATCTATGAATCTATGAATCTATGAATCTATGAATCTATGAATCTATGAATCTATGTTTATTATATTAATGAAGCATGCTTGTCCTCCTCCTTGATCCATAGATCATTCGCCCTTTTTACAGATAAATCCCGAAATGGACGATCAGATAAAATTGTAGCATAGAAACAGGAGATTTATATTCATATTATGCATATATACACTCATTATCCCATCATCATCTTTTGAAAACGGAAAACGAAAGGAAAAAGGGCAATGATTTTCTATTGGAAGGAAGGAGGAGAAAGGAAGGAATTATGAATAATGTTATGGGATCAGTAAAGGTTATTGATAGAAGGAACATAGATTCATAGATTCATAGATTCATAGATTCATAGATTCATAGATTCATAGATTCATAGATTCATAGATTCATAGATTCATAGATTCATAGATTCATAGATTCATAGATTCATAGATTCATAGATTCATAGATTCATAGATTCATAGATTCATAGATTCATAGATTCATAGATTCATAGATTCATAGATTCATAGATTCATAGATTCATAGATTCATAGATTCATAGATTCATAGATTCATAGAGTCATAGATTCATAGATTCATAGATTCATAGATTCATAGATTCATAGATTCATAGATTCATAGATTCATAGATTCATAGATTCATAGATTCATAGATTCATAGATTCATAGATTCATAGATTCATAGATTCATGGATTCATAGATTCATAGATTCATCGTTTGTCCATTACTTATCATTATCCAGTTTCGTTCCAGTCATATGCCATATTAGCCTCACTTCTACCGGCTAACATTCAATTACATCCCCATCTTGGTCAGACTTGTAATAAGCTGCGAAAAACCCGAAAAGCAGCGTTATAATAATTATTAAAACCGCATGTCGATGCGGTTTCATAGTAAAATGTTTCGACTACAATTGCAATCAATTACATCAAATATTTTTGGAGGGGCGAAAGTTATTTACTTTCTATTAGGTCAGTTTTTTACACTCGATTTATTCATAATTCATCATATTTTCCTTCAGTTTTTTCCTTCCGAAAAGGTCAATTATGGTTGTGCCGATTTGGCGTATCCAAGTGTTTTGACATGAAAATAAGGAGGGGAATTGTAAGTGGGCATGAATGGAGGATGGAGGGGGATTGGAGAAGCTAGGAAGGAACAGTTATGGACTATTGAAAGTTCAATATTTACTGTTATAGTTGGAGTTGATATTGAAACATGAAATGGTATTTTGATAAGGTGGTAATAGTGGTTACATATTACTGATATAGTATGAATTGGTATATTGGAATCAGATGGAATTTTTTGAATTCAGAGAGGTCAATATTTACAGTTACACATATCCTTTGATACTGAAGAATGAATTGTTGTGTTGGTAACTCCGTGTAATTGAAATATACATGGCAACTTGGAAAATTGGTTTTTTACATCTTAATTTTGGTGATAATTCTCATATATCGGCGTCTTAAAGCGATTCTGATATGATAACATCTGAAAAATAACAATTGATCATGCAGTGATATAGACTGATATAGTATCAGTTAGTTACTTTCAATGAGATGGAATAATTGTGAGTTATAGAGGCCAATATTTATTGTTACATGTATTTGTTGAAACTGAAACTTGAATTGATATTCAATTATTTAGGGGAACCATCTGGTAATTGAAATGACGGATTTGGAAATCTTCTTGCTGCTTGGGAAGTACTTCAAATATGTTGACAATGTCGAAGTGATAGTAATATTAGGATAACATCAGAAAAATATGATACAATCAGGATACATTATCAGCTCCCTAAATTATGATCTACCTTACTGTTGATGTTAGTTCAGATTTTACTTAATCGGCAATATCTATTGAATAACATATCAAAACGTATGTTATAAATAAATATTGAAACATAGAACTTTTCATAATTCCAACATAACCAAGTGTGTTTCGACGAAACAAAACAGTGGACAACCAACTCATATCTGAAATGATGGGTTCTAAAATTGTAATCTGGCTCGGCCTCCATTGAAATAGTTTGGCGTCTTATTGTGATAATGAAATGATAACATCTTAACAATATTATGAGATCGGACAGTTATATAGACTTTTATAGTATCTGTTAGTAATTTGGAACGAGATGGAACATTTATGAACTATAGAAAGTTCAATATTCACTGTTGCATGTTTGAATTGATACTGAATCGTAAATTTGTATTTCAATAATGTGGAAGCATTCACAACAACTGATGGATATTGTGGTAATTGAAAGGATGGGTTACGAATTCGATAGCATCTGAAGAATGGGATGAGATCAGAAAATGATATGGACTGATATAGTATCAGTTAGTAGTTTGATATAAAATAGAGCAATTTCGAGTTACACAGAGAGAGGCCAGTAGTTACTGTTGCATGTACTATTCGAACCTGAAAAATTACTGCAATTTCTAATATAGACGGAGATTAGTAGGCGCGATAATCATAATCTCAAGGTGATAATGATATGATAGCCTCTGAAATATGCCCCGATTGAATAACTTTTCAATTCCATCTTATCCATCTGCAGTGAAACATTGAAATTTTTCATGAGGATGCATTTCAACGAAGCAAACAGCATCTCGAAATTCAAAAATATGTTCCATACTCATCGATGCTTAGTGATAAAAAAATACTGTTTCTGAAAAGTATCATTATTGAAATACAGATAACCCTAGTGATGATCTCCCTTTCAATATATTCACGAGCGCTTCGAAAAATTATATTTATTGAAATAGGGATCAAAGCACAGAAAGAATACAATGATAGTTCTGATATGAAACTAGAAAAAAACAAAATTTTTCAGATATGATCCGAAAAACGACTAGTAACTGAAAAATACTGTTTTTGAAAAGTGACAAAATCGAAAAGTGGATATTGGTGTTGCTCATAGTTAATCATACTCAAACAGTTTTTTCTTACTTCTTCATACCCGCATAAATTCATTGATTGAAATTTTTTTAGTTTTGTTACTTTACCAGGTGGGATGGAAACCGTGAATTTCTTCGATTATGGCCTCCGATGAGCTCACCCAAACAGAATTTGATACATCAATGGCCCCCGCGATTCTTGATTCATACCAAATTGGCATCAACTTTTAGAAACTGAATCGCAACTTCGATTCAACATTACTGAATGAAAGGTTCTGTTACATTTGGTTGTTCTAGATTTAGTTAGAGTTCTTGCAACAATCAAGCTGGTAATACTTGATATAATATCTTCTCCGATATTGATCTGTCTACATTGAAACAGTGAAACTCCTATAATTTGCAGTTCATTTCAATGGGAAAAATCGACTAAAAATCAAGAAAGAATATGAGATATACGAAAAACTGTTTCTGAAAATTATAAATATTGAAACTTAGATAGTTGTCCTGTTCGGGGTCATGCCTCAAATTTTATTCAAATTCAATAAAACATGCTTATCACCCACACGTTTTCCTATACCATTCATCAATCGGTATCGCATTTGTATCGACTCAAGATCAGACATTTGATTCATCACTCCGTCTTTGTCCAAAACAACTGACTCTATCTAACTCCATAGAAAGAGAAGAGTCTGATGACTAAGTTAATCCTAGAGAAGAGCTCCTAATGTGGTTTGTGGTTTGAAGCTTCTTGTGATAAGTAGAATCCAAAGTAATTGTAAGCTTATGTTATCTGAAAATATTTGCGGTTTCAGAAGAAGGCTATGTTGCTATATTATATTAGTTTCCGATTTTTTGAAAAACATCTTGAAATTTGAACCTAGAGAACTCAACAAATATTTTGATTACCTGATAAACGTGACCCCCCCCCCCCTTTATCACTCCTAGAATACCCTCATATCATTCATTATTCGACAATTACTCAATCCGATAATGCTCGTGTTTCTTGTTATTCTCTCGATTCATATTGCATTTATAACACCATTCCTTATAATTCTTTGCCATAAAAAGAAACAAGAAAATGATGGGAATCGAGATGTAAGTGATAAACTAATCAATACAATTGGTTAACTGATAAGGTGATATTGGTGCCAACAATGGACAAAGCAGCGACACCAGTGAGCCCGGGTGTCGCCGGTGCTGGCACACCAAAAACACCAGTCGATGATTTTCCAGTGTAGGATAGGATTAGATCCTTCTCCTGCCTGATAAGTGGATTTTCAGGGGAACACCACTACCAAATGTGCCATTGGCTGATATACCAGAGGAAGCAGATCATACACTTCTGTAAGGCTTATCAGATATGGCTATCATATCACTTATCAGTTGATCATTTCCAGTGATATCGAATCAATCCAAAGTGAAAAAGTAGTGTTGGACAAAAAGGCCAAGGCATTGGCGAAAGCGAGAAAGAATAAGATGTCGAAGGAGAAAGTGGCGGCATAGAATGGGAATATACACTTATTTTGGCATACTTTTTTTTGTCATAAATATTTATCTCTGGAATTATTTTTTGTTATCATATCACTTTATCATGCTGTAGCACAACTTGAAAGTCGTTTTTTGAAATAGTTGAAACGATTATCGTTTTGATTTAGGTTATGCTCTTTTAAAACAGTAACCTGAAACAGAAAAATTTGGTATACTGTATTAAAGGAGTATACCGAAAGCGGACCTTCTCTTCGAAGTGTTATCCAAAGCTCGATTCGTGTGGTTTAGCAAAAAGTTGGAATTTTCCGAAAACGTTGGATCTACTATCGATTCACTGAATCACTTTTGATGTGCACCTTTAATACAGTACCTTTCATCTAAAATGGTGTACTGTATTAAAGGCGCATACCGAAAACAGTTCTTCTTTTTGAATGATTTCTGCCAGTAAAAGTTTTTCATGGCTCGATTCGTGTGGTTCAGGAAAACTTGAAATTCATTGTGTTCCTTCAATACCGTATCCCCAAAAACTGTCTATGCTCCTTTAATACAGTATTCTGAATAAATCTGCCAATTGGTATACTGTATTAAAGGCACAGAACGAAGGCTTCGAGGTACTTTTTCCTAAACCGAAAGGATTGATCCCTTTGTACCGGAAAAAATAAGGTTAGGATTAGCTCCCTCCATCCTACTTCATGTCTGCAATATTTCAAAAGATAAAAGACAAATATACGTGAAACGTGAAGATGCCACTGATAAATACGTGTCATATCAGCCTATCACCCCTATCATAAATATCGACTCTATTTCTGTTTCATAAACATATCACATTTGTTGTCGAGTGTAACTGTGCGAAAATAGAAGAATGACGGGTGCACAAACGCGACGAAAAGCACGCAAGAATGCGACACAAGCGACAGTCGAGACGGAAGACGGAACCCAGGCGGACCGACCGAGGAACAAGTTGGGCAAGAAGAAAAGTGTGCACAATAGGAAGCCAGTTGTGGTCACCGGACTCAAGGAAATCAATGATGCCGTGCTGAAGGAGTTTGTCACGAAGACTTGTGAGGTATGAGGCTGATAAGGTCACTGATAAGAGATGATAAGGATATTATAGTTGGGTGTGAAAGGCATCATGGACGAGTTTGTCACGCTGCGCAACGAGACACAAACATGCACCCGCGCCAAAACGGCTCATGAGAAGAATGCGGATCGAAATCGATACAAGGACGTGTTTTGTATCGATGATACTCGCCTGGTACTAAAATATCCGGAAGACTCGACTCAAGACTATATACACGCGAATTGGGTGAAACTTGGCGAGGCGAATAAGTTCATTTGCACCCAAGGACCGACGGAGAAGACGGTCGAGGACTTTTGGAGAGTTGTATGGCAGGAGAAGTCACCATGTATATTGATGTTGTGTAATATCATGGAGTTGGGCAAGAAGAAGTGTGAACAGTATTGGAATGAGACTGATAAGGTGATAATGGGTATATTAGGGTGTATAACGTATTTCCTTGAACTGCAAACTCCGTAGGAGAATGAGCATATCTCAGAATCTAGTACAGTTATCAAAAAGTTGTCAACAGCAAACTTGTAGCTGAAGTTTTGATCTACAAAGTTGCAGTTGACCACTTTTTGATAGCTCTTCTAGATTTTGAGATATGAGCATTATACGGCAGCGTTTGCAGTGCCGCTCTATTCGAGGAAATACGGTATATATATGGTAAATATTCAGTTGACACTTCTTGGTGGAAAATTGACGGTAAAAGTGACGGAGCCACCGAAGGAAGTTGAGCAGAATATCATGCTGATCAAGATACAAGTGTCGGATGATAAGGGAGCAACACATACATTGGATCATTGGCAATGGAAAGCATGGCCGGATCGTGGTGTACCGGAGATACCGATGGCTGTGTTCAGATTGTTGTTCAAACTCAAAACGGCTAGCCCGATCATTGTCCATTGCTCAGCTGGTATTGGTCGAACTGGTACGGTTGTCGGGCTGGATATTGCGTACGCGAAACTGGTCGCCGGCGAAAAAGTGTCACTCAATCAAATTGTGCGAGAGATTCGAACACAACGACATGGATCCGTACAAACTGATGCACAATATCTGTTCATGCATCGTGTATTGATTGCGTTGGCGGAGACGAAGAAGATTGCGACACCTGAAGTGGCGGCGTTTGTGGTGGAGTATGATAAGGTGATTGCGACGAAGGCATGATACACACAGAGATAACAACAAACGACAATAGATTACAAATTACCCGTTTTAGTATGTATTAATATGAATAAAGTTTATCATATTCACCTGTGTTATGAATCTATGAATCATAGAACTCGAGGATATTGACTTCATGAGACACGGTTAAAAAAATGCGTTGCCTTTCAGATTGAGTGTTATGCATTACCCAACAACTCATCATTATCATAAAACATTGTTCTTGGAACTTTTTTTTCTGAAACTGTAACAATTCAGTTTCATGAGTATCAGAAAAGTTGCAAATTTGCGCTGAAAGTAATGGTACGATTTCCTGGAAAACAAAATGGAAACAAATGGAACAATAACTATAGGATAGAAAATATTCAAATCAACAGTTTTATGCAACTTGATATCAAAGAATCTACAATGTGCTAGCATGAAAAGTTTCAGTTTCATCTAATCTCCAAAAAAGTTCAAGTTCAATCTTCATCAGTTTGCCTACAATACTCATCAAAATATTGACTGCCGCAGCTTTGGCAGCTTCAGCAAATCCCTGAAAATGATTTTGATAGACGAAATCCGAAACTGGTTCGAAACTGCATATTTCTATATTTTAGCTGAAACACTGATGAGCCGATTTTTGTGTTTCATAATAAAGTTAAAGCGTAAAAATCGTCACATTTTTACTAGGTAGTTGTTGCAGAAACGATTTATGAAAAAATTCAAATCAAAATCAATGTCTTTATTGCACTTTCAAAAATAACCTCATCTACCAAAAAAAACCCAAAATCAAATCTAATTGCCATATCTACCTTGGCTGCTAACCGTCTTCGATACCGCCAATTCCTTCTTATCCTCGATCAATGTCTCGCTCTCCGTCTTGCTATCCTTCGTGATGATTTGTCTTGATAACGAGTTGATATTCGATATCTTTTTCATCAAATCACTCGATATTGGATGGCCATTGTTCAGTGTGAAGTCGGCTTCTTCCAATATTTCATCGCAGAGTGCTTTCAGTGTGCCACTCTGCTTTCTCTTGTGGGTGCTCAACGAGGTGTTGTTTTCAACGTCTTCGAAACGAGCACGGATATTCTGATATGGTGATAAGGTGATAATGATATTATACGGATATAATTACCATCAGAATCGGCATGCACAATCTCAACTTGCGATTGTTGTCGTCGGTTTTGGTGGTGGAAGCTGGCGACTTGGTGATAGTGTGCTTGGTGCATGTTGAGCCATCTGAAGATGTATGGATCTATGAATCATAGAACTTGAGGATCTATGAATCATAGAACTTGAGGATCTATGATTCATAGAACTTGAGGATCTATGATTCATAGAACTGGAGGAACTACGAATCATAGAACTTGGGATCTATGGATCATAGAACTTGAGGATCTATGAATCATAGAACTTGAGGATCTATGAATCATAGAACTTGAGGATCTATGATTCATAGAACTTGAGGATCTATGATTCATAGAACTGGAGGAACTACGAATCATAGAACTTGGGATCTATGGATCATAGAACTTGAGGATCTATGAATCATAGAACTTGAGGATCTATGAATCATAGAACTTGAGGATCTATGATTCATAGAACTTGAGGATCTATGATTCATAGAACTGGAGGAACTACGAATCATAGAACTTGGGATCTATGGATCATAGAACTTGAGGATCTATGAATCATAGAACTTGAGGATCTATGATTCATAGAACTTGAGGATCTATCAATCATAGAACTTGAGGATCTATCAATCATAGAACTTGAGGATCTATGATTCATAGAACTGGAGGAACTACGAATCATAGAACTTGGGATCTATGGATCATAGAACTTGGAGATCTATGAATCATAGAACTTGGGATCTATGGATCATAGAAATTGAAGATCTGTGTATCTATGCCCCTAAACTTCAAACCCCCATAACTTCCTTCATCCTACTCCAAATTCTATGCCCGAATCTATGGAATCTATGATATCTATGGAATCCACAACTCACTCTCATAATCAATCTCATTCGCCTTCTCCTTCAAATACATCGATGCATTCGACACCGCCTCGAATATCGACATCTTCTCCGCGCCATTCTCCACCTTGTTGTATGCAACATATCTCATCTCAATCTTCTCCATATCATCCGACATCTTCTTTCTTTTGATAACAAGGCATCTATAAGTTATCACTGATATTATCAGTCGTATCAATAGGTAGATAACATACTTCTTAGCCTTATCACCATTGTTATCAGTATCCAGTCCTATGTTCAGATTTTTCACCGAGTCTTTCTGCTTGATCCGATTCATCTTGATTCATCAAATCGCTACACTTTCTTTCTTCTGGAATGACTATTATTTGAGTCATTTGTGATTACGTCATATATTTTGAAAATGTGTCACGTTGAAAAAATCACGAATCTATGAATCTATGAATCTATGAATCTATGAATCTATGAATCTATGAATCTATGAATCTATGAATCTATGAATCTATGAATCTATGAATCTATGAATCTAGGAATCTATGAATCTATGAATCTATGAATCTATGAATCTATGAATCTATGAATCTATGAATCTATGAATCTATGAATCTATGAATCAATGAATCAATGAATCAATGAATCAATGAATCTATGAATCTATGAATCTATGAATCTATGAATCTATGAATCTATGAGTTTATCATATTCATCCGTGTTGTGTCTTGTTGACGAGTGTCGGACCCGCTGGACCCTCGTTTAGGCCACATTTCTCTCGCGTTTTCGCGCAATGCAAATGCGCTCTAATATTACGTAACATATGGCAAGAGGAGCACTTTTGTTGCCCCCGAACTGTTGAATCGATGCACCACGTTGCATTCTTTTTAGGTTTAGGTATATACAAATCTCTTTTTGAATCTTTTTAGATTTAACTTTTAACTTTTTTGAACCACCCTTTAAATTTAGGTTTACCTCCTACTTTTTGAATAGTTTTTCAGGTTTAAACCTAAAAGTGCATCAAAAGTACTTGTATACAGTTAATAAGATTATCTTTTGTTGCGAGTACCCACTCCATTTCTTGTTCCTTATCAGTCCTCTCAATTCCCTACAATGTTTCCCCCTTATCTTATCACCACCTACTGATTTACAACAGTTGATAACAAAAACATATCATTTCAGTTTGCTAGACCACTCTCGCAATGCCTCGCATCGAAAACGAGCCGAAGCTCGACTTCAAAGACGTCCTTCTCCGACCAAAACGGTCGACATTGAAGAGCCGCGCCGATGTGGAACTCGATCGGACCTACGAGTTCCGCAACTCGAAAGCGTCGTATACTGGTGTACCGGTAGTTGCATCGAATATGGATACGGTTGGTACTTATGAAATGGCTGCCGCGTTGAATACTCATAAGATGTTCACCACGATTCATAAGCATTACTCTGTAAGTTTTTCGAGCTCTTTTGGTAGATCAAAAAGGTATACTGTAGGTTGACGAATGGAAGAACTTCGCCGCCACTGCTGATCCCTCGATCTTCGACAATATTGCCATTTCATCGGGTATATCCGACAACGATTGGACTAAGCTGAATCAAGTCGTCACTCAAGTGCCACAGTTGAAGTATATCTGCCTCGACGTTGCCAATGGATACTCGGAATCTTTCGTGGATTTCATCCGCCGGGTTCGTGAGGCGTATCCGAGCCACACCATCATGGCGGGAAATGTGGTGACTGGTGAGATGGTGGAGGAGCTAATCCTATCGGGCGCGGATATTATCAAGATCGGAATTGGACCGGGATCAGTTTGCACCACTAGAAAGAAGGCAGGAGTTGGATACCCACAACTTAGTGCGGTATTGGAGTGTGCTGATGCGGCACATGGACTCAATGGTCATGTGATGAGTGATGGTGGTTGCACCAATCCGGGTGATGTTGCCAAGGCGTTTGGTGCTGGTGCGGATTTTGTGATGATTGGTGGATTATTCGCTGGACACGATCAAAGTGGAGGCGATTTGATTGAATCGAATGGGAAGAAGTTTAAGCTCTTTTATGGTATGAGCTCGGATACGGCGATGAAGAAGCATCATGGATCGGTGGCGGAGTATCGAGCTTCGGAGGGGAAGACAATCACCATACCGTATCGAGGGGATGTTAATGGTACGGTATTGGATGTTCTTGGTGGTATACGATCGGCTTGTACTTACACTGGTTCGAAGCATTTGAAGGTAAATTATCGATAATTGAGCCGCTATATATACAGTATTTTTCCAGGAGCTCGCCAAACGAGCAACATTTATTCGTGTCACCCAACAAACCAATGATATGTATGTACCGTTTGAGGTACCAACACTTCCAACTGCATCGAAATAAATTTGTTTTATTTATTTTTCGGGTTTTTTACCAATTCACTGTGCCGAAATAAACTTGCTTTTGAAATCATCGTTGAAATATTTAAACTACCGCCATCAATAGCAGCGCAATTGCGGAGCATCGTACCCTCAAAATTTCAGCGCGAAGTTCGAAATATTAACAATATTTTTAAAGTTTTCGAGTATGTGTCTCAAGGAAGTGGTTAGAAATGGTAATTTTAAAAAAAATTAAATGTAAAATAATAATAAAAAATTGTAGAAATCCTCGATAAAGTGCTGAAACCATTGAATTTCGACCCGAAACATGGCAGAAAATTCTTTATTTTGATTGTTGACTCGTTGGCGATGAAGATTTTGTCGTCGTGCTTTAAAATGGATGAGATTTTTGCAGGTATTGTATAATTTTCATCTTAAAAATACAAGAAAACTTGAAAATATGCAATTTATTACAGAAGGAATCACAGTAGTTGAGGATTTATCGAAAAGACGCGAGCCGATGCCAATAATCGACGCAATTTATATCATGGCACCTATCAGACAATCAGTTGAGGATCTTATCAATGATTTTACACCGAAATCAAAGCGATTGAGAAGTTTGTATCGAAGTGCGAATGTTTTCTTTCTCGATCCGTGTCCGAAAGATGTTTTTGAGCTGCTCGGCAAGAGGTGAGCACTTTTTCTGTTATTTTTTCATTGTAAGATTTTTAAATCCGTGTGAAATCATAAATTTACTAATTAAATTATTAAAAATGAATAAAATACGCTTCAAATAAAATTTTTATTCAAGAAATAAAGTTTAAAATAATTTCAATTCCATTTGCCCAAAAAAATTATAATGCTAAGTCTGCAAAAAGTCGAAGAACAGACCTTCCTGCCTTTTTTAATCCTAAAAATGTTCCAGCGTCGTCCTAAAATACCTAAAAACCCTCAAAGAGATCAATCTGAGCTTCATTCCATTCGAAAGACAGGTATTTTTACCATTTGCAGCTTCTTGAACATCAAAAATATTCAGATTTTCCAAATCGAAGCCAAAGACGATGATATAATTGACAGTATTTCAAGTGGGATTTCGAGTTTTTGCGCAAGAATGGGCGTTTATCCTAGTTTGAGGTAAGAAAACCTATTATTTCCCATAAAAATGTGGTATTTTTAAAGTTATCACTCGGATTTCGGGCAAAGTGCAGAGATTTGTTATCGTGTCGAGCAGAAATTGGATGAATTGATGAAATATGAAGTGGAGTTGGGTATTGAAAGTGATGCACAGTTGATTATTGTTGGTAAGTCCTCTGATTTCACTACGGTAGCTGTTTAACTTCTTCCAGACCGTAGTTTTGATCTACTCTCCCCTCTAATGCACGAAATGACACTTCAAGCGATGGCCACTGATATTCTTGATTTCGAGGATGGTGTCTATAAGTTTCAGACTGAAAGTGGCAATAAGGAGGTAAGCCTCGACTTACTTTCCTTGTAAATTCATGATTTTCAGACACTTCTAGATGAAAGCGACGAGAATTGGGTAGAAATGAGGCACGAACACATTGCAGATGTTATTCGAAAAGTGACAGATCGAGTCAAGGAAACAACAAAAGCGGCGAAGACGATGGGAGAAGGATCGTCGTCGATGTCGATATCTAGGATGGGTGACACGTTGAGACGGCTGCCGGCACATCAGAAGAAGGTTGAGAGGATTTCGTAAGTTTTTCATACATACAGTACTCCTGGGGCTACTGTAGCTCCAATTTTCCCACCGAATTGCAGAACATATATGAAATTGGCGGAAGAATGTATGCAAAAGTATCAATCAGGGCTTAATGAAGTTTGTCTATTAGAGCAGGTTTGCCCGTTTTCACCCCTTTTTGAATATTTTGAGTTTTTAGGATATGGCGACTGGATACTGTGTCGATGGCTCGCCAATCAAAGACGCCAACATCATGCGCCGCCTATCTGCACTCATTTTACCGTCGATTCCGACTGAAACGCGTTTACGCCTTATTTTGATATACTTGTTGGCGTTTCCAGGTATATCAGGCTATGATCAGGATGAAAATAAAGGTGGAATTGCAGGAAAAAGTGAGGAATATTTTGAGAGATTATTAGAGTTGACGGATATTACTGAATCACAGTATGATGGCGTTTTTGAGTTGTTCAAGTGGAGAAAAGTTGGTTTTAAAAAAAGAATGATGATAAAAAGTAAGGGATTTTCAGAAGTCGAGATTCCAAATACCGCAAAAACCACGTTCGACATATGATGAGTCGTTGCCAACTAGTAGATGGAGGCCTAGAATGGAGGATTTGATGAAGGATGTGATTGAGGCGAAGTTGGATGAGACGATGTTCAAGTATATGGGAAAGAGACCGACTGTGGTGAAGGAGAAAGAGTTAGTGGATTTTTGAGTTTGTTTGATAGGGGAAAAGTATATATAACTGTGTTGAAGAACTCGAAGTATTATCAGAGAATTGCTTCAATGAGAAAATTTCATAAATTCTACTTGAAACGTACAATAACAGGCAACAAGCAATAATTTATTGAATTTTCAAGACTAACTCAGCTGAAAATGCCTTTTTTTTGAGCTAGGAAGCAAATATATATTGCAAAAAAATTTGAATAAAGTCAGAAAACATTTGGAGCAGCTTGACTCAAAGAGTTGAGCCCCGTTAGTTTTTTGGGAAATAATTTTACAATAGTTGTACAGACGAGACAAGCGAAAGGGTGAATATAGAAACAACAAAAAATGCAGTGATAATACGAATATGGTATCTTTTTGATTGTTGCTGTTTATCTTTCTAAATCATTTTTCAAGGTGTATCCAAATTCATACTCGGTGTTTTTTCCTGAATAAGTCGACTTCATGGCCACCGTCGTGTTTTGCATAGAACTGTTGAAAATTCTACAGTTACTTGTATCCAATGAAGGTTTTCAATTTCTACACGAAAAAATGCTTTTGATATGAATTTCATGTTATAGAAGTCAAAGTATCATTAGAGAAATGATTGAATTGGGTTGAATCAGCATAAAGTGGTTTTCTTGAAACGTATTTGGTTCTTTTTTACAAAAAAATTAAACCTGAATTGCTCAAAAATCAGATAAAAGTAGTTGAAAATGAGATAAAAAAAACAATAATCTCTCATATTTTTCAGAAAACCAAAATCCGCTCGATTTGGATCATCAAGTGAACGAAAATCATCGAAATTGGAGGAAAAACGGAAAATCTTCTTTTTCGTTTTGGGTGACTTTTAACTAATTGAAAATTATATAATTCCAAAAATTTCCAGGCGGAATGACATACTCTGAAATCCGCGCCGCCTACAATTTGACCAACACATCGGATTGTGCAATTTACATCGGCTCCGATCGAATTCTAACACCATCTCGATATTTGGCGCATTTGAGACGTTTAGCAAATGCGAATAATTGAATTTTAAACGTATTTATCAAATAAATATTACTGTTTTATTGTTTTTTGCCTTGAACAACGCATGAAAAAACACGCGGCCGAGGTTTTTTGCACATGGAGTTTTCTAGGCCACGCGAGTCTAGTTATTTTTTTAGAGTCGCCAATTTTTGAGAAAATGCGATTGAGTAGGATAGTTTTTAGAGATGTAAGCTTGAAAATATGTTATAAAAATTCATAAAATTATATAAATAGGTTAGAGTACGATTTGCACCATCACCAACTGGACATTTGCACATTGGAGGGCTTCGAACAGCCTTGTTCAACTATTTGTTCGCCAAAAAACACAATGGAGCGTTTATTTTGAGGATTGAGGATACGGATAGGACGAGATTTGTTGAAGATGCACAGGATAAGGTTGGTTGTTTCGATGGAATTCGTGAAAATAATGAGGGATTGCAGATTTATGAAGCGTTGAAGTGCTATAACTTGATACCGGATGAAGGACCGAGAGAAGGTTGGTTTCAGTTTTTTTAGTTCATTAAAAAGTAGATCATTTTTTACGAAATGGCAAACTTAAACAATTTACACAATAGAATAACAATTTCCCTGAAAACTAAAAGCTATCTTTCGCTAAATGGAGCTTCTGGATGGTAACTTTACAATGGTTTCTATGAAAAAAAATTGCAAAGCATTCAAATAATGAAAACTTCTTTTTAAAAAAGTGAAACCGGATTATGAATGCCTGTAAAAAAATTAATAATTGTATTCCTCGTGTATAATAAGTTATTTAGTAGTTTACACAATAAAAGGGCTAAATCTGTTACGGAGTAGAAAACTGACACCTCTCTGTTTAAAAGTCGAATATTTTGAAAACGCAAAGCGGAGCTTCAAAAAAACTAATTAATATGCCTTCAGCAGAATACATCAATAGTTTAATCAAACGTTTTTCTAGTTGAAACCTTTTTGAAACGTATAAAATCGAGAAAATCATGTTTTTGTACGATAAAACCGAACCTGGTGCGGAAAAAGACCAGAAATGACTCGAAATAAATCTATAGTTTATCGAGTATTGTATCTGGGTTTTGGGCCTTCTTTCAGCATCATTAAATGCCAAAATATCTCAAATTTGTGAATGTTTAGGCGGTTCACATGATCCATATGAACAATCACAACGTCTTAATCATTATCACGAGGCATCGAATCAATTGATCGAAACCGGACATGCCTATCGTTGTTTTTGCACAGAAGAAGTATGTTTCAATCACTTTTTCTCAACAAAAATAACTTTTTTCTTGCAGAGACTAGAAATTCTTCGAAAAGATGCATCTCGACGGAATGAAATCCCGAAATACGATCGAAAATGTGCACATATTGATGGGACAACGGCGAAATTGAGGGCGGATAATGGCGAGAAATATGTGATACGATTCAAGTTGGATAAACAGGAAATTGGGTTTAAGGTTAGTGTTAAACTGTGTTTTTGCCAAATATTCTGGTTTTTATAGGACGAAGTATTCGGAGATGTCACTCAAATACTGGATGAAAGTGATCCAGTGTTATTGAAATCCGATGGTTTTCCAACATATCACTTGGCAAATGTTGTTGATGATCGAAAAATGGATGTTTCACATGTGATTAGAGGAATGGAATGGTTGAGTAGTACGGGAAAGCATCATGCTCTTTATAAGTGAGTTGCACTTTTTTTCAAGATTTTCGAATGATGAACTGGAAAAAAAGAAGAATTGCTGGAATTTTTTTTACCGAAAAGGCCAGTTTTCCTGAATTTTGAAATCAGGAAAGCCATTGTGAAGCTTTTTATGTGAAAAGTCTAACTTTTTTGAACACATTTCAATGAGAAACTGCAAGTTTTCGGCGAAAAAATGCAAAAAGTGTCGATAAAACTTGAAAACGTTCTCAAAAACTATTAAATGCACCAAGACGAAATCACAGTATCAAAAACTTGCAGAGCATTCAACTGGACACCCCCAAAATTCGTACACTTATCACTTATCATGAGATCAGCAACAAAGAAGTTATCAAAACGGGATAGTGATGCATATGTGGCATATTATAGTGAACAATTGGGTGTGTTGCCGGATGCTGTACTCAATTTATTGGTGAGTTTCTTCAGTTTATATTCAAAATATGACGAAACATATAAATCTGAATAATTTTGACAAGAAAGAAGCTGAAAATTCAATTTTTCTCGTAAAAAACTGGCAAAAAATGAGCAGAACTGAAGCAGAACTCTTTCAAAACCACTAAAATTCTGGAACTTTCGTACCAATGCGATTCTAAACCTAAAAATCAAGCATTTTCGTGTAAAAAAATATGGATTTCCAGGTAAGAAATGGCAGTGGAATCACAAATTTCGACCAAAATCACTTCTATTCACTTGATGAAATGGTCGAACAGTTTGATTTGAATTTACTTGGAAGGCGGAATCTATTGGTCAGTTTTCTACAATTTTTTGTATCAATAACTCCTTTTTTTAGCTAGATTCAGATGTGCTTCAAAAATATGCACGAATGGCGTTTCAAAGCGCGAATTTTGATGAGGAATTGTATCCGAGGATTGTTGAGAGATTGAAGAAGGATGGGAAGGATGAAATGGTTCCGGAGAAGGAATATGCTAGAAAGGTAGGAGTTTAACCTATATTTCTCGTAAAATGATTTTATTCAGATTGTGAAATTCCTCCAAACCAAAGAAGAAACCTTCGGAAGTTTGACTGCATTGACAAATGGTGAATTCTCATGGATGCTGTCGCGACCGAAATCTGCTGAATTGTTGAAGAAATCCTTCCCAGGAGTGGATCTTCAGAATATTTTGAAGGATTTGAGCAATATTGGTTAGTGGAATCATTTGAAAAAAAAACGTCAAAAATTTCGTCTTTAGGATCATGGAAAGTAGAGAAAATCAATGAAATCGCCAAGAAACACGAGATCTCAAGTCCTAAAATGATGTCAATCATCCGAATTTCATTGATCGGATTGAAGAAAGGACCACCCATCTCGGAGCTTATTGAATTTTTCGGGGATGATGAAGCTACAGAAAGAATTCATATCATGTTTGGTTTAATTTAGTTTGTTTACGGGTTATTTTGATAGGTTTATAGAGACTTACAATAAAAATTATGATTTATATTGTTTAAAATAATGAAATTAATGATATGCCATGTTAGTACAATGATAAGGAGATTCCAAGTGATATAGATCAACAAGAAATTATGAGATTACAATGATTTGGGTGTCGAGATCCATTTTGTACAGGAAAAAAGAGGGAAAACGTGGTTAAAATTCAATTGTTATGATTAATTTTGTCGTCTTGTGTCTTGATATTCTTTCTTCACAAAGTCCGCCAGATTTCGTTGTGATTCGATCAGCTTTGAATACATTGCTTCTGCCTGGAATTATGCAGATGTTAGGTGGAAAACTTGAAGGTTTGTGTGTCGTTTTTGGTATAAAGTTGACTTTTTTTGCGAAAGTAACACACTTCGACAATTATTGGCGATAAATACTCATAAGTTTCAGGGAAACTGAAGATACTTTTTTCTTTTTGTATAAAATATTCGATACGAATTCTTTGCTAGTTTTTTTTTTCAAAAACACCCAAAGTGGCTAGATAATCTGAAGCATTTCGGAGGACTGATGAAACCGATTCATTGCTTTCAAATGTTGCGAAACCAACATCCGCAAAAAAAATTTGGTTTCAAGGTAGTTTTTATAAGATATCACATTTCCCGAATGGAAAAAAACATACTTCTTCTAACGATCGGTCCTGACGCTTTGCTCGTTCAATTTCACTACGAAGACGATCGTCTAGCTCGACTTTCTTTCTTTTCAAGTCCTGAAAACAAATTTCAACTTTGAAGACAAAGAAAATACAATTTACGTCGATTCTATCCTGAACATTTGCCTTCTCAGATTCTAGTTTTTTAATGGAGCCTTCGGTGAAATTTCGTTCATCTCGAATTCTGTCTAGACCTGTAGACTTCACTTTTATATTTGAATTTTTCACCAAATGTACTTACACTGCTTAATTTCATCGAGTGATGGTGTTTTTAACGTCATCTAAACTAATTGTTTTGATTCCTTCTTCATAATTCACAAGATATTCGTGAAAATTTACAACAGACATAATGCTTTTTGTGAAATAATAAACCAATTAACACAAATTTGTCAACGTATTTATTGACGGTAAAATAACAATAGAAATCAACAATAAGAACTGCCGATTTACTTCTTTCCAGCGGAGACCTTGGCCTTGGCGGTACCACGGACCTTCTTTTGTCTGTTCTTTCTTTCCTTACGTTGCTTGCGTCCTGGCTTCTCAACCTTGGTGGCAAGTCCCATCTGAAAAAATGAAACATGTATTTTTTGCTTTCTAAATTTGAACAGAAATTCTCCTCATTCAACAAATGTGACTATACTTATCACTAGAAAGATTTTCGATTTAAAAAAACTTACGCGGACAAGTCTGAACTTTGGCTCGAATTTCTTGGCGTTGTCGACGGTGTCATAGACAAGGGCGAATCCCTTTGACTTTCCACCTCCGATCTTGGAAGCGAATCCGTATGGAACAACGGTGTCTGGGGTGGTCTTGTACAACTTGGCGATCTTCTCACGGATGTCGGCCTTTGGGACGGTTGGGCGTCCTGGGTGGATGACCTCAACAACCTGAAAACAGAACGTTGATTCAACACTTTTCCTCCATTGATAATTTTCTTGTCCGTTAGCTTTTCCGAAAAGAAAAACGCAAAATTCAACTCGAAAGTTAGAGGAATAGTGAAAATTTTAAAATACTTACCATTTGCTTTCTGTAGAGAAGCTTGTTGGTGAGAACCTTTCTGGTTCGGATAGTTACGACGTCTCCCATCGTTTAGAATTAACCCTGGAAAAATAACGTTTGAAAATGTAATAAGAATCAAAAAAAATAGTGCGAACAGTATATCATGAAAATTTTGCGAGAAGGCGGAAAACGAGAAAAAACGGAACATCGTTGAAAATTTCCCATTTTTGAAAATAAAAGCGTCGGAAGAGGCGACAAGTGCGAAATTTTCATTACAATAATATTAGAGGTATCTTGGATTCGATTTTTAACGATTTTTTCAAGAAAAATTACTTCAAAATTCAAAAAAAGAGGAAAAAATTATCAGAAAATATAACGCACTGTGGTTAAGCGTATGAAACTCAGTCAACGTCTCGCCGCGACAAGGGATACGCAGTCAAATAAATGCGTGCGCCTTTAACCAGCTGTGTCGATTTACGGGGAAAAAGGTATTGCGGAAAATAAGAAAAAATGGAAATTCAAGGGAAAAATTGCGTAAAAACCAAAAATTTGTATTGAAATTGAAACTAATCGATTTTTTTCGAGGTGAAATAAGCAAATTCTAAAAATTTTCAACACTTAGCTCCAAACTCCGAATAATTTCACTCTCAGTCGAGGAAAAGTCCGTTTTGCTTGCATTTTTCACATATTTCATCAAAATTAAAAATAGTTCGGAGCGAAGTTTGTCATTTTTTAAAGACAGAAAGGTCGGTTTCGCAATTTCGATTGATTTGTCAGAAGAAACTCAGTTATTAATGGTAGAATAGAAAGAAAAATGAGAACCCTGGAACGAGAATAAACCAACAGAATATAATTGACCGTTATAACTTTTATAAATAAGTTCAAAAGAACAATTCCAAATTCAGTTCGTTCAAATCTTGCAAAAACATTTGACCCAGGCAGGGATCGAACCTGCAATCTTCTGATTAGAAGTCAGACGCCTTATCCATTAGGCCACAAGGCCACGTTTAAACATGGTTTTCGGGTGTGTATACATTGCTGTTGTTGCGGCGGCAAGAGAAAGAGAGAGTACAACAGTGAACAAGTAGTGGGTGTTTTGGAAACTTTATGTATTCTTGTTCATTTTTGACCATTAAAAAGGAAAGGGTAATAGTATATCCGGGTTTTGTTTTTAATTCAGAAACTATTATGGGGGATTATCTTTTTTCGGCTTCTGGGTGAGAATTTTGAATATGGTATGCTGTGGATTACTGTAATTGTGCTTGAAACAACCATTGCTTTGAATATTTTAAAAATATTTTCTTTGTTTTTAAATGATAAATTATGCATAGTTCACGCAAAATTGTTTGAATTCAGTTAGTTTCTGCACGGTCGGCAAAAAAAACGTTTTTTTCGGTCTCGACACGAACGACTCGATTTGGAAGAAAATTAAAGATTTGCAACATTTTTTTCAAATTTGAACAACGATTTTAAAATTATTTTCTTATTTTTCAAACGAAATCTTCATTCTTCGAGTTCTTTATCGCATTTTTATCGTATTAAATCGCTCTTTTTCCAGAAAAATGCCGACTAACGCAGTTGGTATTGATTTGGGAACCACGAACTCGTGTGTTGGAGTATTCAAGGATGGAAAAGTGGAGATTATTGCGAATAGCCATGGAAACCGAATCACACCATCATTCGTATCATTCGATAATGAAGTTCGATTGATTGGAGATTCAGCGAAGAATCAAGTTGATACGAATCCTGAAAACTCGATCTTCAGTAAGTTTTGCTTTTTTGCTCATGTTCTATAAAATTTTGCAGATGTAAAAAGATTGATTGGACAGAAAATGAGCGATCCAGAAGTGCAAGCTGATATCAAACAATGGTCATACAACACTGTCTCAGCTGCTGGAAACAAGCCGATGGTACAGGTCACTTATCAAGGCGAAAACAAAGTATTCACTCCGGAAGAAATTTCTGCGATGATTTTATCGAGTCTCAAGGAAACCGCTGAAGCCTATCTTGGTGGTCCAGTCAAAGTAAGTAATTATTTGTTATTGAAAACTGTTCTGCTTACCAAAACCGTTTTGAAATCAGTATATGGAAACCGCATGCTGAATATTAAGACGCGGTCTCCGACAGTTTCGAAACCTCCACCACAGGCGCTGGGACAAAAATTTTTTTTTTACTCAGAATGGCCTGAAACTTATGGCATACAAACTTGGTTCACTTCTGAGCATTTTTCAGAAAAATTTTTTAGGCCACGCCCCCTTGGCTGAAATTACAGTCAAATCAATTTATATTTTTCATCCACTGTAACTTTTGTGTCCGATTTCATAACGTTCTAAAAAATGTGTCACATATGTAAAATTTGATTCTGAGCATTTTTTCAGTTGACAACTTTTTGATATCTCAACTTCTTCATGCTGAAAATCGATGTTTTTTGTCTGAAAATTTGGTTTTTTGAAAATAAAAATTTTTCTACTATATCAGTCCAAAAAACAAATTAGATTTTTGAATTAAGCACAAAATTCCGCGTCAGAAAACGTCTTTACACATAGTCGAGCTCAGTGTCGACTTACAGATTTTTTTGTCTGAAACTGGCTGAAAAAAATAAAGTTTTTCAAAAATTTTCGGGAAACGAGTATTTTGTAGCAAATTTTATGCTGAGCAAAAGTCTCTATTGGACATATAGCTAATTTTGCCTTCTTCATGCCGAAAAAGTGTTTTTTGTGAAGACATTTGGCGCGCATTTTTATGTGTGTGTCGCTCGTAAAACACTTATATCTCTCTTGGAACTCAAAATTTTGAAAAAGTTCCAACTACGAAAATGTAGTTCGTGATTAGACCAACACATTTTTGACATTGGTTTGAAAAAAAATTTCTTTGGAAAAGGTCTGTGCCAATTGGAAAATCACTATTTTTGAGTGACTCCAAAATATTTTTTTGGGAGTTTCAAAAAAAGTTTTTTGTTTCATCGTTTAGACCTCTTTTTAAGCTTCATTTTTGTAGTTGAAAACATTTTCTGAAAGTGAGTGCGAGCCGAGATATAAACGGTTGGAAAAGGTATGCGGAACGCGCGCACACCAGGAGGAGGATTGGTGGGTGTGAATATGCCCTTGTATCAACGACATATATCTCGGCTCGCACTCACTTTCAGAAAATGTTTTCAACTACAAAAATGAAGCTTAAAAAGAGGTCTAAACGATGAAACAAAAAACTTTTTTTGAAACTCCCAAAAAAATATTTTGGAGTCACTCAAAAATAGTGATTTTCCAATTGGCACAGACCTTTTCCAAAGAAATTTTTTTTCAAACCAATGTCAAAAATGTGTTGGTCTAATCACGAACTACATTTTCGTAGTTGGAACTTTTTCAAAATTTTGAGTTCCAAGAGAGATATAAGTGTTTTACGAGCGACACACACATAAAAATGCGCGCCAAATGTCTTCACAAAAAACACTTTTTCGGCATGAAGAAGGCAAAATTAGCTATATGTCCAATAGAGACTTTTGCTCAGCATAAAATTTGCTACAAAATACTCGTTTCCCGAAAATTTTTGAAAAACTTTATTTTTTTCAGCCAGTTTCAGACAAAAAAATCTGTAAGTCGACACTGAGCTCGACTATGTGTAAAGACGTTTTCTGACGCGGAATTTTGTGCTTAATTCAAAAATCTAATTTGTTTTTTGGACTGATATAGTAGAAAAATTTTTATTTTCAAAAAACCAAATTTTCAGACAAAAAACATCGATTTTCAGCATGAAGAAGTTGAGATATCAAAAAGTTGTCAGCTGAAAAAATGCTCAGAATCAAATTTTACATATGTGACACATTTTTTAGAACGTTATGAAATCGGACACAAAAGTTACAGTGGATGAAAAATATAAATTGATTTGACTGTAATTTCAGCCAAGGGGGCGTGGCCTAAAAAATTTTTTTGAAAAATGCTTAGAAGTGAACCAAGTTTGTATGCCATAAGTTTCAGACCATTCTGAGAAAAAATTTTTTTTTGTCCCTCGTTTCTTCTGATACTCTGCGAGAACGAGTCTTAAGCCTTTCAAAAGTTATTTTTTATAGAGAATCCAATTTCAGCATCCTTTTTTTTTTCGAAAAAGCACTGGAAAACAGAAATTCAGGCCATTTTACAAAATATTCGTCAGTTTTGTTTAAAATTTGAGAATTTTGAGCTTTGTTGACCGTGACATCGACTTTTTTTGTCAGAAATGGAAAATAAATTTTTTTCCAACATTTAAAACAGCTATAAGAGGAGCATTAAGAAATCGATTTCCATATATTGATCAATATTGAGTACCCTAGCTAGAAAAATCGCATTTTTATAATTTTTATAAATTTTCATTACAAATTGTTTTCTAGAACGCTGTCATCACTGTCCCAGCATATTTCAACGACTCACAACGTCAAGCAACAAAGGATGCCGGAAAGATCGCGGGATTCAATGTTCTTGGAGTATTGAATGAACCAACAGCTGCTGCAATCGCATATGGATTCGGAAACAAGGGAAAAGGCAAGAAAAATATTCTTATTTATGATCTTGGCGGCGGAACATTCGACGTAACAATTTTGACGATGAATGACGGAGCATTGGATGTCAAATCAACATCTGGAAATATGCATCTCGGCGGAGAAGACTTCGATAACTGTATGGTGGAATACTTTGCGAAACAAATCAAGGCTCAGAAACAATTTGATATCAAATCAAACCCTCGTGCTCTTCGTCGACTTCGTACTGAATGTGAACGTGCAAAACGGAATTTATCATTCGAGACTGAGACGCGACTCAACATCCCAGCTCTTATTGACGGAGAAGACTTCAAAGCTGAAATTAATTGCTCAAGATTCAATCGAATCTGCGATGATTTGTTCAAAAAGACATTGACGACAGTTGAAGATGCTCTAACTGGAGCGAAAATGAGTAAAGATGAGGTAAGAAATTATAGCATTTTTTCATTTGAATATAATTGTTAATACAGATCGATGATGTTGTTATTGTTGGTGGATCCACTCGAATCCCAAAGATTCAGCAGATGCTTTCCGCGTTCTTCAATGGAAAACAGTTGTCGAAGTCAATCAGTGCAGATGAAGCGGTAGCAGTTGGAGCAACTATTCAAGCTGCTAAGTTAGCCGGAGATAAGTCAGAAGTAATGGGAGATTTGACGTTCCGCGATATTGCACCAATGTCGCTTGGAATTGAAATTAAAGGACAAATTATGTCAGTTTTAATCGAGAGAAACACTCCAGTTCCAATCAAAGTTACTGAAGAATACACAACAAATGTAGATTATCAAACAACGGTTAATATTAGAGTTTTTGAAGGAGAAAGAGCCATCACAACTGAAAACAATTTACTCGGATCGTTCTATTTGAACGGAATCACCCAGGCTCCACGAGGTATCCCAAAGATCAATGTCACATTCGATGTCGATGCAAATGGAATTTTGAATGTTTCGGCACAAGATACATCAACAGGATCTCATAACAATATCACCATTGATAATGAAAAAGGAAGATTATCAACTGACGATATCATCCGAATGATTGCCGACGCTGAGAAGTTCAAAGAATACGATATCACGCAAAGAGAAACCGCCAAAGCGAGGAACACTTTACATAATCTGCTTTATGATATTGAACAGAATTTGGATGATGAATTGGTAAGTTAAATTTAGATTCGATTTCAATAAATTTGTTGTTGCAGGTGATGATGAGAGTCAATCCAGAATACAGGAAGAAGATCGAGAAAGCGCATCTGAATACAACATCATGGCTCGACGAAAATCGCAATGCCAGTAAAGCCGAATTCAGAAATCAGTTCCAATCGCTCAAAATCACTTGCCAGACTCTCTACACTATTTTAGGTTCGGAGTGCAGTATTGATTTTGACTAAATTTTCACTCATTTACTGCCTAAAATCTTTTATGAATAACCAAACTCGCCCCCCATTCCTTGTTTTATCTTGCCTGAATTTTCAATGTTACCCCGATACTGATTACTGGTTTATTCAATGTTATTTTGTCAATAAATGTGTATCTTTTAAATTTTGTGCGAATTTCCATTGCTGAAGTTGCGTTCTTGTCATTATTTATTTGGATAAAATCACGAAAAAAACTGAAAAATCAAGTAAGAAAAACGGTAGAAAAAAAACGTTTTTCTTGGTCTCGAAGCGAAACAATAAATTTTGAAAGAAATCGATCGATTTCAAGCAGTTTTTTTCAAATTGAAACATAGATTCTAAAAATATTATCGTTTAGTTTTATCCGAATAACCGTTTCTTGACTGATTTATCGTTTTAACTCTTCATTTTTTTCAGAAAAATGCCGACTAACGCAGTTGGTATTGATTTGGGAACAACAAACTCGTGTGTCGGAGTGTTCAAGAATGGAAAAGTGGAGATTATTCCGAATTGTCATGGACAACGCATCACCCCGTCTTTTGTCGCATTCAATGATGAAGTTCGATTGATTGGAGATGCAGCGAAGAAACAAGTCGCCATGAATCCGAAGAATACGATTTTCAGTGAGTTATTTCATAATTTTTACAAGTTTAAAATAATTTTTTAGACATCAAAAGACTCATCGGGCAAAAAACGAATAATCCAGAAGTACAAAAGGATATGAAACATTGGTCATTTGATGTTGTTTCATCAGCTGGTTACAAACCAATGGTACAAGTTGAATTCAAAGGAGAGAGAAAAGTATTCACACCGGAAGAAATTTCTGCGATGATCCTCTCGAATTTGAAACAAAGAGCTGAAGAAGTAATTGGTGGACCAGTTGAAGTATGTTTTTATTTTATTTTATTTCAATTAATTGAAGTTTTCAGAACGCTGTCATCACAGTTCCAGCATATTTCAATGATTCTCAACGACAAGCAACAAAAGATGCGGGAAAAATCGCAGGATTTAATGTGATTGGAGTATTGAATGAGCCGACTGCTGCTGCTCTTGCATATGGACTTGATAAAAGAAGTGAAGGCAAGAAGAATATTCTAATTTATGATCTTGGTGGAGGAACATTCGATGTTACTGTATTGACAATGGAAAATGGACGATTCGAAGTGAAGGCAACATCAGGAGATGTACACCTCGGTGGAGAAGACTTCGATAATCTATTGGTTGATTTTGTTGCCAGCGATATTCAAAATCGATATAGAAAAGATGTGACAACTGATCCTCGAGCACTTCGTCGTCTCCGAACTGCTTGCGAAAAAGCAAAAAGGAATTTGTCATACGAGAACGAAACATCAATCAATCTCGAAGTATTCATCGATGGAATGGACTTCTGTACGCGAATAAATTCTGCCCGGTTTGAGAATATTTGCGCTGATTTATTCCAAAAAACGATCGGACCAGTTGAAGATGCTCTCAGACAAGCAAATATGGATAAACAGCAGGTATTTATTGTTTTGAATTGCTTTTTATCGTAAAAATGTTGCAGATTGACGATATTGTTCTTGTTGGTGGATCCACTCGAATTCCGAAGATTCAAAAGATGCTTTCCGAGTTTTTCAATGGGAAACAATTGTCGAAATCGATCAATCCGGATGAGGCGGTTGCATGCGGAGCAGCGATTCAAGCAGCATTATTAACTGGAGATCAATCGGAAGTTGTCGGAGATATCAAGTTCCGTGATGTGACACCATTGTCACTTGGCATCCGATCGCATGGAAATGTCATGGAATTCCTCATCGGAAGAAACACAAGTATTCCAGTAAGTGTGTCGGAGATTCGTCAGACTGTTCATGATAACCAATCTGGATTCACATTTGATGTGTATGAAGGAGAACGAGCGAATCCGGATGAGAATAATCTACTCGGATCATTCGAACTTGATGGATTGGCACCTGGACCACGAGGAAGTGCAAAAGCTGAAGTAACATTCACAATCGATTCGAATGGAATTCTTATGGCAGCGGCGAAGGATGTATCGAATGGAACGGAGACAAAAGTTACGATTAGAAATGAGAAGGGAAGATTGACGGAAGAACAGATTGCTCGAATGATTGAGGAAGCGGAGAAATTCAAGGAGTTCGATATTCAATACACGAAACAGGTCGAAGTCCGAAACAAAATCGATGCATTGATCAATGATGTCAGAAGAGCACTTGGTCAATCGGAGGTTCGTTTTTCTTCTTTTTTTAAACCAATTTTAATGATAATTTACAGGTAATCACACGATTCAATGCAACCTACCGATGCCGTGTCAGAAATGTGGTCGACAATGGAAGCGAATGGCTCAACAACAATCGAAGTGCCACACAAATGGAGCTGGACTCCGCATATGTTGAGCTCAAGGACGTTTGCCAACAAATCATCGCGGGATGCAAAATCGCATTATAATTGCTTGTATCATGTTATTTTTTATCACTAATTGCCCTTTTTACTTGAATTCTCAATCTGAAATATAGTTTTTATCCGTTTTAATAAAAGTTTATAAAACAATACTCGTTTGTATTAAGCCTTTTATCTATTTTCATCCTCTCAATTGGTCAGAAGTTTAAAAATCCGCTCCGTTGAAAGTTGTCAACTCTAGAAAAATGCAAAAGCATGCAGTTGGAATCGATCTAGGAACAACGAATTCATGTGTCGGAGTGTTCAAAGACGATAAAGTAGAAATTATTGCGAATGCAGGTGGATATCGTATCACTCCGTCGTTTGTCGCATTCACAGATGAAGTGCGATTGATTGGAGATGCTGCGAAAGAACAAGCTGCTATGAATCCGCAGAATACTGTATTCAGTGAGTTGTTTTGGTTTGAAATCTTCCAAAAGTCATTTTCAGATGTAAAACGACTGATCGGACAGAAATTCAACAATCCAGAAGTGCAAAAAGACATCGAACAATGGCCATATAATGTGGTATCATCAGCTGGTGATCGACCAATGGTACAAGTAGAATTTCAAGGCGAAAAAAAGGCATTCACACCGGAACAGATTTCTGCGATGGTTTTGGAGGATTTGAAGAAGACTGCTGAAGACTTTCTTGGTGGAGAAGTAAAAGTAGGTCATAATTTGTGTTATTGTTCATAATATATGTTAGTTTTCAGAATGCAGTTATCACAGTACCTGCTTATTTCAATGATTCTCAACGACGAGCAACAAAGGATGCTGGAAAGATTGCTGGATTTAATGTTCTTGGAGTTTTGAATGAACCAACAGCTGCTGCAATCGCATATGGACTGGGAAAGAAAGGAGAAGGAAAGAAGAATGTATTGATCTATGATTTGGGTGGAGGAACATTCGATGTGACAATTCTAACAATGGATAATGGAGTATTCGATGTGAAATCAACATCAGGAGATGTCCACCTGGGCGGAGAAGACTTCGATAGCCGATTGGTTGATTATTTTGCGGAACAAATCGAGGAGAAACTTGACAAGGATATCAAATCAGATCCACGTGCACTTTGTCGTCTTCGAAAGGCTTGCGAAGAAGCGAAGAGAAGTTTTTTGTCAAGCACCAATGGAGAAATCAATCTAGATGCGTTGATTGGTGGAGCCGATTACAGAGGAAGAATCAGTCGCGAACGTTTTGAGAATCTTTGTGAAGATTTATTTGACAAGACACTTGAAACGGTGAATGATGCACTTTCTGGAGCCAAAATGAGGAAAGATGAGGTTAGTGGAAAACTTTATTCATTCCAATTTTTAGTTTTTGTAGATCGATGAAGTTGTTCTCGTCGGTGGATCAACTCGAATTCCAAGAATCAGAGAAATGGTATCCCAGTTTTTCAACGGAAAGGAACTGTCAAAATCGATCAATCCGGATGAAGCTGTTGCATGTGGAGCAGCAATTCAAGCTGCTTTGCTCATCGGCGAGAAATCTGATATGATTGGTGATTTGACACTCCGCGATGTTACACCCTTATCACTTGGTGTTGATAAACATGGACAAATTATGGTGACAGCAATCCCAAGAAACACCAAGATTCCCGTTCAAAGGTCGGCAGAATTTCACACAATTTTGGACAATCAATCGACTTTATTATTTGGTGTGTATGAAGGAGAAAGACCTTATCCGAGTGGAAATAATCTACTTGGCAAATTGGAACTTCATGGATTGAGGCCAGCACCGAAAGGTGAAGTGAAAGCAAAAGTGACGTTTGATATTGATGCGAATGGAATTCTAACGGCATCTGCGATGGATGTAGTTACATGGAAAGAACATAAAATCACTATTCAAAATGGGAGATTGACAAATGAGGAGATTGATCGAATGATTAAAGAAGCCGAGAAGTTCAAAGAGGCTGATATCGCATATCAGAAGAAGGTTGAGATCGAGCAGAAAATTGAAGATTTGATTTATGATATTAGGAAAGAGATCAAAAGAAGGGTATGAATTATTGTGTTTTATTTGTAAAAATATTGACTTTCAGCGTAACGATCACACTTCATACAAGTATGTTGCAGAGGTGGAAGCTGATAAGGTGGAGGAACGGCTGATCAACAGAATCGAAGTGACCAAAGAATGGCTGGATTCAACATTTTATCATCTTAAAGCAATGTTGGATCAACTCAAATCATCCTAATACTAGACAAAATCTAATTTTACTTTTATAAAAATACTCGACATTTATTCGCAAACAATTATTAATAAAGCTTACTAAAATTATTGGTTTTATTGTCATGGAAAAGTGTATAAACACAATCCTCTATCTTTCTTGCCCATTATCAGCCTTGAACCGCCTCAGTTTCAGCGAAATGAAGACTTACACAGTTGGAATTGATTTGGGAACGACAAACTCATGTGTTGGAGTATTCAAGAATGGTAAAGTGGAGATTATTGGAAATAAAAGTGGAAGCCGCATTACTCCATCTTTTGTTGCATTCAAGGATGATGCTCGATTGATTGGTGAAGATGCGAAAAGTCAAGTTGATACGAATCCAACTAATACGTTATTCAGTGAGTTATCTTTTCTTACCTATTTATTATGAAAGTTCCAGATGTCAAGAGACTTATCGGACAGAAATTCAACAATCCAGAAGTGCAAAAAGACGTTGAAAACTGCTCATACGATATTGTCTCATCAGGTGGTGATTGTCCATTGTTGCAAGTTCAATTCAGAGGAGAGACGAAAGTATTCACACCGGAAGAGATTTCCGCGATGATTTTGGCGGATTTGAAGGAAACTGCGGAAGATTTTCTTGGTGGTCCGGTTAAAGTATGTTTTTGCTATATTTTATTTCCTACCTGTAAGTTTTCAGAACGCTGTAATCACTGTACCAGCTTACTTCAACGATTCACAACGTCAAGCAACAAAAGATGCTGGAAAGATCGCCGGATTCAATGTACTTGGAGTATTGAATGAGCCGACAGCAGCTGCGATTGCATATGGAATGGGAAAGAAAGGAGAAGGCAAGAAGAATGTGTTGATCTATGATTTGGGTGGTGGCACTTTCGATGTTACGATTTTAACAATGAATAACGGAGTATTCGACGTGAAAGCGACATCAGGAGATGTTCATCTCGGTGGAGAAGACTTTGATAATCTAGTGGTTGAACAATGTGCCATTGACATCGAACGGAAACTAAAAAAGGACATCAAATCAGATCCACGTGCTCTTCGTCTTCTTCGAACAGCTTGCGAGAAAGCGAAGAGAGATCTTTCAACAAAAGCACAAGCGTCAATCGAACTAGTCGCATTGATTGATGGACAAGATTACAGAGGAAAGATCAGTGTTGGCAAGTTTGAAAGTCTATGCGAGGATTTGTTCCAAAAAACGATTGACACAGTCAAAGATGCGCTGGAAGGAGCGAAAATGAGCAAGAAAGAGGTTAGTGGAAGTTTCTATTCGTTGGAAATGATAGTTTTATAGATTGATGAAGTTGTGCTTGTCGGTGGATCAACAAGGATTCTAAGAATCCAATCAATGCTTTCGGACTTTTTCGATGGAAAACAATTGTCAAAATCAATTAATGCGGATGAAGCAGTTGCAAGTGGAGCAGTTATTCAAGCAGCAATTCTATCTGGAGATGTGTCGGATGTGATTGGAGATATCAAACTTCGAGATGTTATTCCATTATCACTTGGTATTCAAATCAGTAAAGGTGTCATGTCGACACTCATCAAAAGAAACACACCAATTCCTATCAAGAAGTCGCATGTCTATACAACAAGTTATGATAATCAAACGAGTATCCGTGTTCAAGTTTATGAAGGAGAAGGAGTATTGGCGACGGAAAACAATCGATTAGGATCGTTTGAATTCAAGGGAATCACACCAGCTCCACGTGGTGTTTCATCAATTGAAATTACATTTGATATTGATGCCAATGGAATTCTTCATGTTTCTGCCACTGATGTATCATCTGGAACTCGGAAAACTGTTGAAATTGTGAATGAGAAGGGTAGATTGACAAATGAGGACATTGAACTGATGGTGAAGGATGCGGAGAAGAATAAGGAGTATGATATTGAGCATATGGAGAAGGAGAAGGCGAAGAGTAAGTTGGAAGATTTGGCGGATGATATGTGGAGAAAGTTTGATAATAACAAGGTGAGATCTTTTATTTAAAAATTACATTGATTTATATTTTATAGAAGAATGCAAAAATGACAAGCGAGATGAAGAAAACAATGGAAGAGTGGTTGCATGATGTCACTGAGTATGTTCAAAAAACGAAAAAAGCCACAAAGAAGGATTATGATGATTATCGTATGGATCTCAACAAAATCTACGAGAAGTTCAAGAAATCCTTAATATAATTAATTTGTTGCATTTTAACGTTTTTCTCAAACACTCGTAATAAACTAATGAGAATTATCATGTCTATCTTGAATTCAACGAGTTCATGACTCGGTGTATTATCTTATTTTGAACCTGTGTCGATATGAAACGATTGACTGTTTTGAGGAAAAAATATATTTTAAAAAAAGGATTCTTGCGGAAACTCGGCCTCATCGGCATTGAGATTTGTCCGGCAAAAACGCCGATCGTGTCATATCGGCAGATTAGATTTGAGGTTGCCTAAACAAATTTATAGAAAAATGCCGAAATACGCAATTGGAATTGATTTGGGTACAACAAACTCATGTGCTGCAGTATTCAAAGATGGAAAAGTGGAGATTATTCCAAATATTTTCGGTAGACGAGTAACTCCTTCGTTTGTCGCATTCACCGATGAAGTGCGATTGGTTGGTGATTCTGCAAAAGGTCAAGTTGCAATGAATCCTGAAAATACTGTATTCAGTGAGTTTTTAAAAGTTTGATATCGTTCATAAGTGATTTTTAGATGTAAAGCGATTGATCGGACAGAAGTGCAACAATCCAGAAGTACAGAAAGATATTGAACAATGGTCATATAATGTTGTATCATCAGCTGGTGATCGACCAATGGTGCAAGTCAAGTATAAAGGAGAGAAGAAAGCATTCACACCGGAAGAGATTTCTGCGATGATTTTGGCGGATTTGAAGAAATCTGCTGAAAAACATCTTGGCGGGCCAGTTGAAGTATGTTGATCTTTCCAATATACTCAATGTTGTCAAGTTTTCAGAGCGCTGTTATCACAGTCCCAGCACACTTCAACGATTCACAACGTCGTGCAACGAAGGATGCTGGAACGATTGCTGGATTCAATGTACTCGGAGTATTGAATGAGCCGACTGCTGCTGCAATCGCATATGGATTCGATAAAAGAAAGGATGGAAAGAAGAATGTGTTGGTGTATGATCTTGGTGGAGGTACATTCGATGTGACAATTCTAACAATGGATAACGGAGTAATCGACGTTAAATCAACATCAGGAGATGTTCATCTTGGTGGAGAAGATTTCGATAATCGAGTGGTTGATTATTTCGCGGGAGAGATTCAGAAAACTCACAAACAAGACATCAAATCGTTTCCAAAACCACTTCGCCGTCTTCGTACCGCTTGTGAGGATGCGAAAAGAGGTTTGATGTCTGTTTCTCAATATCTTATCGAATTGGATGCATTCATTGATGGTATCAATTTCAAAGCAAAACTCAGTCGAACAAAGTTTGAAGAATTGTGCGAGGATTTGTTCCAAAAAACTCTGACAACTGTTGAAGATGCTCTCAAGGAGTCTAAGTTGAGTAAGAATGATGTAAGTTTCTTAAAATAGTGACACATCATCCTGAGATCATTTTCAGATTGATGAAGTCGTTCTCGTTGCATACCCCTGCTGGTGCGTGCCGGGGCACTCTGCAATTTTCAAAAAAAATATTTTATACCCTGGCTTGCAAATTTAGCAGTAATTTTTATACGGTGAAAAGTATTATAGCGTCAGCCAATATGAAGAACAATTCTTAAATTACTTCCACTTTTGCAGAAAGAAAAAGTATTTTATATATTTCAAATAGAAAAAAACGTTTATTTGACTGCGGACTAGAAATTCAAAAAACTCGGCCATTGGAATTGCTAGGCCATTGCCGTGGCGGTTTTTTCGGACACTAATAACGACGTACGCATAAATTATTTTTAAAATATTTTTGTTTCATCGTGTAGAGGACATTAATATTAGTATATGACAAACTTGAGCAAACTAGGGGCGCCCAAATTGAGTAGAAAATCCATCTGTTCCAAAAAAAAATTTTTTCTACTGAAAATGTTCTGTTCCGGTACGAAATCCCACATCGCCATAACTTCGCCCAAAATGAACGAATAAGGCTAATTTTTTTGGAACTACCATAAAATGACTTATTCTATCTAATTTTCGTAGTGAGCAAACTAGGGGAGCGCATTTTAGGGGTCAGCGAGCTAGGGTACAAAAAAAAGTGGAACAGCTGATTTTACAGTCTTCGGAGGGCTCCCCTAGTTTGCTCGCAGTTGTATGAAATGATCACCGGACTGTTATCTACCGTTTTTTATAAATTAGCAAACTAGGGGAATCGTTTGAAAAAATTGTCATGGATTCGAAGTTCGAGAGTCCATTGTCTGTACTCCCATGTTGTAACTACACTGTACCCTAGTCTGCAATTTTCGAAAAAAAATTTAGCCTCCCCCAGTCTGCAATTTTCAAAAGTTTTGGAAGGCACACTTTAAGCAGGGGTATGTCTCGTTGGTGGATCGACTCGAATTCAGAAAATTCAAGCGATGCTCTCGGAGTTTTTCGATGGAAAAAAGTTGTCAAAAACGATCAACCCTGATGAGGCAGTTGCATGTGGAGCAGCGATTCAAGCTTCAATATTGTCTGGTGATGTATCTCAAATGATTGGCGATTTGAAACTACACGATGTTACACCTTTATCACTTGGAGTTCGCGAACTAGGAACCATCATGAACGTAGTTGTTCCAAGAAATACGCCGATTCCAGTCCGAACATCGAAACTGTTCTATACCACTATCGATAATCAGGCAATAGTAGAAATTTTTATATACGAAGGAGAACGTTCATTGACAAAAGATAACAATTTTCTTGGAAAGTTTCGATTGGAAGGAATAACCTTAGCACCACGAGGAGTCACAAAAATTGATGTCACGATGGATATTGATGGAGATGGTATTCTGACGGTCACAGCGAGGGAGTTAACGAATGGAAATACAAAGAATATCACAATCAATAGTAAAACTGGACGATTATCAGATGCGGATATTAAACGAATGATTGAGGAAGCACGACGATATGAGGAAGAAGATAAAGTTGCATTGGAAACGGCAAAAGCAAGACACCGGATTGAAGATATCAAATATGACCTCGGACGAGCACTAAAAGACAGAAATGTAAGCACTTTTCTTGGTACTTCCCAACTATATATTCTTTTGCAGAAAGTGAACAAGGTGTCTTCAGCGTATCGACAAATAGTGGAGGAATCATTGAATGAGGCGAAAGAGTGGCTTCGCATCAATCCGAAAGCAACAAAAGCACAATATGATGCATATTATGAACAGTTGAAGACAGTATTTGATGATTATCAACAAGCTATCTCGGTTTAATCATTTATAACAGAAACTTATATAATTACTCATTTCACAATGTGTCTAATCTCATGATAACTGTTTTGAATACATTCTTTGCAAATAATACAATAAAGTTTTAAAAACACTGAACGATTCTTGGAAACATTGGAACGGTTGTATAGATTCTTTCAATACTTATTCAGTCAACTAACCTTCAGGTAAACTGTTTTAACAACAACAAATTAACAGAAATGCCTGCATATGCGATTGGAATTGATTTGGGTACAACAAACTCGTGTGTTGCAGTATTTAAAGAAGGAAAAGTGGAGATTATTCCGAATATTCTTGGTAATCGAGTAACTCCTTCGTTTGTTGCATTCACAGATGAAACTCGATTGGTTGGTGATGCGGCCAAGAATCAAATTGCCATGAATCCGAAGAATACTGTATTCAGTAAGTTACTTTATCTCTTGAGTTTATTTGATTTTTTTTGTTTCAGACGTCAAACGATTGATTGGACAGAAGTGTAACAATCCAGAAGTACAAAAAGATATTGAACAATGGTCATATAATGTTGTATCGTCAGCTGGTGATCGACCAATGGTGCAAGTTGAATTCAAAGGAGAGAAGAAGGCATTCACACCAGAAGAAATTTCATCAATGATTTTGATGGATTTGAAGAAATCTGCTGAAGAATATCTATGTATGCCTGTTGAAGTAGGTTTCTATTTTACGCAAGCTTCATTTCTATTTTTTTCAGAATGCAGTTATTACAGTACCAGCATATTTCAACGACTCCCAACGTCGAGCAACGAAGGATGCTGGAAAGATTGCTGGATTCAATGTACTTGGAGTATTGAATGAACCAACTGCTGCTGCAATCGCATATGGAATAAACAAGAAAGGTGAAGGCAAAAAGAATGTGTTGATTTATGATCTCGGCGGAGGTACATTCGATGTGACGATTCTCACGATGGATAATGGAGTATTTGATGTAAAATCAACATCAGGAGATGTTCATCTCGGTGGAGAAGACTTCGATAATCGAGTGGTTGATTATTTCGCAGAAGAAATCCGAGAAAAGCATAACCAAGACATCAAATCAAAGCCTCGCGAATGTCGTCGTCTTCGTACTGCGTGTGAAAAAGCCAAAAGAAGACTGATGTCTGTTTCACAATGTCCCATCGAATTGGATGCATTAATTGATGGTATCAATTTCAAAGCAAAGCTCAGTCGAACAAAGTTTGAAGAATTATGCGAGGATTTGTTTCAAAAAACTCTGGAAACTGTTGAAGATGCTCTCAAGGAGTCTAAGTTGAGTAAGAATGATGTAAGTTTCTTAAAATAGTGACACATCATCCTGAGATCATTTTCAGATTGACGAAGTCGTTCTCGTTGGTGGATCAACTCGAATTCAGAAAATTCAAGCGATGCTCTCGGAGTTTTTCGATGGAAAAAAGTTGTCAAAAACGATCAATCCAGATGAGGCAGTTGCATGTGGAGCAGCGATTCATGCAGCGATTTTAAAAGGAGAAGAATCAGAAATAATTGGTGATCTAACTCTTCGAGATGTTACTTCATTATCACTTGGAGTGTGTGAACTAGGAAGAATCATGACAGTAGTAGTTCCAAGAAATACACCGATTCCATTCAAAGAATCCGAAATATACGACACCACAGTTGACGACCAAGTTGATGCTGATTTCAAAATCTACGAAGGAGAACGACCATTGACAAAGGATAATAATTTTCTTGGAAAGTTTCGATTGGAAGGATTGACCCGAGCACCACGAGGAGTCACTCAAGTGGAAATTACGTTTGATATTGATGCAGATGGAATTCTAACGGTCACAGGCAAAGAACTAACTAATGGAAATACGAAGAATATCACAATCAATAGTAAAACTGGACGATTATCAGATGCGGATATTGAGCGAATGATTGAGGAAGCACGACGATATGAGGAAGAGGATGAAATTGCATTGGAGACGGTGGAAGCAAAACTTAGGGTTGAAGATATCAAGTATGACCTCGGACGTGCATTGAAAGACAGAAATGTGAGTTTTTTCGTTCTTAAATTTTGTTCGAATAACTGAAATGTTTGCAGAACAATGTGCCACAAACATCTCGGGGAAGAGTGGAAATTGCATTGGATGAGTTGGATGTGTGGCTTTACATCAATCCGAACGCAACAAAAGCACAATATGATGCATGTTATGAACAGTTGAAGACAGTATTTGATGATTATAAAACAGCTTTAATTACCCCACCATTAATGTCTTACATTTCAACTTCGCACTCGTCTACTTTGTACCAAGTCGACTAACATTATAATAACCGTTTTATCTTCTTTGCTAATAATATCATTACAATAAAGATAATTTATTTTAAAAATCGAATTGATTTTTTATCTATTCTATCTTGAGTCAAATTCTCTTGCATATCTTACACTCTTCAGAAATGGTCGGAAAAATACTGTAGGAAACTTACAGAAAAATGCCGAAATACGCAGTTGGAATTGATTTGGGTACAACAAACTCATGTGCTGCAGTGTTTAAAGAAGGAAAAGTAGAAATTATTCCGAATAAGCTTGGTAATCGAATGACACCATCATTTGTTGCATTCACAGATGAAGTACGATTGATTGGTGATGCTGCAAAAGGTCAAGTTGCTATGAATCCTGAAAATACTGTATTCAGTGAGTTCTTTTATTCATAGAATTCTTTCAAATGAATTTTTCCGATGTAAAACGATTGATCGGACAGAAGTGCAACAATCCAGAAGTACAAAAAGACATCGAACAATGGTCATATAATGTTGTATCATCAGCTGGTGATCGACCAATGGTACAAGTGGAATTCAAAGGAGAGAAGAAAGCATTTACACCGGAAGAGATTTCATCGATGATTTTGATGGATTTGAAGAAATCTGCCGAAGAATATCTATGTGGGCCTGTTGAAGTAGGTTAATCTTTTCAGTATATTCAATGACCTCAAGTTTTCAGAGCGCTGTAATCACAGTTCCGGCACACTTTAACGATGCTCAGCGTCGCGCAACGAAGGATGCTGGAAGAATCGCAGGATTCAATGTACTTGGAGTATTGAATGAACCAACAGCTGCTGCGATTGCATATGGATTCGACAAAAGAAAGGATGGAAAGAAGAATGTGTTGGTGTATGATCTTGGTGGAGGTACATTCGATGTAACAATTTTAACAATGGATAACGGAGTATTTGATGTAAAATCGACAGCAGGAGATGTTCATCTTGGTGGAGAAGATTTCGATAACCGAGTGGTTGATTATTTCGCCGAAGAGATCCAGAAAACTCACAAACAAGACATCAAATCGTTTCCAAAAGCACTTCGTCGTCTTCGTACTGCTTGTGAGGAAGCAAAAAGAAAGCTGATGTCTGTTTCACAATGTGTAATCGAGTTGGATGCATTCATCGAAGGTATCAATTTCAAAGCAAAACTCAGCCGAACAAAGTTCGAAGAATTATGCGAGGATTTGTTTGAGAAGACTCTGGAAACTGTTGAAGATGCTCTTTTTGAGTCTGAATTGAGCGAAAATGATGTGAGTTGCTTAAAACAATGACACATCATCCTAAAATCATTTTAAGATTGACGAAGTCGTTCTGGTTGGTGGATCGACTCGAATTCCGAAGATTCAAGAGATGCTCTCGGAGTTTTTCGACGGAAAACAATTGTCAAAAACGATCAATCCAGATGAGGCAGTTGCATGTGGAGCAGCGATTCAAGCTTCAACATTATCTGGCGATGTATCGAATATGATTGGAGAATTGACACTTCGAGATGTTACACCATTATCACTTGGCGTTGAAGTAGACGGTGGAATAATGTATGTCATCGTTCCAAGAAATACTACTATCCCAGCGAGAGAGACCGAAATTTTTTGGACCAATGAGGATTATCAAACAAGTATGGCGACCGAGGTCTATGAAGGAGAACGATCAATGGCAAAGGATAACAACTTTCTGGGTCGATTCGAACTTGAAGGTATCACACCAGCACTACGAGGAGACACAGAAGTTGAAGATACATTTGAAATTGATAAGGATGGTATTCTGACGGTTACATCGAGGGATATATCAAATGGAGTTACGAATAATATCACAATTACAAATGAAACTGGAAGATTATCGGATGATGATATTATACGAATGATTGAGGAAGCACGGCGATATGAGGAAGAGGATAGAATTGCATTGGAGACGGCGGAAGCAAGACAAAGGATTGAAGATATCAAATATGATCTCGGACGTGCACTAAAAGACAGAAATGTGAGAATTCCTTTTGTGTGTATGTTTGCAATTATACATTTCTAGAGCCTGAGCAAAGTGTCACTAGCACATAGGCAAGTTGTGGAGATTTCATTGAATGAGGCGAAAGAGTGGCTTCGCGATAATCCAAGAGCAACGAAAGAACAATATGATGCATATTATGAACAGTTGAAGACACTATTTGATGATTACGAAAGAGCTTTGGCCAATTCATCATCAATGTCTTCCGATTCGTCAAATAATTCAAACTAATTAAATATAATTTTTATCCTTCTCGCTGTTAATAATGTTATAATTTGAAATAGGTGAAATGAAATAAAGTTTGAGAAAATTAATATTTATTGAACAGTATTCGAACATGAGGTAACATAACAAAGTGTGCATTCAAAAATTATTAGTTCATTGGTTTAAAAATTAGTCAGTTTTGAAAATGTTCTTGATCTTGCTCCAAAATCCTGTCGTCTTTGGTTTCTTGCTCTTCGGAGCTTCAACTTTTACAATTTCGCCGATCTGAAAGACACTTTTCCATCGGAAAATGTACAAAAACTTACTTTTGGGCTACAAGGGGCCGGCAAAAACTGAATACCACTTCCCGAGCCGACTCGAGAAATGCTCAATTGCTGACCAGTTTTGACATCATACGCCGAGAGTCTCAAAATCGAATTGACATCAATATCAAACATCACTTCAATCACAGGAACTGCCTTTCTCGCTGGTCGAATTCCACCAACTCGGAATGTTGCCAATCGATTATTATGTCTTGTCATTTCCATTTCTCCTTCATATACATCTACCGTAATAAATTGTTGATTATCGACACAAGTTGTGTATCGTTTGACGGATTGTCTTGGAATTCTACTATTCCTCGCCACAATCGTCGACATTTGTCCTCCAATTGACTCGATTCCAAGTGAGAATGGAGCAACATCAATTAAAAGTGCATTATTGTCACTTGAAGTCATAATATCAGCTTGAATTGCTGCTCCATGTGCCACTGCTTCTTCCGGATTTATCGATTTTGTCAGTTGTTTACCATCGAAAAATGATGAGAGAATAGCTTGAATTTTCGGAATTCTAGTTGATCCACCAACAAGAACAACTTCATCAATCTGGAATAAATCTTGATTTTTCTTGAGTCTATAATTTCAAGGCAAACATCATATTTCTCCATCTTCGCATCCTTCAACGCCTTCTTCACCGGTTCCATAGTTTTCCGAAACAAATCTCCACATAAACCTTCAAACATCGTCCGAGTAATCTTCGATCGAAAATCGACACCTTCCTTGATCTCATCAATTTCAATCTTAATCTCATTCAAACTCGAAAGTTGTCGTTTTGCTTCTTCACAAGCAATCTGAAGACGTGATAGTGCTTTCGGATGATGTCTAAGATCCTTCAAATACTCTTTCTGATACTCATCAAGAAAATAATTGATAATTTGTTGAGTGAAATCCTCTCCTCCAAGATGTGTATCACCAGCAACCACCTTCACCTCGAAAACCTCGTCGTTGATTGTGAGAATCGAAACATCAAATGATCCGCCACCCAAATCGAATACCATGATATTCTTATCCTTTTCCTTTCGATCGAATCCATATGCGAGTGCTGCAGATGTCGGCTCATTGATAATTCGAAGAACATCGAATCCTGCCAGTTTTCCAGCTTTCCTTGTGGCTTTCCGCTGCGCATCGTTGAAATATGTGGGAACTGTGATGACAGCCTTCTGCAAGTTTTCATGTCAATCAATCAAAATCAAAGACTTACTTCAACAGAATATCCTAGATAATTCTCCACATTTGTCTTCATCTTTCTCAAAACCATTGCAGAAACTTCCTCCGGTGTGTACTTCTTGTAGTTCTCTTGATATTCAACTATCAACATCGGATCCAATGTATCCGATGGAATCACTTTGAATTGCATATTCTTCACATCACATTGAACTGGAGAATCATCGAATCTACGGCCGATTAATCTTTTCACATCTATGAACCTCGTTCTTAATGGAAAACTTTAGAAACACTCACTGTATACAGTATTCAGTGGATTCCTATAAACCTGATTCTTCGCCGAATCTCCCACCAAACAATCAGACGCATTGAATGCAACATACGAAGGTGTCAGCCGATTTCCATGATCATTCGTGATAATTTCCACTCGTCCATCTTTTACAACTGCCGCGCAACAGTTTGTGGTTCCCAAATCGATTCCAACTGCATTTACTCTTGTCATTACTACTGCAAAATGTTTACTTAGTTAGACTTTAAAATTAGGTAATCAATAAAAGCTGCAGAACTTTTCAGTTTTGGGTAATAATACATTATGAATATAAACATACGCTTTATTAACCATAAACAACAAAATGACAACTTAACAAAATGAAAAAAGTTCACAGAATGCATTTTTTAAATATAAAACTATCGGAGCTTCGAATAGGGATTATATTTGAGTAAATTATGTTTAACATGAAACTTTTGTAAATTATTCACCATTTCCAATGATCTTGTTGAATTTCTCGAAAAGTTTCTCCAAAATCTTATCCTTTTCATCGTACTCCTCCTTCGTCGCATTCGCATTCTTCTCGAGCCATTCTTCCGTCTCAGCGCATGTATCGACCAATGTTTTGCGGAATTCTGGATTCAATCTCATCATAATCTGCAAAACTGTATATTTTATAAGAAAAAAGATTATTTGATACCATTTCATCATCGAAATCCGACTTCATATCAATGATCATATTCTGAAGCTTGTCTCTCGCATTTGCCTTGTCTCTTGCTGCAATATCTTCAGCCTCATAGAGTTGTGCATCAGCAATCATTCGGATGATTTCTTCTTCCGATAATCTTCCTCGATCATTGTCGATTGTGATTTTCTCACTGTTTCCAGTTAATGCATCAAGAGCCCTGACTTCCAAAATACCATTCTCATCAATATCGAATGTTACGACAATTTGTGGAAGTCCTCGTGGCAAAAGTGGCAGATTTTTCAGGATAAATGAGCCAAGAAGATTGTTCTCAGCTACCAACATTCTCTCGCCTTCATAAATTTCAATACGCATCATTTGCTGGAAATCAGCTGCAGTTGTGACAATTTGGGTTCTCTTGACCGGAATCGGGGTATTTCTTTGAACAAGTGTTGCCATTTCAGCATCTCCAATCTTGATACCAAGTGAAAGTGGCGTAACATCACGAAACTTGACATCTTGAACAACATCTTGACAATTTCCACATAGAATTGCAGCTTGAATAGCGGCTCCTGATGCGACTGCCTCATCCGGATTGATCGATTTCGATAATTGTTTTCCGCCGAAAAAATCGGAGAGCATCTTTTGAATTCTTGGAATTCGAGTGGATCCACCGATGAGGACAACTTCATCGATCTGAAAATCAATTTCAGTTTCAGCTAGTAACAGAAAAAATATCAACCTCATTTTTGGCAATTTTCGATTCAGTCAATGCGTCGTCCACAATTTTCAACGTTTTCTTGAACATTTCATCACAAACTCTTTCGAAACGAGAACGATTGACGGACGCCTCGTAGTCCTCTTTACCCAAGAATGCAGGAATTGTGACTTTTGTCTCAGTTTCGAATGAAAGACACTTTTTCGCGATTTCACATGCAGATCGAAGACGACGATATTCGCGAGGATTGTCCACCAGTTTCGATTGACAATTCAAATACTTCACTTCGATTTGTTTTGTCAAATATTCAACTAGTTTGTTATCGAAATCTGTTCCTCCAAGATGTACATCTCCAGATGTCGCCTTCACTTCGAATTTTCCATTATCCATTGTCAAAACAGTAACATCGAATGTTCCTCCACCAAGATCATAGATCAGAATATTCTTCTTTCCTTGGTTTTTCTTGCTCATTCCATATGCGATCGCAGCAGCTGTTGGCTCATTCAGAACACCAAGAACATTCAAACCAGCGATTTTTCCAGCATCCTTGGTTGCTTGTCTTTGTGAGTCGTTAAAGTAGGCTGGGACTGTGATGACTGCATCCTAAAATACAACTTTTATGAAAGCAAAGTTCCAAAAAGCATACCTGAACTGGACCACCAAGAAAGTCTTCCGCAGTCTTCTTCAAATCCGTCAAAATCATCGATGAAATCTCTTCCGGTGTGAATACTTTCGTTTCTCCTTGAAACTCAACTTGAACCATTGCCTTGTTACCAGCAGATGACACTGTTTTATACGCCCATTGCTTTAAATCCTTCTGTACTTCTGGATCATTCACTTTCTGTCCGATTAGTCGTTTCACATCTGAAAATTGCAGCATAATAGCAACAAAAAAGGAGAAACTTACTGAATACAGAATTCTGCGGATTCGCATCAACCTGATTCTTCGCCGCATCACCAATCAATCGAACTTTCTTATCAAATGAGACCAATGAAGGAGTTGTTCGATTGCCATGTCTATTCGCAATAATCTCGACGGTTCCGTCTCGAAAAACAGCAACACATGAATTGGTGGTGCCCAAATCGATTCCGATTGCATTATGTGACATCTACAAGTATTTCACATATAAATATGAGAATTTTTGAAATATTATACAGCAGTATATAACAGAATATTTGAAAGGAAAAACGACAAAGGTCAAATAGGTTTATTGAGTATAAAGCTGAAAAATCAGGCGAATAAAAGGTACAAAATAAATGAAAAGTTAAAAATATATTAATCAATTCCCAAAGCCTTTTTAAACATATCAAAAACTTTATAAAACTCCATATATTGATCATCATACTTCTCTTTCGTCGCTTTCGAATTCTTTTCATACCAATTATTTGCACTTTGATACGAATCCTCGACTTCTTTTTTGAGCTCAGGAGTGGTTTTGCCCGTATTCTGAATAAAAAAAAATAGCTCAAACTAAATAAGAATATACCTTCTTGTTGACCAGCATCCTTTTGACATCATACAACAAATCATGAAGTCTGCTCCTCGACTTTGCCTTCTCCTTTTGTGCAATATCATATTCCTTGTGCTTTTCCGCATCAGACACCATAAACTCGATTTCCTCCTTTGTCAATCTTCCCTTTTCATTTGTGATTTCGACGATTCGCTGAGTACCAGATGATAAATCAGTGGCCGAAACTTGAAGAATTCCATTGGCATCGATATCAAATGTGACTTCAATTTTCGGAACTTGTCGTGGTGCTGGTTTGATTCCTGTGAAATGAAACGATCCGAGGAGATTGTTTTCCATCGTCATTGCTCGTTCTCCTTCGTAAACCTTGATAAGGATTGTCTTCTGATTATCAGCATGTGTTGTGTACATATGCGACTTCTTGACTGGGATCTTTGTATTTCTTTCAATCAGAACTGACATCTGATCTCCTTCGACTTCAATACCAAGTGATAATGGTGTAACATCTCGAAGTTTGATATCTCCAATCACATCCGACACATCTCCAGATAAAATCGCTGCTTGAATAACTGCTCCACATGCGACTGCTTCATCTGGATTGATCGACTGCGACAATTCTTTACCATCGAAAAACGCGGATACAATTGATTGAACTCGTGGAATTCGAGTCGATCCACCGACCAAAACAACTTCATCAATCTGAAAATGATGATTTTTTGCTTTTAAACATTAAGATTTACCTCAGATTTATCCATTTTAGCTCCAGCAAGTGCATCTTTAACAGTATCCAGTGTCTTTTGAAACAAGCTCTCACACAGTTTCTCAAAACGAGAACAATTGAGTTCACCTCTGAAATCGACTCCATCAATCAATGCATCCAATTCGATTGCTGATTGAGGCTCAAATGACAAGTTCCGTTTCGCTTTCTCGCAAGCAGTTCGAAGACGACGGAGAGCACGTGGATTCGATTTGACATCTTTTTCATGAAGATCTTCGATTTCTTCCACGAAATACTCAACCAATAGATTATCGAAGTCTTCACCACCGAGATGGACATTTCCTGATGTTGATCGGACATCGAATACCCCATTTTCCATTGTCAAAATCGTTACATCGAATGTGCCACCACCCAAATCATAAATCAACACGTTCTTCTTGCCTTCTCCTTTCTTTCCCAATCCATATGCAATTGCAGCTGCTGTTGGTTCATTCAACACACCAAGAACATTGAATCCCGCAATTGTTCCGGCGTCTTTTGTTGCTTGGCGTTGTGAATCGTTGAAATAGGCTGGTACTGTGATGACAGCGTTCTGGAAAGTATATATCATTCGAGCCGGGTAAAAATGAATAAAAAACAAACCTGAACAGGTCCCCCAAGATAATCTTCCGCAGTTTTCTTCAGATTTGCAAGAATCATCGAAGAAATTTCTTCCGGTGTGAATACTTTGGTTTCTCCTTTGAATTTTACTTGTACCAATGGACAATCAGTGGATGATGAGACTACTTTGAATGGCCAATGCTCGATATCCTGTTGTATTTCCTGGTCGTTGAACTTTTGTCCAATAAGTCTCTTGACATCTGAAAATGGTCTCATAATATTTTCTAACGTAGAGAAACTAACTGAATACAGTATTTGTAGGATTCATGGCAACTTGTTCCTTCGCAGCATCACCAACTAATCGAACTTCATCATTGAATGCAACAAATGATGGAGTTAATCGATTACCATGACCATTGGCAATAATCTCGACCTTTCCGTTTTTGAATATTCCAACGCATGAGTTTGTTGTTCCCAAGTCAATTCCAACAGCAGTTGTTGGCATTTTGCTGAAAAAAAATCAGTAAAAACAGGGCCACATCACGAACGTTGTGAACAATACAGTTATTGGTCGTTTTTCGGTTTTGCTTCATGAAAATGAGGGAAATTATTGTGAAATCATGAAGATACCATTGTTGAGCAAACTAACAACTTGAAGAAATACAAGAAAAAACTTTTTCAATAAATTTTATTCAACATTATCAATAAAAACATCGGTATCATAATATCAACATTTGATGAAATATTCCTAGTAAATGTAAGTGTTGATTATGAGAAAAATTGATACATAAGAAATTATTAGGACAAGTCGATACCACAATCCTCGATGATTTGTTGGCATTCAATCTTGAGATGAACGAATAAGGCATCTAACTCTATTTTTGATGCATTTCGGTTTCTGCGACTCCATTTCTCCGTATGATTGACCATATCTTCAACATTTTCTTTGTATGAAGTGTCGAATTGTTGCATGAGCTGCAAAGAAACTTATTTGTCACAAACTCTGAAAAAAAGACAAACCTCTGTATTACGAAGAGCCCTTCTGACATCATGAATCAAATTATCAATCTTGTTTTGAACTTTGGCCTTCTTCTTGTATTCAATATCCAATTCCTTGAACTCCTCCGCATTCGCAATCATTCGTGTAATATCAGCTTCCGATAATCTTCCAGTTTCATTCGTAATTGTGATATTATTCGTAACTCCATTTGATATATCTCTTGATGTAACCGTCAGAATACCATCCTTATCAATTTCAAATGTATCTTCAACTTTTGTTACTCCTCGTAGAGCTGGTGTGATACCTTTCAGCTCGAATCGACCCAGAAAGTTGTTATCGGTTGTCATGTTTCGCTCTCCTTCGTAAACCTTGATTGTCATACTTGTTTGATTATCAACACAAGTGTGGTATACTTTCGACTTTCTTATTGGGATATGTGTGTTTCTCGGAATAACAACAGACATAATAGCTCCTTTTGTTTCAGTTCCAAGCGACAATGGTGTAACATCGCGGAATGTGATATCTCCAATAGTTTCAGATTTGTCTCCACCGAGCAAAGCAGCTTGAATCGCGGCACCACATGTAACAGCTTCATCCGGATTGATTGATTGTGAAAGTTGTTTTCCATCGAAGAACTGCGATACAATATCTCTGATTCTCGGAATTCGAGACGATCCACCAACAAGTACGACCTCATCAATCTGTAAAACTATCACTTTCAAATAATATTATTTTTGTTCAAACCTCATCTTTACTCATTTTTGCTCCAGAAAGAGCATCTTTGACTGTATCAAGAGTTTTTTGGAACAAATCTTCACAAAGGCTTTCGAAACGCGTGCAACTCAATTTTCCTCTGAAATCGATTCCATCAATCAATGCATCCAGTTCGATTGAAGCTTCAGATTCATTAGAAATGTTTTGTTTCGCTTTCTCGCAAGCAGTACGCAGACGACGGAGGGCACGTGGATTTGATTTGATATCCTTGTCATGAATCACTTGGATCTCTTCCGCGAAAAAGTCAACCACTAGATTATCGAAATCCTCTCCACCAAGGTGAACATCTCCAGCCGTTGATTTCACATCAAATGATCCATTGTCCATTGTCAAAATCGTAACATCGAATGTGCCACCACCCAAATCATAAATCAACACGTTCTTCTTGCCTTCTCCTTTCTTTCCCAATCCATATGCAATCGCCGCAGCAGTCGGTTCATTCAATACTCCAAATACATTGAATCCCGCAATCTTTCCAGCATCCTTCGTTGCTCGACGTTGAGAATCATTGAAATATGCTGGTACTGTGATGACAGCATTCTGAAATCATTTATCGTTACCATTTCAATAGATAAAGAACTTACTCTAACTGGACCACCAAGATATTCTTCTGCAGATTGTTTCAGATTCGCCAAAATCATTGAAGAAATCTCTTCCGGCCAGAATACTTTCGTCTCTCCTTTGAATTCAACTTGAACCATTGGTCGATCACCAGCAGCTGAGACTACGTCAAAAGACCATTGTTCGATGTCTTTCTGTACTTCTGGATTGTTGAATTTCTGTCCAATAAGTCTCTTGACGTCTAAAAATAGCGTATCACTATATTTCGCCATATAACAACTTACTGAACACAGTATTCTTCGGATTCATAGCAACTTGCTTCTTCGCTGCATCACCAATCAATCTAACTTCATCTGTGAATGCAACAAACGACGGAGTTACTCGATTACCATGGCTATTCGGAATAATCTCGACTTTTCCGTTTTTAAACACACCAACACATGAAGTAGTTGTTCCCAAGTCAATTCCAACAGCAGTTGTCGGCATTTTTCTGTAAAAAAATGTACTAGATGGTTCTGAAAAGAGACCGAAAGCAAAAATATAACATGTTCTTCAAAAACATATCAACGGTAAGAGAGGACAAGATTGAAAGGAATAAAAACAGGAGAACAAAGTAGTAAAAGTGCAATAAACACATTAATCCACAAAAAAGGTAGGAAAATTTAAGTTTTAGAAACTTTATTATCAAATTAGTTCAAATATGAGTAATTATCAAGCGATTAAAATTGGTAAAAATGAGAATAATCTCTTGATTCGTCTTCAGACTCGTCACCACTGTTCTCCAGCATTGAGAATTCGATATCATATGTTTCGTAGAAGAGCTTGCAGATTTCCTCCAATTTGACATGACAAACTTCGATTTCTTCTTTTGTTGCTTCTGGATTCTCGAGCAACCAATAGTTCGTATCAAGAAGCGCCTTTTCAACAAGTTTCTTGTAATCGGCTCCAATTTCTGTCATATCCTAAAAATGTGTGACTTTTGAGAAAAACATGATCAATAACTAACCAAATCTTCCAGAGCTTGTTTAAGATCATACGTGGCATTCTCAAGTTCATGTTTCGCTTTTGCTCTTCTTTTCTGACCCTCATCATACTCTTTGTACTTCTCCGCATCTTCAATCATTCGTGTAATGTCTTCCGTTGTCAATCTTCCTTTTTCGTTTGTGATGGTGATCTGATTTTGAACTCCGTTTGATGTATCAGTTGCCGATACATTCAGAATTCCATCTGCATCAATATCGAACGTAACTTCAATTTGAGGAACACGGCGACGAGCTGGTGTGATTCCCTCCAGGTTAAAAGAGTCAAGAAGATTGTTATCAGTTGTCCGGACTCGTTCACCTTCGTAGACATTAATTTCCACTGCGGTTTGATAGTCCTTTGTCGTGGTAAAATTATGCGATTTCTTGTGTGGAATTGGAGTGTTTCGGGGGATCAGAGTAGCCATGAGTTCTCCTACTAACTCGATTCCAAGTGACAATGGTGCAACATCGCGAAATGAGAGAGGTCCAAAGAGTTGGGGTTTCTCTACATCCAAAAGCGCTGCTTGAATCGCAGCTCCACAGGCAACTGCTTCGTCTGGATTAATCGATTTCGACAATTTCTTTCCACCAAAAAAGTCAGAGAGCATCTTCTGAATCTTCGGAATTCTAGTTGATCCACCAACAAGCACAACATCGTCAATCTAAAAATTACTATCAATTTCAGTTTTTCAACGTGCTAATCAATACCTCACATTCACTCAATCCAGATTGTTCTAAAGCATCTTCTACTGGTTTCAATGTTCTTTCGAAAAGATCGGCACACAGTTTTTCAAAACGATTGCTATTGAATTTCGATCGGAAATCCTCTCCATCGATGAATGCGACGAGATCAAGCGCTGACTCACTTCTAATCGAAAGATTACGTTTCACGGTTTCACAAGCAGTTCGGAGACGACGAAGTGCCTTTGGATCTTCGGTCACATCTTTTTTGAAGCGAGTTTTGATCTCCTTTGCAAAATGCTCAACAATAAGATTGTCGAAGTCTTCTCCACCGAGGTGTACATCTCCGGATGTCGCTTTCACAACAAAATCGCCATTATTTAATGTCAAAATCGTAACATCGAATGTACCACCGCCAAGATCATAGATAAGAATGTTCTTGTTGCCTTCCTTTCTTTTATCAAATCCATAAGCAAGTGCTGCGGCAGTTGGTTCATTCAATACATTGAGGACATTGAATCCGGCGATTCTTCCAGCATCCTTAGTAGCTTGACGTTGAGCGTTGTTGAAATAAGCAGGAACTGTGATGACAGCGTTCTGGAAACTAAAAATGATTAAAATAGATAAAATAAAAACATACTTGAACTGGTCCACCAAGATAATCTTCAGCAGTCTTCTTCAAATCCGCAAGAATCATCGAAGAAATCTCTTCAGGTGTCATAACTTTGATTTCCTTCTTGAATTCGACTTGCACCATTGGTCGACCACCAGCAGCTTTTGCCACTTTGAATGGCCACTGCTTCAAATCTTCTTGCACTTTCGGGTCATCGAAATTCTGTCCGATGAGTCTTTTGACATCTGAAATGTGATAAATGGAGAGAGAAACCTCGAAATAACTTACTGAATACAGTGTTTATTGGATTCACATCAACTTGATTCTTAGCTGCTTCTCCAATCAATCGACCAGTTTCAGTGAATGCCACAAATGACGGAGTGATGCGATTTCCACTATCATTTGCAATAACTTCTGCTTTTCCGTTTTTGAACACTGCGACACAGGAGTTTGTTGTACCTAGATCGATTCCAACTGCGTTAATCGACATTTTTCTGTAAAAGTAGACAAATTTCATACACAAAACAGAGATACGAATGCAAAATTTTAGAATGAGCAATGAGAAAGTGCGCGGATCTAAGAAGTGTAAGGTATTTACATTTTGTGAGAATGGTGTTCAGAATGAGCAACAAAACAGTAGTCATCAAGAAAACGCTTCAATTCAGATATGGAAAAAGAAAGGAAAATTCAAGTGTTTCAGTTTCAAAAAGTTTTGAAAAATTAGACTAACTGTGAAGAGAACCCACAGAATTACTGCTAAAAACTTTCAAACAAACGTCAGTTCTTTACAGGTATATTCATAAATTTCGAAAAATAATGATTGTAGATATCGTAGCTGGTAGCTAACAGAGTAAATCAGAACACATTTGTAACACATTAGTTTTTACATATTTATTATGAGAACAATTTAAAATTTTATAAAACATGTGAATTGTGATGAGCGGAATGGTAAAGTAAAGTGAATTGGGTTAAAATCGACGTATAAAAATTACGATAAAACATATCCATCAATCCCTAATGTTTTCTTGAACATTTGGCAAACTTTGTCAAATTCTGCATAATAATTATCGTACTCCTCTTTCGTTGCTTTCATATTTTTATGAAGCCATTCAGATGCATCGAGAATAGCATCTTCCACTTTTTTCTTGAATAGTGACGTGATTTTGCTGGCATTCTGAAACAATACTTCAACTTATGCTAATGAAAAGAAAATTACCGTTTTGTTGGATAGCAACTTTTCAACATCATATTTCAAATCTTCAATCCTAGTTCTTGCCTTTGCCTTCTCCTTCTGTACAATATCAAACAACTTATTCTTCTCCGCATCAGCCACCATCAGTTCAATATCCTCCTTAGTCAATCTTCCCTTCTCATTTGTGATTTCGACAACTTTTCGTGTACCAGATGACAAATCAGTCGCTGCGACGCTCAAAATGCCACTTGTATCGATATCAAATGTCACTTCAATTTGTGGAACACCTCGTGGAGCTGGAGTGATTCCTTTCAAATTGAACAAGCCGAGAAGATTGTTTTCCGTCGTCATTGCTCGTTCTCCTTCGTAAACTTTGATAGTAACAACTGCTTGATTATCCTCCATTGTTGTGTAAGTTTGCGATTTCCTGATTGGAATAGTTGTATTCCTTTCGATGAGTGTTGACATAACTTCTCCATTTAACTCAATACCAAGTGATAATGGTGTAACATCACGAAGCGTCAAATCACCAATGGTATCAGATACATCACCACCAAGCATCGCTGCTTGAATCGCTGCTCCAAATGCAACTGCTTCATCTGGATTGATCGATTTTGACAGTTGTCTTCCATCGAAGAAGTCGGAAACGATTGATTGGATTCTTGGAATACGAGTTGATCCACCGACCATTACAATTTCATCAATCTAAATACTTATTTGTGTTATAACTTTCAATCCAAATACACCTCAGATTTATCCATATTTGCACCAGTGAGTGCATCTTTAACAGTTTCCATAGTCTTCTGGAATGCATCCTCACAAAGTCTTTCGAAACGAGTGCAATTGAGAAGTCCTCTATAGTCGATACCATCGATCAATGCATCCAGTACAATATCCGAAGTACATTCATATGAGCAACTACGCTTCGCTGTTTCGCAAGCTTTACGAAGACGACAAAGAGCACGAGGATTTGACTTAACATCTTTTCCATGAGTCTTTTGAATATCTTCAGCGAAATAATCAACCAATAGATTATCGAAATCTTCACCACCAAGATGGACGTCTCCAGAAGTTGCTCTGACATCAAATGCTCCATTGTCCATTGTGAGAATAGTAACATCGAATGTTCCACCACCCAAATCATAAATCAACACGTTCTTCTTGCCTTCTCCTTTCTTTCCTAATCCATATGCGATTGCAGCAGCAGTCGGCTCATTCAATACTCCAAGAACATTGAATCCAGCGATTTTTCCGGCATCCTTTGTTGCTCGACGTTGTGAATCGTTGAAATATGCTGGAACTGTGATGACAGCGTTCTGAAAGTTTAAAAGTAAATAAATTAAAAAACATGACGTACTTGAACTGGTGAACCAAGAAACTCTTCAGCAGTCTTCTTCAAATCCGCCAAAATCATCGCAGAAATTTCTTCCGGTGTGAATACTTTTGTCTCTCCTTTGAAATCAACTTGCACTAATGGTCGATCACCAGCTGATGAAACAATTTTATACGGCAATTGTTCAACATCTTTCTGCACTTCGGGATTGTTGAACTTTTGTCCGACAAGTCTTTTGACATCTGAATTATTTCATAATTGAACAGAAAAATAGAGGAGCATACTGAAAATCGTATTTTTCGGATTCATGGCAATTTGATTCTTCGCCGCTTCACCAATCAATCGAACTTCGCCGTCGAACGATACAAATGACGGAGTGATGCGTTTTCCAGGACCATTTGTAATAATTTCCACTTTGTTATTCTTGAATACTCCGACACATGAGTTTGTTGTACCCAAGTCAATTCCAACTGAAATTGTCGGCATTTTTCTGGAATTTGTTGCTGAAAAGTCACATTAGCTTGAATATATAGATATATTTAGTGCTTATTAACACTTTAGATGAATAATATAATAAAATAATTATTAAAACAAAACTTTATTACAAAATTAGTTCAAATTACATTGAATAAAACCGTAAAGTTCGAGTTTATATGAGAATAATATTGTAATTTCTGTAAAACTAATCAACATCATTGATGGAGTTTCGAATGCCCAATGTTCTTTTGAGAAGATCGCAAACTCTGTTGAATTCCGCGTAACGATGATCATAAGCCAGTTTTGTTGCTCTCAAATTTCTGTCAAGCCATTCTGTGGTGACCAGAAGTTCATCCTCGACTTCCATCTTATAAGCCGTTGTTAATTTGGCGACATTCTGTAATGAAGATAGAACATTATTTCAAATATTTTAAAATTTTACCATCGGATTTCTCAAAGCCTTTTTGACATCGTACACCAAATCTTCAAGTCGATTCTTTGCCAATGCTCTCGCTTTTTGTGCTGCATCATAAACTTTGTAGGTTTCAGCTTCAGCAATCATTCGATCAATATCTTGTTGTGTCAATCTTCCTTCCTCATTTGTGATTTCTACTTTCTTGTGATTTCCAGACGATAAATCAGTTGCAGAAACATTGAGAATTCCATCAGCATCAATATCAAATGTGACATCAATTTGTGGAACACCTCGTGGAGCTGGAGTGATTCCTTTCAAATTGAATGATCCGAGAAGATTGTTTTCCGTCGTCATCGATCGTTCTCCTTCGTAAACGTTGATAGTGACTACTCTTTGATAATCAGCAGCAGTTGTATAAATATCAGACTTCTTGACTGGAATAGTTGTGTTTCTTCCGATGAGTGTTGACATGATTTCTCCATTTGTCTCGATTCCAAGCGACAATGGTGTAACATCTCGGAATGTGATGTCTCCAATAAGTGCAGACTTTTCACCGGCGAGAATCGCAGCTTGAATCGCTGCTCCATGTGCAACTGCCTCATCCGGATTGATCGATTTTGACAGTTCCTTTCCGTTGAAAAACTGGGATACCATTTCTCTGATTCTTGGAATGCGAGTTGATCCACCGACCAAAACCACTTCATCAATCTAAAAACCGTTCAATTATTGTAAAAAATAAGAAATTCTAACCTCATCCTTTTCCATATTCGCACCAGAAAGTGCATCGATCACAGGTTTTAATGTTTTTTGAAACAACTCCTCACAAAGACTCTCGAAACGTGAGCAATTGAGAACTCCTTTGAAATCGACATCACCAATCAATGCATCCAATTCGATTGTCGCTTGAGTTTCATATGAAATGCTACGTTTTGCATTTTCACAAGCAGTACGAAGACGACGAAGTGCACGAGGATTCGATTTGATTTCCTTATCATGAATCTTTTGAATCTCTTCCGCGAAATAATCAACAACTCGATTATCAAAGTCTTCTCCGCCGAGATGCACATCTCCAGAAGTCGCTCTAACATTGAATGCTCCATCATCCATTGTCAAAATAGTTACATCTAATGTTCCACCACCGAGATCGTAGATCAACACATGTTTCTTGCCTTCTCCTTTCTTGTTCATTCCATATGCGATTGCAGCAGCAGTCGGCTCATTCAAAACTCCAAGAACATTGAATCCGGCAATCTTTCCAGCATCCTTAGTTGCTCGACGTTGTGAATCGTTGAAATACGCCGGAACTGTAATGACAGCATTCTGAAAGTACAAAGTAAATGAAAGCTCAAATGATATACTTACTGGAACCGGTTCACCGAGGAAGTCTTCAGCAGATTTCTTCAAATCCGTCAAAATCATTGATGAGATCTCTTCCGGTGTGAATACTTTTGTTTCTCCTTTGAATTCAACTTTCACTAATGGTCGATCACCAGCTGACGAGACAACATTGTATGACCATTGTTCGATATCCTTCTGTACTTCTGGATTGGTTAACTTCTGTCCAATCAATCGTTTCACATCTGAATCATAAAAAAATGTTGATTTTTCACATAAAAACTCACTGAACACAGTATTTGTTGGGTTAATAGCAACTTGATTCTTCGCCGCATCACCAATCAATCGAGCTTCATCTGTGAATGCGACAAACGACGGAGTGATGCGGTTTCCATTACTATTGGGAATAATTTCCACTTTTCCTTTCTTGAACACTGAGACACACGAATTTGTTGTTCCTAGATCGATTCCAACTGCGTTAATCGACATTTTTCTGGAAATTTTGCAACTTTAGGGTAAAAGTTGAGGAGAACTGTGAAGAAAAAATACAAGCGCGAGGCGAAATTATAGAATGAGCAATGAGAAAGCGTGCGGATCTGAGTTGCGTATGTTGGTGAGAATGGTGTTTAGAATGAGCAATAAAACAGTAACGCCATCAAGAAAACACTTCAAGCATAATGGAATAAAATAGAGGCACCTAACATTGTTAGAATGTGCATGAAAAACAGTAGATTGTGGATACAAATTTGAGATATACTGTTTTTCAGTGAGAATGAAACGAGCAATAGACAATTGGATCATCAAGAATGAATCATCAACAAACATGATGAAGTAAGAAAAAGATTCCCAACATCGTTTTATGTGCGAAAACAGAAAACGATTAATCTTCATAAAGCTTTATTAAAAAGTATTTCAAATTACATTTGTACATTCCAATAAAAATGGAGAATCTTGAAGAAAAAAGTATTTACATTTCTAGTATTTTGGTAAAAAATTAGTTTCCGTGGACAAAATATTATTAGGATGCATTAATATTTCCTTTGTCGATGATTTGTTCGCATACAGTCTTGAGTTCAGCGTATGCAAAAATTAATTCCGTTTTTGTTGCATTCGGGTTGTTACGACACGATTCTGACGTGCTATTGATCAAACTTTCAACACGACTCTTGTATAAATCAGTGAAGTCTTGCATAATCTGAAATAATTCAATCAACAACTAACTGATAAAGATAAAAACAAACCTCTGTATCACGAAGAACTCTTCTTACATCATGAATCAAATTGTCAACCTTGTTTCGAACCTCAGCTTTCTTCTTGTATTCAATATCCAACTCTTTAAATTTCTCCGCATTTGCAATCATTCGTTCAATCTCTTCTTCTGACAACCTTCCTGCTTCATTAGTAATTGTGATACTCTTCGTATTTCCATTTGAGCAATCTTTCGCCGAAACTGTCAGAATTCCATTCGAATCGATACTAAACGTTATGTCTGCTTTTGCAACACCTCTTAATGCTCGAGGAAGTCCGTCGAGATTGAATGAACCGAGATGATTGTTTTCGTCCGGGTTGGCTCGTTCTCCTTCATAAACATCAAGCGTCAAACGAGTTTGATAGTCTCCTGACGTATGGTAATTTTTACACTTTGTAACAGGAATAGATGTGTTCCTATCGATGAGGAATGACATAACATTTCCATGTTTGCTGATTCCCAGTGATAATGGTGTTACATCACGGAACTTGATATCTCCGATAACATCCGATTGATTACCAGACATTAACGCAGCTTGAATAGCTGCTCCATGTGCAACTGCCTCATCTGGATTGATCGATTGTGACAATTGTTTTCCATCGAAAAACTCGGAAAGCATCTTTTGAATCTTCGGAATACGAATGGATCCACCAATAAGTACAACATCATCTATCTGAAAAACTAGATGTGAAAAAAGAACCTATATTGAAAAATACCTGCTGTTTACGCATATTAGCTGCTTTGAGAGCATCTTCAACTGGTCCGATTGTTCGTTGGAATAAATCAGCACAAATATTCTCGAATCGAGCAGAATTGATTCGAGTATGATAATCCATTCCATCAATAAATGCTTCAATATTGATCGACGTTTCATTTTCGTAAGACAAATTCCTTTTTGCTCTTTCGCAGGCAGTTCGGAGACGACGAAGTGCGCGAGCATCAGTTGTGACATCTTTTCCATAACAATTTTTAAGATCTCTGGCCACAAAATCGACTAATCGATTATCAAAGTCTTCTCCACCAAGATGTACATCTCCTGATGTTGATTTCACATCGAATGATCCATTTTCCATTGTCAAAATTGTCACATCAAATGTTCCACCTCCAAGATCATAAATGAGAATATTCTTCTTGCCATCCTTTCTCTTTTCAAATCCATATGCAATTGCAGCGGCTGTTGGTTCATTCAATACAGCAAGAACATTGAATCCAGCGATTCTTCCGGCATCTTTTGTCGCTTGTCGTTGTGAATCGTTGAAGTAAGCTGGAACTGTGATGACAGCGTTCTGTAATTGATTCAGCGTGAAATAATTATGTTGCATTCTTATAATTCACCTGAACTGGTGCACCGTTGTACCTTTCAGCAGTCTTCTTCAAATCCTCTAGAATCATCGCAGAAATTTCTTCTGGATGAAGAACTTTTCTCTCTCCTTTGAATTCAACTTGGATCATTGGCTTGTTACCAGCTGATGAAACAACATCGAATGACCAGTGCTTCAAATCTTCTTGTACTTCTCGATCAGTTGTCTTCTGTCCGATAAGCCGTTTGACATCTAAAAGGGAACTTGAAATAAGGTGTCAGCATGAAACAACTTACTGAATACAGTATTTTTCGGATTCATCGCAACTTGCTTCTTCGCCGCATCTCCAATCAATCGCACTTCATCATTGAATGCGACAAATGAAGGAGTGATACGGTTTCCATTACCATTCGTGATAATTTCCACTTTTCCATTTTCGAACACTGCGACACACGAGTTTGTTGTTCCCAAATCAATTCCGACTGCGTTGAACGGCATTTTGCTGCAAATAAGGCAATGAAAACTAGAGAAGAGAGTATTATTTCAAAGAAAAAGGTACAAGAATGCAATGTTTAGTGCGGACATAATATTTCGACGAGCGATAATAACAAAATTAAGATGACGAATAAATGATGAGAAAAGCATCAGAAGCGACATCGACATGAATTTTTAAATATTAACTGACTCATTTGCCGCCAAGCACAATGTAGATCAAAACAATGTATTAGCAAGAGATGGACACGATGGATGCTCGGGAGAGAATAAAATTTTTGAAGTAAGGTTTTTTTCTGATGAGTCTCAAAAGACCATGTAGCAAAGAATATTCGATCTTCCAAATACGAAAAATTTCGTATTTGGACGGTCGAATTATGCGAAAACTTTCAACAAGATTCATCTATGAAATGGACGGAAAATAATTTTTGAACGCATAAAAATAATTTCAAAATATCGAGTGAACTTTCGACAAACCAAATCAACAGAAAAAACTCAAACATCTAATGTTTTATTAGCAAAATATTTAATATCAAAATCATGTCAATACATTGGTAAATCATTGTGTGAAACTGTCATTCAAATACATTCCAAGAATTTCATATTAAAACGGTCCTAATTTCTTTCGAAGTGTTGTAAACGTTTTGTTGAGTTTATCGAATCGAGCATCACTTTCTTCTTTCGTTGCATCCGGATTTTCCTTGACCCATTCGCTTGTTTCATTCAAAATTTGTTCCGACTTTTTTTTGCTTGGAACTGGCACTTTCCTGGTTTCCTGTCAAAACAAATTGGAATAAATAAAAACAAGAAGGACTTACGGCATCTCTCAATCTTCCTTGAACATCATATATCAGGTTCTCCAAATTATTCCTCGCCCTTGTCCGGTTATTCAAGTCAACTACATAATTTTCGTAGTTGTTGAAGTCATCAATCATTCGTTCAATATCATCCTCCGTCAATCTTCCTTGCTCCTTTGTGATTGTGATATGTTCCTTATTTCCACTCGATAAATCAATTGCCGATACGTTGAGAATCCCATTGGCATCCATATCAAATGTAATTTCAATTTTAGCATCTCCTTTTGGAACTGGTTTGATTCCTTTTAGTTGAAATTTGCCGAGTAGATTATTTTCACTCGATTTTTTCTTTTCTCCTTCATAAATATCGATTGGAACAATAGTTTGATCGTCGACAGTTGTGGTGAGGATGTCTACTTTTCGAATGGGAAGTTTCGAATATTTCTTGATGAATGTCGACATTTTTCCACCATTTGTTGCAATTCCAAGTGAAAATGGTGCAATATCTTGAAGTTTGATACCTTTCAACACTTCTGATTGTTCGCCAAACAGAATCGCTGCATGAATAGCTGCTCCGCATGCAACTGCCTCGTCCGGATTGATCGCTTGCGACAACTTTTTTCCACCGAAAAAATCAGAGAGCATCTTCTGAATTTTCGGAATACGTGTTGATCCGCCAACAAGTACGACTTCATCGATCTGAGACAATAATTATTTTTCTGACGGAAATTTATGAATTAATTTACCTCATTTTTCTTCATTCTCGCTGCTTTGAGAGCTTCTTCAACTGTTTTTAATGTTCTTTCGAACAATTCTGCAGAAATTTGCTCGAACCGAGCAGAATTGAGCTTTGTCTCATAATCGATTCCATCAAAAAGAGACTCAATATTGATCGTTGCTTCGTTTTCGAAAGACAAGTTCCTTTTTGCTGTTTCGCAGGCAGTTCGGAGACGACGTAGAGCTCGTGGATCATCTTTTACGCATTTATTGTGTTGAAACACGATTTCTCTCTCACAATAGTCAACCAATTTGTTATCAAAGTCTTCACCACCGAGATGAACGTCTCCTTTTGTTGCTTTCACGTCGAATTTTCCGTTATTCATTATCAAAATTGTCACGTCGAATGTTCCACCACCGAGATCATAAATCAAAACATTTTTCTTGCCTTCCTTCCTCTTATCGAATCCATATGCGATTGCAGCGGCAGTTGGTTCATTCAATACAGCAAGAACATTGAATCCCGCGATTCTACCAGCATCTTTTGTTGCTTGACGTTGGGCGTCGTTGAAATTGGCGGGAACTGTGATAACTGCGTTCTGAAATTCACCATTCAAACAACTAACTCGAAAAAATTTCACCTGAACAAGTCCGCCAAGATATTTTTCTGCAGTCTTTTTCAAATACGACAATATCAATGATAAAATGTATTCCGGTGTGAATACTTTTGTCTCGTTTCTGTGATTCACCATAATAGCCGGCACATCTCCAGCAGCTGAGACAACATTAAACGGCATATTCTTCCTATCTGCTATAACTTCCGGGTTACTTGTTTTCTGTCCGATCAATCGTTTAACATCTGCAATAAAAGGAAAAATTGACGGTAAAAATGAGAAAAACTTACTGGATATAGTATTTGTTGGATTCATCGCAACTTGCTCTTTTGCATCATCTCCAACCAATCGAATTTTATCGTTGAAGGCAACAAAAGACGGCGTTACTCGATTAGCACGACTGTTTGGGATGACAATCGCTTTCTCCTCTTGATAAATTGCAATACATGAATTTGTGGTTCCAAGATCAATTCCAACTGCGAATCCCTCGGACATTTTCTACAAAATGCCAATAAATATTGAAAAAAAGGAAACAACTCACTTATTATAGTTAGTATGTGCTCATATGTGTGTGAAAATGCAAAATTTCGCTGAAAATTGCGAAATTTTTTTGAAAAATAAAAAATTGTGTGACCACCACACGCTCAAGTGCAGCTTCGTTGCACACCGTACCTCGCTGAAAATTCTTGGAGGAGTCATGCTCAGAAACGCCAGCCGTTACACCGGCGTGAATAGTCCTGACACCCCTGATCCCCCACCACTTTTCAGTGCATTTCATCACCGCCGATCCACCGCATGTCCACCGGCGTTTCCACGCGAGTTTTTCAAGTAGAAACGCCGGTGGACATGCGGTGGATCGGCGGTGATGAAATGCACTGAAAAGTGGCGGGGGATCAAGGGTGTCAGGACTATTCACGCCGGTGTAACGGCTGGCGTTTCTGAGTGGAAAACTTTGAAAATTCAGGAAAAAACGTAGAATCAAAACAATTTTTGGAATCTAATTTAAGGAAAATCAAAACGGTAAAACTGATTTTCTATTCTGCTCCAGTTTTTCGAGTATTCAAGAAGAAAATGTGGACAAAAAACGTAGAATACAACGGTTTATAAAATATAATTTCGTGAAAATCGAAACTGTTGAACAAATTTTCTATTCTACTCTCTTTTTTTGGGTTTCTTGAAGGAAAATGTGGGAAAATTGCGACTAATTGGTAATCCTGCTTTTTCGGATTGTTCCAGTATTTATCTTGATTAATTGCCTTTTTACGATTGAAAAAGTGAAAAACATGGAAAACTTTTATTTAAATACTCCAAAAAAGTTCAATGATGAGGAAAAATCGGCACGGCAAGCGCATAACAAATGTCCGTTGATGTTTTCATGTTCGTTTTCTCTATCCATTTGTCATCATCAACCGAATAGAAGTGTACTTTTGTTTCTTTATATTTCCGCCTGTAAATGATTGAGTATCAAGACAACCGTTTAGAATTTAGCGGTTACTTTTCAATAGCATAAAGTCCATCGATTGCAGCGATTAATTGTTCAACATTCTTTGCATCTTTCATCGGTGTCAATTCTGTCCAAATGTTCGTAGTCGGATCATAAACTTCAAATGTAAACTTCTCGTTGCCAAATTGACCACCTATGGCGTATATTTTATCTTTATACACTGCCATTCCGAAGCCTTTTCGTCCGTATAACATCGGTTGAACAAGCTGACATTCACCATCCTCTGTGTCAAACCTTTCAACTTTGGACCATAGGGCTTTTGAGTAGTATCCACCTCCTCCGCAAACTGCAATTTACTAATAATTTTATTTGACTCGGCAAAAACGCAAACCATAAATGTACTTTCCGATAATATCAACACAGTTTCCCAGTCTGATCTCTATATTGCTTTTACAGTAGCTCCATTGATTTGTGGCAATGTCAAACATAAAAAATACTGAGATCATCGAGTTGTCCTTGTCGTATATACGACCACATACAAATATCGTTTTGTTGCTCATGACCATTGTGGAGTCATAAACTATTTTACTAAGTGGTGCTAACTACAAACGTAAATCATTGTAAGCAACAGTTTAGATATGCCCTACCTCTGTCCACCGTTTTGTTACAAAATTGAATTTTTGGAAGCAGTGATCACGTCCATTGCTTGAACTTTTTTGTAAGAAATACAAATCATCTCTATCAAAAACTACAGTTGAGTATTTTAAATAACCAGGAATCGGTGTGTAATTTATCCATCTGTTCATAACTGGATCAAACAATTGAGCATGTTTGACGTCCGACATAGTTTTGTCTCCGCTAGAAAATTTAATTAGCCAAGCGTCCGACGCAAATTGGTCCTCGGTGGAAAATGTAAATAGCCAAGCTCCAACTTGTTGTGTGCTTTTCACCGGGATGCCCATTTTTCTGAAATGCTTCTTCACTAAAAACATTAATGTTCTTGATTTAGCTTACCTATCTTTATGAACGTTTCTTGTCTGATCAGCTTCCATCCATCGGTTGCAACTTTTTCGAACATCATCTTCCGAATCACATGATAAGTTTTCAATTGATAAAACATCAATGAATTCGTCAATACTCAAATGTAAGAATGACTCCGTTTGAGATATTTTCAAAAAGAACGTTGCTATGAAAATTGATGCAACATTTATGAGATGATCACCACATTCAAATAATTTCAACAACTTCCATATTGCTAAACAGTTATCATTTGTCAATTGCGTCGCACAATAGACAGCACATTCCTTAACCAATGGTTCCATTTGAAAATAGTGGGCCGCTCCAATGACTGATTGAGTGTTTCCTGAAGCACTTTTATTATATGAACTGTTACAAAACACTGACCTGGTGTTAATGTAAGTTTGCCAGTGTAGATGAAATCCATCAACAGATTCATTTCTTCATAACCAACATCTGAATTTTTACATGCTGAAATATATAGCCAACAGGCTCACCTGGTATGGTGACATTATTGGTTGTGGCTTCCAACATGTCTAACGAAAACATGGACTCAAAGTATGGAGATGCAGATGCCAATATGCTCTGAAACGTACAAAAATGAATACAATACTGCAGCGCAGCGGATAATCTTACCTTGTGCGCTTGAAATTTACCTCCTTCAACATTTATAGTAACATCACAAAATTTGTTTTGAAGTCGATACTCGTTTAGTTTTTGAAATTGCTGAAAATCATCTATTAGATCGGTATAAAATTTAAAACATTACATCTGAATGACTAGTTACAATTTCCATAAAATTCATGTCGTTGATGTGAGCAGATATTGAATGCATATTTCGTAGAGCTGAAAACGAAAAGAATTCAATACGACGTAAGAGAATGGAGAGAGCGTTAAAATAAAAAGAGTACACGACCGAATGGATGTAAATTTATTGATCGGCTATATTCCATATGCACACGCAATGGTTTATTATCTGGCTCACGTACTCCCGAAGGACACATAGGTTTCTCTGACTCTCGTTTTTGCGCGCTATTTCTCTAGACGTCCTTTGGTGATGCACCTTTAAGAAGGTCGTCTGGCTCATGTAAAGGGAGATATTCATAACATAAGGTACTCACAACAAGCTCTTTGTTTTTGGAGCGGTTCGACAATAAGGAAAAATTGGTACTAAAAAACTTTATTCAATCGAAAATTTAAATTCAAAAATGATTGAAAATTGGAACCGTGAGACCATAACTGAAATCTGTTGATGTTGCCATTTCTGTTTTCTTTATTCATTTATCATCATCGACCGAGTAGAAATAGACTTCAGCTCCTCTAGATAAACCTCTGTAACAAGTTCATTTTTTATTTAACTTTTTAGAATTTTGTTCCCACTCCTTGATAGCATAAAATCCACCAATTGTTGCGATCAAATGTCGAACTTGACCAACACCTCTCATCGGTGTCAATTCTGTCCAAATGTCCGTTGCCGGATCATAAACTTCAAATGTTACTTTGTTAACATATAAATAATGGCCACTCTCATTTTTCGAGTTTTCAAGAAGAAAATGTGGAAAAATTGCTGCAACAAATCATAAAATAATTTCTTTTGGTTTTTTGAGTTTTTAACATTGATGGCTCGCCATTTTTATGATTAAAAAAAGTAGAAAAACTGTCAAAATATTTACTTGAATACACACTATTGTTCAAAATAAGTTCAATGATGAGGAAAAATCGGCACGGCAAGCGCATAACAAATGTCTGCTGATGTTTTCATGCTCGTTTTCTCAATCCATTTGTCATCATCAACCGAATAGAAGTGCACTTTTGTTTCTTTATAATTCGGTCTGTAAATTGTTAAGCATAAACACTACTTGACGTGCATAATTCAACGATTACTTTTCAATAGCATAAAGTCCATCAATTGCGGCAATAATTTGTTCAATTTTCTTTGCACCTTTCATCGGTGTCAATTCGGTCCAAAAGTTCGTAGCCGGGTCGTAAACTTCAAATGTTAACTTTTCGTTGTCCAATTGACCACCTATGGCGTATATTTTATCTTTATACACTGCCATTCCAAAGCCTTTTCGTCCGTATAACATCGGTTGAACAAGCTGACATTCACCATCCTCTGTGTCAAACCTTTCCACTTTGGACCATTGGGCTTTTGAGTATGATCCGTCGCCTCCGCAAACTGCAATAAACGAATCTTTTCATTTGACTCGAAAAAAAATGCAAACCGTAAATGTACTTTCCGATAACAGCAACACAGTATTCCTTTCTGATTTCTATATTGCTTTCACAGTATGTCCATTGATTTGTTGCAATGTCGAACATAAAAACTACTGAGATCATCGAAAGGTTCTGGCCGTATGTACGTCCACATAAATAAAGCTTTTTGTTTCTCATGACCATTCTGGGCTCACGAACCATTCTACAAAGTGGTGGTAACTACAAACAAAAGTTAGTGTGAGCTAAAGATTTCATATACCTCACCTCTGTCCACTGCCTGGTTACACAATTAAACTTTTTGAAATAGTTATCGCCTTGAGTTTGTAAGAAATACAAATAATTTCTATCGAAAGCTACAGTTGAATGTTGTAAATAACCAGGAATGGGTTTGTAATTTATCCATCTGTTCATAACAGGATCAAACAATTGAGAATGGTTGACGTCCGAAGCAAATTGGTCTTCGGTAGAAAATGTGATTAGCCAAGCTCCAACTTGTTGTGTGCTTTTTAACGGGATCTTCATTTTTCTAAAATTCTTTTTCACTAAAAACATTAATTTTCTTGATTTAGCTTACCTATCTTTATAAACATTTCTTGTCTGATCAGCTTCTATCCAACGATTGCAACTACTTCGAATATCATCCTCCGAATCACATGATAAGTTATCAATTGATAAAACATCAATCAATTCGTCAATATTCAAATGCAAGAATGACTCCGTTTGAGAAATTTTCAGAAAGAAAGTGGCTATGAAATCAGCGGCAACCTTTATGAGATGATCACTACATTCAAATAATTTCAACAACTTCCAAATTGCTAAGCAGTTGTCATTTGTTAATTGAGTTGCACAATAGACAGCACATTCCTTAACCAATGGTTCCATTTGAAAATAATGGGCCGCTGCAATGACTGGTTGAGTGTTGCCTGAAGCACTTTAATTATATGAGCTGTTATAAACTACTGACCTGGTGTTAGTGTAAGTTTACCAGTGTAAACAAAATCCATCAACAGGTTCATTTCTTCGTAACCAACATCTGAATTTTTAAATGCTGAAATATACAGCCAATACGCTCACCTGGTATGGTGACATTATTGGTTGTGGCTTCCAACATGTCTAACGAAAACATGGACTCAAAGTATGGAGATGCAGATGCTAATATGCTCTGAAATTTATAACCATAAATATAAAACTGCAATGGAGAGACTTACTTTGTGGGCTTCAAATTTTCCTCCTTCAACATTTATTGTAACATCACAAAATTTGTTTTGGCGTCGATATTCGTTTAGTTTTTGAAATTGCTGAGAAAAACTATTAGATCGGTGTAATAATGAAAAAATTACATCTGAATGACTAGTTACAATTTCCATAAAGTTTCTGTCGTTGATATGAGCAGATATTGAATGGTCGCTTTGCATATTTCGTCGAGCTGAAATTTAATTCGATACGACGTCTAAGAGAATGAAAAGAGCCATAAAATAAAAAGAGAACACAAACGAATGAATGCAAATTTATTGATCGGCTATATTCGATATGCACACGCAATGGTTTATTATCTGGCTCACGTACTCCCGAACTGTGATAGGTTTCTCGGACTCTCGTTTCTGCGCGCTATTTCTCGAGTCGTCCTTCGGTGATGTACCTTTCCGAAGGTCGTGTGGCTCATGCGTAAAGTGAGATATTCAACAAAACTCAAGGAAAACACTGATAAGATACACACAACAAGCCTTTGTTTTTGGCGCAGTTCAACGATAAAGATATATTGGGTACGACGAGATTATGATAAAATCCTTTTGATGAATTCATAATTGAGAAACAACCCGGGTGTAAAAATTTATTCTATAAAGGAATCTTAATTCAAGAATGAGGGAAAATTGGAACCGCAAGACCATAGTCGAAGTCTGTTGATGTTGCCATGTCTGTTTTCTTTGTCCATATATCATCATCAACCGAGTAGAAATAAACTATTGTTTTTTTGTATCGTCTGTAAATGGTTTAGTATCGAAACAATTATGTGCGAGGCGGTCACCTGACTATAGCATAAAGTCCATCAACTGCGGCGATTAGTTTTGTTACTTTTTCAACACCTTGCATTGGTGTCAATTCTGTCCATATGTTTGTAGCCGGGTCATAAACTTCAAATGTTAAACGTTTGTCTGAGTATTCCTGACCACCGATAGCATAGATTTTATTATCAAATACTGCCATTCCAAAGCTTTCTCGTTCGTACAACATTGGTTTCACAAAAACACATTCTCCAGTCTCCATATCAAATCTTTCAACTGTTGACAAAGAGTTTGGCGATATTAAATGTAACTGTCCACCGCAAACTGCAAGAGAATATGAATTTTTGCCGATGTTCACTCTACAAACCATATATGTGCTTTCCCACGACAGCGACGCAGTGTTCGGTTCTTGTTCTCATCACGTTTTGACAGAAACTCCATTGATTTTTTCCAATATTAAACATATAAAATACTGACAAGGTTGAGTTGATCTGACCATATATTCGTCCACATACATACAACTTATTGTTGCTCATAACCATTTTCGACTCATAAACCTTTTCATTTACAATTAGTGATGGTAACTACAAAAATGGTATTATGTGATGCTTTTTGAATATACCTACGTTTGTCCATTCCTTCGTTTTACAGTCAAATTTTCTTAGCGACAAAGACGAATCCTTGGAAGAATCATTTAGCAAAAAATACAAATTGTCTCTATCACAGACTACACCGGAAAGCTTGCTTTCGGTTCTAATAGGCTGGTAATCCATCCATCCGTTGAATATAGGATCAAATAATTGAGCACGGCTTTTTGATTGCGATCCAAAAACAGTAGGAAATATCATTAACCAGCCACCACACTGCTCCATGCTTTGTGGCGGAAGCTCTTTAAATCTGAAACTTGAGACTTCTCATAAAAAATTGTGTCATTTTACTATTTGTGCCAAAATAATGGCTAGTGTACATATAACTTACCTGTCAGCATAAACACAACGTGTCTCATCAGCTTCAATCCATCGCCTACAACTGCTACGGATATCGTCTTGCGAATCACTTAAAAAATGATTAATTGATAAAACATCAATCAATTCATTTATATCCAATTGTAAAAATGCCTCAGTTTTAGATATTTGCAAGAAGAAAGTTGCTATGAAGATTGATGCAGCATTTACAAGATGATCACTACATCCAAATACTTTTAACAACTGCCATATTGCTAAGCAGTTGTCATTTGTTAATTGAGTTGCACAATAGACCTCACATTCTTTAATCAACGGTTCCATTTGAAAATAACTTGCCGCCATAATGACTGGTAGAAAATTTTCTGAAACAAAACTTCAATATTTTGTGACCAGTTACCTAATACCAACCTGGTGTTAGTGTAAGGTTGCCAGTGTAGATGAAATCCATCAACAGGTTCATTTCTTCGTAACCAACTTCTGAATTTTCACATGCTGAAATATAAAGTCAATACGCTTACCTGGTATCGTGACATTATTGGTTGTGGCTTCCAACATGTCTAATGTAAACATCAGCTCAAAATATGGAGATAAAGATGCCAAAATATTCTGAAACGTTCATTCATATATATGAAACTTTAGCGGAGAAGCTTACTTTATGAGCGTTTAACTCTTTACCTCCAACGTTTATTGTGACATCACATAACTTGTTCTGAAGCCGATATTCGTTGAATTTTTTGAACTGCTGAAATATGATTATCAGGTTGAAATGGTGATAAAAAATTACATCGGAATGGTTAAACACAATTTCCAAACAATTGTTGTTATTTATACGAGAAGATATTGAAGAGTTGTTCTTCATATTTCGTAGATCTGAAAAGTGATTCAATGCGATGTACGGAAAATGAGAGACCTCACAAATAAATGGTACGTTTATTGATCGGTGGTATGTCACTAGTCTCCCAAATCGATGGTCTGCCATCTGGCTCATGAGATAATTTAATGAGAAACAAGTTTGGTACACAAATCAATGAAAACATGGCTACAATACATATTTTATGAAAATTTTCGTTGTTGAACAGTTCAATGATAAGGAAAAATCGGTACGTTAAGACAATGATAATATCCTTTTGAAGTGGTCATATTTGTTTTCTTCACCCATTTATCATCTTCAACAGAGTAAAAATATACGGCATTGCTCCCGTCTGATTTGCTGTAATACGATAACTATGATCAAACAATTATTCTATGATTACTGTTCAATAGCATAAAGTCCTTCTAATGTGGCAGTTAAGATGCAGATATTTTCCACACCACTGATGGGTGCCAATTCTGTCCATATATTCCTATCTGGATCGTAAACTTCAAATGTTCTTCCATCGATTGCATATATTTTGTTCTCATGCACTGTCATTCCGAACCGACTTCGTTTGTGCAACATCGGTTGGACCAGCTCATATTCACATGTCTCGGTATCAAACCTTGTAACTGTGGACACTGTGTCGCACCAATTAATCGTCCTCCGCAGGCTAAAATATCATTTTCAACATAGTAAATTTTACCGAAAATACGAACTGTAATATATCTTCCAACTGAAGCAACACAGTGATCAATGATGGATGCCGTCAGTTTTTTAGCGAGACTCCATTCATTTTTCTCAAAATCGAAGGAATAGATACATGATGATTTACTACCTTTTCCAAGCGTAAATCCACCACATACGTACAATTTTTTGTTGTTGATAACCATTCTTGATTCAAAAACACGTTTTTCTAGTTTCTGCAGCTGAAAAACAGTTTGAAGTGTTTACTTGCTCAATGTGCTTCACCTGTATCAATTTTTTCGTTTGTAAGTTGAACTTTATGAACACTAGAATATTTTCATCAAATGAATGGCCTCGAAAGAAAAATAAATCGTCCCTGTCACAAGCTACGTCGCAAAATTCTTTTCCAACAGGAAGTGGTCCATAATCTATCCATATGTCTTTTGAGTTATCAAATACTTAGCTGCGTTGTTCTGTATCTTTTTCGATAGGAAAAGCCATGAGCCAACCACAAAGTTTCTGTGTGATTTTTGTGATGTTCGAGTTTATTTTAAAGTTGTGGTATTACGATACAAAGCGTTTTCAAAAATCACTCACTTTTCCCTATAGACAATCCGAGCTTGTTCATCAGCTGCCATCCATCGTTCACAATTTTTCCGAATATCATTTTTTGATTCGCACGACAAATGATCGATTGATAAAACATCAATCAATTCATCAAGCTCTAATTGTAAAAATGCCTCAGTTTTTGCAACTTGTACAAAAAATGTGGCTATGAATATTGATGCGGACTTCATTAGATGAAAACGAGAAAAGAGGCATACAAATACGTTACAAAAACACATTATTTTGTGGTCACAGTTCCTTGGTATCAACAAAACCATGTCGGGAATTTGATGATTGTCTCCTTCTGGATTGTTCAAACTCCTCTTGTATATTGATATCAGTCCGATTCTTATAATCAATGTATAATCTCTATAATAATTTGTTATATCAGTTTACCACTTCAATCAAGACATACAGCTTCTTCAAATACAGTTCCTTCAAATGCAATGAATGATGCTTCCAGTTGATCGTGATCTCTAATTGTTTGCATATAATTATCACACATATCAGCCAATTCAATCCATTTTAATTGTTGTGAGACTCTTGATAATGCACCATATGTGATACCATCTAAACTTGACATGAATATGATAATCAAATGATAACAACCAACTTTGAATTGGTCGATTAATTGGATATATTGAGTATATTACTTCAATCATATCAAAACAATCAACATTTATTTCATATTCATCTCTTGCTTCTCCCTCGAATAGTTGTTTGAAATAATCGCATTGCGATGATAGCGTCTATCAATGATCACTTTATCATGATTATCAGTTAACTATATCAAATCACCTGTTTATGAATTTTTATTTTTCCTTCGCCGCCGCATTTCAACATCGTGAACCCTTCATCCGTTTCAGAAGGTAATAATCTTCTATCAAGGCACAGCCATCTGTTTTCACTACGTTTGAATAAGAACGATAAATACCCAAAATGGTAATTAACATTCGGGATGTTGACTGTACACGATTGATATTGATCGAGTGTTTCTGATCTCTCGTAATTAGTCATCGTTCTAAATTCTCCCTCTCCGCTAGTATCATCGACTAATATTTTTTGTTCATTAAACCGACAGGAGACAAACGTAAACTCTCGTGATTGATTTGCCTCGCCAATTCTTCTTGATATGATTAAGCCAGATCTTGTTACTTCAATTTTTCTGAAATTTTTTGACAATGGTATATTCGCTATAAACATTTACTCACAATAGATATCCTTCAAAATATTTATGGAAAATAGAGTCTGTTTTATTATAAAGAAGGCTTGATTGAAATACATCGCCAGCTACCGATATGTGCTGATTGAATGTTATGTCACTGAATTTCAAATCGGGTTGAGGCATGTTACCTGAAAATATGGATGTTGTGAAGACACCAAAAATTCAGTATGCATGCGAAGAAAGGGCCATGTGGGCACGGTTGGACACCTCCACGCGGGAATACCAAAAAATCAATATATATGTGAAGAAAGGGCCTTGAGGGCATGGGGGGACACTACAGACAGAATGAAACATTGGTTTTTCTGACTCTCGTTTACAACGGGAGTGTTTAGAGAGACCATTTTGGAATTTTCTAGAAATTGTGTCAGACGCTCATGTAGATCTGAAATGTACCAGAAAAAAATTTCAGCCATCGTTGGAGGGTTTGAAGCGAGTTATTGTCTTAAACAGCTCAAAATTTGGCTAAAAAACGTAATTTTGACAGTTTGAGAAGATGTTGTTCAATCAAGCGATTTTGGAATTCGCTAAAAACGTTGGAATAGTCATTATAGACCATATACATCAAATCTGTGAAGTTTCAGCCATTTCTGAAAACTTGACCAAACCACCAAATTTTTGAAAATTTTCTATGTTTTTTAGTACTGAAAACCTTGTTTTTGGCTCATAACTCCCGCCGAACCACCCAGTGGAGGTTGAATTTTCACCAAATACATATTTTTAGTGCATAGTACACGAATACCAAAGTTTTTAAAAGTTTCCGAAATGGGGTGGTCGCGACCATTTCAGACCTATTTTAAGCCAATTTTTGTCGACTTTGTGAGATCATAACTGCCCCCAAACCCCCCAATGATGGCGGAAATTTTTTTCTGGTACATTTCAGACCTACATGAACGTCTGACACAATTTTTAGAACATTCCAAAATGTTCACCAAAAAACCTTCCCTCGTTAGTGCAATTTTTCTTCACTTGACAACACGCCAACGTTCTGTCCTGCAGGCCTGGCCAGTGTTTGAACTAACAGTGCACACTAACCGATGCGCTCAGGAATTGGTCAGCCCAAGAGGTGCATCGTACTCACCCAGATTTAGTTAGTATCGGCTCGGTCGTTCGACCCATGGGCTAGATGTTAATGATCAGCGGCAGGGTTGAAACGTACCACAGAACCACCGTGTTTTCTTTATGGTTCAAATTTTAGTGGCTTCCGAATTAAATATTCTGACAAAGTACAGCGGTTCAGAACTGATTGAAATTGTAGCAAACCACAAGACAAAAAAAACTATAACTACAGAAAGAAATTAACAATAAGAACTGCGCGACGAAGGGAAGAAGAAGACAACAAACTTTTTTTCAGATATGTGTCCTTTCTCAATCATTCATTTTCATTTTTGTATGTTATCCAACTCAATGAATTAGGATATTAATATCCTAATAATTTCATATGTAGTGTAGCCGCCTTATCCCTTTATCAATTGATAAGACATAATTGCAATATCTGATGAAATATGACATGAAAAACTAATAATGTTCTCTTACAACGGATAACACGTCACTTTCCATTGTCTTTGTGATGGCCACGTGGGGATGGAGGACAGAAATAGATTGAGGAATTGAAGATTGTCATGCGGGTGAAACTGTGAGAAAAGATAGGAATGCGTGACATTTGTCTGGTGTATCTGGAGAAGAATGAGTTCAATTTCAGAGCAAATTTTGAAAGAAAAAAAAGTTTCCAATATTTTTCATTCCATTTTCTTAGAATATGTGTTTTTAGCTGAAAGTGATCAGAAGTGGAAGAACGAAAATACTGCATATCATATTCAGAATGCCATTCTAAGTGAAATCAATGTGCAGAAGCAGTGAAAGTTGCTCATATTTTTGACATCATCATACAGGGAACAACCCAAAATCAAAATAAACTTATGCATGTTGCTGTCATCATCAAATTATCAGCAATTCAGAGTTTACTCATTTTTTCAGTCTTATTCTGTTAAAATGTGGAGTTATGAAACTTTGTGGGAACTGCTTTGCAACTTGATCTTGGTTAAATTGAGTTCAGTTTGCGAGAATGCATTTTGAGAAATTGAAAGATTTTGCTGGTTCCTCCTACCTGAAAGTGGTATATTCTGACTTTACAAACGAAAACACAAGTTCTACAATGACTTACCAGATGTCACTTTTGTTGAAATCAGTGTGTAGAACCAGTAAAACTTTTCCGTATTTTGACATCTTCAAATCGTAACTAACCCAAAATTCATTGAGATGTTCTAGTTTTTTCAGGATTCCGAAAAATCGGAATACTGCGATGGTTTGAATGTTTTTTGATACCTATGCTTTTGTGGAAGTTGAACTGTAAATGTTGGACGATGGTTTTTGTTCAGAAATATTTCAGACGAGAATAATTCGAAGAAGATCATTGACATTCCGTGACTATACTGTGCAACTACAATGTCATATATTTTCGGCCTGACATTCAATATCCCACTTCAGTTTCTGGCCTCTCTCAGAATACCAAAAAAAGTCACTACTTAACAAGATTACATTTTTCGCGGTTTCATATAAACGTTTTGAAATTTGGTATAACTATCTCGAATGATAAGGTTAATGTTATCGTCTTCAATTAAATCGCCCACCCAAAATTAGGTACCTAGACCAATTGGTGACCCCTACTTCCCATGCTAAAAGATCACAATAGTCTCATAATCAAGATGCAATCAAGACCCTAAACCTATCAAGTCAATCTTTAAAGATCATGGCAATAAACCCAATAATCACCCCCACTAAATCAATCCAGGGCACCATCATTTGTTTATGATCAGACCGTGTCTTCGAAAAAACATATCAATCGTGCCCTATCAATATCATCGTCTCATCCCACCCTCCTCATTTCCCATACTCTCTCATCGTAGACCAAGGCCATCGGACAAAACAGTAGGACTCCGCCCACAAAAACGATTTGTTGCAACACAAATTCCTTCATTTCAGCGTCAGTTTACCACGTTTTCTGTTCCACGTGCCTATCATTTTTCAAATTTTATTTTACTGTCAAAAAGTGAAAAAAATTTTTGAAGAGAAATGCGATTTCTGGGAGTATCAAAATCGGTGCACACCAATTTGGCACAACGATGGCATAGCGCCAAAACGTTTCATGGAAAAGGAACACCGACTATTGGAATACGGTATGTTGATTTTTTTTGGAGTGTGAGATATTTTGGGAGAGGATAGCAAATATCGGAGAAGTGAGAGAAATTAGTGAAAATTATGTTTTTTGAAACGGAAATTTTTTGAAAATATTTTCGTGGTGAGACCCATATTGTCATACTCATAATTATTTTTTCTATCCATTGATGGATCAAACATAAAAGAAAAGAAGTTCCTGTTTTGAAAAACTTTTGAAACCGGAAAAATTAAGATATGATATTCCTATCATGACAAGGAAATGATTTTTCCCATCGAGACCCAACACTTCACTGAAAATTCATCTGTTGAAGTGAAAAGATATGACTTTCTAAAAAATATACAGTTTCAAAGAAGCAATAACTTGTGTTTTGTGATTTGAAATTGATAAATGGAAGATTCATGTTGAAACCGTTTTTTTGATTATTTAAACTTTTCCAAGGATTATTTATTTTGATTTTTTTTGAACAGAATCGCCTGATTTTTGTTTCAAGGCTCAACATTTCGTGTAAAAACGTCTTGATATCATAAAATTGACAACCGGATTGAAAAACTTGAAGATAGTACAGTTTCAAAAGTTTGATATCAGATTTCAATACATCTGTTCAACGTTGATTGTTTATGCAATCATTTTATGAATTTCCAACTTGGAATGCCATTGATAAAATAGTGAAAATAAAAAGAAATCAAAGAATCTTAAAGTCGTTGAAACATTGTTATTTTGTATTAGATAAGCTTTTTATAGAAAGAAAAAAACGGGATGAATCATGATTTTTTTGTTGCAAAAACGATAGTGTAACACTGTTAGTATTTTGCAGAAAATTTACCGTTTCAAAAAAAATTATCTAATCTTCTTTCACTGCTCTACTGTTATAAGAGCTGTTGACCGTTCTTTTTCTCTAGATATTAGTTTTTGAGGACCCTTATTGAACAAATGCAATTTGACGAAATGAAATTGATATAAAATCGTTTTTTGTCATAAAAATTCAAAATAAACCCAAAATTATTGGAAAATTTCAACATCGAGTTGAGAAAAGTATCAAAATCAAATAAAAAAGTTACTTACAAAAAGAATTCTGAAACAGTAAAACACCATAATTCACGACAATTTGCAGACGAGAAACAGTGAATGCCTGGGAGCGTCGTGCCCCTCTAGCACCAACTCACGTCAAACGGCTCACCAAATCCGGCGTCAACGTCCTAATTCAACCATCAAATCGTCGAGCCTATCCAATTCAGGACTATATATCAGCCGGCGCAATTGTTCGCGAGGATTTGAGTGAGGCTCACGTGATCATGTCCGTCAAATCGGTGCCCATCGATCAGCTGATACCGAACAAGACGTACGCATTCTTCTCGCACACCATCAAGGCACAACAGGATAATATGGAAATGTTGGATACTATCCTACAAAGGGTACGGTAGAAGCTACAGTATACGTCCTACAGTATCATTTAGAATATTCGCCTTATCGACTATGAGAAGATTGTCGACGAAAAGGGGAAGCGACTGGTGATGTTTGGCAAATGGGCTGGTAACGCGGGATTCATTGATATTCTACATGGAATTGGATTGAGGTACGGTAGTATACGGTAGCCTACAGTAATCCTATTACTGTAGATTGTTGGCACTCGGACACAATACACCATTCCTACACATGGGATTGGCCCACAATTACAATGACTCGCATATGGCGATAAATGCGTTGAGAGATATTGGATATGAGATTGCACTGGATCGAATGCCTCGATCATTGGGACCATTGATATTTGTATTCACTGGAAGTGGAAATGTATCGAATGGAGCAAGAGAATTGTTTGAACATTTGCCACATGAGTATGTTGATGTGGCGACTCTGCCGAAGGTGGCACAGAAAGGACGTGAGTTAGATTTTGGGGGGTTTTTGCGCGTCAGGTGTGGTGTCAAGTACGCATTCTTTGGAGGGTTCCGTATGATTAGTATTGAGATGTACACTTGTGAAATGTGGAGTTTTTGAAACTGTTATTTTAAAGTTAGGATACCGTGTTTTGCGCGTCAGATGTTAGGTAAAGTATGCAATTTACTGTAAAGATGTATCACATCAACGGCGAGTACAATTGATATAAAAGTTAATTCAATTATTTTACAAATTTTTTGAAACATGACATTTTCGGGAAACATTTGAACGAACTTATACTTCGTTTCTGATTGCTCGTGTATATGTATAGTGTGAAGTACGCAAATTTTCGTAAAGGTGGTTGCACACATTTGTCTTTTCTACAGAGGAGCTTAAATTTTGAGACGCACACGAAATAACGAAACCGGCAATTGATATATCAAGAAAGTTATGAAAAATATTTGAATCAGTCATTTTTATGACAATTTTCTGGCATGAGAAATGTTTCGGTTTCTCAGAATTTATACCTGCTGCAAGCTCAATTTGGGTTGATAGGTGACATCGATGATAGGGACATTGTGTAAATTTTTGAAAAAAAAGTGTGTTGTGCCCTTTTTTTGTCAGACATGGTGCATCGACAAAGAGGAAATATCCGATCTACAGTAACCGATTGTACGGTAGATCATGAGCTTTTCATGCTTATTTAACATTGACAAATCACCGAACAAATCAAAATTTTACAACTCTAATTCCTCAAAAACTTTGTGTGAAACTGAAGATTGTGTCGAAACGTGTTGTGTCAAAACATTATCAATGATTAGAGCAACTATCACTTCATCATAAAATTCTGAAACATCAACTTTTTTTCATTTCAGAACTAAACAAAGTGTACGGATGTGTTGTCACCCGCAAGGACCATTTCGTGCCAAAACATGGTGGACCATTCAACAAGGAGGAATTCGAACAATTCCCGGATAGATATACTTCCAAGTTTGCCACTGAGGTTGGTTACTGTACCGTTTTAAAGGCGCATATGCCCATTTTCTGCAAAACCCTTGTTAGTAGTTCAAAGGCGCATAGACCTTCGCCCTTTTCAATTGATGATATAGTGTGTGGTGATTATAAATCAATCAACCCGATTACACACGCGGTTCGAATCTGTCTAACCGTCTGCGTATAGTATCTATCACTATCACTGATATCCTTATCATTTGTTGCAATATTTGACACAAAATGAAAAAGAAGAATGTGGTTTTTAGTATTGTCACGTGGTCATAACTAGTACTGATAAAATGATAAGAGAAGATATAAAGGGGGATTTTCGAACTTGTGATCTTTAGATTGTTGGCTGAAAATGATCAAAAATCACTCACTGATATGACAATTTTCACTGTTTTGAAGAACTTAGATTTACATTAGTGATAATATTAGAAACATTTGATATCAGAAAGAAATGGTTGCATCTTTTGTTCGAAAAAATGCGGTTTCTGATGTTGATATTGGTAGAATTAAGAATATCTTTAGTTAAAATACAAAATGGACAGTAAGACAAGATGAATTTTGAAATGCCTCGAATGTTTTCCACTTTTGAAATGTTTATTCTTTCTGAAGATCCACTTATTTGAACACATTCAATTTTTTTGCCAGATTTGACGAAATTATTCGGTTTCACAAAACTTATCTAATTAGTGATATTTTCTCCGAATAATTGTAAAATGAATTCTTCTTCGAAACCTTGAAATATAGTGATTATTGATATTACATTGGTTTTTGCCCAGTTTGGACCAGCTTTAGACAAACACAGGCAAAAATAACCGGAAATTTGAAATTCAATTAAAAAAAATTATATAAAATTTGAATACTCTGTTTCCAAAAGCTTATCTAACTGGTGGGTATTTGATAAAAATCTGATACCACAAACAATGTTTCACCAACAGTTTTTTGAACTATATTATATTTATAACCATTATGTTGCTGAATCCAGTCATTTTCCATTGAAAGATACGGTGAAATCTCCGTTTCAAATGTTATTTTATTGCTGAATGATTATTATCTTGTGTTAGTTAAAAATCGTTTCTTAACGCAAGCTTCACTGAAAAAAACTGATAAATGAGCTGAAAGTGTCAGGTTTTCAGTAGAAGTTTTGTGTTTCAAGAAACTTATCTAACTACGAGTTGTCTGAAAAATCTATTGGGTTGATCGCTTGATAAACTGTGATGTTTGTCAGATTGTTGACTGAGAACGGTCAAAAGGTCACACTGGTACGGTCATTGATCAGCTTATCTAACAAAAAATGTGAGAAAAAACTGAGATAGTAATGGTTTCCCTAAAAATCTCTGTTTCCTGATACTTATTTAACTATGCGATTATGAGATGTAATAATTCGAGACCGATGAAAAACACTTGAAATTTGCAGATTGCCCCATACGCCTCAGTGATCATCAATGGTGTCTACTGGGATGCCCAATCACCCCGTCTCATCACCATTCCAGACGCCAAAAACCTTCTAACACCAGTTCAACGGGTAAGTTCCTCGCTCTCCTTGATTTCCCCTCTCTTCTCTAACTATTAGGCTTGTCTAACACAATAAATATGTTAAATATTTAGAAGACACCTACTAACCAACCTAGGGCTTCCTCTTGTGGTACTACTGTATGTTGTCGCAACTATCGCTTCCCGGTTATAATCCTCATTTATGATTACAGTACGATACACCCGGATGCCCAACACTTCCACATCGTTTGGTGGCACTTTGCGATATTTCAGCTGATCCAGGTGGCTCGGTTGAGTTCATGAGGGAATGCACGACGATTGATAAGCCATTCGCGATTTATGATGCGGATTTCAACACGAGTTCTGATAGGTGAGTTGACAAAAGAGGTTTAGCACTCATGGGGGGTCGAACCCTGGTGTCGCGCGTGGAAGACTGACACACTACCAGCTGCGCCATCACGTCATGTTTCGGCGCTGCTAGTGATTGCATACACACAACCGTCTCACTTTTGCAGCTTCGACTCTCCATCCGGTTGCCTCGTATGCTCAATCGACAACATGCCAGCTCAAATGCCAATCGAAGCCACCGAGCAATTTGGTAATTTGTTGTATCCATGGTTGATGGACTTGCTCAATTGCTCGAATGATCAACACTTGGATCGTCTACAGTGTCGCGAGGAGATTCGAAATGCGATTATCACGGATCAAGGCAAAATGACAGCCAACTTTGAGTATATCAATCAATTGAGGAAGGATAAGGCAAAGTCAGTTTTGAATTCCCGCTGGATTTTATTAAATGTGTGCAAACACTCTGCGTACAGTACATTAGAACTGACGCGCAAACCCTTGGCCGTGGCCGTGGCCTAGGAAATTGTCGGCCATGGAGCTTTTCCCTAGAGCTCTAAACTTGCTCAAAGTCCATTTTTTTCGATGATTTCACAACACTTTTCACTGAAAAACAAGTTTTATTGTTTATTTAGGAAGTATAGTGTTGTTTTCTTTTGGTATCAACATCTTTAATCACTTACACCAAACCACCACTCGTTTATATTCGAATGGAAATGACAAACACTATAACATTTTATTGTTTTTGTATGTTTGTGTGTTGAGGAACTGTTTTAGAGGAGAATTCGTATAGTTTTGGTGGCTAATTATTTCGATGATATGCCTCCTCACTATTGAGAATTAGGAGTTTAAAAATCAGTGAGTATAGATGAGGATGTCATAGTTTTATTGAGATCTAGGTTTAGGAAAATTTTCACTGTTTTTCTGAAAATTGATGATTTTTGGTAGTATTTTAAACTTCAGTCACTGACTAGATGGTGATGCTTTTCCAGTTATAGATATCTCGAATTTTTTTTTGAAAAATGTCATGAAATTTCAGTGGGTTTATTTCCAGTTTCAACAAGTTTTGATAACTTTATCGAAAAGTTGATGAATAATATCATGATTAAATAATACCATGAACGCTAACCTTGTTGAATAAAAGTACATAATAGGTCGTGGTGATATATTTTGAAGGAACATGGTTATACGGTCACAATTATTCTATGAGTCTTTAAAATTACTCAAACAACAAATTTTCCGGAAGAATGATAGTCTTGAAGTTCGAGCCCTTTTCCAGTTTCAGAAAGTTTTGATAACTTTGTCACAAAATTTTATAACTAATCGAGTCCGAATCCACTATTTTGAAACACATAACAAGTCGTAGTGAGATATTTCAAAGGAACACTTATGGTCACATAATTTTATGTGCCTTTGAAATCCAACTCGATTTTTTCTGAAAAATTTAATAGTCCTGAAATTTCAGCTATTTTATCAGTTTCACCAAGTTTTGATAAATTTATCAAAAAAGTTGATAACTAATAAGGTTCGCACTGACCATGATAGGAATACATAACTTGTCGTGATCGGATATTCCAAAAACACGATTGATCCGAAAAAGAATATCTTACAACAAAAAGTGTAATAGTATATAGAAACAAAGATACTTATAGTGCATACCTCTGTTTTCTTGGTAAAATTTTGCTATGAAAAATCAGTGTTTCAAGTTATGCAGAACTTGGCAAAATTAGAATAAAGTTTTAGTGGTGCCAAGTTTTGTCTATTAAAATATTCATTCAAGCAGATTTTCTTTTCTAATTGCGAATTTTCGTGACCCATAGTAATCCAACTTTTCTTCATTTATTTCCATTTCCACGTTTCACTTCCTGCTCTTCAAATATGTATGTGTCTGATTTAATTCTTTTAATTTTACACAATATTTCGTGCTTTCGAAAGCGTCGCAAAATCAACTAATAATGAAAAAAAACGATAAAAAATAGTTGTCATGAAACTGAGAAAAAACTTTCGGAGAATAGAAAAACTCACTCAAGTTTTGAATTTGAGACTAAAAGTGAAAATACAACATACTTTACGCGAAACTACGGACTTTTTTGAGACGTGTTAAATGAGGATCAACTGAATTTCCGATGGAATGTGTTTTTTCGGTTTCATTGAAACAGTGAAAAACCAAAAATAAGAGAATTTTTTTGATATGGATTGATTGGAGTATATAGTTGGTTTTTGTAGTTCCATTTAATTACAGTACACCAGGTTGGCATACTGCAATAAATGAGCAAAATGGAAAGTTTTTACTGTTTCAAGGTTTTGAAATTACATAGAAATAAAAACTAAACGCTAATCAATCGGCCTTATGCTGTCGTCCTCATTACACCATATCACCTCCATATTTCCAGCGCCAGTCAACACAAATCCCGAGTGATGGGTGCATCCGACAAGCGTGTCCTTCTCCTCGGCGCCGGTATGGTCTCCGGTCCATTCGCCGATTTCTACTCGAAACAGAAAAATGTCACACTTACCGTTGCCACCGAATCACAACGAGATGGACAGAGATTGTGCACATCACCCAATATCTCGTCGGTTGTTGTTGATGTGATGCGCGAGAGTCATACGATGGATCGATTGATACGGTATGCACCTTTAAAGATATATCTTGGATAGATAGAAGAGTGTTTGCAGTGAACACGACATTGTGGTCTCCCTTTTGCCATTCAACTTCCATCCATTGATTGCCAAAATGTGTATATCGAATCAGAGGGATATGGTCACATCCAGCTATGTATCACCGGAATTGGAGGCGTTGGATAAGGCGTAAGTTTCTGGGGTTGCGCCTTTAATACAGTATCCCAATGCACTCGAAATGCGCCAGCATCTCTGGCGCCTTTTCGTGCTTTCGCAAATCCAGTATTCTAAAAGCCTTTGGCACATTAAAGCTGTAAAATTATACACTCAAAATGCGCCAGCAATTTCGAGCAGTCTCAAGGCAACTGCTGGCGTCTTTTTCGTGTTCTTGTAACTTTAATATTTCAAAATCTCATGGCAGAAAACCACGCACTCAAAATGCGCCAGCATCTTTGGCGTCTTTTTCGTGCTATCCAGTATTCCAATCCTATGACGCGAAACGATGTACTCAAAAGGCGCCAGCATTCCTGCGCAAAGTATTGCACCAATTGCTGGCGCTTTTATCGTGCGCTTGCAAATACAGTATCCCGAAATCCTATGGCCCCTGAAAGCGATAATGCGCCACCAAGCTCACTGCTGGCGCTTTTCTCGTGCCCCCTTTAATCTCAAAATTTTTAGCGCCAAAGACGCCGACGTCACAATCATGAACGAATCGGGTCTCGACCCAGGCATCGACCATATGCTCGCCATGGAATGTTTCGACGACATCAAAGAGCACGGCGGTCGTGTCACCTCATTCGAGTCATTCTGTGGTGGTCTCCCAGCACCGGAATGGTCCGACAATCCATTGAGATACAAGTTCTCGTGGTCACCAAAAGGTGTCCTAACCGCGTTGATGAATCCGGCAAAGTATCTGAAGAATGGAAAGATTGTTGAAGTACCATCTGGATCGGTTGTTGATAATTTGGTGAATGTTGACTTTATGCCAGGTACCGTACACCATCTACAGTATCCCCCATATGATCTACTTCTTTAGGATTGAACATGATCGGATTCCCGAACCGCGACTCGACCAAATATGCGGATGTGTATGGATTGGGCAATGATTGTCACACGATTCTTCGTGGTACATTGAGATATAAGGGATTCGTTGAGACTGTCAAGGCACTTCACTCGGTCGGTCTTTTGTCGACAACAACCACTGATTCGTTCACATCGACCGTCGGACCGGATTTGACATGGAAGGAGTTGGTGGCGTCGTTGAATAATCAGAAGTTGGATATATTCCCGGATTCGTTGAGACATATTATTGAGGAGAAGGTTGGTACAAAGGTAGGAAAGAGCTAAACCTAATTACCTAGATCTAACTATTTGGTTTAGGGTCTCACCGCACTCGAGGATCTCGGCCTATTCTCGGACAAGGTCGTCGATCGTCATGGTACACCAATCGACACCCTCGCTCAATATCTCGCCAAAATCTTGGCGTTCAAGGATTATGAGTCGGATTTGGTGGTGTTGAATCATGATATTGGTGCACAACTGCCGGGTGGCAATTCGGAACGCCATCGGATTAGTTTGGTGCAGTATGGTCATCCGGAAGGATTCTCGGCGATGGCCCGGACTGTTGGGTACACGACGGCGATTGTGTCGCATATGGTGTTGAATAGTGAGTTTTTTGTTACAGTATACCTGAGCAACAGTATCCCGGAAATGGAGTATCTCTAGTCTACAGTACTCTTGAGCTACAGTATCCCTAAGCTATCGTATTGCTGTTTCACAAAATCCCTAAAAACTGCAGTTCTTTTAGGCTACAGTAATCCGATTATACAGTATCCTCCAGCTATCGTTTCTCAAAGATACAGTACTCCTAGGCTGCGATATTCCTAACGTGCCGATGTCTTGAAAAATATCTATGATACAATCTCTAAGATCTACAGTACTCCTAGGCTACAGTAATCCTAAGCTACAGTATGCCGAAAACAACAGTATCTCTTGTCTACAGTACCCTTGAGCTACAGTACCCCTGAGCTACAGTACCCCTGAGCTAAAGTATACCTAAACTAACGTGTTGTTATTTGACAAATGTTTATGATACCAGCTGTATAAAATGCATTACTATTAAGATACAGTAAACCTAACCTACTGTAGGTTGAAGCTACAGTACTCTTATGCTACAGTAAACCTAGATCCTTTAACTACAGTACCCCATAAACCAAAAATTCCAGACGAGATGATGTTGAATAGTGAGTTTTTTTGGTACAGTATACCTTAGCTACAGTATCCAAAAATGGAGTATCTCTAGTCTTCAGTACCCTTTAGCTACAGTATCCCTAAGCTACAGTATCCTCATACTACAATACCCCTAAGCTCATACAGCTACAGTACCCCATAATCCAAAACTTCCAGACGAGATCCAACGTGCCGGTATCCAGCGTCCAATCCTCAAAGAAGTCTACCGTCCAGCATTGAAGCGTCTCCGTGACTTTGGCATCATTCCAACACATACCGTAACCCCAATGTAACAGTATGCCCCCCAGCCGCCCACATGATATACAACAAAAAATATCCGATTTTCTGTATTTTTAGCCATTGATACTACGTATCACACCTTCCTGATATTATGTGATTTCTGTCTGTTTTTTGTGTGTATTTCCCCCTCTTTTAGATTATTCCAATTTTCTTTTATGTTTTTTGGCCCTTGACGGGTGGTTCTTTTCTTTGAATAAATGAATTTATTAAATAATACCGTAATCCATATCATAGGATTAACTGTAACTTGTCTGATTTGCCACTTTGTAATTGTGACTTGACATCTTCTGATAATGGATTGGAGGAGAGATTGAGTTTGAGTAGATTGGGAAGGGAGGTGTAGAGTTGAGAGACGGGTAGATCTGAATATGAGGGATTATTATTATGGAACTGTTTCATGTATCAGTGATAAGAAGTTTTTTGGTAGGACTACCCAATGATTGGTGTCAACCCATTGCTCTTCAGAACGCGAAAATACCCACAAGAGAAACTTTGATACAGTATGATTTAAACATGTTTTGTCAATGCATTTTTATAGAACATTTTATGATAGACTATAGCACAACTTCAGCTGTGCACAAAACCCTGAATCTACTTTCATGATAGAACTGTTTCAGGTATCAATTAAATGTGACATTGATGTTGCCCTATCCAATATTTGAATTTTGATTCTATAAAAATCGCTACTCATATGAAAAATCAAACTGATCTTTAAAAAATACGCACACAGCTCAAGCTTTTTTGCTATAGTATGATTCAAACATGTTTGTTCCGGTGAGCTGTATTGTAGCATTTTCAGTTGTGCACATTTTTCACTGTGAATAACAAGTTGGATATATATTTCAAAAGGATGATATGAAACCGGTCATACTTATGAATAGAAGGGATTGGGTCTTTATTAGGCAAAGCGATCAACAAATTTAGCTAAACATTGCTGTTATAAAGAAAGGATAATTAAATTAGATGAATATCCTCCTCACTAATGGGCGGATCAATATTGATACGGATCAAAACACAAGTGCGTTATCAATTTACTATATAGTTGCGTTGTCGAACTTTTCGTTTTTCTGGCTCTCTCGTTATTTATTCCAATAGTTTCTTTTTAGCTCAAAAATCCTAGATCGTATAATTTGAGATAAAGAAAATAGTGAAGAAATTGATGTGTATAGAGTGACAAATGTCCAAGCCGCAAATTTAACAGCAAAAAAAGAAACAGGAAAAAATAGAGAACATTAACTTCGAGCTTTACTATTTTCGTCCCGTCAAAAAGTAATACAATTTTTTTTTCGGTTTCAAATTTTTCTCAAAACTGAATCTATGTTTTTCGCTTGATTCGTGGGCGATTGCTTTTATCATAATTGAATTGTTGAAAAATAATTTTCAAAAAAGGTACCTTTTATCTCATTGCCCGACAAATCCAAATAAATCAATTTCTCCAATTTCATCACTTCCATCGGGAACACTTCCATCTTATTCTTACACGCCGTCACTCCTTTCAAACTCGTCCAACTCCCAAATTCCTCCGGTATCTCTGTTATCTCATTGTTCGCCATGTTGATTACTGTAACTACCGTATCACTTTCCTACTGTACCTCTCCTCTTACTTGTGGCGTTCGGAAATTTGGCGACAAACTTTCTCGGGAACTTTTTCATCGCATTGTCCTGGATGTTGACCTAAAAGATAGGTTTAGGTTTAGACGCAGACATTTTTTGTTGTCTCACTTTTGTGATTTCATAGCCTTTGAGGAGGAGGTAAATGGCATCGGGAATGAACATTAATTGGCAACTGGAGAGGTCTGTAAACACCATATTGCGGACTAGACACTATATTTGACGCGCACTCAATATCCATCGAGATTATTCGCTGAACCTAACCATATATTTGATAACTATAACAGTAAAAATAACTTACCCAAATATCCAGTCTCCTTGGCGCCATCACACCTTGTCACCACTTGGGTCACACCACGACCAGCCGATTGTACAACGGACATCATTTGTGAACTGCCGAGCGGCGGGAAACACCCCGGGATGATGCGGGGCTCAATGAGCAACTGGTGAGAGAGTATGGTAAGATAAGAGACGACAGACACTTTACAAATATCTGTGAGGAAATTGGCAAGAAATGAAGATATGTATTGATTATTGAGGGGGAGATTGGAGGGAGGGAGGGAGTTTGAAAATAGGAGAAGGAGTATTTCGCAAGGCAATTCAGACGAGGATTAGATATTTTATATAGTTTTGAGTTTCCAATTGCTCTGAAACTGCAATAAAGTGCTCCAGATCTATACAATAAAAATCTTAATAATAATTCAAAAAAAACATAAAGTGATATTTAGTGCAAAAACATATCTATGAAAGCAATGCCAAATAGAACAAAAAGTTGTGAAGAACAATTGAGACTGTATAAAGTAATTCAAAAGTATTTGATCCACTTGATTTACCACTACTGAAGCCGAGAAACTGACCAGTCAGCCGATAACTTTTTTTGACTCCTTCTCGAAACAGAAAACTTGGGTTCTTTTGAAGATCTATGATCCATCCCCGTTTTGGTCAGATGTCTTGTCTCGATAGAAGCACACATGCAACTGTAGCTATATACTTTTTGATTGAAGTATACTATCTGATAGGTGAGTCGAGTTAGATACTCAAAACGTCTCACATTCAGAAATAACATCATGACTTCAACTTGACACAGCAAATGTTAGTATAATCGAAAAAACAACGACAACAATCAACATCCAATATGATCAAAATGCTTATTGAATAGATCTTGAAACCGTATCAAGTTTCAAAGAATCTCTATATCAAGTGGAACCTTTGGAATGTTGATAATTTTCTCGAGGATTGTTCTCTATATTCGAAGTAAGCGGGCTGTTTCTATATATTCATGTAAAAATCAAGTAAACAAACATTGCGAAAACCGATTTATTCGCATTGAAACGAGAGACGTACAATTAATAATCAAGCTAATAATGAGTAATTTTTATAAAAACTGCATGTTTGGTGGTTTGTTTTGTTGGTGTTGCAGCTGCGGATCCTTAACTCATTTGCATCCGGATATTTCCAATTCCATTGATATGATCCGAAAATGTATCAAATGATAGCTTCACCTTATCTCTGAAATCAGGAGGATGGTTGGTGGGTGATGCAAACGCGCTCTAGCGAACATGATTTAGTTGCCGTTGGCGCTTAATAAGTCAAAAGACCCTGATAAGTTACGATGTCCTTATCATAGCCACCTATAATGCAACCGCGCTCTAATGAACACAACTGTAGTTCCTAATAGTTCGCAAGAATGTGACCCTCACAAGTTCAGATGACCTTATGAGTGTCAACTGTTCTACAGTAGGAGCTACCGTACTCGGATGAATACGGTATATCGTACTGTACCAGATACTGTAGCAGAATACCAAGAACTCACTTATATTTGTTGCTATTGACGTGACTCAATAGAAGATACTAGTAGTATTAAATACCACTCCAATGATGTGCAGGTTGTGTATTTTGGTTTAGATACTGATTCTATTTGTCATCAACTGACTGCTCTAGTTAGATTGCCACGTTTTACGTCGTGGACACGATTCACGTGTGTTTCTGTTTTATGTATTTTTCTAGGTCAGCACTTTTTTTTCGGTTTCTAGTTGTTTTCACCTACAACACCTATATTGAACCATGCCTATCTACAGTATTGCTAGGTCCTTCGAAGTTGATTTCCGGTTTCAAAGTAGCCCTAAAAATATGAATAAAAACTATTGGTTCGATTTGCTGAACTTTTGATAGCGTTTCCCAACATTTCATGAATCCACAGTTTTAAAGAGCTCTGAAGGTTTTTCGATATTTTATCTGCATGTTCCAGTTTTTGCTTTTTCTGTTGACAATATTACAGAGTACAAGAGATAGTTTTATCGGAATCTGAATTATTTGATATTGCTCAAGTTTTTATCATTTTGTCCCAAAGCTGATGCTGTAACGACGATACTTACAGATTTTTTTATCAATGGAATTTGAAACTGAAATACTTCTTGGTATGATACTATCCTGAACAAATCTAATAAAATCGAACTATATCACGGTGCTCAATGCACATTTATTTCCCTCTCCAGCACATATTTTGAAATTTTACGGATTCAAAAGTTTACTAATCGGTAAATACAACGATAATAATCGCTGACAATGGATGGGTCACGAATGTATAACTGAAACGCATTGCTTCCAAGTTTGAAGAAAAATGATTATGCGGCTATAACCAGTTTTTTCAGCTTCAAAAAGTTCTGATATACTGTGATTAGTAGAATACATGAGACAACTTATGAAATACTTTGAATAAAGATTTGATGGGTTTCATTGATTAATCGAAAAACGCTGTAGCCAAGAATAGAAAAGGGTTGATTGAAGCTGGAATGGCTTGTCAATTTCCTTTATTTTACCATGCATTGATATAGAAATACAGTGTTATCAAGCTCTCAACTGTTATGAAAAACTTTTAGAAAAAAATTTGCGAACGAGACTTTTCTCGTTTCCAGAACAGTGATTCGATTTGCTGTTCGGAGCTTCCTACACTACTTTAATAGATTTCACATTTTCAAAGAACATTGAAAATTATTGGATCTTTTATCTGAATGTTCTTCTCAATCACCAGTTTGCTAATTTATTACAATAGATAATTTCAACGAATTCAGTTGTCGATTTTCAATTTTTTGGGTAGCCTTCTCAAATGCGATTGATAATAGTCCTACTTTTGTTATATCAGTTTTGGTTGAAACTGGAATAATAGGAATATTGTTATTATGATACTCTCCTGGAAAAATCTCTTAAAACCCCCAAAGTGTTCAATGCACACACACACATCCTGAAGCTTTTAAATCAAAAAGTGAGCGTTTTGACTGTGTATCGGAAAACATTGAAGTCAGGAATTTAAAGATGTTGATAGAAACTGAAATAGTTTGTCAACTTCCTCTTCTCTATAATAATTATCTTGATCTGAAACAACTCATTGTCAGTGTTAGAAGTGTACTCGGAAGAAAAATCTGTTAGTTTTTCGAAAGTTCTCCGTTTCAGAAAAGTTATGATAGTGCCATTAATTTTATTGAAACGATTTCTCCTTTTCTCAGTAGGTCATCGTTCTACAGTACTCCCCATTGTACAGGATTCCAGAAAATTTTCAGTTTCAAGCTATTCAGATAATCTCGAAAGATGGCAGAACTCGTAATATCAAGGTTATCTCAGAGTGCTGTCAGTACTAGTTCCTACCAAAGTCTACAATAAACCTAAATTTTCCCACTTCACCTGTTTTATCAGTTTTTTTTCGTCGTAGCCACCCTCGGATTGTCACTGATTGCATCATGATGATATATGATTCTTTCTTGAAACTGATATTTTCTGAGATTCCCTCACTTCTAGTACTGTAATTTGTCTGAAACTACTGAGCTGGCTCGGCAGCTCATTCAAAAATTTGATTCAGAAAATGTATGGCTTCAAGTCGGTTTGAATCGTGTTTGATTCCGATCAGTTTCGTTTTTCCTCTATTCACTACTGTACTTTACCTTTTACTAGATCTATATACTATATTTATATAAACTTTTTTCGAATGGAACCTTGACTGAAAACCACTGGAAAAAGCTTCGTGCCTGTTCCGAAGAAAAATACAGTTTCTCGTATTTCAGAATAGATTTCCCTTCAAATCATACTGATTAATCTTGCTGTACTTCCACAATCTACTCTTCCGATATTACATCAAGAAACAAACTGTTCACAGTATCAACAATATCAAGATATTTCCGCCTGGGAAATACAGCCCACGAACAACCCACTATTATTCACCGGGTGGACAGAATTGATGTATCAAATCAATTTGAAGAGCACTATAGTTGCGTTTTTCATTGATACCGTCGGATTTATGTAAGTATCTGAAACTACCAGTTCCCAGTCTGGAACTTAATCTATTTTTCCAGTTTCCCCACCAATATCATCCCCGGATCGTTGCTAGTTACAAACGAGTAGTATTAGATATATCCTTGAAACTGAAATTTTTGAGAGATTTTTATCAACTGCCATTTATCTCGTTCTGTAATTTGTCTGAAACTCATGAGCAGACTCGGAAGCTCATTCAAAAAGAGGATTCAAAAAATTTACGGTTTCAAGCCGGTTTGAATCGTGTTTGGATTCCAATCAAAACAATTTGATTCGATCTTCTAGTTTTCACTACTGTACTTTACCTTTTACTAAACCTATCTACTATATTTGTATAGATTTCCAGTTTCAACCGATACATAAAAGCTTATGGCGGGACTTCTAATAACTAGTTTATGCTCCAATTTCAAAACCTACTGTAAGTCCCTTCCATTTCCACTCAAGACCCATCCACCCCCGGTACTCTAAAAATCCATTTCCTCGCCTCTTCCTTCGCACTCAAAAATTCTCTCATGCAGAGGAGACAAAACACAAAAATAGTATCATTTATTGTGAATTTAGAGTTTTAAAGAACTATGAAGATTATTGGACCTTTTTCCGAATGTTTTGCTCAATTACCAGTTTTCGCATTTTTGGTAATAGGCAGAGTACAAGAGATAGTTTCAGCGAACTCAGTTGGAGATTTTCAATTTTTTGACTACCGTTACTCAACGATATACCGGTAATAGTCATATTTTTGTTATATCAAGTTTGATGGAAACTGAAATTATCTATTGTTATTATGATACTATCCTGGAAAAATTTAACAATATCCAAGGTGCTCGATGTACACACATATCCTGATGTTTTTCGAATCAAAAAAGTTCACAAATGACTTCTGATCGGTTCCACGATGTATCGGAAAAACGTTGTAGTAAGGAATTGAAGGATGTTGATAGAAACTGAGATAGTTTGTCAAATTCCTCTTCTCTATAATAATTTTCTTGATCTGAAATATCAAAAACTAATTGTCAGTTTCAGACGTGAATTGGGAAGAATAATCTGCTAGTCTTCCAAAATTTTACAGTCTCAAAAAAGGTAGGATAGTGCCATCAATCTTATTGAAACGATTTCTCTGTTTCTCAGTAGGTTATCGTTTTACTATTCTACAGTATCCCAATAATTTTTCAGTTTCAACCGATACATTAAATCTTGGACGATGGCGGAACATCTAATAACAAGATTATCCGAACACTAGTTTTTTCCAAAGTCTACAATAAACCTAAATTTTCCCACTTCACCTGTTTTATCAGTTTTTTTTCGTCGTAGCCACCCTCGGATTGTCACTGATTGCATCATGATGATATATGATTCTTTCTTGAAACTGATATTTTCTGAGATTCCCTCACTTCTAGTACTGTAATTTGTCTGAAACTACTGAGCTGGCTCGGCAGCTCATTCAAAAATTTGATTCAGAAAATGTATGGCTTCAAGTCGGTTTGAATCGTGTTTGATTCCGATCAGTTTCGTTTTTCCTCTATTCACTACTGTACTTTACCTTTTACTAGATCTATATACTATATTTATATAAACTTTTTTCGAATTGAACCTTGACTGAAAACCACTGGAAAAAAGCTTCGTGCCTGTTCCGAAAAAAATACATTTTCTCGTGTTTCAGAATAGTTTTTCCATTGGATTCCTACTAATTCATCTAGCGCTGATGTACTTCAATAATCTACTGTTCCGTTATTACACCAAGCAACAAACTGTTCACAGTATCAACAAAGTCATGATATATCACTATAGTTGTGTTTCTCATTGATACCGTCCGATTGATTCAGGTATCTGCAACTGCCAGTTCCCAGTCTAGAACTTCATTTATCTTTTCAATGTTGCCACCAATATCGTCCTCGGATCGTTGCAAGTTACAAACGAGTGGTATTAGATATCCTTGAAACTGATATTTTTTGGGAGATTTTTCTCAACTGTCATTTACCTCATTCTGTAATTTTTCTGAAACTCATAAGCAAACTCCTGAGCAGACGGAAGCTCATTCAAATATGTGATTCAGAAAATTTACGGTTTCAAGCCTGTTTGAATCGTGTTTGGATTCCAATCAAAGCAATTCGATTCGATCGTCTAGTTTTCACTATTTAGACCTATATACTATATTTGTATCGATTTCCAGCTTCGACCGACATGAAAAGCAGAATTCATAATGTAGATTTCAACTTTTCTAGCTCCTGCTCAAAAACCAACTGTATATCTCCACTCAAGACCCATCCACCCCCGGGTACTCTAAAAATCCATTCCCTCGCCTCTTCCTTCCCTCAACCACACTCAAAAATTCGCTCATGCAGAGGAGACAAAACACAAAAATAGTAAGTACAGTATCTGATAGGTGAGTCGAGTTAGATGCTCAAAACGTCTCACATTCAGAAATAACATCATGATTTCAGCTTGAAACAGCAAATGTTAGTATAATCGAAAAAACAACGACAACAATCAACATCCAATATGATCAAAATGCTTATTGAAAAGATCTTGAAACCGAATCAAGTTCACAGTTTCAAAGGAACTATATATCCAGTGGAAACATTGAAAGTCTGATAGTTGTCGATAACTGCTCCTATTATTCGAAGAAAGCGGGCTGTTTCTATATATTCATGTAAAAATCAAGTAAAAAACATTGCGAAAACCGATTTATTCGCATTGAAACGAGAGACGTACAATTAATAATCAAGCTAATAATGAGTGATTTTTATAAAAACTGCATGTTTGGTGGTTTGTTTTGTTGGTGTTGCAGCTGCGGATCCTTAACTCATTTGCATCCGGGTATTTGTGATTCCATTGATATGATCCAAAAATGTATCAAATGATAGCTTCACCTTATCTCTGAAATCAAATGATGGTTGGTGGATGATGCAAACGCGCTCTGGCGAACATGCTTGAGTTCCCAAGAAGCACTTTTGAATGGATCATAGGTTCAGATGTCAACTATAATGCAAACGCGCTCTAACGAACACAACTATAGTTCCTAATAGTTCGCTAGAATGTGACCCTCACAAGTTCAGATGGCCTTATGAGTGTCAACAATTCTACAGTAGGATCTACCGTACTTGGATTAATACGGTACATCCTATTGTAGCAGATACTGTAGTAGAAGGCCCAGGGTATAGGAGTAACTCACTTATATTTGTTGCTATTGACGTGACTCAATAGAAGATACTAGTAGTATTAAATACCACTCCAATGATGTGCAGGTTGTGTATTTTTGGTTTAGATACTGATTCTATTTGTGTCCAACTGATTGCTCTAGTTAGATTGCCACGTTTTACGTCGTGGACACGATTCACGTGTGTTTCTGTTTTGTGTATTTTTTTTTAGGTCATCACATTTTTTTCGGTTTCGAATTGTTTTCACCAAATTTTATAGCGCTAAAGATACCAATATTGCACCAAGACTATTTATAATATTTCTAAAGTTCATCAGCACTTGATACCTAGATGTTTGAAAGTTGATTTCACAGTTACCTTAAAATGTGAATAAAAAGTAATGGTTCGATTTTCTCAACTTTCGATAGAGTTTCCAATACTTGCTGAATCCGCAGTTTCAAAGAACCATCAAGGTTTTCTGAGATTTCATCTGAACATTCCAGTTTTTGTTTTTTCTGTTGACAATATTACAGATCACAAAAGATGGTTTTATCAAAAACTGAATGATTCGATATTTTTTCAACTTTTTACGATTTTATCCCAACGCTGTATCAACGATATTTTCAGATGTTTTTTTTAATCTATGGAACTGGAAACTGAACTACTTTTTGGTATGATACTATCCTGATCAAAGCTGCTAAAACCCAACTACATCACGGTGTTCAATGTACATTTATTTTTCTCTCCAGCACATATTTTGAAATTTTACGGATTCAAAAAGTTTATAATTGGTTCAAAACTGATAAACGACGATAAACATTTCTGGCAGTTCTACTTTCAACGGGACACGAATCCATGACCGAAAAACATTTCTACCAAAATTGAAGAAAAATGATTATGCTGCTATAATCAGTTTTTTCAGCTTCAACAAATTCTGATATACTGTGATGATGAAAAATGGCAATAGATGTTGATTGCATATTTAAGACAATTTATGATATACTTCGATGGAAGATTTATCATGTAGCCTATTGATTCATCGAAAAACGCTGTAGTCAAGAATTGAAAAAGGTTGATTGAAACTGGAAAAGAAATTCATAGATGGTAAAATGTAGAAATACAGTGTCATCGAGATATCAACTGTTTTGAAAAAAACTCCTGGGAAAAAATTCGCTACGAAATTTTTCTCTTTTTCAGAGTAGATGCATTTTCAAGAAAAATTTTAGCCCATTGGTTTGATTTACTGCTCGGAGCTGCCTAAACTCCTGACATCACGAATTGAACTTACATTTTCAAAGAACTATGAAGATAATTGGATCTTTTATCGGAATAGTTTGCTCACTCACCAGTTTGCTCATTTATTACACGAAATGGTTTCAATTGTCGATTCTTATGTTTTTGAGTACCAAGTCACAAAGGTGTATCGATAATAGTCATACTTTTCTTATATCAATTTTGATTGAAACTGGAATAATAGGGATATTGTTATCATGATACTATCCTGGAAAAATCTTACAAAATCAAAGGTGATTGATGTACACACATATCCCGATGTTTTTCGAATAAAAAAAAGTTCATAAATGACTTCTGATCGTTTCGACGATGTATCGGTAAAACTTCAAGTCAGGAATGGAAAAATGTTGATAGAAACTGAGATAGTTTGTCAACATCCTCTTCTATATAATAATTATCTTGATTTGAAATATCAAAAACTAATTGTCCGTGTCAGAAGTGATTTCGGGAGGAAACATTCCAAAAATGCACCGTTTCAAAGTAGTTATGATAGTGCCATTAATTTTACTGAAACGATTCCACCTTTTCTCAGTAGGTTATCGTTATATTACAGTACTACCTATTCTACAGTATCCCAATAATTTCTCAGTTTCAAACGCTACATAAAATCTTGGGCGATGACCAACATCTAATAACAAGATTATCCGAACACTAGTTCATACCAAAGTCTACAATGAAGCTCAATTTTCCCACTTCACCTGTTTTATCAGTTTTTTCGTCATAACTACTCTCGGATTGTCACTGACTGATTGCATCATGGTGATATATGATTTCTACTTGAAACTGATATTTTCTGGGTTTTCTCACTTTTTGTACCGTTATTTTCTGAAACTCATGAGCAGACTCGGAAGCTTACTCGAAAAGAGAACTCAGAAAATTTAAGGTTTCAAGCAGCTTGGATAAGTGTCTGGATTCCAATTGAAGTAATAAGATTCGTCCTTCTAGTTTTCACTTCTGTACTGTACCTTTTACTAAACCTATATACTATATTTAGAGCAATTTCCAGTTACAATCCATACATGAAAGTACTGACGGGGACAGGATTTCTAGTATCCACTTTGGTTTCATATTATCATTTGAATAAATCTGAAACTTCTGAAACCCATTATCAGTTGCAGAAGTGAGTTTGGAAGGAAATATTCCGAAAATGTCCCGTTTCAAAACAATTGTAATATTATTTTCAAGCAAATTGGAACGATTTTGCATCTTCATTTTGTTGGTAAATTAAAGTTCTAAAGTACTACCTATTCTACAGTATCACAGTAAATTTTCAGTTTCAACCTATTCAGATAATCTCTAAAGATGGCAGAACTCGTAATATCAAGGTTATCTCAAAGTGCTGTCATTACTAGTTCATACCAAACTCTACAATAAACCTAAATTTTCCCCCTTTACCCGTTTTATCAGTTTTTTTTTTCGGTATAACCACTCTCGGATTGTCACTGATTGCATCATGGTGATATATGATTTCTTCTTGAAACTGATATATTCTGAGGTTCCCTCACTTCTAGTACTGTAATTTGTCTGAAACTACTAGGCATGCTCGGAAGCTTATTCAAAGAGAGGATTCAGAAAATTTACGGTTTCAAGTAGCTTGGAATAGTGTTTCGTTCTCCTAGTTTTCACTACTGTACTCTATCTTTCACTGAACTTATATACTATATTTATATCAGTTTCCAGTTTCAACCGATACATGAAAGCACTGGCAGGAATTCTTTCATCGATTTTCAACTTTTTCAAACTATGCTCAAAAACCAACTGTATATTTCCACTCCATCCCCATCCACCCCCGGGTACTCTAAAAATCCATTCCCTCGTTTCTTCCTTCCCTCAACCACACTCAAAAATTCGCTCATGCAGAGGAGACAAAACACAAAAATAGTAGTAGTGGGGCACCCAGGGGTGGCTGCTCCTCGTTGTGTTTATATGGGAAGAAGTGTCTGCCCTCTCTCACTTCTCCATACTATTTCCCTATTGTCTCTTTCTCTCTCAAAAATTGAAGCCCATTCCCGTCGTCGGTCGGTCTGTTTTTGGGAGACGAAGGCCATACACATCTATATATCCTTCTTCGGGTGGCTCTTATTGCCCGGCGGCTCCGACGGGGGCCACTCCTCTCGTTTTCTCTGGCGTCTCGTACTCTCTCGCCACCCGTGAGCATCGTCACACGTCTTCTCTTTCCTTCTGACATTCCCTCCATGTGCTCACCGAGTTATATAGTTTCCCAACTACAGTACCCCCATTCCTACTGTATCATTAAAGGAACATCTGCCCCTCAGGTGCCTCGATAAATTTCATTTTTCAATTCAACACACCCGCATCTCCCACGAGAAACGAGCGACTAAAATGGGATGAGGGTGAGCGAGAGAGTGTGTGAAATGGAGAGGCGCAGACGGATGGTGGGGCGTACACCCGCACGGGTGTCAGTCGACCGAACATCTGTCACATACATTTTGCGCAATTTCGTTTCAACCCACTCCGTACTTTCATTTTCGACACTTTTTGGGACAACTGCTCTTGAGGATAGGTTTAGGTTTAGCTACTTGAGGTATTGTCCCTTTTTCATATGGATACCATTAGTTTTTTTTATTTTTCAAACTTCTCATACGAACTTCTAGAAACTGTAAATATTCTTTGAACCATTAAAGTTCGCTTTATTGAACTTTTGTACCTCTTGATCCATATTTTTCATTCCAAGTATCTTGACACTGTATTTCATCATAAGTTGGAAGAACTGAAGGTGATGTAAATGTGCTACATTGAACTTTAGAAGCTTCCTTGTGATCTACCATATTGCAAAACGAATGATTACAATGAAGCTCTTGCATAATTGTTTCAACATATTTTTTGTAGAAACAGCAATATCCATATTTTCCACCACATTTTCCCTGATCCATGGTAACTACTGCTGTTTCCAAGATTTAACAAAAAATAAAGTATGACTTGAAAAATAATGAAGCCTTCGCTCAATTTTTTTTAAGGTTGAAATTCAAGATTAACCGATACCTAGGTTTAGATACATCGTCCTAAAACTATCCAATTTGGGCTTATTAGTGAATTAGTGAAATGTAAAAATACATGAGACAAGAAGGATGACCATCTCCGTTCTTTCTCAAACTCCTACCAGAAGGTGCGCGCCGGCTACGCCGTCACTTCCTTCTGGTAATTACTATTAATAATGGAAAACTTCTGTCTAACGTTTGAAATTCCGATTTTCTCATTTCGATATGAAAAAAAAATTCGAAATAGAACGTGACATTTGATTTTTGAAAATGAAAACATGAAAATGTAAGCTTGGAATCTGAAAATCGGTTCTGGAAGGGGAATGACTCGATCGATTACTTAGATATTTTTCGTGCACCTTCGCGGAAGCATTTCTGATCCCCTAGTCAAATTTGGGCGAAATCGGATGGAAACTTGCCGAGATATCGCAGTGCACAAAGTGACAGACAAACGGAACGACAGACAGAAGTTTTCCATTAGTAATAGTAAAGATATACAGCAGCTGAATACGTGAAACTTCTAGAAAAAGTTAAAATTTCGTTGAAATTGCGGTCTATTGTCTTTGAGGTCTACTTTTTTTGTTGTTGTTTTTTCTTTTATAGAGAGCACGAACCATAGGAACAGTCGCAGTTTCTAAGTTTTCACAAAAAGAGTGAATGACAATACTTCTGTATCTAAATAGTTTTGAAAATGTTCAAACAATGTCAAATCAAACAATTCATCCCAATGAACACAATTTTTAAATATTTCATTATTTTTTAACATTATGAAACCGGAATGGTAACGGAACATTGGTTTAGGTTCGGCTATTTAGTTGGAAATCTGTAGAATTTTTTTCAAACAATGCAGCACATATCATTTCAACTGTTTCCAAGACGCTCATATAGAGTTTATGAATCTGTGAAAGTTTTTTGAAAAAGTTCTGACTTTCATCCAAGTTTTCTCTATCTCACTTATCATCTACCATGATAGAAAACCTATATAAAAGTATATCTTTGATGATTTCACTAATATTTTTCATCCTATTGCAACACTAATATCCGGTTTTTTCGCCATTATACTATGTACGAACCGTGGGAAATGTCTATATTTCCCATATTCCATAAAGAAAAATGAGTGACTCAACCAATTCTTTTTCAATTTCCTGTCAATAGCAACTGATGTAGATGTTGCTAAAAACTATTATCATATTTTTTCGAAGTTTTTTTCCGTTTCATATAAGCTTCATGTGTATTCTCCGCTCACGAGAGAGTTGATACTGGAAAAACACCAATAAAACGGTATTGATGATCATGTTAGAAGGTTGATATTTTTGTGACCTCAATATCGTAGTCCCTAGTAAACATAAGTATTTTCGGTCTCAATGAAACAGTTGAAAAAACGTTCAAGAGTAGTATCCCATAAGAACTCAAAATGATGTCCAAAAACTTTTGGCAGTTATGAACTTTCGTATAAACGCGCCTATTTCTACTTTTGAAAATTAGTTGAAAAATCAAGTAAAAGTTTTTGAATACAAGATCTTATATGAGGCTTCTTGTGAATAGCTTGAAAACCATTCCAAGTAACTTTTTGGGTTGTTGAAACAGTAATGTATCGTCAAACTTTTAGCTCATTCAAAACTTTGGTTTTCAAAAGATTATACGAAATAGCATAGCTCTGAAACACCGGTTATCTTTTTTTGCTATGCTAATTTTCTATGTATCTGACCATTGGAAATAATAAAATGTACCGTTTCATCCTCAATTCGTAATTCAAAAAATGATTATCGCTAATTTGAAAACTCATTCCAGGATGAAAATTCTGAGGAAAAAGCCTTAAATTTCGAAAAACCAGCGAGGCATTTTGAAAAGTTTGGATATCGTTAATCCGCAAGTTTCCAAATATTCCAAATAAAACATCAAAAAATGAGGAGAGTGATAAATGACGAGTGAAAACAATTTCCTCTGTGATACTCTCTGTTTCGATGGAAGTATTGACAAAGTTGGTGGTTTCAATCATAATCATGTGTTGACATTCAAGAAACATATCAATATACAAAGAGCGCTTCTATATCAAGGGTGAATACTATTTCACATTCTTATAACGATAATGAGCAACTTACTGTTTCAGAGGAACTATGAATGAGCAAGTCAGTAAAGAAAGTTATTGAAACGGCTCTTTTATCGTCATATATACTTCCATTTTTTTCAAAAAGCGATCTGATTCCAGTTAAATTTATTGGTTCATAGGCTCATTATATTTGATAACCGTGATAATATTATCTTACTATCAGGTATCAGTTTCATGAATTTCAGCCTCTTTCGACAGTTTCCCATTTTTTGCTGTTTCATTTTTTCAGGAAACCATGCCCATCTTTTTCCTCCACATTTATAATATATTTCAACTTCTTTAATAAGTCATCCTCGCTCCACTGAACTATACGATTCTCCGTCATACCTGATCGCCCTTTCCAATCATCATTCCTCATTATCCTTTTCAGACGATGTCACGTCTTCGAAAAGCAATTGTCGACACGACGCCACTCACATCATCATCATCTATTGGGCAATTATTACGAGCACAAATTGCAATGCAAAATAATATACAGGCGGAGGATAATAAACCGAAGACTGTTGGATTTAATGGTAAGAATATTTTACGGTTTCGGAAAGTTTTAAAATCAAATAGCTTCTAAGAGTTCCTGATAATTCTGAAAATTCTTGATTGCACTGTCACTTTTCCAAAAACAAAGTCATAATTTCACTGTTTCGTTTTAAAGAAAAAAATTAAATGGGAAGTCCAAAGACAGTAAATAAGCAGGAATCCCCAGATGATATACATATTGAAAAAACAGTACAGTTGCTCATAATTGTTCACAAGGTCATTTCTCTATACATAAAAAGCAGACGACTATTAACTAATCAATTTCTTTTCCTTATTTTCGATATAGTATGAAACCGTAAATATCATCATGGAAAAATATATACTGTGAACTATTTCATTACCCTCTTATTGTTATGTTCGGTAGATTCAACTTCAAAACATCGAGAAGTTGAAAAGTTTTGAAAAATCCCTAAACATTATTATCATTGCAGTTTCAATTATTTTTGAATTACACTGAAGTAGTTGTCAATTCTTTCACTAATTGTGAGCGTTGAGACTAGAAAATATACCAATTTTTAAAGTCACACCTTTTCTTTAAAATTCAAAGAAGATTTATAGTTGCTCTCTTCCAAAAATTTTCAGTAGTCCTAGAAAAACTTGCATCTTTCACTTTTTCGAAAGTTTCAAAAGTACGACAATATACCATGGACAGTGTTAGACTGCTTCGTCCATTATTCTTTAATATCAATCTTTACCGATAAACCAGGGCAAATACAAATGCTGTATAACATAATATCACTGTTTTTTACAGTGTTCATAAAATACACATCCATATTATTTACGTTAACATGTATGGATTTTTTCAGAAAACGAGAACATGCGTCTATACGAGTTATACTCCGGCCGTCGCGAGGAGTATCACTCGACTCGACCATCTGGACAACGGAATGAGGAAGTACCGATGGTGAGTTGTGTTTCTTTTGATATCACACGAGAACTTATTGATGAAACTTCTCCCTTCCTATTGAAAAATTAAATTTGAAACGGGTTAGATTTTGAAATTTTTCCCCGTTTCCGATTATTCATAGTTTTCTGATCTTACTAGAATTGCTGTTAGGTCGAGATTTCTTTGAGGTGGACTGACTGAGAAACCAAATGCGTTAGGTTGCGGATACATTTGATACTCAGTCAACAACTTCAAAAGCTCATAACTTTCTTCAAACTCTACATTTTTCGAAGCTAAAAAATCCGAATGAAAGATCTCAACTTTATCAAAGTCGTGGTGGGATATTTTAAAGACGCATGTGTTACTAACCAATCTTACCGGTTTCTGGTGGAATTCAAAAACCACTATTGATAATTTAACCAATTTTGCGAATTCAAAAAACCATAGTTTCTTGATCTTGTTAGAATTTTTATTAGGACGTCATCGTTTTCCTTCCGCTGAGTATAGAATGCATTTGACTGCCAAAACATTTGATACTCATTCAACAAACTTCCAAGTCTCATGACTTCCTTCATACTCAATATTTTCCGAAGTTCTAAAATCCAACTGAAAGAGCTCCACCTCATCCATCTGACAAGAAAAATATCATAAATTTTCAGGACGTACTTGCTCGCGAATGGGCGATTGAAATCACAGCAATGGGATTCGCGGAGAGGACACCGGCACAGATAAAGCAACGGATTCGGGATATGAGGTACAGTAGCGTGCAGTAGTCATGCATATTCTGGTTTTTCGGCCGTAACTCGGCTCACAATGGTCCGTTTGAGCTGAGATTTGACTACATAATGTAAAATACACATTCTCACATATTCGTATCGAGATTTTTGACAAAACCCGGAATTTTTGAAATTTCACAATTTTTTCGAATTTTTCCGATTTTTAGAATTTTGAAAAAATTTTCAAAAAGTCGGAAAAATTTTTGTGATGATTTTATATCCCTGTTTAGCATGTTTTTCTCAATTTTAGGGTACATAAGCTTTAATTGAAGCATTCGTGACCAAGTTTACTCGTCTAGTACTTCTCTAATAGATGGCCGAAATGATTCCATTCCCAAATCTTGATCTTGTAGAATTGGATGAGCTGCAAGTGGAGTCTAGGAAGAGCACCATGACCTAAAAATTGGAACTAGAATCAGAATGACCCCAGCAATCCAGTGGGTTATTCAGAATTAGTCGGCAATGCTCAGTTTTTCTGAAAAATGCACATTTTCACATTTTTGGATACCTAATAATCCTAATTCCCCAACTTCAATCAATAGTTTCATGTCAGATATCGTGAATTTGTTCTGTTTTTCGTTATGATTTGCAAGAATATAATACTCTTATTGTTTTTCATAGGTATCGGCAATCCTATTGCCCAAAGAATTATTTTCTCAGGCAATAATTGGCGAGTGTAAACGAAATAAAAGCTAAATATTGAAGTCGATCGTTTCTACATCTAGGTTAAGGAAGGAAATCCAATTTTCTGGGTTCCCATTTGATAAAATGAGTTGAATTATAGTGATTTGATGTAACATAACATTCTATGGACTGTTTCGAACAGGAATTGAGATGATTCAGATTGGGACACTTGATGAAATACGTCTAGCATGCTTTTATTCGCCAATTATTGCCTGAGAAAATAATTCTTTGGGCAATAGGATTGCCGATACCTATGAAAAACAATAAGAGTATTATATTCTTGCAAATCATAACGAAAAACAGAACAAATTCACGATATCTGACATGAAACTATTGATTGAAGTTGGGGAATTAGGATTATTAGGTATCCAAAAATGTGAAAATGTGCATTTTTCAGAAAAACTGAGCATTGCCGACTAATACTGAATAATCCACTGGATTGCTGGTGTCATTCTGATACTTGTATCAATTTTTAGGTCTTGGTGCTCATCCGAGACTGTACTTGCAGCTCATCCAATTCTACGAGGGCGAGATTTGGGAAGTGGATCATTTCGGTCATCTATTAGAGAAGTTCTAGATGAGTAAACTTGGTGACGAATGCTTCAATTAATGCTCATGTACTTTAAAAACAATAAAAACATGCCCAACAGTGATGAAAAATCCTCAAAAAAATTTTTCGACACTTTGGAAAATGTTTTCAAAATTCAAGAAATCCGAAAAAATCGAAAAAAACGTGAAATTTCAAAAATCTGGGGTTTTGTCAAAAATCTTGATATTAATATGTGAGAATGTGTATTTTACATAACGTAGTCAAATCCCATCTCAAACGGATAATTTTGAGCCGAGTTACGGCCGAAAAACCAGAATATGCATGACTACTGCACGCTACTGTAGATCAAATATTATGGAGCATCAACCACTGATACCGTAATTTTAGAAAGTTCTCTCGAAAACATGCACATAAATTGGGGATCACCAATCTGACATCAGGGCAGGAAATGGAGCGGTACGCGGAGTTTTCATGGGCAGAGCCGAAGAGGAGATCGCGGGGTCCAGTACCACATTGGATGTCGGGACTGGCACATATCATGATGAACGAGAAGGAGAAGAATGCGGAGGATTCGGAGGCGACGTCGGATGTGATGGATGCGGCGTATGGACCGAAATCGAAACGACTGAAAATGGCAATACATGAACAACAAATGCAACAGTTACAACATCAGATGATGGAAATGAAACAGAGGGAAATGATACAACAATGTGAAATGGAGACGAGAATGTTGAGGGATTTGTCACCGGAATCGGCGTTGCATGAGAAGAAGAATAGATTGGCGGATGCGAAGCTGGAGACGGAGAAGTTGAAGCAACAGGTACTATAGTACTACAAAATTACTGAAGTATACTACATTATACTGCGGCTTGAACATTTTTGGGGACATCAATTTAGAATCTAACTTATTTTTGAAACTGAGAATAATCGAACATTTACTGTCATTGGCCTGTTCTTTTGTTTTTTCTTTAGAACGAAACAGTAAAATTATGAAATCATTTTAGCTGGGGTTTCAAAAATTTTCAGAGTTCAGAATTGGAACTCTTTATAGAAAGTTTATGAAGAATCGTTAGGAAAGTAACAGAAACTCTGAAAATCAAATTTGTTGATATATTGGTAGGTCAAGTAGAATAAGTAACTATGGATTTATCAGAAATCTCCCGAACAGTATTTTATTTAAGAACTTCCTAAAACCGTAAAATGTTGTAATTTTGTAAAGTAGTATACTACAAAATTGAACAATGAGAAAAATTTGGTGATTATAAAAGTGCTGTAAAAGTAGAAGACTACTGTAGTGAAGAAGCACCAAATGCATTCCTATCCTTTAGAATATTTATAGACTTCGAAATTTCACGACATCATATCAGCCGAAATCTGATATCACCAATCTATGTGAAAGTTTTGAAACAGTATACTTTTGAAAAACTAGAGCACATGGACGCTCTGAAAACTTCATTCTTCAGAAAATTCTGAAAATTATGATTCTCTTTACTCGCGCATCTATCATCATATCTTTATCATCCTATCATCACTAAACCTAACCGTTAAAAACTAGATCCTAAAAATATAGTTATTTGCTTTTCATTCCGTCCATGTGAATCTTCAAAAAACTTACTTCTGCATTTGGAACTAACACGTAAGAAAAGATTGTAAAAAAAGATGACACCGTAGTTTCAGGCAGTTGTTCGCTGTGAGACGACTTGTCTCAAAAGAGCGCTTTTTTCAGACGTTATAGTTGGAATTGCTAATCAGTGAACTATAAAAATAAAAATAACAAAGAAACTGAATTGTATTTAACTAAAAGTAAGACAACCTCTGTGAATAAACACCTTCCGAATATAAATACATGCACAAATATATCATTTGGAATAGTAAAAATGTGTTATTTTTTCTTTTCTAATAGGCCTCCTCTGCTTTTCACAGTTCTGTTCACTTCGAATCCAATAGCCACCAAAACTAGCCATTGATAAAACTTGTCTGCAAACACAAAATAATATAATTTCAGGCGCTCCGACTAGAAATCCTGTACTACCACCGTCAATTGTCAATATTCGATGAACCACTGATACCATCACCATCTGAGATAACATCTACAAGTAGTCCGAATGAATTGTTGAGGGAGACACTTTCACAGACACTCATGAGTGATTAGTTGACTAACTTTTTGATGAGGTTTTCTGTTTCACCTGATATTCAAATCAACATACTAGCTTATCCGACATTTGGTCCCTGATTTTCACCACTCCTACTTATTGTCATAGATCTCACTATTGTGTCTAGTCCTTTTTATTGCGGGTTTTGTCATAAAATAAATGTTTCTTACTGTACATACAGCACAACTTTGCTCAAAAAAGAGCACCTTGCTTCAAAATCATGGAAACTTCCGGGATCCTGCAAACCCTCTGTTTTAATCATTGATTCCCCAATTCCTGCCACCTCCATTTCAAATGTAGATTCTGCCACCAAATAGTTTTGCAACATGTGGATTGAAATGTAAATGATACTGGAATATCACATAAATATGAGTGTCCTAATGATCATTCCCATATCGAATGATACCAACAATGCTTCTTCGTATCATCATATTTATCACTATTGCAATCAATCAAGGACAATCTTGTCAAAATGCAACGAATGCGCCATTTGTGCCATTTGGTACACCAATATCCAGATGTTGTAGTTCAAGTGAACTTTTCAGATTGCCCACCATGCGGTCTTTTTCCAAACAAAGACAACTATACTGAATACATAAATGGCACAGAAAAATATCCTGGTGTGCCAAACAATTTCGGTATCATGGCAAACGCCGACTCGAGCAAGCTCGAAATCACACGAGAATGCCCTAATATTAAAGCAAAGTGTATTGATCCGGACTACAAAGTCGCATTTGCAACATACACCGAGGGAAGCGGTTTTGGGTTTAGAGAGGAGGTAAAAAAGGATAACTACAGACTCGGAGGCCTGTTATTGCTCTATTCAGGAAGAAGAAAAGACATACTCCTGCTGGGGATATGACGACAAAAAACAATGGGTCACTGAACTTTGTGAGTTATGACACAGATAATGTAAAGCATATTTATCGAACAGGGGGATTCTCTCAACCTCTTCTTGGAGTTACATGTGTTCCGTCAGATGGAGCTGGATAACACTTTCTAATACTTTTCAATTATATGAATACTTCTTCTTATCATTGAAACAATACATCTAACACGGTAGTCATTTCCACATATTCTGCGATCGAGAAACGAGACTTATCACAGGTTGTAGAGCATGATCTAATAGTGAAACCTGAAAAACGTATCCCATTATTTTGCACGGAGTGATCTACAGTAAACTACAGTACACCAATTCAGAATGTAGTTTCGACTAGGGTAAAACATCTATATACCCTTCCAGTACCTCCTTCGAAGTCCTTCTAAAGCGTCCAAAGTCTTTTTTTTGGCTTGTTTTCTACTTATGTCGTGTCAGAGATCTCACTACTGTGTCTAGTCTCTTCTTATTGCGGGTATTTCATTGAATAAATACACTTCTTTCGTTGCGTTTTCCCTCACAGATACCAGAAAAATTAACTAGAACGTTTACTTTTTCAAGTTATATGAAAAAATAATTGCAGACATTCCAATAACGATGGACAGTTCTGATCCTCTGACAAGTGCATTGTAGAGACAGTTCAGGAATAATTTGCATTGTAGAGACAGTTCAGGAATAATTTCCCATTTTCACCTATCAAAAACTAATCATGTGGTCTTAGTGTTAGACTATTTTTTGAAAACTATGGACTTCGATAGTTTTTCAATATGATTTGTTTCGGTGTCAAAACTACCAATACTCTGAAAAAATTTGGTGGCCGATAAACATTCCGAAAATGTACACAGTGGAAGTTTTGCATTTTCAGTTTATTTCAGATTCAGGTATTGAACTTGAGTTCCTTACAAAACACAAGGTACCAGACAAATTTCTTATAGAAAGTTCAATATCTCATTCATAGTCATCTCCTTATGATTTTGGACCATTTGTACAACTCCCTATTCTTTAGGATCAACTAGAGAAGCAACTGTCCATAGAAACACTTCAAATTGCCATCTGTTTCAACACCTCTTCAAATATGATAATGCTTGAAAAAATTACTCGTACATCGTATCTAACTGTTCTTCATTAAAACAACTATAGTCCACAATTTTTCCGATCAGATCAAAAATATCCCTACATCGTCCAAATTTCTAGGTTTAGTTTCAGTGAAAAACCGCGTCAAAAATATTCATTTTACGTGTTTCGGTATAATTTCGTTTTCATTTTCATTTCGAGAATTCAAGGAATAAATCCACTCTATATCTATAATGACTTCGTAAGTTTATCAATTTTTCAGCTTTTCAAGTCCATTTTTCACAGAAATCTGACTCCATGGCCAATAATAATCGGTTCAATATCTCTAATCCTATGCCTCCTCATTTTCATCGCCCAGCTAATATTCTCGATATTGCGAGTTAAATTCCCGAAAAAAGTTGATGTGACTCGTGAGTGTTATCAATTGATAACATCATCTTATCAGTGTTATATCAGATGTGATGAATATGGCAGCAAAAAGGAAGACACAATGGAAAAAGAAGGATAAGAAGAAGAAGAAGAAGATGGAGACGGAAAGTTTGACAAAAGTCTCCGTCTCCATCCCATTTCCAAAATGTCCAAGTGCTGAAAATACTGGAACTGGAGCAAGATTGATGGAGCCGACAACACAACAAACAACAATGACACAAGTTTCAGTGGCTCAAACCACCGGAAAAACTTTGACCAAAACTGTTGCTTCTGTAGTCAAATAATAAATATTTATACGTGACCCTTAACCTATGACGTGTCTTATCACCCCTTATCAGTTTATCATTGTCAATTATATTGATAAAAACAGCAAGTTGCACGAGATGAGTGATAATGCATTCTCGACGAGGAAAAGTGTGAGTCCTGGAGCCACTTTCGAAGCCCATATTGTGCTCATTTTTTGTAGAAAAGAAAGAGCAGCAAGAAGAAAGGGGGAAAGAAGGACAAACATATGAGTAGTAGAAGGCATAAGAAGAATAAGAAGGATGGATCGACGAGGAAGAAGAAGGAGAAGAAGGAGAGGAGTATGAGGGAGAAGAAGGGCAAGGCATCGGTGATGTCGACGGTTGGGACGACGGATCGGTCGAAGGATGCAAGTGTGAATCAGACGATTCAGAAGAAGATTAGTGATCGTAGGTTTTTATAGATTCATAGATTCATAGATTCATAGATTCATAGATTAATAGATTCATAGATTCATAGATTCATAGATTCATAGATTCATAGATTCATAGATTCATAGATTCATAGATTCATAGATTCATAGATTCATAGATTCATAGATTCATAGATTCATAGATTCATAGATTCATAGATTCATAGATTCATAGATTCATAGATTCATAGATTCATAGATTCATAGATTCATAGATTCATAGATTCATAGATTCATAGATTCATAGATTCATAGATTCATAGATTCATAGATTCCCTTGTGATAGTGTTATTACAGAATGTGAAGCTCCAAAAAAGCTGATCATCAACACCCAAGCAGTTGATCGAACATTGGTCGACAAGATGGTGATCAAGTTGACGAAGAAGTCGGAGACACCATTGTCAGTGGTGTCAGTAGCACCAATCGACGCCAAATCTCTGTTGGTGTTGGATCGGGTGGTGATAAAGAAGAAGAAGATGGGATACTCGTATACCAGACATGGTACGGGTCAATTGGATGACAATGATGCTGACTCGTTTTTCGGATTGAAGGAGGGAAAGAAGATGGAGAAGAAGGAGGAGAAGGCGAAGACACCGGTGGATAAGGAGGATAGGTATGATAGTTATCCGAAGATCGAGGAAGTGTTGAAGATGAAGGAGGAGAATTGGAAGAATGAGGCGGGTCAACCAACATGGACAGAGCAGTATGAGCCGACTGAGGCAGATCTGAAAGGAGTGGAGGAGGTGTCATCGGTGACAACGACTGAAGTTGCGGACTATCACGCGGGGAAGATTGAGTTGGCGACACCACCACAGATTCATATGATCGCCGATGAGTTTGAGACGACGGCAAAGATGGTGGCGAAGGATGAGCTGATGTTCACATCACAATTGGTGTTTAGTAACACCCTGAGAAGTTTGTTCAATGTGACGGCGGAGATGAAGGAGGAGAAGGTGAACGTGAAGAAGAAGAAGGTGGTGGTGCCGGTTGGGAAGTCGACGGAAAAGCTTAGGGACACACAATCGGAGGAGGATGTGATTAGATTTGCACCGGTTGATACGAAAAAGTGTGTGATGTATCTGAGAAGTGATCCGATGGGGAGTGTGAAGAAGTGGAAGGAGATGGAAGGAAAGAAGGAAGGATAGGATTGGATGTATTATTTGAGGAATAAAGATTATTGGGAATTGTTGATATAATACATTATAATAGATTAATAAGTTATCATAATCAGTATGATTGCTAAACATGATGAAATTTGGTTATCAATTGATATCACTGTTTAGAATGATGACATGGACAAACATACTGTGGTTGGTGATATTGGTGACAAGAATGGTAGCAGGCAAATCAGTGATCAGTGAGATCGATGATAAGATTATCAGACATAGTTGATACAGTAATCATCGCAATTATCAGCCGTTTTTTTCTTCTTATGATGCTTCATGGAAAGCTGATCAGAATGATAGTATAACTGAAAACTAGTGATAATGGTCAGTATATCAGAGAAATCAGTGATTAGTGATATAAGTGATAATATTATCAGCCATATTTTCATTTTGAAACTGATCAGGCTGATCGCATGACCAAAGTATAAGGAAAAAAAGTGATTAGTGATATCAGTGATAACATTATCAGACATAGTTGATACAGTAATCTATATCAGATTATATTTGAATAAATAACTTCATTATGAGGTATATAAATACACAACTATAAATACAATTAAACCCGTACTTCTCATATCATCACTTTCTTTTCTCCTTAAAACGGCACCAATACCTCTTTCTTTGCTCGTTTTTGACATCTGAAAGCAACAATTTTAGATTTTATAGGCTGCAAATATCTTACTTTGAATAGTCACAACATGTCGCATCACAAGTGTCAACCGACTTTTTCTTCAATGAAACCAACCGAGGTGTGGATCGCTTCTTGCGGGAGTAGGTGGAGCAGGAGCAGGTCTGGAAATGCAGTTATTTATGATATGATTAACAGCTACAGTACTCGGAATACTGTTTATCTACAGTAATCATAATATAGAAAATATGCCATGGGACGATTGAACTAACAAATCGGAGTGAATTCATGTAACATTATTGTAACAGTAAAACGTTTGAAAATAAAGTTGGTTTTTCTGTGAAAGTGTACAGTAGTACTGCAACAGTAATAAATAGGTACAGTAACCCGGAGTGCTCAAAACTCTCTCGAAAAACGGAGATGAAGAACTAAAATCAAATGGAATATGTCGCCCGAAAATTGATTTTGTGAAACCGGAATTTTTCAAATATTGCGGGATGTTTTAGGCAACCGTATTTGGTGGAGCACATTGGTGCAATATCGGCACAGAATCTGGAGCAAAATTAAGCTCAAAAATGGCTCACATTCTGTGTTTTTGCTCTGTATTCAACATTTTTCCTGTCTCATAGATATGATGGTGCACTTAATTCAAAATCCGAAAAAAAAATCACCGAATTTTTTACCAGTAATAACTATTTCACAATTCGAATATATACACATAAAATTTGAAACCGGCTTCTTTTGAGGTTTAGCTCCATCTCCTCTTCTATCCAAAAATACTCACCTGTCTCTTCTTCCTTCCACCACATGGTGAACATCCACCAAACAGACTCCTCTTGTACCGACCAAACAATTGTCCCATATTCGAGCATTGTGTACAATTTCCACCCAATGCACTTCTCTTCTTCCTTCCACCATTTAGACATGGCAAACAACCCATTCTCTTGACTCGAATGTGGGCATTTTCGACTTCTTCAGTGGATCTTTTCTTACGACCCAAACATGGAAGACAACCCTGAATGGCCTAACTTTTTACCAAGAGAATTCTAGGCCACCTACCATTCTCTTCACTCTCGCTGATCTCAACTGAGATGCACCACATGTAGAACACCCTCCAGTTGGTGCGCCACCACTACACCCTGCACCAACATGACGTTTTTGGCGGTATGGCTCACCGGCTCGTGAGCATTGTTGGCAATTTCCACCGATTGCATGGCGTTTCAGGCGTTTTGCGCGATGGACACGACGGCGACACGGACACGATGGACACGCTCGACCACATATTGGGATGGTTGGAAGTTGGAAGGACAAGGTGCAACAGGTTGGTGGTGGGAGACATATTGGTTGGATTGGTTGACAACAGATCTTTGGTTGTGGACAACATGGTATTGGTGGACAACATGGGATGGTTGGGAGACAACATGGTTGTGGTGCGGGACAACAATTGGTTTGGGGTTGGGATTGGCAGGGACATGGTTGTTGGTAGTTGTAGGATTGTGGATATTGTGGTTGGTATTGTTGGAATGGTTGTTGAACATATGTTTGTTGTGGTGGTTGGGCGTACCCACCATATTGTTGTTGTTGCACCGGGTTTTGATCTGCACCAATTGGCACATAGTTTTGTTGTGGATCCTCGCCTGCAAAAATGCTTTCGACCACGGCAGGATTCGAACCTACAATCTTCTGCTCCGTAGGCAGACGCGTTATCCATTGCGCCACGCGGCCACGTTTTTTCCACCGTGTTATTTGCCTACTCATTAGCGCGCACTCTCCACTTACCGACTGCTTTGCCACCAGATGGTAATTCTTGCATGATAGATGGTTCAATCTACAAACTACAGTATACCTACAGTAATTCATTAGCTACAGTACCTTTGTATCAATCTGTCGATTCACTGGTTGCTTCTCATCACAACAACTACAACATTTCTTGGCTCTTCTACCCAATAATTTCTAAAAACTACCGTAATCCTCATAGCTACAGTATACCTACCGTATTCACAGCAGTGACACCTTTTGTACTTTCACTCGATATTTGTTGACTATATTCAACCGGTTCGCGTGCTGATTTCTCGAATTCCTCTGCAAATCAACGATTATCATTCCGTCTACCGTACTCCTACAGTAACCCGCGATTTTATCAATATCATAGACTTTTTGGTGATCAGTATATCCACCCTCAAAATCGCCATAATCATCATTTTCATTTGGTGCAATGCTATTGTGGCTGGAAAGTGTGTGGGTGTAGGTAGATCAGAAGGAAAAGTAGTGGTAGATCAAAAGAATGGTGTGTTACCTTGGTGCAATTATTTTGGTGTCATCCGGCCCAAAATGGCGCATTGTGGTGCGCGGAATCGGCGGAGTGTCGTTGTTATTTAGGTTTAGGGAAGTGTCTGGAATCGACGGAGTGTCGTAACCATCGGATGGATAGGGTGTTGGTGCAACACGCGGTGCTGAAATTGGTGACGGGGTGTTGGTGTCACCATATGGTGTCCCTTGAGTTGGTGCAACACTCGATGGCGCTAAAATAGGTGCATTTGTAGCCAATGGAGTGTCGTAGTCAATGGATGGAATCTGCTGGTACTTGGGTGCAACACGCGGTGCGGGTGCATTGGTGGATGGTGAAGCATCATAGCCATTGTGAGCCGGAATCGATGGAGTGTCGTACTTAGGTGCAGCTGTAGCTTGCGGAGTGTCGTAATTATCTGAAACGTGCACCGGAATCGCCGGAGTGTTGTAGTTTAGTGTCACACGTGGTGAAGGTGCAATGGTGGATGGTGGAGCATCGTAACCATCAGAAGATGGTGGTGGAACCGTCGGAGCGTCGTACTTTGGTGCAATTGTGGTGGCAATGGTGTCATAAGGGTGCGAGCCATCAACTTCCCCTGGTGGAGATGCACCAGGAGCCGAGTCCCGCCCGTTAGTCACCATTGGTGTGATCGGAGCATCGTATCCGTTTGAAGTTTGTGCCGGAATCGATGGAGTGTCGTACTTTGGTGGTGCAGGTGCATTTGTGGCTTTTGTAGTGTCCGGAATCACCGGAGTATCGTATTTTAGTGTCACACTTGGTGCAGAAGATGCAATGGTGGTTGCTGGAGCATCGTACCCACCAATTTCCCTTGGTGGCGATGCACCAGGAGCTTTGTTCACCATCGGAACCAGCGGAGCATCGTAATTATCTAAACTTGGTGCAATTTTGTGGTGTGGAACTCCCGGAGCAACATTGTTAATAGGTTTAGGTGCATGCAATGGAATCTTCGGAGCATCGTAACCTGGTGGTGCAGTGAAAACGTGCGGAACGACCGGAGCATCGTACTCATTAGGTTTAGGTGCAAGTGTCGGCTCGGCAGATGGCCGATGTGCTACTAAAAGTGGCATGGAAAAAATAGATGGTGTAAAATGTTACCTTTTGGTGCAATTTGTGCATTGTCATCCAATGGTGCAACTCCACCCACCTCATCATATCCACCATTTGGCGTCTCAACTGTAAACATCCTAGCTCCACGCGATTTGACTCGGGGTGCAAGTGTTGTGGTGCAATGGTGCGATTCTCCGGTACAGTTCAGAGTGCTGGTGGTGATTGATGCGGGTGGTATACCTTTGGTGGAACTTGGTGCAACTTCTTGCGGAGCTTTGGTGGTGGTTGGCGCAGCTGTTGTTGAAGTTGTCGAGGTGGTTGATGTTGGATCCTGTGGTGACTCGGAGTCGGATGAAGCTTCGTTGAGGGATACCCACTTCATCGAGGTGTCTGAAGGAGATTCATAGATTCATAGATTCATAGATTCATAGATTCATAGATTCATAGATTCATAGATTCATAGATTCATAGATTCATAGATTCATAGATTCATAGATTCATAGATTCATAGATTCATAGATTCATAGATTCATAGATTCATAGATTCATAGATTCATAGATTCATAGATTCATAGGTTCATAGATTCATAGATTCATAGATTCATAGATTCATAGATTCATAGATTCATAGATTCATAGATTCATAGATTCATAGATTCATAGATTCATAGATTCATAGATTCATAGATTCATAGATTCATAGATTCATAGATTCATAGATTCATAGATTCATAGATTCATAGATTCATAGATTCATAGATTTATAGATTCATAGATTCATAGATTCATAGATTCATAGATTCATAGATTCATAGATTCATAGATTCATAGGTTCATAGATTCATAGATTCATAGATTCATAGATTCATAGATTCATAGATTCATAGATTCATAGATTCATAGATTCATAGATTCATAGATTCATAGATTCATAGATTCATAGATTCATAGATTCATAGATTCATAGATTCATAGATTCATAGATTCATAGATTCATAGATTCATAGATTCATAGATTCATAGATTCATAGATTCATAGATTCATAGATTCATATATACCTTTCTTTGGTTCCTTCTCATAGTAAAACTCATATCCAGTCCATCCATTCGAGTATGGGTTCTTCGGCATCTCCACCACATTCTGATCCATCTCATCCGCCGGATATACCCCCGGAGCATGTGCATACCCATATATAGGTGATATCAAACAATAAAGTAGTAAGATAAGTTTTATGATCATCTCTGGAAAACAACTAAAATGGACACAATTCGTTTCGATCGAGAAGGTATTCAGTCGAGAAAACAAGAAAATTGGATAAGTGCGCCTATTCGCCTCAAAGTCCAGTTTTATCGGAATTTTCACTTTTTTTGCTGACTGATAAAATGATGCTTATCACTACGCAATTTGGGTGGATATTAGCGATGATGGACAAAGGGCGAAAGGTGATTTATTCGATGTGGTCACTGAAACATTGATGAAATAGTGTGGATATGGGAGAGACGCAGAGATAGGTTTACTGTTTCTGATAAAGTTGGTCTCGGAAGTGTGATATATTTGCCAATATATTGAAAAAATGCAAACATTTCTTTTTTCGGACATTCGAGGATTAAAAAATCTGAAAGTTTTTTGATCCCGGACAATGGAAAGTGAATGATTTGAATCAAATATCCTACCACGAAGAGAGAAATAGTATGAGAAATTGAGAGACACAGACATTTTTTTACTGTTACAGAACTTCGACAAAATAACAACTGTGTTTGATTCAATAATGCGATTGTTGTGTATGTTTTCTAATAAGTTGCTGAAAATTAGAAAATATCTGACCACGAAATAGCGCTAAACAATGAGCATTAAAGTTTTTTTTAATTTGCTGTTTTAGAATTCGCATATTATCAAATATTGTCATGCAGGATCATTATGAGATGGCGGTTTCCGAACACACGATTTATATTTACTTATAAAATTCAGAGAATGTGGCAAATGCTGAAATTTACCTGGATTTTGGCGGATGAATATTTCAAAAACTTCCCATCGAAAGTAGTTATATTTTTATTTTTACAGTTTCAAAGCATAAATATATAACGTTATGAAAAAGTCAAAACTTGATGGTAACAAATCATATGTCCTTCATAACATTTCTAAAATTTTACAGTTACAAGTTTTCTATATGTTTGAAGGATTAGGAAACTCTGCAGTATTGAACCCGAGTTTTCATTTTAATGCAATGACAGTATTGAAGTTCAATCAAACTAATCTCACTATCCATTCAGAAAATGTGTAATGAAAAATGATTCTACTTCCTTTCGGATACCTGTACGGTCCCATTCTGTGTTTGTTTTGATTGACATTGAAAATTTTTTTTCAATAATGTAATTTTTAAAAGTAAACTATAAGAAGTTGTCAGTGTGTTATCATAGTCAAGTGGTGCATATATATGATCACAAAAACAGTGAATATTGAGATAAACAATTCTACTGACGGTATTAATTGAAAAACATCTAAGTTTCAACAACCAGTTTTGCTCGACTTTTTTTGAAAACCACTACTTTTCTCACTTTTCAAACATCCGAAAGTATCACAGTTTCTGGTTTTCGTCAAATATAAAAGATGAGGAATAGTTTCAATCTTGCTTTTGCATATGAGAAAAGTTTGTGATACTATAAAATAATAAAAGCTTGACGATTGACCTTACTGTAGGTGAAACGGACGATGAAGAATAAGAAAAAACACCACACAAAATGCACACGATTTGTCTGATGGCTGAGTATCAAACGTCTCCACCAACTCCTAGATATGATACTCACACGGTAGCTTACCCCGCAAAAGCTACGATCCAGAAATGACACCTATCCTATGTTGTAGAGCATGGTCGAAAACATAGAAATCATTTTTCAATATCTGCCAGCGAGGCTCTCAATTCGAGTTTCAGCCCAAAACATTTTGGCTTGGATTTTGACACTTTCGCGGCTATTTTTTCGCCGCTAATGTCTACGCATTCAAAGTACATGGATTTCAACTGCCGCCGTGGCCGAGTGGTGTGTAGCTTTGGCTTGTAAACAAGACTTTGTTGGTTCGAGTCCACTCTTTTTCAAATTTTTTTGCATCCATTTTTGTGACTTGGAAGATAATTTTCAAGCTAGGGTTCATGAGATTTATACTTAAACCTGTCTTCACAAACGATTTTTGCGCTGCATTCATGGTTAGGTTTTCGAAAAACTTCTGTTTCTGCACTGATTTTCGTAAAGTTATGCAAAAATACAGGTGCAAGTATAAATCTCATGAACCCTAGCTTGAAAATTATCTTCCAAGTCACAAAAATGGATGCAAAAAAATTTGAAAAAGAGTGGACTCGAACCAACAAAGTCTTGTTTACAAGCCAAAGCTACACACCACTCGGCCACGGCGCCAGTTGAAATCCATGTACTTTGAATGCGTAGACATTAGCGGCGAAAAAATAGCCGCGAAAGTGTCAAAATCCAAGCCAAAATGTTTTGGGCTGAAACTCGAATTGAGAGCCTCGCTGGCAGATATTGAAAAATGATTTCTATGTTTTCGACCATGCTCTACAACATAGGATAGGTGTCATTTCTGGATCGTAGCTTTTGCGGGGTAAGCTACCGTGTCAGCCAACACTATCCCACAAACCGTGCAAAAATAATTCGTATCAAAAAATTAATGTTGCATAACAAAACAATTAGATGGGCGGGGCATATCCTTATCAAACGTTTCGGATCTATCACAATGAGAGATAACACCGAATAGAGAGACATAGGGAAGCGAGACTTTAAAGGCGCAGCTTTCCATCGCGAAAAAAATCGAGTTTTTTGTCAGGAGACATCATTTGAAGAAACAATTTTGCTGCCCCACCTAAAGTGTTTTTATTTTTGTTTTCATCCCTTGGGGGATATAACGGGATTTTTTATGCGATCGAAATGGAAAACGATTTGGTTGTATAGATATGGGTACGGGAATTGTATAGTATCGAAAGTGAGGAAATTTGGGTGATTGGTATCTGTGGATGAAGCAGGAAGTGGAAATCTGTAACTTTTTTGTACATTTTTATAACAAAAAACCAACAAATATTACTCTAATTTATCATCGGTGGATTTCTTACAATTACATATATAAAACTTTTGGGGGGAGGCGAAAAATAAAAATTCAAAAAAAGACATTCACAAAAAATTTACAAGATTACTCATCATTCAATGGAATGATTATAGTTTTTTCAAGTGGTGCCGGCTCTTTCTTCTCTATTTCTTCTTTGGTGAACCATCGTCTGGCGCCAAACACATAATTCGAGCTTCGCCGTTTTTTCTTCTCCAATGCTTCTTCGATTTCCATTGGTATCGGTGATTCGTATGTTCCCGTTGACCCTTCATCTTCATCCGTTGATTCGCCATTTTCTGAGTTACTTGTGTAATCATCAGTGTCATCCGATGATATTGGTGATCGATCATAATCCCTTCTCTTCCGTGATGGTCCTTCCGGTGAATTGCGAGATAGTCGCCGTTTTGGATTGATATGCGTGATTTTTGTGTCGAAGTTTTGGAAAATGTCGACTGTTGTGAGCTTGTCAGCCTGCAAAAGTGAAAATTATGCTATTTGTCATAAAAAAAAATAATATTTTACCCACAAAAAACCGTTTTATACATCATTTTATGAGAAAAACAGCTTTTATGATGCCTTTTTTGTGCTCAAAAACTCACTTTTTCACATAACTCCTCTAACTGTGTGCTATCCAATCGCATAAAACTATCATCAATCTCCTGATTTGCAAACGCTGATAACATCAATTCTCGTTGATTGAAAGAATCCGTATCCAATTCATAGAATAACATCAACATTCTCATTGCTTTGATAGCGTTACTGACTTTCTTCCTAGAAAATTCGAAATATTATGTTGTTTTATGAATAATACTCACTCATTCTCACTCTCATACGTTGTCAACGACGCCATCCGAATAGATTGTTGTTTCTCATCGCCTTCTCGTCGTTTTTCATTCATACTTGACAGGAATGCATTGACGGCTTCGTATTTTTCTTGTTGTAGTGTCCTAAAAACCATCATTTGGCTTTATTTTTTTAAAGAAATGACATACTTTAAATCAGTGATCTTCATGCCTTTCCACTTTTTGATCACCATTGATTCCAATCCCCATGCATTTGTTAATGCTCCAAGAAGCAGTTGATTCATGAATCGAGTTGCGACAACATTCCAATGGACACCATCTTGACTAAAAGTGGGATAATGGCATGAAAATGGAATATTTCATTGATTTACACTCTGAATCGATAGAAAGATGACACTCGGAAGTGGAATTCCAAGTCCAATACATCGAAGCCGGCTTCTTTCACAACTTGTGCTGCTCGCCGGTTTGCTTCCATTTGTCGCATTCTAAAAAAACAAAATTATCAATCAAAAATAGAGAATATCGAGCACAAAACCTGATTTCATGATAACCCAATCGATTAGAAGTCATAAAACCTCTCGTAGTATCGCTCATTTCACTCTTACACACAACTGGCATCAAAATCCAAATCATCATTCCACCAGGTGCTAATAATGCACGCATTCGTCGACAAAACATGGCAACACGATTGAGAAAATCCTCGATTGTTTTCATTTCGTCGACAAGTGCCATTCCGTCTTGTTCGAGGCTGAAAAATGAGGTTTTAGAGGATTTGAAGCTATTTTAGAAGTCAAATAAGTTTAAGTATAAAACTTACTACAAATGATATCTAGAAACATCCCAAATGCACGAATTCATCACAACAATATCCGGTTTTTCCTCAGTTTCTTCAAAAAACATCAAAGTTTTCTCCAAATCATTTCGCATCGCTCGACTAGTGAAAAAGAATTGTATCAAATGTCGATTCGACTGGAATTCTCTCGCTTGTTGAAATACGCGATTTGCTTCTAATTTGACGATATCCATCTGTTGATCACCATGAATCGATGTTTCGTTCGATTTTCGAAGAGACTCTGGCGACGATAAATCACCATTTTTTATCAATCCCAATAAATCTTTGTACATTCCTCTTGTCACTGTAAATTGATCAAGAATGTTGGAAAAACGGCGGAAAACTTACACGAATCTCCTATAAAAACAATATGTTTATCCGCTAACAATGCTCGTGCTAACTTTTTATCATATGGAAAATATTTGGAGCACATTTGATCGGCGCCGTTCATCCGCCTCAAAAATAGCTTTAAAACCATTATTTTTTGCTAAGACTCACCCTAAATTGATTGGAACAGCATCTTGAACTTTTTCGCATGGAATTTTTGCTGGTTGATAGTCCACGTCGGCCATTTTTTGGCTGAAAAGGGCGAAAATTATGAAAAATACATGAAATAAATAAATTGTGAGGGGCTACCGTACCTTAAAGGCGCACTACTCAATTTGAAGAACTAATGGTCTCGTCACGATTTACCCGCAGTACAACTAAAACTACGGTAAAAATTGTATCTACAACGCGGTTTCGAAAGTTCATTTTGGCGCGAATTTTCGCATTTTTTTGTTTTTCATCGTGACTCGACTTTTTCCGACAGAGAAATGTCATTCTTACGTGAAACCGTCCTGTTGGAAGGTTGCTCCGGTTTTCTCTCTCCCTATTTCTCATCCCCCTTGTTGCTTTTTTCATTTTTTCCGTCCAGTGTCTTGATTATGCGCCTATTCCTATATTGCCTAATCACCTTTCATTCACTTACATTGCTCATTGCTTACCCTGTTTTCTTCCTTTCTCTCTTCCTTTTTTTCTTCCTTCCCGCTTCAAGCCTAGGTCTATACTAAATTTGCGTTATTTCATTTTTGAATATTGTACAGATACTTTCTAAATACTGACGAGATTCGGTATCTTATGTCGTCTAGTTTAGAGTCGAAACGACAGCCCGTTACTTTTCCTTACCTTTTTCCTCTTTATTTGCCCCTTTTCATATTCCATTCGTAAATTTTACTCTCTTTTTCCTTTAACACGTCTTTCGCTTCTCATTACTTCTTACTATTCATTTAATTTATAGCTTCAAGTCGAAATGACTTCGATGGCCTCCAGTGGAAGAGGACGCGGCCGTGGATCGGGATCCGGAACCGGACAATCCGGAGAAACAAAACAAGAATACTTCGGAACGATCCAACCGGATCTTTTCGTGAGACAAGCTGGACAAGTGAAAGCTGGAACAGTCGGAACCATCTCACCATGCTACGCCAACTTCATCCCAATCGAAATGGAGAAGCCGGACTACTCGATTTTCCAGTATCACGTTGATTTCACACCAAATGTCGATTCAAAGCACAATCGTGAATTGATGTTGTTGCATGAGAATGTGGTGGCGGAAATTGGCGAGTACCACGTGTTCGATGGTATGATCTTGTACATCACAAAGGAATGGGAGATGGCGGTAAGAAAATATTCTCTCAATTCATATAAATAACCTTCGAAATTACAGCAAACTATCGAAGTTCCGCATCCAACAACCGGCTCTCCAGTTGCGATCAACTTCAAGTTCACAAATCGCTTCCAAGTCGACAATGCCCAGACGATCAACATCTTCAATACAATCATTCGTAGATGCTTCGATGATATGGGTCTCACACAACTCGGTCGCCATTATTTCGATTCGAAGGATTCGAAGCAAGTCCGCGAATACAATATGCGTATTCTTCCGGGTTATGAGACGGCGATTCGAATGTACGAGAATCAGATGATGTTGTGCGTCGAGAATCGATTCAAAATGGTGCGAATGGACAATATGCTGGAAATGATCCGAAAAGAAGCGAAATTGAAGAGAAATCCACAAGCAGTGGCTGAGACGATCAACGAGTTGTATGGCGGCACCACCATCGTCACATTGTACAACAACAAGTTGCATCGCTTCACTCGATTGGATTACAATATCTCGCCGATGACGCAATTCGAGAAGGATGGTGTGCCGATCACCTTGAAGGATTATTTCAAGAATCAATATAATAAGGAGATTCAATGCATGGATCAACCGATTATTGTGAGTTTATTAGGCTTGATTCGAGTTGTTTGAACTTGAATGTTTGCAGATCTCCGAAGGAAAACCAAAGCAGCCAGGAGAGCCACCACAAGTCAACTACTTGGTTCCAGAATTGTGTTATCCGACTGGTTTGACCGATGAAATGAGGAAAGACTTCAAGATGATGAAGGAAATCGCCTCACATACTCGCATGTCGCCGGTTCAACGCTTGACCGAAACAAGAAAGTTGTTGTCGAAGTTCCATAAGAATGAGCGTGTCGCCCGTGGTCTTCAATATTGGGGTATTCGTCTAGCCGATGATTTGGCAAATGTCAAAGCTCGTGTACTTCGTCCGGAACCATTGCATGGTGACAATCGAAAATACGAAGGAAGAAACGCGGAATGGGCTCGTGGTGTGAAGGATTGTGGTATCTTCCGAGGTTCTGATATGACCAATTGGATCATTATCGGACCGAATCATGGAAATGCTGGTAATATTACCAATCAATTCATGCGTAAGTTATTGTAGGAAAAGAATATGGAGATAAAGAATGTTTACAGAGGAAGTTATTCGTCTTGGACAAACACTTCGTGTCCCAATTGGTGAACCACTCGCAGTCCCGATCAATGGAATCAATCCGAATGATTACTTGTTAGGAGTTCGTGAAGCGATCCGATTGGCTGGAAACAACAAGATCCACATGATTGTTGTCATGCTGATGGACGACAACAAGACTCGCTACGATTGTTTGAAGAAGTTCCTTTGTGTCGAAAGCCCAGTTCCGAACCAATGTGTCAATCTTCGTACACTTTCTGGAAAATCGAACGACGGAGGACAAAACAAGAACTTTGGATCGATCGTGCTCAAGATTGTTCTCCAAATGGTTTGCAAGACTGGTGGTGCACTATGGAAGGTCAACATTCCGATGAATGATACCATGATTGTTGGTTATGATTTGTATCACGACTCGACATTGAAGGGAAAGACTGTCGGTGCTTGTGTCTCGACCACTTCGAACGACTTCACCAAGTTTTATTCGCAAACTCGTCCACATGAGAATCCGACGCAGTTGGGTACAAATTTGACGCATTTCATTAGAAGTGAGTTGATTTTCATGTCGAAAAATGAATAATATTGTGATTTTCAGAAGCATTGAAGAAGTACTACGACAACAACAATCAGAAGTTGCCTTCTCGATTGATTTTGTACAGAGATGGTGCTGGAGATGGCCAAATTCCATACATCAAGAATACCGAAGTGAAGCTTGTTCGTGAAGCATGTGATCGAGTCTCGCAAAGTGCGGCAAAGTTGAGCGGAACCGAGGCAGTTCCAATCAAATTGTCATTCATCATTGTGACGAAGCGTGTGAATATGCGTATTTTGAAGTGAGTTTTCTGTCTTAATGAATGGATTTACATTGATTGTTTGCAGACAAGGAAATTCGCCAGCATCTGCAACAAACCCGGATCCAGGAACTGTCGTCGACACTTGTGTCACTCGACCAGAGCGAATGGACTTCTACTTGGTGCCACAATTTGTGAATCAAGGAACAGTCACACCTGTTTCGTACAACATCATCTACGATGACACTGGATTGGGACCGGATAAGCAACAACAATTGGCATTCAAATTGTGTCATTTGTACTTCAACTGGCAAGGAACCGTCCGTGTACCAGCACCCTGCCAATATGCACACAAATTGGCATTCCTCACTGCTCAATCGCTCCATGGAGAATCAGCGGACACCCTTCGCGACAAATTATTCTTCCTGTAAATTGTACAAATACCCCCCAAAACGTTTTATCATTATTTATGCACGCCCTCGCAATTTTTTATCTCATGTTTTATCAAATTCCCCATCCATTATGTATCCCTCACCCCCTGTTTTAATACAGATACTTGTACAAACCAAATATTGTACATAAACTTGCTAGTTTATTCCCTGCATCATATTTCTGTATTTGTTTATAATAAAACAATACATATGCAATCGACTTGTGTTTTTTTCACCTTGAATTTATCTATAAATGTCATGAAACATGTCAATTCTTTGATGGTTTGCGGGAATTCATGACATTGAATCAACGAAGGAAACGAGTAGCAGGAGAGAAAGATGAATAACGAGGGACACACCTGTTCACAAGGGGAAATGAGTTGGGTTACTGTACATGAAAAGTGTTTGCGTCACGCAATAATGCAGACGCTGGCGCGATTTACGAGACCGATTTATTATTTAAAAAAATTATAAAACGCATACAAATATTGAATTCTCACCAATTTTCGAAATTTGAACTCGAATTAACCATTTTTATAAGTAATTATTGCGATAAAACTCAAGAAAATCTATGAAAAAATTGTTTTTAGTTTGAAAAAAAGTACGGTAGTTCAAAGGCGCATAGTCAAATTCGAATTGGTTCGTCGTGAGACCCATTTTATAGAGTTTCAGTCTCCGGACATAGCCATCCTAATAGAGAAAAATACGAGGATTTCAGTGGGAGCATTATTTTTTCATGAAACCCCCTAGTTTTTTTCCCTAGCGCGTGTACCGTTTTTAACACACCCATTTCCCCTCAATGTACTGCGGTGAACAGGTGTGGGGAATGAGAAAGGTCTATTCTGGAAGAACGCGCCTATTTTGAGAATATATTTGAATTGTGTTGGAATTGTGGCAAATAATGTGTTCTTTCTTGGCTTGTTATAGAATTTGATGAAAGAACATCGAGATACCAAGTGTTTATAGATATTCTATCAAAGAGAATTGTTGATTATGGATCCATTTTCCCGATTTCTTTATATATATATATTAGGTTGATAAGAAAGTTTTTTCCCTTTTTCGACGATCGAATTGACTGACCGTTTTCTCAGCTTACAGATTGTTTTCGAGGTGCTGGTTTTTATATCAGAGACAGTAACTATCATACATTAGTATGCTACTTGCATACCATTCTGAGCCCTTTCTACGTCCGATAATGCCGCATAATGGTTAGCAGTCCCTACTTCACGCTCGGGGCTAAATTGTTTTTCAAAAATTTCTGGCTGGGAGGAATGTGATATAAACAAAACAATAGTAGTAATATATAGTCAGAAGACCCCTCAACTGCATACTATATGAGATTGGTTGCAAAAGTTCCAAGAGGGGGACTTATATGCAAAGGGTTTGCCTGGTTTAGGCAGCCAGATGGTACTTGATCTGGCCGCATTGCGCAAGCCGGTCAAGGCGGTCACGTACCAAACTTAACATAGGTTGTCAGCAGTCTTGGGAGTACCGACCAAACATATTTTCTCCGACTGAGAGTTCTCACTAGAGGAAAAAAATTGATAACATTTTGTTTCACACTTTCGAGGAGTTTGAAAAAAATCTCATTGTACACGTGAGTTTGGAACTTCTTGCTCTACTTAGGACCCATGAATGATCTGATGACGCCATAAATGGAGATAAGAAAGGGGTCTAGTGCAAACATATTGTGAAAGTGGAACAGTGGCAAACGGCTCAGATCAGTCAGCGGACGATGCGATGTCCAATATTTAGCCAAAAATGACGATGTTGAGATTTTGAAGGCCGGTACGAAAATGCCGATATTGAAAACGGCCATAAGATTGTATAACTATCATTATTGATGTTTAAACAAACTACCTACAAGACCACAAGACATCAGCTAGTTTCTTTTGAGAAGCAGGTATCCGAGTACATTTCCCTCACGACAACATTGGACCAGATGTTTTTCCCAACTCGTACTCCTGGTCAACCGCTTTTGGATGATCAGTTGTTAGTCACATTTTGGACACTCACGACCTTGCTCTATCTAACTATTATCACATATTTGGTTTTCAATGATAGCTTGGCAGACAAATTTTCAAAACTCTAAAGTATGCCAAAAAAACATTGGTGCAGTTTTCACCTCCTAGCTCGCTAACTGCCGATTCAAACGGGCCCACCAATTTGTTGGGTTTTGGTGGAAGACTATTGGTACGAATGACAAAAGATTTTAGTTTCTCCGTCATCTCTCTTTTTGTAAATAATCATATGAAAAAGTCGACCAAAAGGGAAAAAACTTTCTTATCAACCTAATATATATATTTCAAACTACAACTTGGTTTGGAAAAATAGATCTCGACACTGAAATTGTCCCATAAAATGGCAAAGCCACCAATTTTCCACAATGAATAAGAAGGAGGAAGGCTGTTTCGAATGAAGAGGAGATGGTTACAGTGGATTCGATGAAAAATAACTGAATAGTCTGTATTAGAACTGATACTGCTGATATATAGGAAAATTCCTCTGATTATGAGTTTGTTTGGCCGAATATTGCTCTGAAATCTATCAACTCTTAACATCTTAATTCTGAAAAACCACTTTTCTAATCACATAACTTGTATCAACTGCCGGCTTTGGAGACGTCAGATGGAAACTGAAAACTTGAAACCGGTAGTATCTAATTACGAAATGCGGAGGAATATAGCACGATTAGAAGAGACGAGGAGTCATATTCCTACTGCAAAAAGACATGTTTTTTGTTGAGATTGAAATATGCTAGTCATACTGTAACAGTTGAGTAAAGGAGAGAGTGTGTAGATCAAGAGGTTTAGAGAAGTCATGTTCAAAGGAGCAGTACTTATCAACGGAGCAGAAGTAGTCACAATTATTGAAGGAGTATCCACAGTTTTTCCAGGAAATCACACAAATTTTCACCGATCCATTCCACAGGTCTACCGTACCCCTCCACATGCTCTACTCATTTTCGTGCCAAGACCCTCTACGCCATTGTGTCTCTCACATTCTCCAAGCAGAAACAACGAAACACTCACAAGAGAGACGCCGAGAAAAAGAGAAATTTCCCACAACACACTTTCGTTTTTTTTCTGCCCCGTTTCTCTCGTTTTCTGTTCTTGGCATTATGCCAATTTCCTATTTTTGCGTCTATTAGAGCGCATTTTCAGCCGAAATATCAGATTTTTACGGTTTTTAATATAAAATTCACATTTTTTCGTAGTTTTTTGAGTGGAGAAGGGCATTTTTTGAACAAAAAGATAAGAAAAAACGAGAGATAACTCCAAAGAGAGGGTGCAGAGAAAAATGGATATAAACACATGAAGTTTTCACTGCTTTATCTTGTTGATTAGAGTTGTTAGACCTGTGATTATCGTGGTGAGACCCATTTTTCGAAAAGTTACGAAAAGCTCCAAATTTTTTCGTGTAAACAAAGACGTTTTTTGAGGTAAATAATACGAATTTTGCCGATTTTTCGAATGGGTCTCGACACGAATTTCGACGAAAAATACGAATTTTTTGGTAGTTTTTTCGAAATATATCGCATTTTTCTCATAACAATTCGTCATTTTTCCCATTTTCTACTACTTTTTCTTTCCAAAATACTCTTTTTTTTTCATTGTTACAAAAAAAGTAGTTGAGTTTTTCGAAATTATCTCGATTTCTCGATTTCATAGCTTCGAATAAAAAAATAATTTTAAATAGGTCTCGAAACGAACTTCTCAATTTTTTGTCAATTTTCTTCTGAACTTCCTCCTTTTTCATCTAAATCTATTTTTTTTCGTTTTGTATAAGCTTATCTAACACTATCATTTATCCCGATTCAGTGAGCTCACTGCCTCAAAACAATGTTTCTCCTACCTCCTAGATTAACTACATTTTCTCTGTTTCGAAAAAATTGTATAATCTTATCAGTCTCATCTCGATTTAGTGAACGCATACCAGATTTTTTTGCGTATAAAAATTGGTATTTTTAATGAAAATGTCATAAACTATCTCTCACACCCTCTCCATATTCCTATGTAAAGTCGTCATCAGCCAAATTACTTGGCCCCTTTCCAACTCCTGAGTATCAAATGTGATAGTGCCACCTTATACCAGTAGACAATATGACACATATGTTACTCAGTAATGGTTGTTCGTTAGAGGGGTCACTTTTTCCCTCATTTTTCGTTCCCCAAATGACCTTGATACCAAACCAACAACTTTCTCTCTCTGGTTTCTCTAAATAGTTTCGTATATATACCACTATTCGAAATTCGAGACTGTTAATGGAAATGGACAGTTTGGTTCGACTGATACCAATATATTACTGATTACCGTTTCACCTTATCAGCTTATCAATAACTCCAGTATTACTAGTAATCATAGCGAATATCTCTCGGCGATACTAAATTTTCTCGATAATTTTTCAAAAATGTCCGTCCAACTTTTCGTTTGTTCAAAACACATACACTGCTCGAAAGGTTCCATATTCCACCGATTTGTGATAAAAATGCATGTTCGCCCTATAGAAAATTTTTGGCAGCTCGCCAACGTTGATTATTCAATGTTTTGACGCTTCAAAGTACGCAGAGAAAAGATCATAAGGTGCGACCATTTGATACTCAGGCAACTAAAGGTGTTCGGTGGTGCGAACATGCATTCATTTTTCTCGATTATCTTTGACTTTTTCTCATTTCGAACAAAAAACCACACAGTTTTCTCCATAAGGAGCTCATTTTCCCTTATCATATCAATTTTCTAATCACTCGCATTCCCTTCTTGTGGAAATCAGTGGCGTAGTGCCAGGAACAGATAGACACATAAATTCATTATAAAAGTACATGTGCACTTATTTACTGCTTCTCCAAAATATCTTTAGATTTTATCTTGAGTAATATCGACAATTCTTCTAGCGTTTCCACACTTTTACTTTTCAAAAACTCGTACTCATTGGAAAAACACATTTGTGTGAAAATTGACACTTCGATGCTAATTATGAAAAGCTAAACCTAACATGAGAAGTAGGCGGCATATAGGTTTAATCATCCTTCCCCCTTCCTACTTGGCAGAGTGCCAACTGAGCAGGAGACGCAGATAGTGGCTCATTTCCCTCTTCCCTTCACTTGGTTGATGTGTTTATTTATGTATGTAATCACTTTTTTTGTATTATTATTTGGAGTAATGATAGTGTTTTATAGGGAGAGTTGATTAAATTATTTATGTTTCGAAAAGTGTAGATAGGTTTAGGGATACATGAAAGTAATGATAAAATTTGAATTCGATGAAATTAAAAATTTTATAGCCTTGATTTCCATACATAGTGTGAATAATGAGCGATTTTCTTTCAAGAGACTTCTATGAAACTGCAAAAAATCGAGTGGACTCCGTCTATTTTCCTTTGAAAAAGTACCATCCACTCGGTGATCATCTGATTACCACTTTCTCCGTTGGAAGCGGATGAAGTACACTATCTACTTTTATGACGACTAACATATTTAGTATTATCATACATCACACTAACGGTTAATTATAAAATTATCAGATTTTTTACTCATATCTTCTCTGAGAAACCGAAACACCTTTATCTCATCAATTTCCGTTTCATGAGATTAATTTTACTGGAAATTAACAGAATTTCGCAGTAGTCATTTGGAAATTCGTTGAAAATTATAGCCAGGCTAATCCTTCCTTTCAAATGTTAGTGATTAAAAAGTGTTGAGTTTGAGTATTGGCGAAGTGCCAAATCATTTCCTGTTGGCTCATTCCCCTTTCCCCCCTCACTTTGGTTGGGTATCACCTTGTAGCAACAATAAGTGTTTATTTATGTATGTAATCACTTTTTTTTGTATTATTATTTGGAGTAATGACATCGTTTTATGGTGAGAGTTGATTGAATTATTTATGTTTCGAAGAGTGTTCATAGGTTTATCGATACATGAAAAAATTGATAGAGTTGTGTTTGAATAGGTTTTCATCCACTGATATCACTTTAGTTTCTCCAAATGAATTGAATTTTTTTTCTTTTCTCAGCTTCTATCCTAAGAGTGTGAAAATCAAACGGAGTTCTTCCAAGAGGCTTCTATGAAACCGCAAAAACTACTCAAGTGGTTTCTCGTCTACTTTTGTCTACATATCGATATCAGATGATGCACACTATCTACGTTTTAGACGCAATGATAACTCCAGCATCTCGGTTCCAAATATGAGTAGATTATCGTGAAATTGTTAGTGTTTCTACCCTTATATTCTCTGAGAAACCGAAAAACCTTTATCTCATCAATTTCCGTTTCATGAGATTCATTTTACCGGAAGTTAACGAAATTTGGCAGTTGTCCATTCACAACTCGTTGAAAATTATGACTAGGTTAATCCTTCCTTTCAAATTTCAATGATTCAAAAGTGTTGAGTATGAGTATTGGCACAGTGCCAAATCATTTCCTGTTGACTCCTTCTTCTCTTTTCCCTTCACTTGGTTGATATCACCTCGTAGTAACAATGAATGTTTATTTATATATAAACATCACTTTTTTGTATTATTATTTGGAGTAATCACATCGTTTTATAGGGAGATTTGATTGAATTATTAATGTTTCGGTGTTTAGATAAGTTTAGGGGGGACATGGAAAAATTGATAATTGATTTGTCGAGTTGGGATCATCAAAGTGTGAAAACTTACGGTTTCAACATTTCACTCTTCTCTTCCCGTTTCATAAATTTCATTTGACTATTATTCGACATTTTTTACCAGTATTGCGGTTGTATTCCGGCTTCGAAACCTAATACTATTTCTTTGTTCATTTTGCTTCAGATGTCTTTCTACCGGAAGTTGGCGCACGTTTTCACTTATTTCGTTCTTAATCAACGCTACTCAACCTCATAATGTTGCTAAGTGTAAAGTGAATGCTTATATTCAAAAAAAAAGTAGTGTTTCAAAAGTTTCATAATTTGGCCATTACTCGCCGTTTCTCGCTCTAGCTCTCACTTCGAATAGCCCATTCTACCATCTAAACCTAACAAAGAAGCTATCCAACATATACTTTTACAATCTCCTCCCATCTCTACCGAGTTGTGACACAATGTCAGCTCCGGAGACGCAGACATTGTTCGTCTTTTCCCCATTTTTCCCCCTTCATTCTTCATCATTTGGTATATACAAAACCATCTAGTGACAATAACTTTTTTACTCATCGAGAAAGTAAAGGTACGTCTTTGTTATAAAATATATTTGGAAATTGTATGTTTCATAGAACTTAGATAAGTTTCGTGATACGGTGAAAAAAATGATATAGTGTTGATTTCTAGGATTCTGCTTTGAAAAATATGGATATTTTCTCAAATGTACTTATCTGAACCTTCCTTTCGTCACTCTCTTCCCTCCAGTTTATATTAGAATATACCATGGGCCTCTTCTGTTTTTAGAACTTTTTTTTCATTTACAAACCCTATTTTCATCCTCCTTGTCACTCAACACAACTTTTCGTGTTTCAAAAGTGTACTTTTATATTTTGGAACCAACTTTTTGATGATAAGATCTTATCTCTTGCGAAAAGTTCAAAAATTATTCGACAAGATTCCTGAATATTTCGGTTTCATAGATTTTCTTCAACATTAATCGGAAAACTGTCTACTATGAAGGTAACCTGTGGAATACTCGTAAAGTTAATGTTTCATAAATTGACCAAAGTGCATAATAGTTATTTCATTTTATTGTGGTGATGTATATGATGGCCCAAATCACTCTACATCAAAAAATAACACTACTAGATAGTTTTAAAATCACTCCTTCCTTCTAAACATTGCCACAGTGTCTGCTCACACTGGACACGCAGATGTTTCTCTTCCCTTTTCCTCCTTCCCACTGGCCCATCATTTGATATAAACATCCGTTATTGCAGTAATAACTGTTTATAAACACTCATTTATATTACTATATGTTTTATAGTCATCACCCCTTCTTTCCAATGACAATTAAAAACTACATATGTTTCAAAGTATTTAGATAAGTTTGAGAAACAGGAAAAAGGTTGATGACAGCTTGGTAATTTCTAGAAAAATACAAAAACATTGTAGGCTATCAACTCTGTTACAAAATAGCTTGCGCCTTTGAACATCACATCTCTAAATCTACTTTTCTACACAAATTTTTTTCTGTCGGTATAGAAACCAATCAGTGAAACATTATTTACTGATTCAAAAAATGTATTCGAAACGAAATACGTACTCATGTTCGCTAGTCCACTGATCGCTTGCAAGCTTACTTTTAGCTTTCTACACTTTTTGGAAAATCGCTGTTTCAAGACAACAATATATACTTTCGAATATCGGAAAGAATATTGTTGTTTCTCAATATTCTTGATAAGAGAGAACTGATTTCGAGTAAATCACTTCTGGATATTACAAAAATTTTCCAATTTATCAATCAAATATTCACTGTTTCATAAATTGGTAGTTAGTTTTCGAAACCGAAAAAACAGTTATTCGCAAAATGATCATACAAAATTATTTTTCCAAAACCAAATTAACTTCACGAAATTTCCATGTGATTTTATATTATTCTTTTTATCATGCTTATCGTGGGAATATGTATATAATATGCGTTTTTAATCAAAAAAAAGCCACTAACCGTATAGTTTTTGATTTAAATATATGTATATATAGACGAATAGAAGGACGTATGAATGAATAGTATGAATGTGTATGTGCACCTCCTTCCCACTCACATCGTCGTTTTTTGATATATGTATTGTTCTTATGAGAGCACAACCATCGGCGTAGAAATATGCGCCTTTGATGATTGAAGCGAATGTTTTGAATATGGTCGGACAACTGTGAGCGCACCAAAAGCGACAAATTTTTTCAAATATTCAAGAGTTGGACGCCCACCATAGCGACTTTTGATCAAAATTGAAATACAGTTTCAAGAATTCATGATTCGATAAAACCGGAATATTATATTTGATAGTTCGGACATTCTATGTGCTCTAAACTGATAAAACTATGATAAGCACATCAATTAGAAGTGAGACTAACTTACCTATGATTGTAAAATCAATGTCTACATGACTAAAATTTTCGAGTTTCCACCATGGCGTCCGCTACAATCAACACTTTCTCAAGCGTATCATGAATATTGGTTGGATGAAACAGAGATTTAGAGAAGTATGCTCCCATTTTCCACTCTTTTCATGATTTTTGACTGTATTAACTACCAATGAATCGGCAAATACAGTTTCATCAAAATAATTTATCTTCTGCTTCCAAATTTATACGATGTCCTGTTGTTCTCGATGTTGATTCTTCAGAAAACACACGTTTTTTCGAAGATCAGAGATTCTCCACCCGGACTAGTGAGAAAATTTTGCCAGATAATTCGTCAACATTCATCAAATGTAATCCTTCTGGCGAATTCAGCTCATGAAGCAAAAATTCCTGTTTCCCGGAATCGTATTATTCTTTCTTAGAAACTGTAATACTTGATTTGAGGTCTCTGTTACTCCATCCCATACTCTCCTCCTTGCCTCCTTTTTCCTCAAATCTTAATTACTGGCACCTTTTCCTTGTTTACCTCTGCCTGCTCATCGAATATAATCCCCGCCGGGTGTGATCCGCCTATATTTCGCTCACAGGAAGCGAGAGATCATGTGATATCAGGAGACGTAGACACACTTCTAATCCTTTCCTTCCGTTTATCCATGGTGGCTTGACTATTATTACCATGTTACATATATTCGTTTATTACCCACCTCATCCTTTCGTTTACCTAAATTGTTCCATATGTACTTTAGTTAGCATCACCATTGAGTACTGTAGCTATAAAATTATATTGTTTCATAGATTGTTTTTGTGTGAGAATTGCAGAAATTTGGTATTCATTTGAGTGAATTGAGTAAGGTAGATCAGAGAGCAATTGATCCGATCACTGTAGTTGCCAATGAAAAAGTACGTAAGGTCGCGTCATGTGTTTGGCAGATATTCACTGTTTCTAGATGTTGGTTAGGTGTAGGAAGTTCATGAACTCATTAATCTTCGCACAAAGGGAATGATAATCTTTCACGACAATGTGTATACTTGGATACTGTAGTTTATACTACTGTACTTCTCCACTTCTCATTCTTATTTGAATACTATATTTGCTGTTCTGCCGCCTTATTTTTTTTTCAAAACTTTAGTTTTACTTCAAAATGACCATATCAATCGTTTACAGATATGAGATTTGTCTACATTCTGAAAAAGGAGCTAGTTGGGAGCAAACATTGAATAATTAGGAAAAGGTTGGTATTAGGTCTCGTTACGAAAAAGTACAGTAACTACAAAAAATAGTTCTCAAGACATCACTGAACAGAATCGTTTAATAGAAAACATTTTTGGAATCTTTGGAAACAGTATAGTTCGAATTTTTCAAGGCTTTTATCAGCTAAGGTTAGAGAGAGTGAGATTAGAGAGTAGCAGAAAAGTAAACTGTAGAGGGCTACAGTAACCCACAGTAGTATCAGAGAGATAAACTGCGAGATAACATTGATGTTTCAGAGATGTCGCAGCCACCAAGAAGACCAGCGAGTCCACTAAGGGACGGCAACGGCCGAAAGCGGCGAAAACGTAAGTCTTTAAATATTTGAGTAGTATAGTAATAGAAATTGATTTGACTTGTTCTAGAAACTGATACCTCAAATAATCAAATAGTTTCAGATGAGAAGATCGCACGGATGACGAATAATTTGAAGCATGCAATGGATCTCGTTCGTACCTTACCGACGGATAGTGGTAAGATCTCATGACGTTGATCCTGAAACAATGTTAGTTTCAGAAAGCGAAGGAACTATCCTATCAATTAGTACTGTACCTCCACGCGGTGAGTTTTATCATTATCGCTAGAAATCAGAGATTATGATATGATACCAAAAGCATGCATAAACATTTTCAGCCCCTTCCACTCGGCGAAATAGTCGGACCGACTCAATTAGTCACACCGAATCTTCAAGATCATCGGCGGAAGTGTCTGCTGGAAGAAGAGCTGGTATATTATGAAAACCGACATAATATTGAACCTATCAATACTTTCAGGTACGATGAGCCGAGCAACGTCGACTGGCACGACACCGGATCGACAGTTAGTTTATGGGGGCTCTCAGATGGCAGGACCGAGTAGCTTCGGAATGCCCAACAGTCGTTGGGAAGCACCGAAAAATGGTAGGATTGTTGGGTATCAGTTTGATATGTATATTAGGACAAGTTCACTGTTTCGAAAGTTTCTTATTTTGAGATAATGAGAAAATTTCATTGATTCGTTCGGATTAGGATCTCCTCCAGTTTATCGATATCAAATTTTTTCAGCTCAAGGCGGCAGAAACGTTCCGTATGCTGGTATGAACGCTCTTGGTATAAATAACATCGATGACGGTGAGTGATTGTTTGGGTCTCATCACGGTTCATACTGTAGATCACTAAACATCTTTTTTTTTGGTTCCCTTAAAATTTTACTGTTTGAAAACTGCAATTTAATTCTGAAGCACTATTATACGAAACTTCGCGCTTGAGTTGTTTTGAAAGGTTATAGAATATATCAAGAATTGACATAACCATTTCATACAAGTATCAACTAACAAAAAATGTTTTCAGATCGAGGAAAGACAAGAAGAACATCAAAGCAACAAGATTTTCAGAAGCCTCGATCAAGCGCTTCAAAGAAAAATGGTAAGTGGCACTATTTGGGCCTCATCACGATTCATACTGTAGATGTTGAATGTTTCAGATTCATACGCTAGTCGCCATCCGCTGGATACGAGATTCTCTAACCCTGATCCTAGATACCCCATTCTAAATGGTTAGTTATATTTTTATTCTCGTCGTAGTAGAAAACAGCAAACTTGACAGTTTTATAAATCTGATAAGACTTCCAAATAGCCTTACCAGTATTTGAAAACCAACATGTAGCGTTTTCAGACAATTGGAGAGAGAAGGAGAAGAAGGAGGAGAAGAGGAAGATTGAGGAGACGCGAAGACAGAGGATGATGGACGCGATGGAAAATAGTAGAGCTGGACCATCAAGAGCCAATGATCGTAAGTTATTTTTGGGTCCCGTAACGAGTTTTAGTGACAACCTTCTGCGCCTTAAAGTACTTCACCACTTTTATTACAGATCGAGCTTTACGAAAGGCGGAGCAAGATCATTGGCAGATTAAAATTGAACGAGCTTCTGAAATTGAAGAAAAACTTAAACCCAAAACTTTGAAGCATCGCGGTATCATAACACTTTGTGCCAAGATTTATAATTATAGTATTTCAGGAAAGGCGGTCAAAAATACTGATGCTCCAAGAAACATGGGAGATCGTTCATCTCCCCTCGGTCAAAACTCGGAGGAAGAACTGGATTTCATTCGTTTAATCAATATGATCAATGGTGGTGATCAGTCGGGTGATTCGTCGGAACGAGGAACTCCAGGAGTCGAAAGACAGCAGCAGATACCAACACCATCCCAGAGTACCCAACTTCTAAGTACTATGGAAGCGTTGCGTCTCCAATATTTGATAGAGAGTGAGTTGTTTGGAAAATATAATTGACGAGACTTATCGTGACAGGAGCTAGAATTATATAATTTCAGAAACTGAACCGAATTTGGAGGTACCGTCATCTCAGGACATAGCTCTCATGTTGAGCAGTCAGACACCCACAGTTCTGGATGGTGAGTGTTGGGATTAATATTGTTTCTCTGAAGCAGAACAATATCATATTGTCAATGTCTTCTGTTTTTTCAGATCCGCATGTCGCTCCTCCCCGTCAGACAGCTCAAGATGATGCCAACTTGAAGAATGAAGAAAGTTTGAAGAAGTCGCGTTCGGGAACACCGTCGTTGAGAAGAAGAAGGGAGGAATCAATTGCCATTGATGGTCAGTTTGAAAGGATACTGCTTCAATTTTGAAGTAGAGTATTTTATTGCTATGAAAAAGTGGTGGATTGGAAATTTTTTATTTCGTGTCGAGACCTTAGGTTTAGAATGAGAAAAAGTCACTGTTTCTTGCGAATTCGAAAATCCGAGATTTTCTAGATGAGATGATTGTTATTCTTCTTTTTTCCTGACCGGTGCACATGAAAACTTATCACCTTGAGGTTCCGCTGAAAGCCCACAAAAGTCATAACTATTCTGAATTTCTCTCGAGTTTTGTAGTACTCTGAAACTATCTGAAATAGTGTAATGAAGTATGGCAGTTTCGGTTTCGTTTTCATTGGGTCTACTATTTTTTTCATCCATTACATCCATATTTTCCTGACTTTTGAAACAGAAATACCTCTCTGCTCCTTTAAACCTACAGTAACCTTTTCTTCTTTTCAGAAACAACACCCGTCAAGCCAAAAATTCCGCGTCTGGAGTCCCCAGTTCCATCAGCTGCAAATGACCATTCGGAAGGTACGGTAGATCAAAAGACCTTCGTGTCAAGACCCAACTATTTTCAGTAGATGGCTCCATCGAAGTCAACCCACAACTTTTCAACGAGCACAGCTTCCCGGATGACCACTTCGAGATGGAGGACGGCAGTTTTCGGCCGAGGTTTCCACCACCAGCAACACCACCATCACCACCATGGCTTCGAGATCGAGCACTCCTAGAGCCTGAACGTAAGTCACAATGAAAGTGGGCGGAGTCTGAGCTGGAAAATTACAGAGCCAATCAGGATGACAAGAGAGGAGGCCGTGAAAATTGTTAGGAACTACTTCGAAGTTGGTAGAAGTATCATAAAGAAACTGGAAGAGGAAAAGGAGCAGTTAAGAAGACAAGAGTAGGATTACTGTAGTTCGGGTATACTGTAGTTTTGAGTTTATTTTTTTGATCTCTGAACATATTTTGGATTTTTTGTTAGTATTACTGAGATAGTTCCTCATGATATTTGTCTTTAATTTCAGATAAGACATTTTTATCTTCATTTTTTGTTAGTAATTGACATTTTTCACTTTGAAATTGATATTATACACTTATTTTATTGTTAGCTTTTCTTTCATTTTTTCGTTTTATGTGCAAATACTCCGATTCTCATCAATATTATTACCTCATAATTTTATTATGATTCTCGTTTTATAAAGTATCTCTGACTTCATTACTAGTTGCGTTATCCTCGACATATTTAGTTGCTCTTTCCATGTTTTTTTCGCTCCAATGTATGCTACCTGATTCTCAAGCATCATCAGTCGATTTTTTGTTCTCGGGTGTGTTTTTATTGTTGAATTAATTCGTTGTTTATTATATGTTCCTTTTTTTCTCATAAGTTATTTTGTTTTTCTTGAAGTTCCAACTTTCACATTATTGAAGAATTGTTCTGTTTTCTCTCATCTGTTTGATATTTTAAATGTTTTTTTCCAGTTATTTTATTCTGAATTTGCTAATCAATGAACGTTGTGCATATGATTATGAATCGCATAAAAACAATTGAGAAGAAGTCAAATTAAGATTTTTTCAGCACAGGATCAGATTGCTTATGATGTATGTATGGCTGCTCAAGGTGTTCAAGTATAACTTTTGTGATGTATTTTTCTTGAAAATAAAATGTTCACCAATACAGTAACTATTTTTTAAAACTTATAAAAAACAGTGTCAGAAAAAATTTGTTTGGTGGAAAGCTGGGAAGACAAAAAACAAGGTGTTTACTGATTTATTTGATTTTAAAGCAAGGATGGGAGTTAGGCATTATTTCAGCTCGGCTCTACCCGCTAAAAGAGGGTTTTAGGATATAAAAAGGGTCGTCCAGAATAAAAAGGGTCAGCAAAATATTTAGAGGGTCATGAAAATATAAAGAGGGTCACTAAAATATTAAGAGGGTCATAAGTAAGTTGATAGCCAGTATAAAAAATAAAGAGGGTCATGGAAATATTAAGAGGGTCACCAATATATTAAAAGGGTCATCATGATATGAAGGTTGATACATCAGAAAGAGCATTCAATGCGCACGTTGATCTGAGTCTCTGATCTTTATTTTGTTTTTCCGGCTCATTTTATTTCATTGCTTTTTTTTGGTGTAGGGCTAGGAATGATTTGTAAACAGTAGAAAGTCCACGCACGAGAAAAAACGTGAACTATTGTTGTTTTTGATAGTGAAGCTTATTGACATATATTGGTGCAAGTTGGTATAGAAGCAAGACTACGGCTTGAATTGTGAATTGTCCATATAATAATGAATCTAGTTTCTACTGCCTATTTGTTCGTGATCATCGTGGCAACAGTAAAAGCTGAAAATGATGCTGTTTCTAACATTTTCAGAGATACCGGTAAGATCCATAACTTGCCTGAAGGCTTGGTGAAACACGCCTCAAAACCCATTACAAGCTCTGAACCTGATCACCTTAGAAAAACCCTCATAATATTATGCTGACCCTTTTAATATATTGGTGACCCTCTTAATATTTCCATGACCCTTTTATTCTTTCCATGACCCTCTTTATTTTTCATACTGGCTATCAACTTACTTATGACCCTCTTAATAATATGCTGACCCTTTTTATTTTTTGGTGACCCTTTTTTTATTTCCTTGACCCTCTTTATTCTGGACGACCCTTTTTATATCCTAAAACCCTCTTTTAGCGGGTAGAGCCTTCAGCTCTATGCATCATCAATTGGGATACAAGTGATGCCGTAGAAAGTATAATGAGATCTTTCCGTAGGATCTTCAATTGGAAAAACTTCAAAACGAATTTGTCTCATGCTCTTATTTCTAACAAATCAAATTCCCATTTAGCCGTTTCTTTCTTGCAGAAGTATTCGAGTTTGATAATATAATCCTGAAAAGTGAAGAACCTAGTTTTGATTCTTTACAATGTCATATTACTGGTGGTGCAACTGTAAAAATAAAGTTTTCCTTCAGGCCTGCGCCGTCCCGATCCAATAAAAAGGCAATGATATATTCTGGGTTGGTGCACTTGGGATGAACGTCTGAGCAGTTTCTATTAAACTGCAGCAAGCTTGAGTTAGAGTTTGCTACGAGTTTATAGTCTTCCAGCAAACTATATTCAGTGAAGTTATCTGTTACTGGAAACGGACCACATGGCGGGCAATCTAGAACACGAATTAGGATTATAAGTTGTTGCTTATTGCAGTACCCAATGGCCCATTGGTTGCATTTTGACAAGATTGTCCTTGGTTGATTGCAATAGTGATAAATATGATGATACGAAGAAGCATTGTTGGTATCATTCGATATGGGAATGATCATTAGGACACTCATATTTATGTGATATTCCAGTATCATTTACATTTCAATCCACATCTTGCAAAACTGTTTGGTCGCAAAATCTGCATTTGAAATAGGGTGGGCAGGGATTGGGGAATCAATGATCAAACCATCAAACTTTGCAGGATCCCGGAAGTAAACTTTAAGTTTATTTTTCAAAAAGCTAGAACAAATGGTTACATTTGATCCCTCCGACTGTATTGGGTTGCTCAAGATGTTCATGCTCAAATTGAATGTGAACTGTTTAGATCTTGTTGAAAAATTTTCTGAAAATTCACTTCCGGGATCCTGCAAAGCTTCATGATTCGATTTTTGATTTTCGAATCGTGCCACCAAATAGTTCTGCAACATGTGGATTGAAATGTAAATGATACTGGAATATCACATAAATATGAGTGTCCTAATGATCATTCCCATATCGAATGATACCAACAATGCTTCTTCGTATCATCGTATTTATCACTATTGCAATCAATCAAGGACAATCTTGTCAAAATGCAACTGATGGAACACTAAGTATATCAACAAACAACTACTTATAATTCTAACCTGTGTTGAAGCTTGTCCATCATGTGGCCAATTCCCAGTGACAGATAACTACAGCAATTATAGTAAGGTCGATAGAATAGAATTGATGTCACACTCGGATTCAAGCTTGCTCAACATCACCACAGATTGCGCGGACGTTAAACCAACGTGTTCTAATCCAGATTATACAGTTGCGTATTTATTCTCTTATCTACTTGAAGATGGGAAGGAAGAATTTCTATTTTGGAGTGAAAATGTGCATAAACACACTGAAAGTTGAGCATATTTGCTTTTCAGATGGATGCGGATGTGGGAACAAAAAAAGAATATTATTGCAAATCAGGTGCATGGTGGACTGCTGGTGAGTTATTGCATCTAATGATGTGCAAAAAATCGCTTTTGAAGATATCAAGATTGCCGATCCTACTAGGCGTAGTGATGACACCTTGCATGGCATCACTTGTATCCCAATCGCTGATACAGGTATCTGAAACAATGTGACTGCTCAAGGCATTCAAATTTAACTTTCACAATAAACAATTTATGCAATGTACAATAATTTCAAAAAATCAAAATGAAATGTGCCCAACAACAATCAACAATCTCCCCAATTCCATCTCAACTTCTCCTCAACAATCTCAAATAAACCGATCGTTTTTTTGTTCGTCGGGACCACATAATCCGTATACTGTATGCCAAAGCTCTATTAATTTATTAACTTTATTTATCAAAACATCTCATCAATTATCATTGAATATTTTCTTGAATCTTGTAAGCATCATATGCCGCCTTATCCTGTGGTGGCATATTATCAATCACACCATCCGCCTCCTTCTGAAAATCCGCCACAAACTTCTCCGTTTACTCCTGGTCATCCTTGACCAATTGGAATCCGGTCTGATAAATGATAATAAGATAAGAATGAAGTGATAAAGGAAATACCGAGAACTTGTTATCCAATGCAATCAATTGATCAATAGTTGTTTCGGATATACCAGCTGCTACCATTTTAGCTCTACATTCTTCTTCTATAAGTGATAAATGATGAAAGTAGTAGTAATAAAAAACAACTCACTAGATGGCCTATTGATTGAACATGATGCATCACACATTGTCGAATAGTTTGCTCCAAATGAAAGTGGCGAGCTCTTTTTATACTGCTTTCAAGTGACTCACCACTTTTTCGTATTTTGTATCACTTTTTTGTTTGTCCAGCCGACAAAGGCTCACTCACCGAGGGTCTCTTTCGAAATACAAAAAGTTCAAAAGGTTGAAAAGTTACAAAATACGAAAATGATCTCATGGTATGTCATGATATGAAAGAATCGTAACAATCTAGCAGAATATATTAATTTGACAATGTTCCTCCTTTTTTGAGCGAATCGGAACTGTATGTACAGTGAGAAAATCATTTTTCATACATCTTCATTTTTTTCCATAATCTGATTGTTATGTCATGATCAGTTAGCCAGCCATGTCAAATGTCTTTTTTCTATAGAAATTTTTCACAAAAATGATGGACGGTTCTCGTTTAACTGAAAGCCGCGAAGACGTAAAAACGCACTGAAGAAATGACATGATAGTTTATTCAATTGAAAAGCATGGAATGCACATTACTTCAGTTATCTGATTGCTGATCTAGAACACAAGTGATGCCATAGATAGGTGAATGTTCTAGCACATTTGGATCTTCATATGAAACTCCTTCAAAACCGATTTGTCGCAGTTTGTTCTATTCAAAAAACTCACCATCAAACCCCCATTTACCTGTTTCTTCCTTGCAGAAAAATGGTGTTTCGTCAACCTTCTGAAAAGCTAAGAATTCAGTTTTCTGGATTTCCAGTGTTATATTACTTGCATAAATGCAAAAAGGAACTGTTCATTTAGACCCACGTCGGCCAAATTGAGTAAAACGGAAACTAAATAATCTGAACTCTCACATGCTGGTTGAACATTAGAGCAGTTGTTGGTAAACTTCAACAAGCTTGAATTGGAATTTGACACGTAATCATATCCATATTCAGGGAATTTATCTGCCACTGGGAAAGAACCACAGAGAGGGCAAACTCAAACAGAAATTAGTATCATAAGTAGTTGTTTGTTGAAATACCAAGTGGCCCATCAGTTGAGTTCTGACAAGATTGTCCTTGATTGATTGCAATAGTGATAAATATGATGATACGAAGAAGCATTGTTGGTATCATTCGATATGGGAATGATCATTAGGACACTCATATTTATGTGATATTCCAGTATCATCTACATTTCAATCCACATGTTGCAAAACTATTTGGTGGCAAAATCTGCAATGGAAATGGAGGTGGGCAGCAGTTGCGGAATCAATGATTAAAACATATGTTTTGCAGAATCTTGGAAGCTAATTTTAGTAAATGTGTCAATTAGTTAGAGCAAAACAATATATTTGATCAGTTCTGACTTTATCTTGTTGCTCAAAACGATCAAGTATAACTTGATTGAATTAATTGTTTGGAACTATCCTGTTGACATATCTACTGAAATTTACTTCCGGGATCCTGCAAAGTTTTATGATTTGATTGTTGATTCCCGAATCAAACCACCAAATAGTTCTGCAAGATGTGGATTGAAATGTAAATGATACTGGAATATCACATAAATATGAGTGTCCTAATGATCATTCCCATATCGAATGATACCAACAATGCTTCTTCGTATCATCATATTTATCACTATTGCAATCAATCAAGGACAATCTTGTCAAAATGCGACTGATGCGCCACTCAGTAAATTAACATAAATCTAAGCAGTTATAATCTTGATTTGTATTTCAGATTGTCCACCATGTGGCCTGTTTCCATCTACAGATAACTTCACTGAATATAGTCAGAACTACGGAATACAAATGATGTCACACTCGGACTCAAGCTTGCTCAAAGTCACCACAGATTGTGCCAATGTTAAACCAACGTGCTCGAATCCAGATTATACAGTTGCTTATTTATTTGATTCTGAAGGCGACGGTCTGAAGGCGGACTTTGAATTTAACGCGGAAATAGTATATAAACACAATGAACTTTGAAAATGATATCTTTGCTTTTCAGAACGATGCGAAATTTGAATACCAAGTAGAATATTACTGCGATGCAAAATCAGCAGCTTGGTGGATTGTTTGTGAGTTATCGAATATAATAATCTACTACAAATCGGTTTTGGAGTTTTCGTTACTATTGAACCTGATCGTCGATCTGACATCACCTTGCATGGTATCACTTGTATTCCAATCGCTGATGCAGATATCTGAAACGATGTGACTGCTCATGGGGATCAACTTTAATTTCCATAATAAACAATTCACTCAAAGTACAATAATCACAAAAAAATGGAATGTTCCCAACAAAAAACAACAATCTTCCAAAATCCATCTCAACTGCTCCTCAAAAATCTCAAATAATCCGGTCGTTTCTTTTTTCGCCAGGCCCACATAATCCGTATATTGTATGCCAATGCTCTATTAATTTATTAACTTTATTTATCAGAACATGTAATTAATTATCATTGAATATTTTGTTGAATCTTGTACTCCTCATATGCCACCTTATCCTGTGTTGGCATATTATCAATCACACCATCTGCTTCTCTCTGAAAATCCGCCACAAACTTCTCCGTTTTCTCGTGATCATCCTTGACCAATTGGAATCCAGTCTGATAAATGATAATAAGATAAGAATGAAGTGATAAGGGAAATACCGAGAACTTGTTATCCAATGCAATCAATTGATCAATAGTTGATTGAGATATACCAGCTGCAATCATTTTGGCTCTACATTCTTCTTCTATAAGTTATAAATGGTGAAATAGTGATAAGTATAAACTCACTAGATGGTCTGTTGATTGAACATGATGCATCACACATTGTCGAATAGTTTGATCCAAATGACAGTGACTGGCTCCTTTTATACTGCTTACAAGTGACTCATCGCTTTTTCGTATTTTGTATCACTTTTTTGTTTGTCCAGCCGACGAGTGTCTGCACTCTCTTTCGCAATAAAAAAGACCAAAAGGTTGAAAAGTTACAAAATACGAAAATGATCTCATGGCAAAAAGTGATATTAACGGATCAACTCAATCTAGCAGAATATATTTATTTGACAATGTTGGCCAGCATGTTGATATCTACATTGATTGCAACCATCAGTAACATGTGCCCCAGTCGACAAACCATCTCGTAATCCATATCAATCTATCTAATCATATAATTGATATTACAGAAGAAGAAGGAAGAGTTAACATGATTGCAGCTGGTATATCTCTATCAACAATTGATCAATTGATCATTGGATAACAAGTTCTCGGTATTTCCCCTATCACTTCATTCTAATCTTATTATCATTTATCAGACTGGATTCCAATTGGTAAAGAATGATCAGGAGAAAACGGAGAAGTTTGTGGCGGATTTTCAGAGAGAAGCAGATGGTGTGATTGATAATATGCCAACACAGGATAAGATTGCTTATAATGAATATTTGGTTTCCGGGATCCTGCAATGTTTGATGTTTTGATCATTGATTCCCCAATTCCTGCCCATCTCCATTTCAAATGCATATTTTGCTACCAAATAGTTTTGCAACATGTGGATTGAAATGTAAATGATACTGGAATATCACATAAATATGAGTGTCCTAATGATCATTCCCATATCGAATGATACCAACAATGCTTCTTCGTATCATCATATTTATCACTATTGCAATCAATCAAGGACAATCTTGTCAAAATGCAACTGATGGGACATTCAGTATTTCAAGAAACAATTACTAATAATCCTAATTGTTGTTTAAGCTTGCCCACCATGTGGTCCTTTTCCAGTGACAGATAACTTCACTGAATATAGTGATCACTTCCAAATAGTGATCATGAAAAACTCAAATGCAAGTTTGCTCGGAGTCACGAGAGATTGTGCCAGAGCTCGTGCAACATGCTCGAATCCGGATTATGTAATTGTATTTTTACTCGATCATAGAAGGACTGGTCAAAAGGATGACTTTAGATTTATGTCTGAAAAGGTGGCTGAACACTCGCAATTCTAAAAACTGTGTTTTTTGCTTTTCAGTATATAGACGAAGGAGAATACGTAAGATATTCCTGTAATCAAACATCATCACAGTGGCAGCTTTTTAGTGAGTTTTTAATTTAAATAATGAGCAACAAATCGGTGTTAAAGCTATCGATACTAGTGGCAATACTCTATTTGAATCCCCCTTGGTTGCCGTCACTTGTATTCCTCTAAGTGAGGCTGGTTACTGAAACAATGTTCATTTTCCTCGTTTGATCAAAATAAATCATGACAACAACTTTTGTTAACACCACAAGATGAAATTTCTTTTTAGCACGGAAGGGGGTTTTAAAGGTCTAAACGAAGTTTTGAAAATCTGCTTTGGAGCATTCTATGATAGAGTTTCGGGCATTTGAAAATATCTGACTATTTTGCTGAAAAACAGTTTTCCAGCCACTCGAATATACCCAAACAAATCAGCTTCACCACTCTACCATGACTACATGGTGAGATGTATTTCCAACGTTTGGATATATTCGAGTGGCTTGAAAACTGTTTTTCAGCAAAATTTTCAGATATTTTCGAAACTCTACCATAGAATGCTCCATAGCAGGTACAAATTTTGACTTTCTGCGAAAATTCGCGTTTTTCGAAAAGTCCTCACATCTGGTTATTGGCACTTTTCTGGTTTTGTATTCATACATTATAAACGAAAAATTAATTATCATTTTGACGGACAGTGTAAAAAAAAGATGAGTGTCCTATTCATAATAAACAATTTATTCACAGTAAAAGAATTACACAAAACAAAAATGGAATGTTCCCAACAACAATCAACAATCTCCCCAACCTCAACTTCTCCTCAACAATCTCAAATAATCCGGTCGTTTCTTCTTCGTCGGGCCCACATAATCCGTATACTGTATGCCCAAACTCCTCGCCAGGAACTCGCCCACCCTATCAGACACTCCTTTAACATCGGGTACTGTATGTGCAACACTGTGTAACAGTAACATCATCGGTTGTCTACAACAGTAGTACATCCCGTCCATCGCCTTTTGACACTTCCCATTCGCACAACTATCATCCCATCCTTTACATTTCAATGGTGCACCTTCACCATCCACCAATGCTTCTACACATGTTTGAGTCGGTATTGGGCAGCACGCCGTGGAGCCATCCATTAGTTGGGTGCAAGTGTGCTCCGATGCACATGAGGCTGGATTCGACAAATGGCAAGTGATCGGGTTGCCAGTGTCTGGGTGGAGAGTTGGTGTTGCTCCAGTGTCAGGGCAGGAGAATATTGATACAGTATGACAACAGAAGAACATCACATCGATGGCGTTGGTGAGATTGGCGGAGTCCTCCAGTGCTGGTAGACAATCGGTGCTCGAAGGGCAGGAATCATCGCCGGGGAAACAGCGGACGGGTCGTTTGCTGGTTTGATCGACATATGGAATAACACACTTGCGACGAGGTTTACAACAGAGATGACGGGCGGTGCCGGAAGAACCGTCACCTTGGACACACATATGATCGGTTGGACAGTTGCCATCGACACCGATTGAGCAGATGCGGGGACGACCACCGTTTTCACGCAGGGTGTCCATACCGGAGGGACAGGAGAGGGGTTTGGTGCAACAGACTGATTCCTGAAAAAATTTAGTTATTTCAAAATCAAGTGGAGAATTCCAATTGGATCGTCGAGTCATTAACACAAAGAAATATATAAACTATTTACAGTTTTTCTGAAACATGAAAATTGTTGAGAACTTCTATTCTGCACTATCAAAATTTGATCAGTTATAGTTTCTGAAAAGCATCGCTCTCTATTTTTATACTTCGTGATATAGTGAACTGATTTGGAAAGAAGAGTTCAAACCTCCGAAGTCATAAAAATTGCAAAAATCTCTTTTGAATAATTGAATCAAAAATGTAACGCTTCTCAACAAAATTCTAGATCTCATTGTATAACTGAAACATTACATTTTATTGATCAACTGCTTTTACTATGTTTTCTTGCGGTAGATAAACTTGAAAGTTTCAAGAGTTGTCCGTTTTAAAGGAACCTCTAAACATACATTACGTATTCTCTTGAATATTCATCTCTTTGGATTTTTCCGCAGTTTCATCGGATCATAAAAAAGATTCACTTCCACAAGTGTACCGATCAATGTTTGAAAAATGCACAACGTTTCCAACAAAAATTATTTGAAATATTTAAAAAATAGAGTTTTCTTACGACATTTTCTTTCGGTACTCAATTGTTAGATTCCTATATTGTTCTACTGTTTCATTTGAAATTCTAAAGTTTTTATTTGTTAAAATGCTGAGCTTCCAGTTCAACGATCGGTGGATTGATATTCTTTTTACAGTTTCCTTGAAACATAAAAAAAATTTACTTTCGAAACTGTGCCGATCGTATGCTGAGTGTATGAAGAATACGTTTACCACAAAAATCATTCGATACGAAAAAAAAAACCAACTAAAAATCATGTTTCAACAAACTGTTTTTACAAGAATTTTGTACTGCATGCTGATGTTTTCCAAATATGTTACAAGCATTTTATGTTCCTAATAAAGTTTAAAGCTGAAATTTTTAACAGGTGCCGTTTCTTATGTTAGAAAAAAACGCATTCACATTCACAACAAATACTAAATTTTCTGTTACACCTATCATATATTCTATCAACTTTTGAAAAAACATTTACTCTTGCTCATTTTTTTCATTCGTAACAATTCCATCTTTCTCCTAAACCCAAACCTCCCCAAACCCACCAAATTCTTTGCCTGCTGACACGAGTACTGTTCCGGACAACTATCCCTACTCATATCACACCTCGCCGCTTCATTCTTCTCATCCAGCAACATAATCGATTCAGCTGATGGGCATGTTGGATGTGTTCGACAGCATATTGATGAATATGGACTACTGTAACACCATAAGACTACAGTACTCCTCCATAGTGATCTACCGTACCTCTTCAAACATTCATAACCCATCGGGCATCCTTCATTCTTTCCATAGTCGCAAATCTGTGGTTGTCCAGTTCTCAAGTTCAAATGTGTTTCTAATCCATTTGGACATGATCCTAAAAGGTGTGCCAGGGTTGCAAAAAGGGGCGGAGCTTACATACCAATACAGTAATCCGCACATTGCTCCTGATTAGCAAATGAGTTGAAGTGCTCCTCGCAATTCGAATGTTCGATTTTCCGACATTCACCTCTTTTATAGTCGAATGACCAGATTACGGTAGGTTCCGCCTTTCTGCAGTTGTTTCGGGTCTCGAATGGACTGCCACAGACGAAATCTACAAGGTACAGTACTCCTATGACTATTCGTGGCGAGACCCAAACCTTTACTTGGGCAACAGGCACCTTTCTTGCCTACTTTGCCAGTACAAGTGTAATTCCTTGGACAATGCTTGTCTTCCATGCATGATGCAATATTATTGATAGAATACCGATCGGCATGTGGATCACCTCTTGGGCAGATTACTGTAGCTTTAGGATTACTGTAGTACTGGTAGATCACTCACTTTCCGAACTGCAGAACATCATACAATCGCCTTTTGACTTGAAATTATTCTCATTACCACCACAACCAGTGAAAGCGAACGGCCGGCAGGTTTTGGAGGACGAATCGAAGTAGTATCTGAAACGCAAAAAGGAATGGGCCGAACCGGGGATTGAACCCGGGACCTCTCGCACCCAAAGCGAGAATCATACCACTAGACCATTCGGCCACGAAAACTTTTGCTCTGGATTGCCAACACATGGTGGGGGTTTGTGGAAGCGGGCGAGAGGAACGAGAGAAAAAGAGATACCTAGTGGTTGGAGGAACGCCGCATTGTGTACCCGGATGGACGGAGGATTGGCATATTCTGTCTGGAGAAAATATTGATTTAAAGAATTATTGTTAATTAAAGAAGTGATTAGGTTTAATTATAGGCTTAAAATTAGGTTTAATTCCATTTTATTGAAGGTTTTAGAAACAAAGAGTTTGACAGCTCATAACTTTTTTTCAAAGCTTCCTCGGGAAAAGTTGTAAACTACAAAGTTAAAGTAAATTTTTTGCTCTACAACTTTGTAGTTGATCAAAACATTCCAAAACTTTTAGTTTTCGAGATAATTCAATTTTCCCTAAACCTACCCGCTTTCTGACAGCACACACTACTCATTCCATTCCCGACACATTCATGGCTTCCCGGACATGGTACTCGATCACCATCACATCTTTTGATATTGCCCGCAAAATCCATCAATGGCATTCCCTTGCCACATGATGCTACAGTAAACTACAGTAATCCAACACCTACAGTACCCCACTTACTCAAACTCCGACATCCTTCCATACATTCCGCCTTTGTCGAGAATCTATTCTGATTTCCACCGCATCCTTCAAACATGAATTCGATGCATTCACCTGAAATGGGATTGTGTGTCAGGGTTGCAAAAAGTGGGCGGAGCTTACGGATTTCAGCGTCAAAATAGAAGGCCGAGTGGGGCGTGGTTACACCACAGACGTAGCCGAGGTTCTTGGGAAGGCGGCAAACGAAGCCTGAAAATGTGAAGGGTACTGTAGAAATTACAGGCTACAGTAATCCTTAGGTATACTGTAGCTATGAAATTTCTGCAAACACTGTGGCATCGGCTAGATGATTTTGGATAGTGACGTGTTTATAGAGAACTACAGTACTCCTTAGGGATACTGTAGCTATTAAATGTCCGGAGACATTTTGAGCTCGCATCTACAGTATGTTTTGAGGGATACTGTAGTTCACCCTCGGGGTACTGTACCTCATGCAGTAATTCAACAAGAAAGAGTACTGTAGTTTATATCGAGACGGTGTTTGCAGAAGAATTGTCACCTACAGTAAGACTTTTTCTGTTTCAAATATTTTTCAAAAATACGAGCATACGGTATTGAACTATTAAATTGAGTCGCTCCTTCTGCAAACACCGTACCTCACTACAAACTACAGTACCCCTCTCGATTTGACCTACCACCCAATTCATTCTGCACCGAGGCACCAAAAATGGCCAAGAAAAATAGTAAAAATAGTAGCATTTTGGTGAATCGAAAGTAGATATGTACAAGGCCTCTTTAGTTTTGATTCCCGCACGGTTTGCTCTGTCTCTATCCTCTCTCCAATCTACACACTATTTCGTCGATGGTCAAGAGTGGCGGTTATGTATAGATAAACATAGGGATGACCATAATCGGAGACAATATCCAATTGAAATATTGTGATTTCCATTTTGATGTGACGAGATTTGATGAATCAACTTCTAATGAACATCTTTCTCTGATCCCAAAACGTGATTCAAATCCAAAACGAATCTTGCAGTTGCATCAGCGAAAAATATATGACAAGTTTCAAGTGAAATAATGCTGAAACTTGCAATTCATTGAATCACCATAAATCTTACTGTTTTCGATAATGATGAAAATCCAATTTCCAATTCCTTTGTGATCGTTACGGCATGAAATAACTTTGAAAACGCCCCATTTTCCGGTTCAAAGTGGATTTACATTTTTCAGACTAAGAAGTATCCTTATATTTATCAGATCTTCGCTTCAAGTGGAAACGGGTCGTCAAAATATCCTTGTTCTCTATTTTCTCAGTGTCAGAAGTTCCTGGAAATTGTAATTTTCTGATTCCAAAAGATCTCTTTTTTCAAAATTCAGTTAACACCTCGAACACAGAATAAAAAACACATAGCATTCATCGGATAAAAACTTGGTGAAATCGACAATAATTGAATTATAACAAAACATACTGTTTTGGATTATGGGGCCCCATAACGTACAAACTTTTCTGCTCCACATTTGATTAATTTTTGGAAGTCAGTTATTAGTCGATACTGACAAATATCAATGTATGTTCTAAAAAGGTATGGATTTTTGACGATGAACCCAATGAAACGATTTACGGTTCGAAGAGCATGAGAATGAGAATCGATGGTATAAATATTCCACTTCTAAGTACATCGCCTCTAGCCGGCTCATTTTTGTTTTTCCATTTGCTCAGAAGGAGGATCTGCTCTACTTAACGGTAGATACGATTTCAGAAAACATAATGTCATATTCGTGAGGCTGGCAATTATTTGATAGCCATAAAAGTAGATGGATTTTCATAAAAATAATATTTTTTCCAGTTTTTTCCTTGCAAACCTATATTTCCGAGTCACAATATTGGAGTGAGTTGTCTTATCGGCCTTTCAACGAACATTTAAATTATGAACACTGTACATTAGTTCCAACCCCGAAACAGTAATCTAAAACTCTGGGATATGGCAATCGGACAATTTTTAGATCTATGAAACTGATTTGAGCCTTTGAAGAAAGTTTTTTCCATACATGCATAGTTAGATATCTTTCCTTGAATCATCCACGCCAGCATCGTACCTAACATTGATTTCAATTTCAGAATATGCCTGAAACTGACAATGATTGAATGTTATAGAGTGACACTTTTTTCAAACATCTATTCCTGCTCGTACTGAACTGTATTACACTTCTGGGATAAATCGTGAGTAGAAAAAATATACAATTTTTCAGATGAAATCTGGGTGAAACTGACAATTACTGAATAGTCATAAAACTGAATGGGTTTTCACAAAATTTATGTATTTTTTTTCAGTTTCACGATTACCCGGTACGTCTGGCCTTCGTGATTCAACCAATACGATTATCATTGAATATCGGCGTAACGAAAAATGAATATTGGTTGGTAACTTTGCTCCATAAAAATAGTGATGTTGTAACCAAAAATTCAAAAAATTGGGCTCCTTGGAGCAAAGATACAATTCAGTTTTCATTTTTTGTGAAGACGACAACATCATACATTCATTATTAACAGCTATTATTCTGCCCCCTAAAATTTCCATAATTTCTGAAACCGAACTTTTTCAAATTTTGTCATGGATCCACACCGTATATTTTCAGAGCGTTTTTCCTCAGATTCTTCCAAGAAAATTTCCAGATTATCAGATTTCTCAGTTTCAGATAACTCTAATATTTTTCTGGACCTGTGTATATTCTGGTGCTTCGAATAATTCGTTTTGAGTATTTTTCACTTTCACTTTTTCATCATCTCTTATTATCATAATAACTCACATGAAAATCCAAGCCATCAAAAATTCTACCTGAACTTCAAGATGTAATAACTTGACTGAAACTGGACATTTTTCCGATCCCAAAAATTATCTCGAAAGCTCTTTTTCCCCTCTATCAAGTTAAATTATTATCAGAAAACCAATTTTTAACTACAAGTACAAAAATCAAATGTTCTCACAAGGTAGTAAATTAATGACCCCAAGCACGAGGCGCAACCAACAATTCAAAAACATCTCTCCCATTCATTATCAAACATCATACAATTACACAACTGTATAGTTGCTCAACAAAGTCACATGACCCATAATTAATACAATATTATGTTATCAATTACATCATTGTGATAACAGGTGTATGACACCATACGTATACACACAAAAACAAGAGTGACGTAACAATTATCACTATATTTCCGTTCAAACTAGGTACAATACTACACGATGACTATTTGGCTACTCGGCTGAGTATCAAATGTGTTGGCTGCTTGGCTGAGTATCAAATGTGTCAGTTTGATTTTTCGATTTTTGAGCTCGAAACTCGACATGAGGAACAAAATGCCATAAACATGGTATTTAACAGCTTTTCTTTCTTTTCCTTATCAATTTGATAGAAACAGGAACTTATAGATGAGAGAGTGTGTGAAGTGGAGAGACGCAGAGTGGTGCTCATTTGAACCTCGTTTCTCTAATCCTCTCAGTTTCATGTGATCTTTGCTCTATTTTTGGAATTGAGAAAAATGGAGAGAGATGATGGGGAAGTGAGAGACGCAGAGATAGTTCCAGCTGAAAACCCCAGAGCAGTACAGTACAGTTCTAGTATTTCAAAGAATATCAAAATTTTTGAAAACAGTAAAATTATCTGTGTCTCCCAAACTTACATACTCTCTTATCATGAAAGTTAATCCTAATCCTAAGTGAGTACGATGCTCCGCTATTCCACTGGGCAATGAAATATAGTTTTTTTTGCCTGAAATGGAACATTTCCAGCGAATTTTTCCCATGACAGGCAAACTCCAAGATTATTAGGATTTACAGTTTCACAAAAATTTGATATTTTCCTGAAACTGTGTATTTTTGTTTGTGGTTGATGATTTTGATGGTCGGCATTGTGATGAAAAAAATTATGATGGTCGCCGAGCCGCCACCTGTGTTTTTGGTGAAATTTGGAAAGTTCAAAACTTCATCTGTGAGGGAAGACAGAGGGAGAGGAACCGTCAGGTACGGAGAGACGCAGACATGCTCCTTTAAATTCTATCAGCTCACCTTCTCTGAATCATCCGAAAAGTGAGAAAATTTCTGTTTCAGATAATTTTTATAATTTTCTGTAATTGAAAATTATTCGATTTGAATGAATCCTGCTTCTCTGCATTCTATATGCTCTCTCCTCGTTTGATTTTCAGACCAGTTTTTGCTAAGATTAGGCATTTTCAAAGTTTCATTTGAGAGCAAAGATAGAGAGGCGAGAAACTGTAAGTAATGGACAGACGCAGACATATTCCATTCTTTTCCCCAGTTCACACCTGTTCACCGGGTGTGTTAAAAACGGTACACGCGCTAGGGAAAAAACTAGGAGGTTTTATAGAAAAGTAATGTTACCACTGAAATCCTCGTGCTTTTCTCTATTAGAATGGCTATGTCCGGAGACTGAAACTCTATAAAATTGGTCTCACGGCGAACCAATTCAAATTTGACTATGCGCCTTTGAACTACAGTACTTTTTTTCAAACTAAAAACAATTTTTCCATCGATTTTCTTGAGTTTCATCGCAATAATTACTTATAAAAATGGTTAATGCGAGTTCAATTTTCGAAAAATGGTGAGAATTCACTATTTGTATGCGTTTTATAATTTTTTAAAATAATAAATCGGTCTCGTAAATCGCGCCAGCGTCTGCATTATTGCGTGACGCAAGCACTTTTCATGTACAGTAACCCAACTCATTTCCCCTTGTGAACAGGTGTGAGTTGATCAGAATAGTCATATCAATCTCAGTTTCAGATAAGTTATTTATTTTTTGAAGTCGTCAGGTTTTTGGTTAAGTGAAAATAATCGAAATCTTTCCTCTCTGTCCAAATTACAAAAAAAAATTCTGAAACTTTCCATTTTCAGACACCCTTCGTGTGGTTTTTTTTTCAAATATTGTCTCCATATGACCTGTGAAAATGTGACCAGTGTACCCAAAAATCAAACACAAAACTAACTATGTGACCTCTCTCCTCTTCCTCATATTTAATTACCCACCAATTTCGCATCAATTATCAACACCGAAACAAAATCAGTGATCCATGGTGGAAAAGTGTTTTTTGTCGGCGTCTCTCTATTTGATACACTGTCTCGTGTTGGAGTGGTTTATTATTTAATGATGATGGTTTTTTGAATGGGAGCAAGTTATGATATTTTGTTGGTTTTTTGAGTTAGGTAGTAGTATTTTTATTGGTTTTTGATATTGAAAAGTGTGAAAGTAGATGCTTTAGTGCTCGTTTGGAGTTTCACAGTTTCAAAGGAATATTATACTGTTACTCGTTTCTGGACTAGGATAACACCAACTTTCGTCATCCATTCTTTTGATTTATCACACACAGAGAAAAAAAACAAATCAAGTATTTTGAAGAATTGCATTATTTTATGTACTTTTGAAACTGAAGATTTTTCAAAAACATTCTCTATCAATTGCTGATTGAAAATTATGTTTCGTCAAAAAGTTCGATTTATCTCGACTCCATTTTTCAAATTAGAACTATCAAAACAAGAGAGCTTTTGATGAAATTGAGCAAAATTTTAAATTTTGCAGTTTCAGAGTCCTTTGAAGCAGGGATAGTTGACTGCTTTTTTAGTTTGTGTGTGCGTGTGTGCATTCCCTTATTTGAAACTAAAAAACTAGACTTCAAATGATTTCATTTAATAGTATGTATCCAAACTGATTTCATCCTATCAATTACTTTTTGAGTTTTCACAGCTTCAAGTATATTTTGAACCTGTGCCTTTTCTAATACAACAATCCGTTGCCCTATTTCTCTTCTTTTCACATATTTCAAGATTTTTTGGTGCGCAAAGACGAAGTGAGTAGATTTAGAAATTTTGGTGTTTCAGTTACTTCTGAAACTATGATACTCCTTTTCTTCTGATTACTGTGCTGAAAAACAGATACATTATTGGAGTTCTCTCTTGGCTGATATTCTGACGGAAAACATTTTCAATTAATCTAAAAAGCATTCGGATAGATTACAGTTTCAGACACTTTTTAAAACTTCAGTTTTTCTTCAAAAGGCATTCCTTTTTCAATCAAAAAACTCAAAATCTAGTTTTCACAACCCGAGAACCAGCGACGACTGATACTTTACAGTTTCAAATAATGTTGAAACTGCGAACGTTTTCAGTGTGATTAATGTGTCCTTTTCGCCGTTTCGATAGTATCGTATTTCTCTCATGAGTAAAAAATTTGATAAATCTTTCTAAATTTTTTCCAGACGATCACACTTTCGAATCATCATTAGGGGTGTCCAATTTCAGAAAATGATGAAAACAATAGAATCGGCATAAAATGAGTGAATAAAATGAATCACCATGACCACATTTTTACGATTTCAAATAGTCTTTGAAATATTGACTATTTTCATCGCATCAGTGAATGAATCTGTTCTTGAACTATTTTCAAATCCAACTTATCTAAAAAAGAATTTTGATTCTCGATAAAATTGACTCCCTCCAAAAGAGTAATGTCTCTGAAATTTTTCGATTTCAGCAAACTCTCAAAATTCGATAGTTTCCAATTTTCTCGATCGACGAGGTCTTGTATGCATATTTATCAAAAAATGTTCTAATGCCTACATTTTCTGATTGTTTTTTGAATAACTGAAGTAAAATTTTGTAGTATTGACATATTTTGAACGATAACTTACCGTTTCAACATTGTAGAAAGCTGTATCCTATGATTTTCATTTATTAGTGTCTCTGCTTGCTTTTATACTTTATTTTACTGCAAAATCGGTGCACTTTCTGCTCAAAATCAACATTATTCTCTGAAAAACTATGCTTCTCATGTTTAAAAAACTTGTTTTTCCGTTCCACACCCTTGAAAATCTACAAAATTTCCCCAAATTTTAGGCCAAAATCACCGAAATTCATTCATTTGACTATTCCATTATTTCGCTCATTTGACACTTTAATGTTCATGTTCGCTTATCACTTCTCTATCAACTGATAACACTTGTGTCATTTTGTAAGCCTCCCTCAACCAATTCTGGCAACCACGTGACTCTTTCCGTGGAATTCGAAGGAGAAAAAGGGGAAAAATGATGAGAATGATATCTATTTTGAATACGAGTTGTGACATTAAGATGGTATTAATTTACGACTTGTTTATCAATTTTTTTCGCTCGATGATTGAAATGTTGTTCGAGAAAAATCATCACCGTGTTTTGGAGCTCATTTTTCGTAGCTCCGCACACTTTCTATTTTTTCAGACTTTTGGTTTTCTGAAAATGTATATTTTGACCTTCAAAATGGTTTTTAGAACATCGAAAAACATCAATTTAGAGCAAAAACATGCCATTTCAAAGTTGAGTGATTTTCAACACTAAAAAACGTTTTTTCGACTTTAACATGTTTTTTTGTTTAATGATAGTTGTTATCAGTGAATTTTATGATTCTCAGAATTTCCCATCAAAAATTGATGTTTCCCGAAGATTACGAAATTTTGATGAGTTGACATTTTTTATTGAACAAGTGGAAAATGACGCGTTTTTGGTCTGCTTAGTATCATTTATTCCTAATGTAATTATTATTTATCTGAAATTGTCGATTTTCAGCTGTTCAGAGTATTTTAGATTTTAAGAAAATCTTCAATTTGAAGACAGTTATGAGCATTCAAAGTTGGCCACTTTTTTTCAAGTTCGCCACGTTCAAACCATATTTTGTTGATTTTCCTCTGATTTTAGTCAGAAGTATTTCTATTCATTAAAAAGCTGAAATTCTCGTCATTTCAGAACGGTTCAGACCACTTTGATATCTTATTTTCCCCAAAAGTTATGCTATTTCAAAGTTGCCTCATCTGTGAACATTTTTTGAGATAGTGATGCTCATGTTCCTTTGTTTCTTAATATTCAACTTTATGAACTCACACTTGTATCAAAGCTATTATACGTGACAAAACAACGACTAGGAATAAAGCAAGTGCGCCCTTAGGTCTCTCTTTTCAAAAATTCGTTTTGAACGTAAATACAGTACCCGAACTGCAAAAATATATCGAGACCTCGGGGCGCACTTGCTCTAATTCTTGCCGTTGCTTTGGCACGTATAATAGTACTTGCAGCTTTCCATCTTTGTCAAAAGTTATACCGTTTCAAAGTTGCCTCACTTGAAAATTTTTTTTGAAATAGTGATGCTGTCATTACATACCCCTCACTATTTTTATATTTTTAGACTCTTCAGTTATATATTCATCTGATAGTTGGAATTTTTCAACTTTTCAGTGCATTTTAGAATTCTCAAAAATCTCAATTTTGCTAGAACTTATGAGGCTTCAATGGTTTCAAAGTTCTTTTTCCAGAGCTCGAAAAGTTCAAATCAATTTTTCCCTGTGTTTCTTTTTTTGATCCACCATTTCAGAACATTTCGGGCTGCTAAGAAATCTCAACTTTGATAAAAGTTTTACCGTTTCAAAGCTGTCTAATTAGTGGGTTTTTTTGAAAGTTTGATTTCATTTTCCTGTTTAGTCAGCAATTTCGAAGTTTTACTGAACTTCTGAAAAATTTATCCGGTAACTGACATTTCTAGCTTCTCAAATCTTTTTAGACATCTGAAAAATCTCTATTTTGACAGATTTTATGAGCCTTCAAAGTTGACACACTTTTTTTAAGGAGTTGGATGCGTTCAACACTTTTTTTCCTCCGGATTCGACGTTTTTGACCAAAAGAGCTTATACTCATTTAAAAGCTGAAATTTCCAGCATTTCAGAGCATTTTAGAACGTTCAAAAATCTCTATTTTGACCAAAAATATAACACATCAAAGTTGAAACACTATATTTTTTGTTGCAAACTATTTTTCCACGTGCCCCCACCACATCATTTCCATTTCAAATTTGCCCAATATTTCTATATTGAATACTTCCTCGAATCAACTCGTCCCAACCGATGAAAATCTTCAATAAACTACGCAAAAGATGGAGGTATTCAACAATTGTCATGTCGTTCTATTATGTACACCACGCCCCCTTATCAATCTCTTATCATTTGTCCTCCCCCCTCTCTTATCACTTGATACTCGCTCCACCGACCCGCCATTGCCTGCCAGTTTTGGTGGAGCAACATGACCATTTTTCGATCATTCAACCAAAATCATTAAACCTTTTTTTGCAGCATCATGGAGAATAACAATGCACCAGCACATGTGGCACAGCCGAATCAGAAAATCGAGTAAGTCGTTATTGCAAATTAGGCAGCGCTTTTATCTTGTGTGTGTGGTGTAGTGACAACACACGCGCTTTTTGTGCGCGAGGCCGATGGTTCGACCCCCACGCAATGTTATGATAATTTGCAGCCCTCGGAATTTCGACGACCTCCTCGCAGTCGTCGCCTCAATTCGCGATCAAGTTGGCGCCAAGGCTCACGCCGAGATCGGTATCATTTGTGGTTCGGGTCTCGGACCGATTGGTGACACCGTCGAGAATGCGACCATCCTACCGTACTCCAAAATCCCGGGATTCCCAACAACACACGTCGTCGGACACAAGGGCAACATGATATTCGGTGATATTCGAGGCAAACAAGTCATCTGTCTTCAAGGACGCTTTCACCCGTATGAGCATAATATGGACTTGGCATTGTGCACACTACCAGTTCGGGTTATGCACCAACTTGGTGTCAAGATTATGATTGTATCGAATGCCGCCGGTGGTGTCAACGCCAAACTTCGACATGGTGACTTGATGCTTATCAAGGATCATATCTTCTTACCGGCGTTAGCTGGTTTCTCACCATTGGTCGGGTGTAATGATCCAAGATTTGGCGCGAGATTCGTATCAGTCCACGATGCTTATGATAAACAATTGAGGTTAGTTCCATCTCCTTCCAGCTGAAGTTAAACCTATCCTTCAGAAACCTAGCCATCGAAGTTGGCCGTAAACGCGATATGGTCCTCTACGAAGGTGTCTATGTGATGTCAGGCGGTCCACAATACGAGTCCCCAGCCGAAGTGTCATTATTCAAGACGGTCGGAGCCGATGCCCTCGGAATGTCGACCTGTCATGAAGTGACCGTAGCCCGTCAATGTGGTATCAAAGTGCTCGGATTCTCGTTGATCACCAATATCGCCAATCTGGATGCGGATCAATCGGTTGAAGTGTCACACGAGGAAGTGCTCGATATTGCTGAAAAAGCTGGACATAATGCATCACACTTTGTTGCTGATATCATTCAAGAATTGAGCATCTGAAACGAACGAATCTACTCACAAACACACCTCCTTTTGATCTATTATGTTTTCAAATTTTCTGACATCATGACTTGTGTGTCAACACTCCCGAATATATGCATTTTAATGTACAATTTTGATGTATTCTTTTTGATTGAAGATGGATTTTGTGTACAACTAATAAAACGTTTTAATAAACAACGAATGAATTTCGAGGAAGTTGAGGAATTCGAAACGTTTATAGAAGAATGATTGAACTTTTTTGGGGCCCCACAAACCGTAATATGGGTTACTGTATCATAGTTACTGTACTTCACCCATTTCATATTCAATAAAGCGACGTAAACGCGGAGTGTCGTTGTCTTTTCATGTTACAGTTGAGTGGGTAATGTGCGAGAGAAACCTGAACATTTTACCGTTTCAAATAGTTTGAAAATAAAAACCGATAACTTCAACTCTGTTATATGTGAATTAAATGTTGTTTATAAATTTGGAAAATTAAGAATTATGAAGCTGCCGTTATTCCTAGAAAAACGCTTGCTTGAAGTGGATCCGACTAGTTTTGAGCATCAAAACTCTGAACAGAGACTGGTAATTTACCGTTTCAAACTATCTGAAAATGGCGAGAAATGTATAAAAACTGATATCGAGTTTATGCCAATGACGTTATTGCGTAAGTTTGAACAAAACGTATTCGTTTTAGATACAGAATGCACAGTTTATACACAAAAATTTCTAGGCATAGCAGTTCAAACTGGATACTGTAATCCTCATCATCTGCTTGATAAATCTATGTATTAAGGAAATCTAACGATTGAAACGATTTATAAAATTTTGCAGTTTCATACAGGGGAAAAATGATGAGGCAAGCACTCTAATGTTGATTATATTTACATGTTGATTTTTAACTCGAGAAAAGCTCTTTTGAATCCAGCTCCAGAACCCCGCTTTCATATTGAAAGATGTGATATGATATGATATCATAATGAATGCCCGAAACTTAATTTTCTATTTGAAACTACTCAAATCGGTATATATTACTATTTATACTTCATACCATCTGGAGTTGATGATTTGACGATGTGAAGTAGTTTACAGTTTCAAAGAATCTGAAAATAAGATGAATCAAGATGAATTTTCGTTGTGCGATTAAGTGTCTTTCTCTAAATTTACTGCATATTGGTGCACGGTAGATCAAAACTTCTTCCGATTCCATTTTCAGCATCCCTCCATCCATCCAATATTTATTCTCAAATATCAATCAACTAATCATTCCTCCAATTAAAAAACAACATCATCAATCAATCATTTCTTGCTGGCGGCCCGTCGGAAAGAAGGCGTCGACCCCCCAACTGGTATTCGTCTCCATGTTATTCGGCTGACTCGGAAAATTCGAGATATTTCAGATATTGACCAAGAGAAATTGGCAACTATTTTTTCTTAATATGATGCAATTTGGGAAAAAAGGAATAAGAGATCAGTGATCATATATGTATGATGTCAATAACAAAACGGAATGGGAAGAAAGTATAGTACACAAGAGGAGACCAAATCTGTTCGCTTTTTTTCTTTGTTTTGTGGTCAGTTGTGGATGGGAAATCGCAGATGTTCGCGGATTCTAGAAGAATCGATGGAAGTGGGTATAAAAGGGTGGAGCTCGAGAGGAGCTCGTGGAGCTTTATTGCTTTAATTTTTCTCAGAAGTATCTGATATCAATATTACTGATATTAGATAGTCTTTCCACTACGATGTATGAGAAAATCAAAGTGCATAACCTTTGCAGACTTTCAATTTCATGTGAATAAGCAAATTTAAAAAAAAATTAGGATTGTAGGCTCTTCTTATTGTAGATAAATATAGTCCATCTTGCGCCTTTAAAATCTGCATCTCTGAAACTTCTAGCTTCTCATATGATACTAAAAGCTGAAAAATGTTAACCTATTCCATGTTATCATTTGAGCTTACAGTATCTTATATCAATCTACAGTATCCTGTATCGCGCGTTGAACATTGAAAAGAAGCCTCCAACATTGAAGCTGAAATATTGTAACAGTAACTTACTAGTTAGTGGTCCTATCTCCTTCCTTTTGAGATATAACCGTCGCAACCTTTTTGCTTACAGGTTAAATGACCAGTTTGCTGCTCTTCAACTTTCCGAAAATGGTTTCCATTAGTACAGTACATCGTTCCGTACAGTATACAGTAAGACAACCGTAATCAGTCTTGAACGTTTTTATTCCCGTTTCCGACACAGATAGTATAATTCCGTTAATCCATGCTATTGTTCAACTGACGATAACGGATTTATATCTGATCCTAGTGTTCACCCCCCCCCCCCCTATCTACCAATCCATTTTTTAAAAGAAATCTGGAAATTATCTGTTACAGCCTGAAGATATCATAATAGTTTCATAGTTGTCTATGTTAGACGAAACTACGAAATACACCGAAATCTGAAATAGAGTGTATAAAACGAGAGACGCAGACAACATTCCTAAACCTATTTTTTCAAATGGTGCTGTTTCAACTATAATTGATAATAAGCAGTATATACAAAATATCACTTCTGTGGATGGCGTTTCCAGTTTTCAATGCTTATAATCTCTGGTTTCTATAAATTTTGAATGAATCTAGCCTGTTTTTGTTTTTAAAAACCCTAGCCTACAAAGGAACAAAGTACACCGAAAAATCTGAAATAGTCAATCCAAGGCCATAATTTTTTTTCAAGGCCGACTATTTTTAGAATGGAAAAGTTCAATTTAGGAAGGAACAATCTCGATTTATCTAATCATTTGTTCGATCCTCTAATCAAATCACAAATCAAATCCACTTGAGATGAATATTTGTGTAGCGCCACTTCAATGAAACATTTGGATACACATATCAAATACAGTAACCATCCGGTTATATCGATGAATATCAACCCCACGTGACAACCTAATTAGCCGATTATTGTTGATCTATGACAAAATATCACGTTTTTGTGTGATTATCATATCAGGTATATCATGTTGTTGTAGTTCAAAATGTTCGGATACAAAGTACAGACCAAGGGCGTAGACTAGATTCATAGATTCATAGATTCATAGATTCATAGATTCATAGATTCATAGATTCATAGATTCATAGATTCATAGATTCATAGATTCATAGATTCATAGATTCATAGATTCATAGATTCATAGATTCATAGATTCATAGATTCATAGATTCATAGATTCATAGATTCATAGATTCATAGATTCATAGATTCATAGATTCATAGATTCAAAGATTCATAGATTTATAGATTCATAGATTCATAGATTTATAGATTCATAGATTCATAGATTCATAGATTCATAGATTCATAGATTCATAGATTCATAGATTCATAGATTCATAGATTCATAGATTCATAGATTCATAGATTCATAGATTCATAGATTCATAGATTCATAGATTCATAGATTCATAGATTCATAGATTCATAGATTCATAGATTCATAGATTCATAGATTCATAGATTCATAGATTCATAGATTCATAGATTCATAGATTCATAGATTCATAGATTCATAGATTCATAGATTCATAGATTCATAGATTCATAGATTCATAGATTCATAGATTCATAGATTCATAGATTCATAGATTCATAGATTCAAAGATTCATAGATTTATAGATTCATAGATTCATAGATTTATAGATTCATAGATTCATAGATTCATAGATTCATAGATTCATAGATTCATAGATTCATAGATTCATAGATTCATAGATTCATAGATTCATAGATTCATAGATTCATAGATTCATAGATTCATAGATTCATAGATTCATAGATTCATAGATTCATAGATTCATAGATTCATAGATTCATAGATTCATAGATTCATAGATTCATAGATTCATAGATTCATAGATTCATAGATTCAAAGATTCATAGATTTATAGATTCATAGATTCATAGATTTATAGATTCATAGATTCATAGATTCATAGATTCATAGATTCATAGATTCATAGATTCATAGATTCATAGATTCATAGATTCATAGATTCATAGATTCATAGATTCATAGATTCATAGATTCATAGATTCATAGATTCATAGATTCATAGATTCATAGATTCATAGATTCATAGATTCATAGATTCATAGATTCATAGATTCATAGATCAAACAATCATCAATACGCAAATTATGATATTCTTGAAATTCCACGTTTTCAATTCATTCCGATCATTGTTTGTTCCTTACCAGACACGTCTCCCCCAATCACACACTCTCTCCCAGACCACGCCCACTTTCTAATGAGTACTCTAACCTATGAAAAAGGGCTGATTTAAATCAGATTTTCGATATTTCAACAACGCAGTCTTTTGTCTCATAACTCATATCAGACCACCTATTCTTCATAGGTTTAGACCTATATAAGGTCATTAAAAGATGAGTAGCATGTTCTACGCGACACCCGTGGAAACTAGTTTCATATATATATATATTAATGATATTATATCATTTCTCATCATTTTTATCAATTCTATGCCACTATACCCCACGTGACGGACAAATACTACGTGAGGAATATCCCCATTTCTACATAGGACTTCCTTCCGTATCATAGACCTACAGTAATCCTAATCATATTAGGATAGGACACTGGGTGTTCCTACTATTTCATTTGATTTGTCATTTCGATATCTTGTCTACGAAGTTTCTGACTTATTCGGTTCTATGAATCTATGAATCATAGAACTCGAGAATCTATGAATCTATGAATCTTTGAATCTATGAATCTATGAATCTATGAATCTATGAATCTATGAATCTATGAATCTATGAATCTATGAATCTATGAATCTATGAATCTATGAATCTATGAATCTATGAATCTACGAATCTATGAATCTATGAATCTATGAATCTATGAATCTATGAATCTATGAATCTATGAATCTATGAATCTATGAATCTATGAATCTATGAATCTATGAATCTATGAATCTATGAATCTATGAATCTATGAATCTATGAATCTATGAATCTATGAATCTATGAATCTATGAATCTATGAATCTATGAATCTATGAATCTATGAATCTATGAATCTATGAATCTATGAATCTATGAATCTATGAATCTATGAATCTATGAATCTATGAATCTATGAATCTATGAATCTATGAATCTATGAATCTATGAATCTATGAATCTATGAATCTATGAATCTATGAATCTATGAATCTATGAATCTATGAATCTATGAATCTATGAATCTATGAATCTATGAATCTATGAATCTATGAATCTATGAATCTATGAATCTATGAATCTATGAATCTATGAATCTATGAATCTATGAATCTATGAATCTATGAATCTATGAATCTATGAATCTATGAATCTATGAATCTATGAATCTATGAATCTATGAATCTATGAATCTATGAATCTATGAATCTATGAATCTATGAATCTATGAATCTATGAATCTATGAATCTATGAATCTATGAATCTATGAATCTATGAATCTATGAATCTATGAATCTATGAATCTATGAATCTATGAATCTATGAATCTATGAATCTATGAATCTATGAATCTATGAATCTATGAATCTATGAATCTATGAATCTATGAATCTATGAATCTATGAATCTATGAATCTATGAATCTATGAATCTATGAATCTATGAATCTATGAATCTATGAATCTATGAATCTATGAATCTATGAATCTATGAATCTATGAATCTATGAATCTATGAATCTATGAATCTATGAATCTATGAATCTATGAATCTATGAATCTATGAATCTATGAATCTATGAATCTATGAATCTATGAATCTATGAATCTATGCAATTCACGTGCCTCCCTATCTACAGTACTCCTCAATTATTTCCGGTCGATGACAAAAAAATTGGCACCAATTTCTTTTGACATAGTGTCACTCCGTTTTTTTGTGTGTGTATATATGTATCCTCGGATGTTCACGCTCATTTCACATGATGCCACTCCTTCTTTCCTCCATTACGTAGTAGTATCATCCCACTCTGACACTGACTGACAAAAAAAACGAGCGAGTATATAAACCATTGTGCCCCTCTCGTCGAACCATTCAATCATTGCCATGCTCCTCACCCATATCGCATTTCATATGTTTTTCACCTTCGTGCCCCGTTGGTCAGCTTTTTTGCGATAATAGTGTTTTGATCGTTCTCTCTCCCATTTTCTCTTCTTTTTTTCAACAATAACAAGTTCTCGGCCTCCCTATCTATCTCTATTCGATTAGTTTGTCGTCATTTTGTGGAACATATGCGACACTCTAGGTCACACCAATTTCCGAGAAATCCTTAGGTTTAGGTTTAACTAGTTTCCGGTCAAAGACTAACACTTTAGGTTTAGCTCCATCTAGTCGAATTCCAATTCTTAGGTTTAGGTTTAGCTGGGTCAGAGCTTGAACTTTGCGTTCAAAAGTATCTAGGTTTAACTCCATCTAGTTGACGTTCAAATCTTTAGGTTTAGCTCCAGTTCCTTAGATCTAGTTGGGTTACTGTAGCTATGACTTCCGTGTGAACACTATGACGAAAATTTGAACGAATTCCCATGAGGCTTAGGTTTAGTGAGTCTAGAAGTAAAAAAGTTCCTCAAGATTTAGGTTTAGCTCCAGTTCCTTTTTGGGTTACTGTAGCTATCACTTCCGTGTGTACACTAACACGAACAATTGCGCACTTTCCCTGGAGCTTAGGTTTAACAAATACTCTTGACATCGAAGACTTAGGTTTAGCTCCAGCACCTATGGGGTTACTGTAGCTATGACATCTGTGTAAACACTTTGACGAAAAATTTCGACCTTTAAAATTCAACCGCGTCACTTGGTTATGTCTTCCCCAGAGTATCGCATTTCATCGCAAAAAGTTCGACTTTCTCAGCTGAGTCGATTTTTCGTCATTTTTTGCACGGAAAAGTGTGATCTACACCCAAATTGACCGTAACCACGTGACAATAAAAAAAGGGTTTTGAAACAAAAATGAAAATGACGTATTCGGTCTCGTCCGGTCAGTTTTGAACCATCTTTTGTGTGGTATATATCAAAAACAAAAGAACAAATGATTATTATGATGATAATAACAAAACAAGCAACTATATATAAACAACACAAACATTGGTGCCAAGCGAACGGAATTCGGAGTGGGTTCCTTGGTGGCTAAGACACCAACATGGTGCCTTATATCTCTCCCCACCCTCCACCCTTCACCATACTCTCTCACCCATCTCTTTTCATTCGCCATGTTTTTCTGCTTGGATGTTGTTGTTCTCTTTTTTCTCTCTCTCCTTTTCCCTCAAAAATCCACATTTTTATCATGTTCCAAAAATTTCAGATATAAAAAATGCTGGAAGAAGTGCTTCAAGTACTTTCAATCAGTGCAATTACAACTACCATCGCACTATTCTTTTGTGGAATGTAAGTTGGCATAATGGGCATATCAGAGGGATATCAGGAGGTTTTCAGACCGATATGCATTGCTGTCAAGAAACAGGGAACGATTGGCGATATTTCGGGGATTCCGTTCCTTATGGGATTGTTAGGGTGAGTGGATTAGAGAAGGGTCTATGCATAGAACTTCATAGAACCTAGCATAGAATCCCATAGATTTGTCAAAGCAGTTATCATAGAATTCCGTAGAACCTATCATAGAAACCCATAGAACTCTATGAAACTATCACTGAACTTTCATAGAATCTATCATAGAACTCTCATAGAATCCCATAGAACTATCATAGAATTCCAAAGAACCTATCATAGAACTTATCATATGACCAATCATAGTCCTCCATAGATCTATCATAGAACTCTCATAGAATTTGTCATGGGTATCCATAGAACCTATCACAGAACTCTCATAGAAGTTCATAGAATCATCATAGTACCTATCATGGCTATCCATAGAACCTATCATAGAATTCCATAGAACTATCATAGAAGAAAACTTACCATGGAACCTAACATAGATTATCATAGAACATTCATAGAACCTGTCATAGAATCCCATTTCATAGAACTCCATAGAACATTTTTTTCCAAAATCTTTCACACTTTTTCTGAAATTTACCTACATATGATGTTAAACCTGATCCAATAAGAGGTCATATTACTATGATAATCGCTCTAAACTCTTTATCCAAACTTTGAAACATCAAAAATATTTCAGAGGCTCATTCTGGCTCCGTTACGGTTTGCTCAAAATGGACTACACCATGATAATTGTCAACGCCGTCGGTTGCACATTCTTCACATTATACTGCACATTCTTCCTATTCTACTCATGGCCTAAGGTATGTTTTTGGGTATATACAAATCCAGAATATCGGTCACATCTGGGTGCGTCTGGGGTGAAAACAGGGCAATTAGTCGAACCGACTGAAGTTCAACTATTTACAGAAATCATTCACAGCACAATTGTTACTTGTTGTTTCGATGATCTCATCAATGGTGATTTGGATATCAGTCAAACCAAGTTTGGATTATTTGGGGATTGTATGCATGACATTCAATATTATGAACTTTGGAGCACCATTGGCTGGATTGGTAGGTCATAGATTCATAGATTCATAGATTCATAGATTCATAGATTCATAGATTCATAGATTCATAGATTCATAGATTCATAGATTCATAGATTCATAGATTCATAGATTCATAGATTCATAGATTCATAGATTCATAGATTCATAGATTCATAGATTCATAGATTCATAGATTCATAGATTCATAGATTCATAGATTCATAGATTCATAGATTCATAGATTCATAGATTCATAGATTCATAGATTCATAGATTCATAGATTCATAGATTCATAGATTCATAGATTCATAGATTCATAGATTCATAGATTCATAGATTCATAGATTCATAGATTCATAGATTCATAGATTCATAGATTCATAGATTCATAGATTCATAGATTCATAGATTCATAGATTCATAGATTCATAGATTCATAGATTCATAGATTCATAGATTCATAGATTCATAGATTCATAGATTCATAGATTCATAGATTCATAGATTCATAGATTCATAGATTCATAGATTCATAGATTCATAGATTCATAGATTCATAGATTCATAGATTCATAGATTCATAGATTCATAGATTCATAGATTCATAGATTCATAGATTCATAGATTCGTAGATTCATAGATTCATAGATTCATAGATTCATAGATTCATAGATTCATAGATTCATAGATTCATAGATTCATAGATTCATAGATTCATAGATTCATAGATTCATAGATTCATAGATTCATAGATTCATAGATTCATAGATTCGTAGATTCATAGATTCATAGATTCATAGATTCATAGATTCATTCATTCCAGGGTGTCGTCCTAAAGCGTCGCGAAGTTGCCACCCTGCCCCTCCCAATGTGCGTCGCCAACTTCCTCGTCTCCTCCCAATGGTGTCTATATGGTAATTTGGTCCAAGATGTTTACATCATTGCACCAAATGCCATTGGAGTGATCTTGGCCATTATTCAACTCCTTCTGTTTGTTATTCTTCCAATTCATGAGAATGAGCAAAGTCCATTGGAGAAATTGGCCGGATGGTTCACCGGAAGAAATAGTAGATCAAAAGCTGAGAAGGATATCGAATCAGGAGGTGAGCTATCGTTAACTTTTATCAATTAAAAAAAACGCTTTTTAAAAATTGTTTCACTAACACTCTCGTTATGCATAGGTTTCGTTCAGGGACAAAAAAAAAACGTTTTTTTTTGGCATACCTTATTTCCTCGAATAGAGCGGCAATGCAAACACTATCGTATAATGCTCATATCTCAAAATCTAGAAAAGCTATCAAAAAGTGGTCAACTGCAAATTTGTAGATCATAACTTCAGCTACAAGTTTGCTGTTGACAACTTTTTGATAACTGTACTAGATTCTGAGATATGATCATTTTCCGACAGAGTTTGCAGAGCCGCACTATTCGAGGAAATACGGTATATAGTCTATATATAATATAGATGCCAAAAAGGCCGGCTTGAAAGGACGCAAGTGCGCTTCTGGGTCTCGACGCGAAAATTCGTTACAGTACCCAAACTGCGAAAACGTATCAAGACCCAGGAGTTGTTTTGACATGTATTATACATATGCAGCATTTGAGCTTTTTTTGAGAGTCCTTGAGCCCTTGGGGAACTCCCATAAACTTTATTGAAAAAACATGTTTCAGAATGCTCCAACTCTTGCTCCAAAAACCATAAGCTCCCGTGCGACAAGTGCCCAAATCTCCAGGAAAAGTTCCAAAAGTTGTTGTCTAGTGGTGCCGAATCCCGTCGTGGAAGTATGGATTTCCTCGGTCGCCCGCCATCATACAAAAGTCGATCATCAAGTGTACCGGATATTTCGTCACTTCAATCATTCTAACATCCAATATACTTTCTTAATAATAACCGAATCTTATGACCAATGGATTCATAATAACATCATTCATTTTTTATGTGTATTATAGTTGGTTTTTGTTCTTTTTTTTGTTGTAAAACTGCTGTTTTGTGTGTGCCTTATTATCACTTACTATTATGATCTCTTATGGGTTGATGAACACAAAAATAATAGGTATGGAATGTTGTTAGAGGGTCGATTACTGTATGTATATAGTGTATTTTTCTTTTTCGCAAGTTTTAAAATAAAACTGGTTTTCTTTTTGTTGTTTTTTCACACAGAAAGTCACAAAAATGAATGGAAAGGTACAAGAAAACAAGAAAAATATAATTGTTTCTCGAAATCTAGAAGAGCTATTAAAAAGTGGTCAACTGCAAAATTGTAGATCATAACTTTTTCTACAAGATTGCTGTTGACGACTTTTTGATAACTGTACTAGATTCCGAGATATGGTCATTCTCCGGCAGTGTTTGCAGTGCCGCTATATTCGAGGAAATACGGTACATGTATAACTTGCAGAAAACTGGAACTATTCGAAGATCGTATCGAAGTTTCTCGACGATACGAAGATATATATTCAGATGTGTTTATGCAGGTGGAAATAAAACAAGTGAGACAAGATGGGAGTGAAGAGTTGAAAGAGCTCGAGTATATACATTTCGTAAGTTTTTGTTGTGTAGGCTCGGATAACTGTTGGTATTTGAGGATTTTGATGGAATGGTACAGTATGAAAAAGATGGGTGGGATACTTGGCCAAACAAATAATACTGAACAAACCGTTCGATTGTAAGTTTGTGACTGGTAAGATCGGCATCACTTGTGAGAATGCTCAATCATGCAATCGAAAATTGGAAATAACAAGTTGGAAGAAGGGAATCAATATCGAAACAAGATGAATTCATTGAATTGGATATTGATGAATTAATTAGCTTATCTCATGAACGAAATTCAATATATTGACTACACTACAAACTACACATTCTCCCTTTGATCACCCTTCAAAAACAATAGTTGTTTATCATTCATCGTGTATATTTAACCCTTCTTTAGTTGTGAATATGCAAATAACAGCCATTTGTCACTCTCACTAAACCTATGCTGGTACGACACTCCGCATAGTACGCATGTTTGCGACTTATCGTAAATCGCACCAAGAATTTTTATTTTATTTATTTCGAATTTTTAGAGTTTCAGACTCAACTTGACATTTTTTATAAACAGAACTATGTAAATTAGGTTCTAAATTTTTTTCTATACGTTTTACCACTTCATTTTTCAAAAATAGCCCGAAAAACGCAAGTTTTATACAAAAATAGGTTTTTTGCAGGTATGGACCTCAATATAAAACAAAGTGGGATCCATTCGTGTGTTCTTCACACATCATATTTTAAGAATCGATCTGGAAAAGTTTATAAAGTGAGTTTGACGCATATTTCGCAATAATTTGATGATTTAGAGAGCAAACGAGCGATATCTTCGCACAGACATCTCATGTGGACTCTCAAAGTGTAGCAATTGTAAGGAGTATGGAACTAATCCGGTAAGAATTTGAAAATAATAATCAGAGGGATGAAATATGATAATTTTGCAGCTTTTGAAGAAGGATTCTGGTCCAAAACACGAGAAATTGGGACAACATGCGATGATTATTGACTCAACATCACTCATTCGATTCTATGATTTGTTCGATTCGGAATTGTTACGGTAAGCATTTATTGTATTAAAAACTGAAAAAAAAGCTCGAGTAATTTCATCATCGGGCAAGCCAAAAATGATTGAATTCTGTCAAAAATAAGAAAAAATGCGAGAAAAAAGAGGTTTTGTGTTTCGAAAAGAATAGTTATGCAGCAAAAGAATAGTTATAACTATTTACATACTTATTTTGTGTGCATAAAACGATTATAACATTTTCCTCTTACTCTTTCTGCAAAAATTAAAAGAAAACACTAAAAAATGATCGTTTTTCATCTGAAAATTCATCAATTTTGCAGAAATGTGATTGTAACTCAAACAGTCTGGGAAGGTGTCAAGGCAAAGTCAATTGCGGCTTACAAGAAGATGAACGCCCTTTGTTACGAAGATGCCAAAGACCGTTTCCACGTTTTCATGAACGAGTTTCACTATGAAACATTCACTGAAGAGTCGAAGTTTGAGGATTTGAGCAGGTATTTACCTCAATTATTTTCTTCGAAAAACCGCCTTTTTTCAGAGGAGAAGAGCTGCTAATGTCAACTGCTCATTATCTAGCATCACACTGGGAAAAACAAGGTGTCACACCATATTTAATTGTATCGGATGAAGAATCGATGACAAGAATGTTGAAGCATTATGATAATGTGATGACATTGAAGGAGTATATCAGTGGAATTGATGATAAGGGAAAACAAGGGTTGTTGGATCAGATGGCTGCGTATGAATCGAGTGGAAGTACCAAGGAGAAGACTATTTTTGAGGTAAGAATATTTAAAATTACTCAGAATAAGAAACTTAGATTTATTAAATATAATTGCATTGCTCCAAAAAAGCGATACAACCTATATTTTAACCAAAAAGATAGTTCAACATTTAAAAAACAACTGAAAAATTAACTTTCTCCATCCAAAAAATATAAGTTTCGCAAAAAATATACATATAAAAAAGATTTCAAAAGTTAAAACTGTTGAATTCGCAGAGAAGTGACTTTATGAACCAATTAAATTAACAGAAAAATTTAATATTTCATAAAAAGTATCAGAAACACATAATTTTTTCAATAAAATTCGGTTCATGGTTATTAGAAATACGAAAATTGTTAATATTTCCCCTCAAAATTCCCCTACAAGTTCATAAATATTGCAGGAATACATGTCACACGACAAAATAATGGAAGGAATCGCAAATGGTACATTGAAACGAGGAACTTTCTCCGTCTCTCGTGAAAATTATCGTGAAGCAACTGTTATCATTGATGAACATCTCACATCTTGGTTTATCTCTGGTGATAACTGTAATCGATCAGTTAATGGTGATGTTGTTGCTGTTGAGTTGTTGCCGGAAAATGAGTGGATTGCTCCGGAAAAAGTTAGTTTTTCTTCTATTGGTCGCGATTATTTTGTATAATATTCAGCGAATCCGTCTTCGTGATGTTGAGGAATACGTGAAATCGGCTGACAATTTGGGAGATGATGAGGATGATGAGCCGAAGGCCAAGAAAGCTAAGAAGAATGTGGTGCCGACAGCGAAAGTGAGTTTCTTCGAAAAATACAACTGAAAAATGAGAAAATTGTAGGTTGTTGGAATTATCAAGAGAAATTGGCGACAATATTGTGGAATGTTGCTTCCTAGCTCGATAAAAGGAGCCAGAAGACACTTGTTTTGTCCGGCGGAGAGACTTATTCCGAGAATTCGGATTGAGACTGAACAGGTAGACCTTAGAAACAGAATCACCCTGATATCCCAATATTCAGGCTGATATCCTCTCCCAACAACGAATCATCGTCGCAATCGACCATTGGCCACGTGACTCGAAATATCCACTTGGTCATTATGTACGAAGTATCGGAGAGATGGGATCAGCGGAGACTGAGAATGAAGTACTTCTACTCGAACATGATATCCCTCATGCTCCATTCTCCGATGCTGTCATCGATTGCCTACCGAGAGACAATTGGCAGCCGGATTTGACGGAAAAGACGCCAAGAGTCGATTTGAGACATTTGACTGTTTGTTCGGTTGATCCATTAGGATGTACGGACATTGACGACGCCCTCCATTGCACCCAAATTGGTGAGGATCTATTTGAAGTTGGTGTTCATATTGCCGATGTCACCCATTTTGTTCGACCAAATACGGCGATTGATGATGAGGCGGCGAGTCGAGGAACGACTGTATATCTGTGTGATCGAAGAATTGACATGTTGCCGTGTTTGTTGAGTAGCAATTTGTGCTCGTTGAGAGGAGAAGAGGAAAGGTTAGTGTGGTTTTTGGTTTTTGGTTTGAAAATATAGAGAATGATTGACTGAATCAACTCCATTTTGATCAAAATTCAACAAATCGGAGAAACAGAAAAATAGGATAAACTTATAGATATGCATTCTCATGCATTTGGACAATGACATCGAATGCGGATATTCAATCAGTCAAATATCACAAATCACTTATCAAATCAAAGGCGGCATTGACATATGAGAGAGCACAGGAGATTATTGATGATCCGAAAGAGGTTTGCTGTGTTTATATGATATAGTTGAAAAGATTGGGAAATTTTCGCACAAATGGAAGCTGTTTTCATAGTTTTCTCATGAAAGCTTGAAAAAATCAGCTAATATGTATACACTTCACCGTTTCAATGAAATTGTAAAATTTTCGTGAAATCCGTCTACTAACAAGCATCCACGAAAAAATCCATATATATTTTTGCACCCTGAAAACTTTGAATAGATTCGGTGAAAATCAATTGAAAAACTTCAGAGCAAGCAAAAATGAAATTTTTGAAACATGAAAGTTAGAAAAAGTGATCTGATTTGTTTAGAATTCACCGTTTCAAATAAGGAGTTTATGCAAGTTGAAGAAAACATCACTAATTACATCAATTGTGCCTTTTTAATTCCGATAATAAGTTCTCTAAATGTAAATATAAAATCCCAACCCAGAGTAGTTACAATTACTTTCAAAGTACACGAAAACAAGAAATAAACCTTCCGAAACCGTAAAATTTGCAAGAGAACGATGTGGCTTGAAAAAAAAATTATAAAATTGATCTGGTATATTTAGAACTCACCGTTTCAAATGAAATGTTTATAAGATTCCAATATAACGACTATCAAACCTAATTAATGGATTTTGGCAAAGTTGCACACAAAAAGGATCAACACCATTTCGAAAATTTGAAGCCACCACTAATGAAAAATCAGTAACAGTAAAATATTTCAGAAGAACGATGTGGCACAAGGACTTCGTGGTTTGATGAAGCTGTCAAAAGTGCTGAATGCACGAAGAATGGGCAATGGTGCATTGACACTTGCATCGAGTGAAGTTCGATTTGATATGGATTGGGAGTCGAAAACACCAAAGGTATCCAATTTTTTCAAAAGGAATCATGTAAATTCAAATATTTTACAGAAAGTGATGGAAAAGAAACATCTTGACACTCATTCGATGGTCGAGGAATTCATGTTATTGGCGAATATTTCAGTAGCTGAGAAGATTCTATCAGAATATCCCGATTGTGCATTGTTGAGACGGCATCCGGTACCATTGAAGGAGAGCTATAAGCCATTGATTGAGGTTAGTCGTTTCCTTTCATTATTTTCATATCCTTATCCCCTAAATATGAATGCTTCCCTATATAGTCCATTCTGGTATTGTTTTCATCATTCTTCAAAACAACAACTCCCTCCACTTTGTCGGCTCTTTTCACAATTTGATTAGTACTACTATATCCACTTTGATCACTCGACCGTGAATTACTCGAAAGCGGTGAAAACCTTTATTTTGAAATTAGTAGGCAGATGTGTATTAAGCGATTGTTAGCGTCATATGGCGTCAGGATCAGTTGAAAGTGATATTTTAAAAAACAATGTTTCAATAATTGGATATACCGATTTTAAAAAACGCTTGTGCAGTACGAGGTACCAATTTTCAATTAAAAACCTTTTTTTCCAACTGTATCATTCTGATTCAGAATTATAATGATTTTTTTGGGTAAAAACTTGAAAACGATGAAATAGTAAAAATTTCCTTTTTTCATCTTATTGTTTTTTCCGTGTTCTTACAAGGCTTTTGAACAATTTTTCAGAACAACCTGCTAATTTACTGTCTCACGACTCCTTTAAATTACAAGTTTGTTTTTGAACGTAATTTTTCCAAAAATTCCGGTAAAAATGATCATTTTTTGTAATATTCTATAAAATCCACAAATTTTCCATAAAACCCCTCAAAAAATGCACCGGAAACCCACCGATTGAATATGGTTTTGAGTCACTTTTTTTGTGATAAATTGTATAAATGTATCATCGTCACCTCTCTTTTTGTCCTCCAAAAACGATTAGGCGAAAAGGCGACATGACATGTGTAAACCTAAACCTAAGGTCATCAATATTTGTATTTGCTTTTCCGGAATTTGTATACCGGAAATTGAGGCGGAAAGTGTTGCTTTTTGGGTGGAAAAAGGTTATTTCTATTGAAAAGAAGGAAAATATACTGTTTCGAGCAATTTTTACATGTCAATGTTTATATGAACAGCGATCTGACGAGGAATCGAATGATTTTGAAAGATTATGAACGAAAAATGAAGAAAATAATACATTTTCAGCCACACTGAATTTTTAACAAGTTTTAGAAAAGTTGATAATTTTAAGCGCATATATTCTTCAATTCGTCGTTTTGTTTCGGCCAAAATGTTTCCCACACTAATTAAAAAAAGAAAATCTGCAATATTATATAAACTTTTTGAAACTGAGAAAAATAAGTATTTTTCATCGCCATTAGCATGAATCGCATCATGATATGCTCTTGAATCTCCAAATTTTCAGTTTTGTTCCTCAAAAATTGAATACTGTCGGTCCCCATCCACCTTTTTCCTTCGTTTTCCAAAACTAAGCCGGCCTATTGTTTTGACCAGGCGGCAGCTCGGTGTACAGTAATCCGTATGCTAAATGACCTTCTCATCTATCTCGCTCCCGAATGAATGTGTGTCGAATTAGGGTTGTAATTGGTGATTATGAGCGGATGTCGTTTATGTGTTTGCGCCTTGTTTTGAGGGTGAAATATGGATATTGAGAACGATTTTAGGTATTTAATTTTGAAATAGTTGAGTTTTACAACGATGACGGAACAAATTTGGAAATGTTATCCGTAGAAGTTGAACAATACGCAAAGCAGTATTTTTTTTCAAAACTTCAAAAATTACAATATACCATTCCCTCAAAATAGTTCAAATCCTTCAATTCCCCCATAGTTTCCCACATTCTCCGGAAGTGTTAAGACCACTCATCCATCTTCCCTTTTCCGTCCGTGATTCAATCTATAAACGGATAATCCGAGTTATATTGTCATCATAATAACAGTATTCCCATATTAGATATTCTAGTTATATATAAATACCTTCTATTCAACACACGGGTCCCGTCGGAAACAGAAAAGCGGATGTCTTCGTCGGCAAAAGAGGTGTAAATGGATCAATTTCAAGGTTGTCAAGTCGTCGTATTGTTTAGCTTGTTGTAAATGGGTTACGGTAGTCTGAGGGAAAGTGGGTGTTTGGCAAATACAGGGTGGCTCATAAGTATGTAGACAAATGTTTTGAGCCATAGCTTTGAGAATAGCGCATGGTTAGCCGGGCGAATGTTATTTTTTGTTAATATGGACCACAATAAAGTATATCAAACATAGATTTCTGGAATTTTTTTATCCGTCTGATACCTACGACCTATGAAAGATTTAGAGAAAACTACCTGTGCGCAGCAGTCACACATCTCATTCTAGGTGGAATATCTACCTTCGGAGTTGATTTTAAAACTTAGTATTTTTGGCATAGCAAGTTCATATATGAACCAATATTTCACAAAAAGGAATTTGTTTTACGGGTTCTGGTTTTCCCACACCGCGGTCCCGAACTTGAATGAACGAAATTTTGAAAATTCCATAAATTTCTGGTTTTCAACACAAATTCTTTAGAACCAGTTTTTTGTAGGTTTTCCAAATATAAAATACATTTCTTGAACAAATTAACAGAAAAAATACACGCCTCAAGTTTTCCAAACGATTTTCTGGTATTTGACAAAATCCTAAAAATGCTCAAAAATTGACTTGTTCAACTTGATCTGAATATTGAAAAAAATCAAGGTCATTTTAGTCATGGCTGAGACTCTAATATTGTTTCAAGTTGTATTGTTAACATTTTTTCCAACTAAAATTAAACTTCATAGTGGAAAATTTTTTTAAAATCTTGCAAATAAAAATTTTTTTTCAAAATTTCGTTCATTTAAGTTCTGGACCGCAGTGCGGAAAAAGAAGAGCCAGTAAAACAAATTCCTCTCAGTAAAATATTGGTTCATATATGGACTTGTTATAACAAAAATATTAATTTTCATAATGCACTCCGAAGGTAGATATAACACCTTGATTGAGATGGGTGGCCGCGGCGCACCGGTGGTTTTCTCCAAATTTTTCATAGGTCTTAGGTGTCCGTCGGATAGATAAGTTCTAGAAATCTATGTTCGAATTATTCTATTGTGATCTATATTAACTAAAAATAACATTTGCTCAGTTAACCACGCGCTATTCTCATAACTATGAGTCAAAATGACTCAAAACTTTTGTCTACATACTTATGAGCCACCCTGTAGATGTGTTACATTTATGGGGTACTGTAAAAGGTACGGTAGATTTCAAAATTCGTAGCATACTGTAGTTGATACGTTTCAAGGATTTTATTTTCAAAATAATTATTATTCAACGTGTTATCCAGTTAAATTGTGGAACTACAGTATACCTACAGTAATCAGATTGTTGGACATATACAGTGTTTTGAATCGAAAATATTACTGTAGTTATACTGTATCGAAATAATTGAAAAATGATTTTTGTCGTGAATTTTGAAATTTAAAATAGTGTATTCGTTCATTTTTCAAAAATCTACAGTATCTAACAGCAATAAAACTAGTATACTGTAGATATACTGTACCTGGGCAGGTAGCAATGTGTTATAAAACGATGTTCGATCCTTCCGTATTATACTGTAGTCATACCGTACTACTGACCTACAGTATCCCATCATAATAGTCCCTCATTTTCCCCCAAAAAACCGACATATTTGTCCGGAAATAGCTCATCACTTTTCTCTCCTTTTGCAATATAATTCATAATTCTTCTCATCGTCATCTCCTCGTCAAACACACATATCGTTCATCATTTTGTGTATGTATGTCTCTTTTCAAAATGTAACTTGTTGAATGAATGACAAGTTATGGAAAATGATAATTGTTGAGTAGCAATATGAGATGAAATAGTGTGGAATGATGAGAGACGCAGACACATTTAATTGAGGATAGGAAAAGGAGGGGGATGTTGCGAAAATGAGGGAAATGGAAGAGGTCCACTATATTATTATTGTTGTTGTTTGTTGCTAATTGAATGACATTGAGAAGAGATTTATGAGGTGAATTGGAGGGAAGCTAGGTAATTAGAGAGACAAGTGACAGGTAGTACGGTAGATACTGAAGGAAGGAATACTGTAGAAGGATGGCAATGTTGCTCCGAGTATATTGCTAATTTTTTAAATCCAAAGTTGTACACATCGAATAAAACATTATGATTGATAAGGATAAGTACTGTGTGAAACGTATAAATCACTGGGATCGTCTGAGTTTTCCATTTTGAAGGTGAAATATTGAACAAAAATGGGAATAGTTAAAATTTACTGTTCCTTGAAGAATATTCATGAGAAAAATGATCAATTTACGGAATAATTGGTTTCTTTAAAAATGTGATGAGGGTTTGCAAATATTTCAATATCTGCCAGCACTGTTGGTGCATTAGCCTTCGAAAAAGTTGGATAATGTCGAAGTTAAGTGCTCGCAGTAAAAAATCATAAAAATTGTGATGGCATATGAGAATGTAATACAGATTCTTCAAAATGCGATCATTTTGAAAGTGATATTTGTGAGTTTTCAGTTGTCTCGGTTGATTGAGATTCGACCTAGTTTTTCATGAATCTAGAACGCTAAAATCACAATAGACAGAACCATGTCAATGTTGAAAAAATCGTGTCTCTCGAAAATCTAAAGTTCCTAAAATTGAATCGTTTTGTAATAACAAAGGCGTCCGTGTCATTTTTTATAAACATTTCCCAATATTTGCACCTTTTTAAAAAATTTTTAGCCCGATTTCAGATATAATAAGCATATTTTCCAGGCAGCCCGTCATCGTGGTTTCGAAGTGATCGTCGAAAGTGGCAAAGGATTGGCAGACAGTCTCAATCGATGTGTCGACTCAAAGAATCCAATGTTGAATCGACTACTCCGAATGTTGACAACAAGATGTATGACTCAAGCTGTCTACTTCTCAGCTGGTATGTCTTCCTTCTTTACCTGTTTCCTTGCTACAGTACTCCAATATGTATGAAGACAAGGCTGTTTCTGGTGTTGTCAAATGCGGCGTGACGGATACGGTGGAGTGGAAAAGAAAAGAAATGAAACGCGCATTTGAATAGAAAAACGAATATTGGCGAATTTGACTGACAAAGGCTTTTTTCGGGCGGTGATGTGTTGAAAATTTGATTGAGGAGTACTGTAGAAAAAATCATTAGATGAGTTCGTGAAAAAAATTTCTGTTTTGGGCACTGAACATAGTCTAAAGCAATACAACAAAAATAATAAGAGGTTTATAAAAATTTTTAGGTAAACTTAAAAAAAAGTCATGTTGGATGTTCATGAAAAAACTGACTATTAGAATTAACACGAAACGCTCAAGATGAAAAATTCAATAAATCAGCTTGAAAAACAGATTTTTCGGTTTCGGGCACTGCAAATATTCTGACATGATACAAAAAAAGATACATTGATCATATAAAGCATCAGATACGCTGAAAAAAGATGCATTTCACTGCTTCATAATAAATTTTAGTGCAAAAGTTGAATTTTTCATCAGTTTGAGACGCTTTCAATCTGAAAGAAATAATCTGGTGAAAAAATACACATTTTCTGTTTTAGCGAATACAACTAAAGATAATTTGACCATAAAAGTTTTATATACGCTGAAAATGATAAAATTTACTAGTTCATGTTGAATTTATTTGAAAAATTCGACTTTTATTATCAATTCGATAAGTTTTATATGATATCTTTACAATTTTGAGCCGTTTCTCTGGACGTTATTTTTTTCAAAACTTGATACTAAATCTTCATTTTGGTTGGAAAATCGCTATTAAAAAATGGCGGATTGTAATTTACAGTTGCAGACGGCACATTTCTATAATTTTTCCATAAAACTAGCAATTATGAATCGTATCAAAGTCCTAAAGATTAACAAAATGTATGTGTTTTACAGGTACCGTCCCAGTACCCCAATACCAACATTTCGGTCTGGCATGCTCCATCTACACCCACTTCACATCACCAATTCGTCGTTACGCCGATGTCATTGTTCATCGTTTGTTGGCTGCGGCCATTGGTGCCGATGATATTCAATCGGGTCTTCTGAATCAAGCTAGATGCACGAAAATCTGTGCGAATATCAATTATAGGTAAACTATTTGAATGATTCATCAGAAAAAATTGCAATTTTCAGACACAAACAAGCACAATACGCCGGACGAGCATCGGTTCAATTGAATGTCGTGAGATATTTCAAAGGAAAAGTTGAGACATGCGAAGGATTTGTGATGGGTGTCAGGAATAATGGAATCCAGGTAGGATCGATCAATTTTGATCCGAATATAACCGGAAGTCCCCCTTTTTCCAATGGCATACATATATAGATTTATGAAAAAGTGAAGGTTACTCGGAATATGTCAAATGACCCGCGAAACTAGCAAAACAAACACGTTGGCATCCGAAATAAATACATATTTTTTGTAGGTATTCGTGCCGAAATATGGTCTTGAATCGATTATCGTACTTCAAACATCGGCTGCATCTGGTACGGTAATTGATGTGGAGGAGATGTGTGTGAAGGTTGATGGAGAAGTTGTTATCAGGGAATTGGGTAAGTGGGGAAGAAAAAATGGAATTAAAAAATATAATACTCAAAAACTATATGAGTTTTTTGAAACATAGAATTTTCAAGTTTCATGGTGGTACAAGCACTTTGAAGTTATCACATGGTACACAAAAAAAAAGAAAACTGGTAAACTCGCTAGCAAAAAAACTTCACATATATTTTTTTTGCATAATTTATGAGAAATTCAACATGCCATTGAAATAAAAAACTAAACATTTGAACGAATTAAGGTCATAACGTGGAAAAAAAGGCGGAAATCTTCAATACGATGCGGTAAGAAGCGGCTCAAAATAGGCAATTTCTAGTCTTAGGCCGCATCGTATAGGTTTTCACCGTTTTCCCTGGATACATGTTATTTTATGTCCATTATAGTTCGTTTCCATTCCGGAATAGCGTTAAATTTAACATGACATTCTGCGTCTCTCTGATTTTAGTAGTATTTCTTAATTTCCCATGCTTTGTAATCACAAAAAGTAGTTTTGTGATTCATCACATCCAACACAATCACAATAGTATTTTTGTGATTCTTTTAAAAATTATTTTCGCATGTACGCAGTATTAAAAAGAGTTTGGGAAAAAAATATTTACAATACTCTTGAAACATTGAAATTTTTCATTTTTCCAACAATTTCAACATTTATCGTTTTTGCAGAGCCAGTAACCGTCCGTATCAGTGTAAACGAGAAGAACCAACAACGTCCGCGTGTCGAATTGAATCTGATTAAACCGGCGATTCAAGGATTATCAGTTGATTTCGATTTATCAACATCCGAAGGTCTCGGCCTCTAATTTATATCTACCCTGTTATTGTTAATTTTTTCTTCGTTTCGTTGTTTTTTGTCGTCTTTTGTTAGCCCCAAATAAAATGGAATATTCCATACGAAAGGTGTATTATGTGAGTGTCCCTGGAGATGCTTTTAACGAAATAAGATTTTGGGGGCTCCTTCGCCGAGCCACTTTACGCTTTCTCTCTCATTTTAATTCAATTCATTTTGATGACGACCTGACACATTTTTTAGTGGAAAATGATTGAAAAATAATTTATTTGTTGTTGTGTTGTGGGAAATGTACATATTGTATGGGTGGGGGCATCACAGGTGAAATGGCGGTGAAATGAGCGAAGGTAGATCAACAAAATGGAGGAGGATAGGGGATTATAATTGACCATTGTATGATTGTGTAATACCCAATGGTGTACGCATTGACCAATCATCGGTATTTGGAATCGGATAGACGAGCGACATATCCGAATTGTGACTTACTATCACTTTTTGATCGAGTTGATTCGTTGGGAAGGATTTGGGGTCGAAACCGAGCAGGTCGGTGATGTTGTAGGTGGCTGGAATATGAAGGGGTTTAGGGTCTTGACACAAATATTGATGTGGAAAATGAGAGTCTCGAAGATCAACTAGCATTGACTCTTCCACTTTTTTCAATTCAAAAATTGGTCGAAACAGTGAAAAGTCAAGCAAACGCGGGTCTCGCATGGGAAATTTTTGTTAATAATCCAACTAAGATAACCAAAAATATGAAAACGCACAGAATTCCTAAAAGTAGTGGTACAGTAATCAAGCATACTGTAAGCCATTTACGGAAATTTTCGGCGAGTTTTAGAGCATAAACTAAATGTAAGCCTATGTTTGTAGCAACGACATGACAGCAGCATCGAAATTTCTTGAAGTTTCAATCTTTCAAAACTAGTTGAAACAGTGAATTTTAACTACTATCTCGAGAATTTTTTGAACTTGAGTTATTTTCAATTACTACAACGCAAAATATGAAAGTGCTCAGAATTTCTGATAGTAGTGATACAGTAATAAAATGTACTGTAGGTAAGTATCTATCGCCAAATTTTGATGGGACACGAAAACAAAGCGTAGGTTTCTAGGATGAGCTTGAATTTGATATTGAAAACTTTTAAAGTTTCAATATACCAAAACGATTTGAAACAGTGCAGTTTCGCTAGAATATTTGAAAATTTCACATTTTTGGGTTGGGTCTTGGCACGAAACATATGGAATGTGGAATGGTACAGTAATCCTCAGACAAAAGATCAAGAATAATGGAAATTGGCTTGATACAAAAATATACATTTTTCTTCAGACGGAAAATTTTGAAGTTTTCTGGAATAATTTCCCGAAAATGTGGAATCCCATATTGTAATTGCATTGTTAGAAAATCAGAAAGTTTGAAAATTATCAGAATTATGAAACAGACTATTTTCGTAGAACTGAAGTTTGTCAAAATCTGACAATGCTTTTGGTCAGGCAATATCAATAAACTCAAGAATTTTCAAAATATCAAAAAGTCTCAAAACAGTGAAAATCCCCTAAACTTACGAGGTGTAGGTAACACAGCAAAGTTCTGTGTGGCGCCAGGCGCCGTCGCCGCCGGGGTTACTGTAGTCGGTGTTGACCTTGATGGTGTATTGCTATTGCTATTATCCACTGGTATATCAATACAATTCGATTGTGACATTATTGTCTGTAATGGGAAGGGATTACTGTATATTGGTATACTGTAGATACACAATACCTTGTTCCTGACAATTCGATTGATTGATGATACCGATGGTACATTATCATGATCACATACTCGATCCTGCATCAATTTATCCCTGATTTCCCATGCGAACATTGTCGGATTCGCCCGTTTGTATGCCGCAATGCATTCCACCACCCTTGGTGTCGCCACCTTTGGCTTCGATCCACCAATGATACCAGGACGAACTGAGCCGGTTTCGTAGTACTTGCCGAGTATTTTTGAGACACATCCGTGACTTACTCTGCAATGATTTCGTGGTGAGATATTTTGAAGGATCATACAGTTAGATTTGAGTGGAAAAGTTGACAATCGAGAATAAAATTGTTCGATTGAAACAGTATATCTTAAAACGACTACAGTAATCCTTAAGAGCTACTGTATCATAATATGTATATATTATGGTGGATTCTAGTCAACTTTAGTTTTGCTGGCAATCTAGGATCTTGGGATATTATGAAGAATAATGGCGAAATATGAGAATGGAAGATACTTCAAAACCCAGAAGCTAACAGTTGTATAGTAACAGTATCTACTATGGAAAAGTCTTGATACGTCTACAGTAATCCACGTCGGTTAGTGTATCAGAATATGTATACATGATAGTGGATTCTAGTCAAATTAAGTAAAGAGAAGAAAGATATCTTATTATACTCACCTCAACTGCCTCGAAATATCGCATGGTCTGACACCTTGCTCTGCCATATGCACAATCTTTGCTCGGATATGATCTGGTAACGGGCGGCCATTGACGAATACTCCGCCAAGTTGGTTGACTCCTGTGTGGGAGTTGTCTGGAAAAAATGGAGATATTGGGAAGTAGCTAGAATTGGGGGAAGAAGGAGTAGTATCAATAGATATTGACTGCTCCTGTCATTATGAAATTGCTAATATGCAGATTGCGAAACTGAGAATTTTATAGAAAACTGCTGAATATCAACAATTTGAGTCGAAAGAAGAATGTGTTCCTGATGGATATATATTTCACTGTTTCATGGATTTTAAAATATTTGTTCTCACATGTTAAACGATAGTTTGGTTTCATCCCTCATAGTTTCCAATCAGTCATTTGCACGAAAAATGGAATGAAGTACTGTATTAAAGGCACATGTAAGAAATAGAACGATGAGAGAAGTTTTATTCCAACCATACCCTCGACCATTGAAAAAATGAAATTCAAACTGTTTTAGTGAAACTTTTGAATCCGAAAAAAGTTGGATGTTTTTCAAATGGGAAGTATTATTTGAATATCTTTGAAAATATGACATGTGTGGGAAATATAGAATTTCAGTTTTCAATGAGAGTTTCAGAAAATTAGGATATTGTATGATAGACTGAAATAATGTTTCAACTTTTCCTCAAAACTTTGGTGAAATCCAGTACGAACTATTATGAAAAGAGTATTTTTTCAAGAAAAAAATTACAACATTTTCTCGAAACTTTGTGTCACTGATAAGTCGAATTCAAAGAACAACTACCAAACTTTCTCATAAGTTCAATATCAAAATCTTCATCTATTTTTGAACTTATCTAATGTCAAAAAATAACTTTGTTGAATGGAATATAAATGAAATTTCCGCATGGTTCAACTCCTCTCAAAATAGTGCACCCAAATTTGGAAGAAGTAACTGAATGACACGAAAAAGAAGTTGATAACTGGTTGATAAGACAACAAGTTATCAACTCGAGTGGAAAGAATACCAAAGGTTTGGTTTTGTTGATCTTGAAAGGCTTGCTGTTTCGACTTGTGGATATTGAATTTTTCAACAAGAAAATCGAGTATTGGTGGAATAGTTGCGTCTGCTAAAAAGTAGGATCCTCAGTTAGATGCTCCAAGTTTTAGAATGTTCAATATACTCATCAATCAAATTAGTCAAATAAATATGACAGGATGGAAGTTTGGAAACATTGAGTAGTTTGGAAAAGAAGGTCTCACCACGAAATATAAGCATACTAAAATTAAGCTGAAGCCCGATTATAGATACGAAATATTGTTTAACTAAACCCACATTATCGGAATGTAGAAGTTTTGAAACTGTGAAATTTTGCCGATATCATACGGATCATGTGGAAGATAGAGCTGAATTGTTCATCAAAACAGAGAAAATACGCACAGCTGAAACTATTGCTACAGTATGATTTCAACATGTTTATTTTATTTCAATGAAGAAGTTTGAATTTCCGGGTTACTGTAGCACAATATCAGCTCCGCTTTTTCACTTTTTTCGAGTAGATTTTCAGAACTGTGGAGAAGAATTTGGGTGTCTTAAAAAACTGATATGAAACTGATACTATTGATCCAAATATGGTCTCGATTGGAAAATGTTGGAATGCATATCACAAGGATCAGAGAATCATTACTGTTTCAAAATTTGGGTTTGAAGAGTTTGGACTTTCTTTTTTTGATATTTAGTGGAATCTGGTTGATCCTAATATTCGTGTTTCAAACTATTGTGAAATTCATTATGTTAAATTTTCGGAGCTCGCGCTTGGATTATCAACAGTATATTCTGATGAAATGGTCCTAGAACAAAAATGTTAACTTTTGGGTTACTGTATTTCGAGGAGAAACAATACGCTATTGAAAATCCAGAAAAGTTATCTAATAGAAATGGAACTTCTGAAACAGTGAAATATAATGGATTACTGTACCTAAAGAGCTCCTCAATAAATATCAAAAACCTACCATAAACGGCATTAACATGTGCATTGTTTCCAGCTACCGTACCACCACCGCCTCCACTGCCAACATTAGTGGTTGCGAGAGCCACTGGATGTGGCTGATATTGGTAGTAGCCACGCCATATATCCATAATATTCCGGAAAAGTCAGCCTCGATATGGTTGGTGTTCAATCAACCGATTGGCTGCACGTCAGTGACCACCGATGCAGGGTCGCTTTTCGAGCTGAAGATGAAAAGGGGCGGGGCTTAGGCTAAGGGGCAGACTCCGCCCACCATCACCCGACCACTTCTTTTTCCCTTTTCAATACAAGGACAACATGGAGACGGTTTTTCCATGGGTAGAGATTTGTTCGAAGTGCGATTGCCACGCCCACTTTCACTGATTGGATGGAAGTTAGGTTTAGTTACGCTGGGGACCCGTAAAAGCGGTCATTGTTCCAGAAAATTTGGAAAGTTAATTAGCACGAAGCATTTGTTTGGTGGAAGTTTTTAGTTAGTGTGACAATTGGCAACACTCTGGATAGAAGAAACTTGAGGAAATTGTAGTGTAGACTGACAAAAATGCATCAGCCCAATGCGGGGCTCGAACCCGCGACAACCAGATTAAGAGTCTGGTGCTCTACCGACTGAGCTAACCGGGCGCCGAATGCGATGATGGCAATTGCGTTGATATTGATGGCAGGAAGAGGAGAGGGAGAGGGTGGTAGAGAAATGTTGCAATGGGGTGATGTTAAAGGGGGGAGGGAGTAATTTTGTGGGTTTTTCAACATGTAGGATTGGAATTTTGTGAAAAACTCTGAAATTTTTCGATGCCAAGAAAACTTTACAGAGTAATTTTTCAAAAGGCACCCGAATTCCTACAACGAGAAGTTAGACTTCGACAAAGCATCAACTTTAGAAAAAAAATTCTCAAAAATTTCTGCGTCTCTTATTTTCATGTGAAATTTCTCTTTAATGACAGAATATTTTTGCTGTAAAACGAGATGTTCCATATTTTTTCCAGTTTCTACCATTCATTTGAATCGGATGAGATTTCATAATAATGTTTTCCAAGTCAAATTTCACATATTCACAAAAATATTGTATCCTTTGTATATACCACAGAGTTGTATATACCATTGCTTCGATTGTTGTATCGCCTTGAAACCCATTGTCATTTCCGGCTAATCAAAATTTTTCATCAGTCTCGGGTCTTGATAGGTTTTTGCAGTTCAGGTATGGTTTTTCCGTTGCAAACTCGTATCGAAGCCCATAGATATATTTATTAGTCTCCAGTTTGGCATGTATAAACCCAACCTGAAGAGGGGTAAGAAAAAAGCGGGAAAAACTTTTTAGAAGAATGTTTTTTGTTAGTTTCACATTAGTTTTCCACCGAACTTTTTAAAATTCATACGAATATTTATAAAAACCAAAGAAACATACAAAATTCATCTGAAACATGTTGTGATTTCTGTTAAGTTTGACGATTAGATCCTTCATTTTTGAAGCTTTTTGCCTGAATCAACAATAACTATCATTAATAGTGTTTTAAAATATATATTTGCGTCTTACTGATAATGAGAACTGCTAAAAATCCGTTGTTAATTCTGAAATTTCTCCCAAATACGCGAGCTTGCGATGCCACCCAGTCAGCAAATGCCAATGGCGCGCATTTTCTACACCAAGGCGATTTTTAAAATGTGCTGCGAATGTCCCACTCTTCAGGCCGTGTATTGATATCTTTGTAAGCTGATATGTTTCCTACAGTCTTATCTGTAAACTGGAATAGTTACTTTTTTGTTTAGCGTGTTTGATGGGTTTATCAATTTTTAGTAATACTTTTAAATGTATGTTTTCCTTGAAACTGTGAACCTATGAAATAATCAGTTTCACCAATTATACTTGAGAAAATATCTTATCGTTTTAATGATGATCTGCTGAATCGTAACTCCATCCTTTTTCCAGAAGTTGGACATACCATATTGCATACAAAATAGCATGAATCCTCAAAAGCACCAAAAATAAATGTTTCAACGTGTTTGGAAATTACAATCTACTTCTCTCAAAAACATTCATCAGTTCTGGTCTCCAAACGTACATTTTAATCATCACTGTTTCGAGGATAAATGTTAATTAATTCAAGTTGCTATCAGCGCTTCTTCATTGTTTTGTGTAGTCTATCAATTTTCACTCCTATCGATCGAAATATATTGACAACTTCTCACCGATTGATACTATTTATCTGATACTATTTTTTTTAAAGTTCTCACTGTTTCCAACATGTCTAATAATCTGAAATTCTGAAGCATTATGTTCCGCGATATGTTTGATCCTGTGAATTGGATATCGACTAATCATCCAAAGAAATCTAGTCGGTATATTTTTTGAAGTATCTTTTCAACTCTTCACTATGAAACTACTCGAATATCATTCAATCATGGCATAGATTTTTACATTTTCAAAACTACTTGATTTTACTCATATAACTGGCGTTTTGCTTTTCGCTTTATCTTCGTTGTTAACTGAATTCATGAGTACCAAACAAAAACTTATGATAATTTTTCATTGTGTCGCCTTCTTTTTAATCACTCTGAATCGAGTAGGTAATAATTTGATTGGTTTTGAAAAAGTGACAAGGAACCAAAAACTGTCTAAACCGGGATTGACCCGCTACATGGTAAAAATTTCAACTGTTTACAGTTTCAAGAAACAGTCGTATAGCCTGACTATCACTTATTTTATTCAACATGTCGATTTGTCCTGGAAAAAACAGAAACTTTTCTGATTAAGAATGTGAGTTTACAATTAGTAATATTGTATTGCTGAAATGTGGTAAGCTAGAGTTTTTTCCAAAATGTATGATTCTTCTACTGTTTCAATTAATAGTTTTGGCGGATCAATGCCTCAAAATCCTAATCGTTTCATAACATTGGTAACAATGAAAGGAGTGTGAAGTTGAAAATGAACAACTATCATGGCTTTCACACGACTTGAGTCTTCTTTGTAAATTCACAGTTATTACCCTTTGTGAACCTTTAAACCGTAGTCTGAAGTGTAACTAAAGTTACTGTACAGTTTAAAGGTACACATTTCAAAAAATCTCTTTGCTTCAGAGAACATTTGCGGCTTTCTAGCTTATGGGGCTCGATTCGCAAGGGACGATGATACAAGACATTGGAAGGTTGAGAGTGAAACCATGATTTTGGAAGAAGACACTGTTTCCAAGAATTCTGAAATTACCGAATCAGCAATTTTCTCTAGTCTGGTACAATCTTTCATGAGACGATTCGAAGTCAGACTTTATCACAATAAGCAGTTCTATCACTTCGATCGAGGTTCACAAAAACTCGGAGAATGAAAATTTCTCCACTGTTTCTTCTAAACCTAATAAACTCGATGCTTCAAAATTGCTCATTGAACTTGTGATCTACTGAAAATCCGCAATCACCCAACGCAATCCTACTAACCACACTCGACTCTTTTTGTGTCAAACTACACAAACTCATTCTCCTTGCTTGTGATCACAAGTCATTTTGAATATTTGTCAATAACATGCGCAGCATAGAAAAACGTCAAACGAATTAGATTATAACAGTTGAGTGCATCTGTTTTTGAAACATAATATCACTTGATTAATAACAATGAATAACATTCGATGTCATTTGAGAAATGTGTGATATCTTTTTGCTGATGTTAGATTACAAAATATCAGATGTTCAATATAGGGGGAACACTTTGCATAATCTTAAATTCATCTTGAGTTATAGCAATCCAAAAGAAGAGACTCCCATTGAAAAATTATGCAATCATAATGCTATTTTTTGCTAGTAAAGCAGTGAAAAAATTACTAAAGTAGAACACAAAAAAATGTACAGTACCCAAGAATTACTGTACTTCACATCTAGGCATTGAATATATCATGATTCGATTGAAATCACTGAACTTTTTGGAAAATGAGACCATTCCATTCTTGAAGTGCCTTGTCGCTTTCACATTGACTGCTTCGTCCTGTAATATGGATTACTGTATGGGTGTACGGTAGGAGGAGTACTATAGGTACAGTATAACTCTCATTATGATTGGGAACTTGGGAATCCGTTAAAAAATTTGAATCCAGACAGAGTTCGATTGATAAGTGGTAAACGAAAAGATTTAGCTGAAACCTAAGAATAAGCCAACGAACATAAAATCGTCTCTCTATTGCACTGATATTATTATCTGTCTCGAGAAACAGTAAGCGAGTAGTACTATTCAACTCATAATGGAGCATTTTGTCCTGATTTGTTGATAAACTATTTTCTTTGAATAACTTTGTAATCATCTGCTTGATGCTAGATGTAACTGATGTTGATGTAAAAATATTATTATTTCAAGTGATGTAGAAGAGGTTCCAGTTTAAAACTGAGATATTCTATCGTCTTCGTATCATTTCTTTTCCGAATAGTCAATTCCAGAAATCATATCTAGTGATTTGTAGAGCTTTTTGAAATGTCTGCGTTGGCTGTATCATTAACTTTTCTGTATATGAATGCAAAATGAGGAGTATGAAACTGAAATATTTTATTTTTTTCTCTGAAAAGAATTTACTTCTTCTTTCAATTATGGGTTTTATGTATTTAGTTTCCTTTAAATTCGGCCAACTTGAAAGTATATCAAGACAGTACAGTATAACTTTAGGGTTTTGTGCTGATAGCCGAATATTGAGAGAAACGATAAGCTGTGGAAATGAATATGGGTGAACATCATTCAATTGATCGGTCAAATGAGTCGTGATGATAAAATGATACGCCACTTGGACATCTACCAGTTAGTATTCATGAGAAGAACATTTAGCACTTTTCTGAAGCAGCAAAATTGTAACTGCCTAAGTTTAAGCGAATGACCGACCGAGCAGAAAACCTTGACGTTCCTATATTTGTCTTGATTCTGTAATTAATATCTGATATCATATATTTATACACATTTATTCCGCAAAAGTTGCCAATAGAGCACATTTGCATTATTAGCTTATACTTCTTGTTTTTTTTTGAATCACAAATATGGCGACAGAAGGTGGGGAAGGAAAACGAATGATAGAAAAGTGAAAACAACTGAAAAATGGACTACAAAATAGATCGAAACAATATGTACAGTACCCAAGGATTACTGTACTTTATATCTAGGCATTGAATATATCATGATTCGATTGAAATCGCTGAACTTCCTGGAAAATGAGACCCTTCCATTCTTGAAGTGTCTTGTCGGCGAAGTCAATCTCGTGATTGTACCGATTCTCGGATGCTGGGGCATTGACTTCTTCGTCCTGAAAGTATAGGTTACTGTAGGAGTGTACGGTAAGAGGGATACTGTAGCTACAGTATACCACACTCACCTTGAACCACAACCGCACATACGGATGATTCAATGCGTCTTCAACTGAATATCGATCATCTGGATTGAGGCGAATCATGTGCCAGAGTAAATCACGAGCGGAGTTGGCTGGAAATGGTACAGTATGATGACATGGTATACTGTAGATGGGATACTGTACCTGTTAGATTGACACGTGGATTCTCAGTCTCTGGAAGGAAATTGGAATCTGGGCACAGTTCAGTCATTGGAAGCTCGTGACGAGTGTTGAGGGAACGGACGTACCTGGAAGATTTGATGGTACGGTAGGTACGGTAAAACAGTAATCTAATTGTAAGGAAAACTAGAACACTGTAGGTATACTGTAGTTTGTTATTTTGAAGACATATGATTTTATTTACCATTAATTGATAATACTGATCTTATTATCAATAATATCAGGTTCATGAAATGGTGAATATGTTTCGGGGTACTGTAGCTACAGTACTCCAAAAGTTTGATGTTTCAACAATTTCCCAAGTATAGTGAATTCGAGAAACATATGATCGTGTGAGCTTCTCCAGAATGTTCAATGATTTTCAAAAGCACGAGACTACCGTACTCCCTGACTACAGTACTCACATTGCTGCCGATTGTCCCAATTTGTTGATAAACTCCTCTGGTGGTGATCCCATCAAATTGTAGATCTTTGTCCATTGATCAATTCGATCCCGTCCCGGGAATAATACTGTATGATTGATCATCTCGGCGAAGATACAACCGACTGACCAGATGTCCACTGAAATATTATTACTGTTTTGAGAGATGTAGAAGAGATAAAGGGAAAATTTTGAGATATTGAGTGGATTATAGTGTTTTATGCAAAACTTTAATGAGATTGAATAAAAACTGTTCCAAGAATCTCATATAGTCTCAAAACGAAATGCAAGTTATTTCTTCTTGGTACTCTGTTTGTTTTTTGGTGAATTTTTTTTTGCACAAACTAATTCAGATACCGGCTGCTAAGATGTCCACAAAAATACATATTATTACTGTTTTAGGTAATGCATAAGATGTTCAGTTTGAAGAAGTGAGATATTGGAAGGAAGTTGAACTTTCTATAAATTCTATCAGATTGTAAATTTTTCTATGAAAATTTGTAACCAGAAAGATAGGGAAACCCATACTGTTCCAAGGAGTTCATATACATAACTTCTGAATAAAATCAAAGGCGCTGGATATTGATTGGAAAATTTTCTCTTACGTAAACTAGAGAAAACAAACTTAAAATAGAATCGAATTGGAAGGCACTGAAAATTGATCACTGTTTTGTGAGATGCAGAAGATAGTCATATTGAAAAGGTGGGCTAATGAGTGGTTTCGTAGCTGCGCATTTATTTCACAAAGTGTTTTATGAAACTTTGTAGGTAAAATCCTACTGTGGGTTCTAAAAACTTTTGAAACCTGGGAAAGTCATTAAGTCATTCCGGTACGATACTTGACATTTTTCTGGTACTAATCGGCTAGTTTATTCGGAAAAGTTTCTGTTACACAAATTAAATGAAACTAATTCAGATACATCTTTTTGCTAGTTACATGACTGCGATTTGAGATACTCTGCTGCCTCGAAGAACTTTTGGTAATATTATTTCCAAATTTGAGTCAAACCATCATGTGGATAATCAAAGTAACACCGTTACAATCAAAATGTATATTGTGTGAGTATAATTCGACAGTCAATAATGCGCAACTCGTTTGTTACCGTTAAAAATCATTATCACTATTTCATCACCTTATTTGTTTTGGAACTTTAATACTGATCATTTTCTCAAAACTTTCTATCTAATCAAGTCGATCTATAAGGCTTCTAGTTGTTTCGGAACACTATTCCAAAGTTGCTTGGCTCAGTTTTCTCATTATGTTGACAAATATACTGTTTCAAGTCTGATTATTGTGATAATTCTGGCCGCTCTAATCAATCCCTTATTCTTTTTTTCCCAAAATAAGCATATATTCACATCCAAATACCCTTACCTTTCTCCGAATACGGCAATCCCAATATAACCTCCGGTGCCCTATAATATCTCGTCACCACATAATCCGACATCCTCATCGATGTATCAACATTCTTCTTCCTGGCTAGACCGAAATCCAACACTTTCAACACACACCGATCATTTACGACAATGTTTGACGGTTTTAGATCCTGAAAGGAATTGGAATTGAAATGGATTGAGATAAAAAGTGAATATACCCGATGAATAACACCAGAATTGTGTAAATGCTTGATGGCACATAACATTTGATAGACGAAGAAGGAGAGTGTTTTGTGGTCCAGACTGCAAATATTTCGGTTTCAATAGTTATATAATTATTTCAGATTGTTGTATATACTGTTTTTTTCCTTATAATAATGCTATGTTCAAAATAAAACTTTCTGTTTCACTAATAAAATAAAAAAGTTCTGATAGAACTCGTCAATAATTATACTTCAGCAACTATGTTATAATTTGAGTCATACAACTACTTTCATAGGAATTATGGCGTTGTTGAGACATAACTTTATAACTGTTTCCTAGTTGAAATATGATGTTATAACAATTTCAATGTTTTTAATGACGTTTTCTCGGAATTTTTTACCTTGTTTAATGTTTCATAACTTTAATATACAGTAGCGGTCAAAAGTTAAGGTACTTTTGGTGTTTTCAGTGCATTTTGGCCATGTTTAGCCGTTTGTGGTGAGCGTCTCCGTGGAGATATTGAAAATTCCTCTGACAGTGAATCTATTGGCTACTAAAACTTCAAAAAAATATATCCAAATCTTCATTTGAGTTTCACCCAAAAAAGTTGAAAAATTGAGCGATGACCGAAAATTGGAAAAAATCACAAAATTTCAAAAGTTTTCTGTGTGCTCAAAATCCCTCTGAGGGGTATTTTGAGGAAGGTTTTATAGACAACATGTTCGAATCCTAGGACAAAAGAGGCATTTTCGGCCGAACTATACACCAAAAACCTCAGGTACCTTAACTTTTGACCGCTACTGTACCTCATTATTTCAGTTTCAACCGTTATAGAAATGTTGTAAATAACTGTAAAAGCTGATAATAGCGTTTTTCTCAAAAAATTAAACATCCTTTCAGATTCTTAGACATTATGAAATAACATTCAACCGTATTATTTGAATACTTTTCATGGTGTCTATTAATTCATTTCTCTCCAATTCTGTTGTTCAGTTTTGAGACTGTTATATTATACGTTTCCTAATTATGGAAGGAAAGACTTGACAATAATCTGGCCACTTATATGCTGCTATAATCCAGCAAATATAGCTATTTTCATGTGAGTTATGAACAACTACTATTGAAAAAATTCTTAGTGTTAGAAGTTGATTTGTAGGAGTAGTCGTATCACTATCTCAAAATTATTCAATGTGGTGAAACAAAAAAATAAAAATAATAACTGTTTCCTAGTTGATATAAAGTATCATCAAATTTTTTATGAACTATTATTGCTCAATTGATTATGAAGTTTTACTGTTATTACAAGTTTCATCACTCTGCAATTCGGTAATATTTCAGTTTCAACAAATGCAGAAGTGTTGTGGAACAAGTTAATAATTAATTGTTGCTGTACTGACCATAATAATAGGATGTAAAATTTAGTATCATTAGATACATATCTTTAAAATAACAGTTATGGTATGGTTTGATAGGCATATATTCAATTTATTAAAACAAAACTTTCAGTTATGGCATTTCTTAACTTCATAATTATTACTTTTTTTAGTTTGCATATGATATTATAATATTGTTATGAACTATTGCGTCCATATCTTCTCTATTATTTTTCATAACACCTCAACATACCGTAATCTATGAATAACTTCATGTAAATTATGTGTCATCAACTCCATAACCAAGTAAACTTCTCTGAAATTCAGCAGTGTCGTATCCGGTGTAAATGCATTCAACAATCGAATAATCTGCAAACACTTTCAATTGTCGTCAACTATGTTGTATACATACATTTGGATGTTGAATTGTCGTCAACAATATAAACTCTCGATATGCTCTTTTTGCACTCATCGTCATAACAAATGGCTGTTGCATCTTCTTGATTGCCACCCTCTCACCGGATACCGTATCATCTGCCTGACTGTAGGAGGTATACGGTAGATATATCATACTGTAGTTATACACTTACACTACAGTACCTTGTGCGCCAGCATTCAGAAAACTTAGGTTTGTATACCTGCGAGGGATTGTGAATGTGCTTACTGTGTTTGATATCGTATCCTAAAATGGGTTACGGTAGGTATAGAGGGTTACTGTAGGACTTACTGTAACACTGACTTGATGAAACAATGTTGCATCAAAATTCCCATCTTCTATTTCCATTTTAGTGCCCTGTAACTAACATTTTGATAAGAAGAAAATGTGAAATGACTCAAAAAAAAGTGACGAGAGCCCCGAGGAGTGGAATCGATAAGCGGAAATGGCAGAGAAATATGTATTGCTGAGAGATGGTTTTTGCACTTGTTTGTTTAACAATTTTTCATTTTCAACGTATCACTCTGATTTTTGATACGGTAGATGGACGTGTATGCAGACTAGGCAGTGGAAATGACGCGCATTGAGGATTAGGTTTAGCCGCCTTATATGGTGTTTCGTATGCAAATTCTGTCAGAACATGGAAAATGTTTTTTTTTGAAAAGAAGTAGTATTTTAGGTTTACATGGGAGGTCCAGGAGGTGGCCAGTTAGGAATTTGCTGAAAATTTTGTCAGGTGTTTGTGAAGGTCTGAATTGTTCCAGAAAAAAATTTCAGCCATCACTGGGGGGTTTGAAGCGAGTTATGGACCAAAACATCGTCAAAAATAGGCCTGAAAACCGTATTTTGACCTTTTTTGACGTTTTTAGGCCTATTTTTGACGATGTTTTGGGCCATAACTCGCTTCAAACCCTCCAGTGATGGCTGAAAAATTTTTCTGGAACAATTCAGACCTTCACAAACACCTGACAAAATTTTCAGCAAATTCCTAACTGGCCACCTCCTGGACCTCCCATGTTAGCTTCAGATACAAGATTTTCGACAACTTGTACCTATGGAAATTTAGGTTTAGGTTTAGCCCAGGTACTTGTTTTTTTTGGTACCTGACCTTAGGTTTAGGTTTAGCTAAACCTATCTAAGATAAAGCTTGTTAATTTCCACCTAAGTGAATATAGGGAATCTTATAAAATACATCTTATCAGTTTTTAGTGATTATAATGATTAGAGGCTTCTTTTGATAGCCTTAGGTTTAGCTTTTTCTGGAAACTTGCCCCTAAACCTAAGGATAGGTTTAGGTTTAACTATTTGCAATTGAAATGCTTCGGAAATAACGGATTATCAGAAAATTTGACTATTTTTTGTCATAAAAAATAGGAAAAACAGGATTTTTTGGCGTTTTCAAATCATAAAAGTTGAATTTTTTATGTTTTTTCCAAGAAAAATTTTGAAAAATAACATAAAAATGAGGCGAAAAAACTAGAAATTTCTCACAAAAGTTGTTTATAGGAAAACGTATAATTGGATGAAGAATAATTGGAAAAAGTTGCTAAAAATAGACACAAAACAAGGAAGGAGTTAAACCTAAGCGAGAATATGGGGTTGTATACTATTTCAACTAAAAGCAAATAACAAAAGATACAGAAAAGGTGGAAAATGAATCGACGGACGGGGCGAGGAGGTGAATGAAAATGGAAGTTTTGGCTGGCCGGCCCGAATGATGATGGCCGATACACAGAAACGAGACGGGAGAGAGACGAGAAAAAGACACACAACATACACACTCTCTCTGTCTCAACACAAAAATCGACATTGTGGTGAAGGAACACATGAGGAGGAGGATGGAGAGATGGAGAGGAAGGAGAAGGAAGGACGCACCTAGTGGATGGATGGAGTATGTTGAAATATATAGGAGAAGGAGAAGCATGGGATGGATATGAGTCAGGATGAATGGATAGTGATAAATGATAACAATTAGTGGTTTTGGGTTATTTTTGAACTGAAGTGAGTGAATGGGATGGATAGGTTTCGGTGTATTTTATTGGTTATCATATGACATTTTAGGTGAAATTTTTGTCAAGTAAACAATTTTGAGAGGTGATGTTTATGGAAATAACGATGGAGTTATTAAAGCATGTGTGAAAGGGGATACAGTATTTCAAATGTAAATGAAACAGGAAACTTTGCTTGAAATTCTTATCTGAAAATTGTTGAAAAAATTGTCAGTTGGAGAATGGAATGTTTGAAAACGGAAGAAGCAGATAGTTGATATTGTGATAAGCTGATAGCACGGCATGTAGAGGAAGTTTGCAAGTGGAAGAAGAATTGAAAAATCATTATCAGTATACATATCATTATCAGGATTATATAAACAAACTGAAATGGGAAATTTTTGAAAAATGCTATCAATTATCTAAAAAGTATAGGTATAGAGAAAGTTCGGAAGCGGGAATAACGGTTGAGCTCAATATCAGTCTGAAAATTATTACATACATTTTACTAACATTTTGAAACGGAAATGTTTCGAATGAAACTCAAAAGAAGGGGCTTCCGAAGTGAAGTAAAGAGTTTTGATCTTATGAAGAAAAAACATTGAATCATGTTTTGTGCGCTACTGAAAAAACGAACACATTGAACACAACTGATGGCGAATCACGAATATAGATGTTTGGAAACTGAAGAAAATAACACGCTACCAGTAATTATGGTAACACTTTCTAGAATTCATATGAAAACTGAAACAGAATTTTTGATCGCATTTGCTCAAAGCTAGAATAATCTCAATTGCTCCGATCCCAGTGAGAAATCGGGATAGCTCAACTAAAATGTGGATTTTTTGAAACGGTATACATTTTTGGTTGTATTCATTTCCACCGAAGATCTAGAAATTATAAGTATTGCCAGGATTCATAAAAAATTCTGACTAAGAGATACCAAATGGTAATACTACTGATATTCAAAAACTAGAACTTCGGCTAAACAAAAATGGTAATGAACTATTATCATCACTTCAAGAGCGATTTGAAACTATTCCGATTTAGGAACCGTGAAGTTCTATAGTTTTCCACCAACAAAACTTTTCCTCCTACTGGGGAGAAATATGAGAATTACAGATGAAAATTTGTGAGTATACTTGAATATACAATGGCAAAGGCAAAAGAAAATGATTGAAATTGAGAAGACACGTTTCCTATATAACCAAATTCCGGACTTGTGAGTTTCACCGATCTATTGCAACTTCAAAATATTATGAGAGTTCAAAACATTCTGAAACTGTAAATTCACAAACTTCATAGCTTTTATGAGCTATAACTTCACAAAAGTGCAAAGTATGACATATAGTAAAGTATCCATCCATTCAAACCAACATGAAGAATGAAAAGGAAACGAGACACATCAAAATGAATCGAGTTTCTTGTTCTCAGAATTAATGAATTCCTTGTTATGTCAACAGCCCACGGTTTTCAGTGGAAAACAACAATAAAAGAGGAGGCGGAGGAAGTGGGAAGGAAGTGCATTGTTCGAGGAATTACATGATTTGAGTATCACTCTGTGAATAGAATGGATGGTATAATTTCCAAGAAACTTATCTAACACTAAATATGAGTATTATAGAGCCCTAATCGCAAAAAAAACTGAGTTGGTCGTGTGGAGGCGTTTTATTGAAATTTTTATGAAACAGGAATTTATATAGGAAAAAAAACTTCGAACAGAAATTTTAATGACCTTTTGGTATGAGCTCGCTTTCAGATGATTCTGCTCAAAAAAGGTGTATGATTTCATACTGAAAGAGGATTATATGGGATAAAAGTATGTCGAAGGGTCTTGGAAATTCCTTGACTTGAGTTTTCCTATATTTTGAAAGAAGTGACCATCGTGGCATTATCATAATTCTTAATAATGGAACTTATCTGACACTAATGAAACAATGAAACAGGAATGAACAAAATATGCCACTTTGAGGTTCAATATTTGGAAATTTTTTGGCCCAAAAAAGTTATCGGAAAAAAACTAGATTTCAGCTGTCTGACAATTGAGCAGTGAGCCAATGATTTGAGTTGATAATTATACACTTTCTTGAAAGACTTATCTAACTCTACTGATACAGGAGTACTAATGAGCAAAATGTGCCATTTTCAGCCACATTAATGCAAGTTCTTTGAGACATTTTTGATACAAAAGTTCATTTGGAATAGAATCCAACTCATGTGGACATTCTAAAGAGCAAACGATGAATAGATTTCAACAAACTGGAGAGATTAGAATCGACCAGAAAATTGGGGACTTATCTAACATGAATGAAACAGGAATGAGCAAAATATGTCATTTTTCGGCTCGATATTGCAACTTTTTTAGGCCGGGTGTTTATCTGGAAAAACAACTGTTCTCATGTGAATATTTTGAAGACTGAAGGAGAATTTATACTAGTTTAACTAGTTCCATGATTGACCAATTTCCGAGTAAGGAACTTATCGCATACTGATGAAACATGAAATTTCGAGACAGAAACTCGAAAGTTGGGGCCCTGTGAATATTATTAACTTTTTGAATAGGTTTATGAGGGCCGTGGACTAATAATCGGATGAGTATCAAAACATGCAGCTTATCTAACACCAGTGAAACATAAAAATTTTGTGCCACACATTCATGAAGAAAAATGTTGAATATTCTAGATATACATAACTAGTATTCTATTCCTTTTTCTTCAAAATTCCCAACAAGGTGTACTTGAGTAAACATCGTAAAAATTCCAAGAAAACCAGATCAATACCCCTTTCATATTCCCACCTTCCTTCCTCCTTCTCCTCCTTATCCTTCCCTAAATTCTCCTCCTTCTCCTTCCCCGCAAACACCCTCACGACATATTGCAGACAATCTAAGCAATAAAAATAATAAATATTGTGACTTCATAAAATTATAATAAAAATGGTTTATATATCACTCAAAGAGTTTATGACATGGATATCGATATCGGTATTTGAGTTATGGGTATCGGTTTTGTCCCTCCTTGTTTCATCAGTTTTATTGGTAGGTTATGGCACTTTTTTATGAAAAATAAATATTTTATTTCCAGTGCCTCAAACTTCATGGAGTTATATCGATAACATTCACTGGTGTCGCATTTCCACTATATTTTGGCATTGGTACAATATTCTATTTCTTGTTTATTGTGTTTGTGAGGTCTTTTGTGGATTATAAGGATTTCAAGAATCCGTGCTCGAGGTGAGTAGTATTTTTGGTAGAAAAAATGTTGAAAATATGACTGGAGCAAGAAAAATTATCGATAATTTGTCGTGAACACAATAAAACGAATACTTCAAAGTATTTGTTGACTAATTTTATGCAACTTGAAATAGTGAAATTTTTGTTTAGATAAGTTTTCCGACATCCGCTGTTACAATCTTTTTCAATAGAAAGTTAGAAATTCTTGACTAAACCTAATACATAGAATGTTATCAAAACACATGTCGACAAAATTGGAAAGCAATTCAACTCCGGCTTCAAAAACTTACGGTTTCAAAATTGTCATGAAAAATGTTTTGCTTCAAAAGATTCGCTCATTTGTTGTCTCTTTCTCGAATAAATTCAAACTCTTACTAGTTAGTCAGATAAGTTTGAGTATATCAAGCAACTTTCAATCGCCCAATTATCATATCAGTCTAAATATAAGTAACGTATTTTTTGCCGAATCGTATGTAACTTGAAACCGTAAACTTTTGTTTAGATAAGTTTTCCGACAACCGCTGTTGCGATCTTTTTCATTAGAAAGTTAGAGATTCCTAACAAAGCCTACTACATGGAATGTGATCAGAACTCATATCGACAAAATTGAGAAATAATTGAACGCTTCTTTTTTCTTCACATTCTGGATAAATTTAAAACTAAGCTTTCACCTTATTGTTAGTTAAGTTTAAGGGATTCCATCATCTTATTATCAATCTAAATAAAAGGAAATATTTGAGTTTTGGAAGAAACTGGAAAAACTCACTGTTTCAAAACGATCATTCAAAAAATCAATTTTCTCCAAAAGCGTTCTGTGTTGGATTTTGGCTCTAGTTGAGAGTAAAGTAATGTTCTCACACTCCGATAAGATGCAAAAAGTACTTTTATAAATCAAAGTTTCAATAATTGTATAAGTTTTGGTTTTGTCGTCAGCTTTGATTTTCGCTCAATAATAGCATTATTCGACATATTTTTCGATAGTTTCTGACTGAAATGACTAAAAAAAGAATAAAAGACGTCTTGAAATATGTTCAAAGATAGTAGAGTATCTATTTGGAAAAATAACTGTCTCAAAGTTTCAATATGGAACTTTTTTGTGTTATTAATTGATCGTAGCGATATTCTACACTTCTAATTGTTGTACATTCTGACTTTCTTCCTCCTTTCCATCGATATCATTGAGAAAATTTGTGCTTAGATAAGTTGATAAAAATCACGGAAATATGTTATTTTTACATTGTTGATAAGTCTTATGATTTATAGAAAATTTTGCATTGTCAAGTAAATAAAAAGCAAAGTATCAAATAAAAACAAATAATTGTTAGAGTTATCAAAAATCAGTCCATTTTCCCAAAAAAACAGTATTTCTGAAACATCTTTTTTTCAATAACACAAATTATCTTGTATTCCTTCAAAATATCTCGCAACGAAAAGCAATAGTGTTGAAATAAGAGCGCATCCAAAAGCCTAATGATCAAAAACACAAAGCATCGAATAACGAATACTTGGATGCAGAAACTATATAATTTTTTTCACCAAGTTTCTGAAGATTCAAATTAGCGGATGCACCTTTAAAATATCTCGCAGCGAAAAGAAAAATGGTTTTCGTTGTAAGATATTTCAAAGGGAATTCGAAAGTACACCCTATCAAAAGCCAAGATCAACAAAAAAGCAATTATACCAAATCAGAAACAGTATAATCCCGAAAATTTCCAGATTATTCATGCACTCCGTCCGCCTAGCCTGTTACACCTCCTTCATCTTCATGTTGACTCAAAAAATCGATGGCGAGTTTGAGAAAAAAGCACTAGCATATCGATACAACTATGGATTGGTATTCGTTCCCATCTGGATTCTGATGGGTATTCTATCATTACAAGTTTGTCGAGCATCGACTAATTGATCAATCAAAATCAACACAATTCCTACTGGTGACTATAAATACTACGGGTTAATTAAATACTAATTTATTTCCTCATAATACATGATTTCAATTTATATTTACATGAACATAAAACAACCCGAGTAAATAACAATAAAACATTTCAATTAAACCGTTTCGAATTTGTTCGTTTATGCGAACTTGCCAATGAATTCTTTGGTGCCGATGGTGGTTGAATCTTCTTTGGTGGACGAATCATACCGATTGATGATTCGGATGAGATTGATGTTGATGATTGTTGAGTCAGATGATTGTTTGATGTACTTGAGCGGGGTTCTATGATAACTTTTGGGATTATTTAGTGAGAAGAATATTCGAAACATACCGAAATCGAAATTCATATTATCCGGAGTGCCCATTTCCCAGATGGAGTTTAGGGTGACTTCGCATTCGGAGTTCTGTAAATGTTCAATTATTTGTTACATACTTGAATTAATCGAGTAAACTATGTTTTTTGTTAATGGACGGCAATTATAATAGTCACTATAAACAGGCGTTCAATTAAATAAATTTTATGAAACGTATCTAGACTTTTATCGTCACACCTTTTTTCATTTTCATAATCATGGTATTTTAGATGCTTGAATTAATTTTCTTTTTTGCATTGATAGCGATTCAGGAAAAAATCTTCAAAATATTACGTTATTTTGAAACGGAAATTTTAAAGGAACGAAAATTCAGATGTATTTGTGTAGTGCAATACATCAAAAAATGACTGAAAATCTTCGGAAACCACGTAGCAATCTAATGTTTTAAAAATAAATTAGTTTGATCATCGACACCATTAGTACAAATTAAAGAATTTGCGAATTAGGAAAACATTGAAACTTTAATTTTTTTCAAATTAATTCTCTTAAATTTCTATCTTATTTGTCGTACGACATAATGTAATCGTATTGGAAAACGTGCAACTTCTCAATTTTCATCGAATTGAAATATTTCCTTATTGCCTATCGACTACTTTTATTTGAAGAGGAATTTCAATATTGTACAAAACAAAAAAACAACCTAGTTTTATTGGCTTTCGTCAATTCATCAATTCAAATCAAAAAATTTGCGAATATGAAATTTTTGAAACTGCAAATTTTAAATAAATTTCATTTGTTTTGCAAGAAGAAAAAGTATGCACACCAATTGAAGAATACGATTTTAAGAAAAATCGGCGTTTCCAATTTATTTCGGACTCCAATTACATCTTTTTTTTGGTCACCACTTATCCGAGATCTACTAACAAAATTTTACTTTTGACGAAAATATTCGGTTTTAGAAACATTCTTTTTCACTAAAAACAAACTTGAAATACTCACCGGTGGACTATCCAAATCCCTTCCATCAGACAACGAGAAATGATCACTCGACGACGAATCAGTATGGATGAAACTGCAAAACCACAACTATTTTCAGCCAAAGCATTTTCAGACCAACCTATCATCCGGCTGTACCACTTGTCCCTTCTCTTCCATCTCTTCTTCCCTTCTATAATCCTTCTCAAACATCTTCTGCACTTCTTCACAATCCACCAATCGACCCAAGAACTCCTCCGGTGTTTTCTGTAATTTTCGCCATTTTTAACTTCAACTTTTTTGGTTTTTCAACTTTTTATTCATGCAATAACAAAATAACAACTATGCGAAGATACCTAACTGCGATTTCCAATCCTTTTGATCAAATTCATACATTTTCATCATTTTTTGGGTCAATTCAATGGGAATAGTTTGAAATTTATCACCAATCTTATCAATCGAATGCCTAATGTGTACCTCTTCATCTTTTGCCTCATCACAACTTTCGCATTCCAAATATTCTTCGCTCAGGAATTCTCGTCGTGTTACTGTTGATAACTTCAATGGCAATTTACGCATCCAAAGTTTGAAATCCTTTCGTGATATGTCAACTTCTTCGTTGCTTTCACTTTTTTCGGCTGGCTGAAAATTAAACATGTTTATTCTTTTGCTATGTTGTTAAAATTTTTCCAATATTTATTCCATGTACTCCATAATTGACTGAAACCTCAAATTCTAGGACTATAGAATTTTCGAAACGTATTTTCATATCATGCTACTCAAATATCTCATGATAATGTCTCATCGACATTACTAGCTGATCAGATCGGAAAAGGCGCGTTATTAATTTTTGAAAATATTTTCAGAATTCAAAAAATCTTTGAAACTGTTATTATTTGAAATCCTTATCATCACACAAAATGAAAAGAAAGAATCTGCAATTTGTGGTGTGTGTTTTTGATGGATTTTGAGATGAAAGTGATACGATGTGATACTCAGCCAACAGACATGTTATCAGAATGATTTGAAACTATTTAAAAAATGTGGACAAGCATGACTATTTGCGTACTACATACATACAAAAAGTTCATTATTTTCGTATATTGGTCAATAAAGATTTGAATTCTTGCGTGACTCCTATCAACAAAAAAACTACAGTACGTGGCCCAGTAATGGTACGTGACATTTGACCAACCTCCTCCTTCCATGCCACATCAGGATAGAAGTATTGTGAAAAACTAGTTAACTAGAAAACAACAATGGCAACAACTGATGCGGTTCCGTTGAACGACAGAATCAAAAGATTCACCGAGGCATTGGATGGTGCTAGCAAACTCATCAATGGTGTTAAGGTATAGTACCCCCTCCCCCTTATCAGCATACAGTATACCCATCTCAGGATGAATTGGAGCAGTTGCGTCAGTCATTGGCACCGGAGCCACAACCAGAGGAGCCCGTCGTCGAGGAAGCAGCCGAAGTCGCACCAAAAGCGGCAAAAGTCACTCGAAAGAGAGGAGCAAGTGCGACTACATCGGCGGCAACAATGGCAGAAGCTCCAGCACCGGCTCCAGCACCGGCTCAAAAACGCGGACGTCTAACGAGAAAAGCGAAAGTGGCCGAGGCCATTCCAGAGGCCGTTGAGGGTGAAGCAACCGAGTAAAACAATACTCGTACAACAAAACAATTATAAATCATAACGGCAGAGCACAAATAAAATTTTTTAAAGTAGTTGTGTTGATTTCATCTTTTCAATAAACAACACCATTTTGGTGTGAATGGTGGCTTGACACCAACACCCATTTTGGTGTCATATCCACGTTTCCGGGTCTCGACACAATTCTCGATTGTTATAAGCAACTGCCTTAGTATCAAATGTTTCTAGCCACTGAATTTTCGATGGCAATCTCGTGATACAGACATCAAAAAGTAACTAACATAAAATTTGTGGAAGCTTCGAAATTGTGATTTTTTTGAAATACTTATACTCAACTACAGAATTATCGCTTCATTTTATTGGAGCACGCACCTTTTTTAGCTAATCATGGCTCGGATTTTGAAGACTCATGAATTCTAGGGGTACAAACAGTAGAAAACAGTTCTATCTAGAAGTTTCTGGCAATGTTTTGTTTCGAAAAACCTAGAACAGTTCATGAACAAGTTATGGATTTCGTTTTGACAGATTAGGAATTGTTGAAACATCATATTTTTTTCCTTTTTAAAGACTACTTCAACATACCAATTCATTATCAATCTTGAACACGCATCTCTGATTGATTCTCAACTCAATGCGTCTCTTCATCAATTCCAGACAAATCGCGGCAATATTCGTTGCATCATCCAATCCACTATGCTTGTTTCCCTTGAATTCCATGTTAAACTTGGCTAACATGTTTTCGATTCCGGATAACTGCAATAATACGATTATTTTCATTTTAAAAGTAGTTTAACATACCCCATTTCCTTTTGGCAAATTCTTAAATTTCTCCTGGAACGTCTTCTTCACATTGATAAAATTGCGGAACATGTGCGGCATTTTGATTCGCGATAATCCACATTGATATTGCATGAATTTCCACATGTCGTGAGGTCTGAAATTTTGTGATTTTTTGCGATTTTTGTGGGATTTTCAGCTTAATTTGGAAAATATTCAAGATTTTTGAAGTATTTTAGAAAGATAGAAACTAACCCATCAGTAACAAATGCGAATCGTGTCCCTTTCTCACTCAATCCATGTTTTTTCATCCACGAATACAACAATTCAAGTGCTTCGAGGAAATATGGAGCATTGTCAACTGTTTCTTGATTTATATCTACAAATCCATTATTATTATCATATTTTTATCGTTTTTAGCAACATACTTGTGAATTTCTTGCAAAAATCTGAAAGAATCGGGTTCAACTTCGGGCGGACATATGTTCGGAATGTGCTGATCTGAACATACAGATTTTCGTGATATAAAATGGAGGAAACTAACAATTTTCATATCCTTGACATCGATCAAAACAGCAGGAATCTCGATAATTTCATGCGGATAGTTGTAGATTATTTCGACACATGTACACTCGAAATCTGTCGCCTAAAAGAATAAAACTAAATGATTTTCTACTTTTAAAACGCTTACAATCAAATAATCAAAATATCTGAGTGTCTTATCCGATCCACCGTCCGTTTTTCTCAACAAAAGTGTATTTTCCTTGCGATAATGATTCGCCACCCGTCGTTTCAAGTCTTTTTTCGTTCCTCTGCAATAATCTTCTGTTAAAATTCACAAATAAACAAATACTTACGTAGTAGAAACCTTGATCAACGCCAACGCCTGTTTCAACGCCGTCACATTCATCGAATCCAGATCTTTCAGCACTTTCTTCACATATTCCGGCGGTACATTCGATTTGAGTGGATCCATTCGAACTTGTGCATTGAGCTTGTTGGCTTCGGGAATCGTCGGAACATCGTCGTCGCTGTCGGATTCTTGTGCTGCTGGTTTTACTGGAAAATTGGAGGTTTTTGGGAAGAAAATGAAAATAACTCACCAGTTTTACTAATCTTCAATAGATCATTGAGACTTTCCAGAAATTTCGCATCTTCTGGTTTTGGATCTGTCATCTGGAAATACGATTTTGAAAGATATAGAGGATTTCGGGAGAAAAACAAGGAAAAGAGCTAGAAAACAAGTCTAAAACGCCTAAATAATCTACTTTTTATGCGAGGATCGGTAGGAAATCGTATTATTTGTATATTAAAAGTTGAGAAATGGACAATCCAACAAAATTTCATAGAATCTTTCATGGAAAAGTCAGGAAGCTCATAAAATGAGCAAAATACTTAGTGCAATCCGGGTTTTCTCGTTAATTTTCTACTGAAAACAACCAAGATGCATTGATTTACACTTAACAGGGTCAAATTTGATAATTTTCACATTTTTATTCAATTTTTCATTGAAAAATATGAGCAAAATGGACCGAATTGAGCCAAAACTCTTTTTTAAACTTCAAAAATATTCACAATTGATTTACGATAAATCGCAAACACAGCGTACACGCGGAGTGTCGTACAGAGCGGCAGTTCAAATAAAAGTTTCGACACGAAATATATTTATTGAAACCATCAATTTTCCAGCAATTATAATTTATTACATAAGAAAAAATATAGAAAAGCGTTTTTATATGAATCAATACTAATAAAGCCCACAATCTCTCAAATTATCCCTGATAATGATATCAGTAACAGCATCAAACACAAATCGAATATTGTTGGTATCCGTAGCACAAGTGAAATGGCTGTATACTTCCTGAAATTGTGCATTTTATCGTCAAGTATGTTGTAACTACAGTATACCTTAAAGGCAGGCTCTGTCCTCTTGTTCAAGCTCTCAAATTTGAGCCGAATATAGCTAGAAGCCTCACCAACCGTTGCTCCCCCGACATATTCAGGGAAGCATAGTGTAAGTGGCGAATTGCGAATTTTGGTCTCAAACAAGTCCATTTTATTGAGGAAAAGTATCATGGAAGTCTCTGTGAACCATTTATTATTGACAATTGAGTCGAATAATTGCATCGATTCATGCATTCGATTCTAAAATAACATCGTGCCCTGATATTGCAAAAAAACCGTGCCGCAATCTTACCATTTTAGCATCCTCCGCCAATTTCATGTCATATTCACTTAGAGCGACACAAAATATGACAGCAGTCACCCCCTCGAAACAATGAATCCACTTCTTTCTCTCCGATCGTTGACCGCCGACGTCGAACATTCTGAAAGTGCGCTTATTGGTTAGCCACGCCCCTTTTCAGCCGGAGTCACCTGAATTGCAAGTCCTTATAGACAAATTGTGTCTCAACGATGCCAGTGGATTTTACTCTTGCTCGCAGAATATCATCTTGAGTTGGAATATAGTCGATTTTCGAAAGACGATCTATGGCATTGAGATAATAGGCGGCAGAGTCATTTAGTTGATACTCGCGGGAGCTGGAATGTACAGTATACCTACAGTAACCTATTGAGATTACGATACCGACGAAAGCAACGTTGAACACCGGCATCTGCCCATAAAGTCTTGATTATATCAGCAACATCATGGGATAGTTCATTGTGATCTGGAGGGAAATCAAGGGAGAGGAAGCGAATGGCATCTTCCTCCATTTTATGGTCATCGAAACGGATTGAGAGTTGACGCATGGCACGGAGGATTGCGGTTAGACTCTGGAATTGAATTGTATTATAATACTATTTTTGTTATAGAATATCAGTTTTTAGAAGTTCGAAGAAACAGAGATTTAACAGAGGCCCAGATGTATCGTTCTATTTTGAAACATGTAGGGATCTCTCAGTGAAGAACATGTTTAAAACTACAGTATCTACTCATGTTCAGTCAGACATAGAGGGTGTAACACCATATACGCAATTTTGCACGAATTTTTGGCAGCTCGTCCTTTCGAGACGCAACATAAGAATTGATATTGCTAATGGAATTATCATGCCCCTTTAATACAGTATTCCGGCATTTTGCTAACTTGGGACCGGTCCAAACCCAGGATCCGACAAAATTTTCTAACCAAAGTAATTTTGTAGAGCAGAAAACGCTGATTCCAAATCTTTTATCGGATTTTGCGGAATCGGCCTGTGAACCGAGTTACATACGTTTGAAAATTGGGTGTTTTTGGCTGAAATTTTGGCTATAAATCCCCGATATCGCATTGTTCCTTATAAAAAGTGGTATGAAGTTGTAGATCAGTCTTTTAGCTTCATTTTCGTTTTTTACGAGCTGAAAAATGTCCAAAATGAACAAAGTTACGGCCATTTGAATTTTCGGAATTCCGCAAAATCCGATAAAAGATTTGGAATCAACGTTTTCTCCTCTACAAAATTTCTTTGGCTAAAAAATTTTGTCGGATCCTGGGTTTGGACCGGTCCCAAGTAAGTTAATATCACTTTTGATGGAAAATATGGACTTTTGAAAGTTGATAGAAATCGTAATTTCATATTACCGATCCAGTTTTGTTAAAGAATGCGAACTTTTAGAAGCCCATAGAAATATATAGTGTTTTTTATAAGTAGAAGTAAAAGTTGTTCCTTTGATTCATGATGAGCCTTTAATACAGTCTACCTGTCTTGGCTACAGTAAGATAACTACAGTTTTCATGTCAAAGGTTCAAAAACTCTGAACGAACTTTCTTGCTGTTTCAATAATTGGGTTTCATGATGTAACTTTTTATGGAATCATTGAGAAATCCGAATTTACTGGTAATGACTAGGATAGGTTGAGTCCAGTAAATTGCAGTTTCGATGGCAAGTGATAATGATATGATACCGAGGAATCAATAATTCTTCTTCTTGATATGCTGATTCCAAGATCTTTCCAATTTTCAAATATTCGTTTTGAAAAATCTCACACGGAACGTCCGGGCACTTAGGTTTCCAAATAACAACGGCACCTAGTCCATTCGAAAGCGGGCGTTTTTTTGGTCTGAACGACGTTTTGAAAAACTGCTTTGGAGCATTTTATGATAGAGTTTCAGGCATTTGAAAATATCTGAAATTTTGCTGAAAAACAGTTTTCCAGCCACCTGAATATACCCAAACGAATACAGCTTCACCACTCTACCACGACAACATGGTGAGATGTATTTCCAACGTTTGGGTATATTCAGGTGGCTGGAAAACTGTTTTTCAGAAAAATTTCAGATATTTTCAAATGCCTGAAACTCTATCATAAAATGCTCCAAAGCAGTTTTTCAAAACGTCGTTCAGACCAAAAAAATGTCCTCTTTCGAATGGACTAGGTGCTGTTGTGATTTGGAAACCTAAGTGCCCGGACGTTCCGTGTCAGAATGGCATCAAAAATCCCCAAAAAACATCAAATAAACACCGCAATAAAAACACAGCTGTATGGTTCATTCCCACAGTAAACTACCCTATTCCCAATCATATAATAGAGATCACACAAAACAAGAGACGCAGACACTAACCTGAAACATATTGTTAAAAACCACCGGTCGATAAGCAACTCGTTCAGTTTTCGGGAACCCGATTTCGTGAAGAATACGCATTTGACGGACGATTGTTGATTTGCCCGACTCGCCGGCGCCAAGGAGAAGAAGCTTGATATCACTGGAGAGACGGTCTTGATCTTGTTTGATCTACAATAAGGGGTACTGTAGATGTATACTTCATATATGACGACATATTGCGTACTTGGATGTCGTAAGTCATAAAACTAGAGACTAATGAGTTTAATGTAATGACTTGAAAGCTTCTAATGTCATTGCACCCACGGATATCCCACCACGAAAACTACCGTACTCACCTGCTCATCAATCTTCTTCGATCGCCGTTTTGCCTCCGAATCCTTACTGTGAATACAACCCATTTTCGACCTGATCGAATTCATTTTTTGTGTTGCGATAAAAAAGTGAAGAGCTTTTCCACGATGTGGAATGTTATATGGACAAGAAAACATATAAAAATTTACGACTTGACAACGATATATTGTCACTCGGGGATACCTGAATTATGGCCTAACAACATAAGAGAAAGGAATTGGTAGGATAGTTATGGAAATGAGGACAGGGGGTGTGGGAAGGAAGGAGGAGGTTCATAGATTCATAGATTCATAGATTCATAGATTCATAGATTCATAGATTCATAGATTCATAGATTCATAGATTCATAGATTCATAGATTCATAGATTCATAGATTCATAGATTCATAGATTCATAGATTCATAGATTCATAGATTCATAGATTCATAGATTCATAGATTCATAGATTCATAGATTCATAGATTCATAGATTCATAGATTCATAGATTCATAGATTCATAGATTCATAGATTCATAGATTCATAGATTCATAGATTCATAGATTCATAGATTCATAGATTCATAGATTCATAGATTCATAGATTCATAGATTCATAGATTCATAGATTCATAGATTCATAGATTCATAGATTCATAGATTCATAGATTCATAGATTCATAGATTCATAGATTCATAGATTCATAGATTCATAGATTCATAGATTCATAGATTCATAGATTCATAGATTCATAGATTCATAGATTCATAGATTCATAGATTCATAGATTCATAGATTCATAGATTCATAGATTCATAGATTCATAGATTCATAGATTCATAGATTCATAGATTCATAGATTCATAGATTCATAGATTCATAGATTCATAGATTCATAGATTCATAGATTCATAGATTCATAGATTCATAGATTCATAGATTCATAGATTCATAGATTCATAGATTCATAGATTCATAGATTCATAGATTCATAGATTCATAGATTCATAGATTCATAGATTCATAGATTCATAGATTCATAGATTCATAGATTCATAGATTCATAGATTCATAGATTCATAGATTCATAGATTCATAGATTCATAGATTCATCAATTCCGTTTATGGCTGAGACGAAACGCCTGAACTCTTTTTTGGCCCTCCAGCCACCAAAAAATGAATGAAATGTTGTGGGGTGTTAAAAGGCGAAACAAAAAAAAGAGAAGAAATGGAAATGAATCCTCATCGCCAAATTGGAAAATGTGATGGTGGTAAAAGAAATGCACTCATTTATTAGGAGCATCGGAGGCGGGCTCCGAGATTATGAAGATGGATAAACCTAAAGATGGATTACGGTAGATATATGGATGCACCAAATTGATTAATTATCGTGTCTGCGTCTCTCAAAATACACACTCTCTCCTAACTGACAGACTGTTGAGAATGACGGAAGAAATGTAAATGATAGTGCCCACAGGTTCCCACACCTTCAGCTACTTGTACGTTTTGTTTCTCACGTACCGAAATTCCAAGGTTAGAGGGTGTGTAAAACGAGAGACGCAGACATTCGAAGAAAACAATTTATCAGGCCGTTAGTTTAGGTTTAGGTTTATGCAAACGATTGGTAAATCTTTCTCTAATCCTCTCCAATATATACACTATTTATATAGTGATATAGTTATAATATTATATAATAAGTGAAAAGATAATCGAGATTACAATCGACGAAATAGAGAAAAGAGACACAGAGATAATGGGCGCCAAAGTTTTGAATTCAAATTGGAAGGAAATGGGGGATGGAGAGGGTGGAGGGTGGAGATGGAATGGAAGGACAGTTTGTATAGAGACAATGGTATGACAAAGTTTGTTGTATAAAAAGGAACATATGCTTTTATTTCAAATTACTCATATGTACATGGTTTGATATTAGGTTAACGGGTACGAATATTATCGATTACTTCCTTATCATCAGATTGCTCAACTTCGTATCCAGCCAGTCTCTGGAAGTACTTTTCGACGACCACACTCTCCTTTTGAAATGTATCCCTCATCTCTTCCTCACTCCTCGCCTTCATTTCCAAATACAGCTTCTACAATTGATATCATCTTATCACCTTATCACTTTATCACCTCACCGATTCCTCCATAACTTTACCCTCAAATGCTCGGAATGATGCAGATAATGGTCCAATTTTGTGCATCTCATGCATATAATTATCACATAACTGAGCAACACGTGGACATTTTATCAATTGTGATAGTCGTGATAATGCACCATATGTTGGTCCACCTATCAATATCATATTATCATATCATATCAACTAATTACCTCTAACTGGTCGATTAATTGGCGGAAGGCAATAAATACATTCAATCAAATCAAATATATCAATATCCAATTGATACTTATGTTTTTTATTATCATCGAATAATTGTTCGAAATAATCACTGGCTGAGGATAATGTCTGTAATATGTCTTATCATCTTATCACTAACTATATCAGTATCTACCTTCTTATGTACTCGAACCATTCCATTTTGACATTCTATATATGTAAATCCTTTCTTCCAACTTGTCATTTCCACCATCCTGTTACATATTCGACCATCAATACGGAGAATCCCAAGGCGTCCAATTATATATTTGTAATTGATTATTTCGTCAAAGTATGTTGGGCAGTTGTTGTATGTGCCTTGATATTCTTCTCTTGCTATACAATCGAACTGGTCCTGTATATAGAAGAAGCTCGGTAAAAAACCAAAAACCAACTTACAAAATCTATTCCGTATGTTTTTGTATCATACAGCTTGCCATCTTCCGCAAATCGTTTGATTTCAACATTCATCTCCAAATTAATTATTGCATCTTCCCCACGTCGCATAATTACCAAACGATTTGAGTATGCCGCTATTTTACTATAGACATAAACTATATTAAATATTACATCCTAACTTACAATAAGAAAGTGTTGACAAATTTGAAAACACATGGATTTTCAAGGGTCAAATAGAAGATTGCATGAAATGAATCGTCACTCATTGTAGTGTTCGCAAATGGATCAATGCGAACTTTGGAGTACGCAGGTGTCGGGAGAAAACTGAATTCGTCGGGCATATTGGCAGTTATTAAGTCTGTTTGGCTATTTGTAGGGCACGTTTTCGAGTTGTTCCTTGATCGATATATACACACGTAACGGTCATAGGTCAGCAATACATATCTCTCAGCAAACATCACCCACATTGCACCCAAATCTAACAAGATGGATAAACCTAAAGATGGATTACGGTAGATATATGGATGCACCAAATTGATGAATCTGCGTCTCTCAATTTGCACACTCTCTCCTGACTGACAGATATACTTGTGCCTTACGGATAATGAGTGTATCGTACGCAACCACACAAATAACGACAATATTCCCACATTTTAGCTCATATAGTCTTTCAACCTCAAAATTATACGAAGCCCAATAGTTGAAGGTTCAGCTGGGTATATGTTGGAATTTGCAGTAGTGATTGGAAAATATAGCATAATAAGAACTTTATTATTGATAAGAAACAGAAACAAATTGATTTTATGAAAATAGTCATTATCGGGTTTTTATATTTACCAGCTTATATCCATGGAAAAGTAAATCGAAATCAAAATCAACATCGTCGTCATATTCATATCCATAATCCAAATAGTTCATATGTCTACAATACTCCATCCCCACCTCGATATCCTCTTCGCTGAACTTCTCCCTCATCTCCTCCTCACTCCTCGCTTTTGTTTCCAAATACAACTTCTACAATTTATATCATCTTATCACCCTTATCATTTTATCACCTCACCGATTCCTCCATAACTTTACCCTCGAATGCTCGGAATGATGCTGATAATGATGCAATTTTACGCATATAAGCCATATATTTATCACACAACTGAGCAATACGTGGACATTTTATCAGTTGTGATACTCTTGATAATGCACCATATGTTGGTCCACCTATCAATATCATATTATCATATCATATCAACTAATTACCTCTAACTGGTCGACTAATTGGTGGGAGACAATAAATACATTCAATCAAATCAAATATATCAATATCCAATTGATACTTATGTTTCTTATTATCATTGAATAACTGTTTGAAATAATCACTAGCTGTTGATAATGTCTGTAATCTCTCTTATCACCTTATCACCTACTATATCAGTATCTACCTTCTTATGCCCTCGTACCAATCCATTTTGACATTCTATATATGTAAATCCCTTCTTCCAACTTGTTAGTTCCAGTTTTCGATTCACGTCATGCCCTTCAATACCGCAAATACCAATCCTACCTTTCACATATTTACAGTCTAATGGTTGATCGAGTATAACTTTGTATATTAGATAAGTTCCATTGTTTTCTTCTCTTTTCATCTCATCAAGTACATCCTGAAAACATTCGAGTTATCAATTGAACACCTAGTATATACCGTATTTCCTCGAATAGAGCGGCACTGCAAACGCTACCGTATAATGCCCATATCTCGAAATCTAGAAGAGCTATCAAAAAGTAATCAACTGCAAATTTGTAGATCAAAACTTCAGCTACAAGTTTGCTGTTGACAACTTTTTGATAACTGTACTAGATACTGAGATATGATCATTCCCAGAGATAGTCTGCAGTGCCGCTCTATTTGAGGAAATACGGTATATATGAATGCACAGCATTGAGTAACTATCGTGTCTGCGTCTCTCAATTTACACACTACCTATTGCATGACAGACTGTTGAGAATGATGGAAGAAATGTAAATGATAGTGTCCACAGGTTCCCACACCTTCAGCTACTTGTACGTTTTATTTCTCACGTACCGAAATTCAAAGGGTAGAGAGTGTGTAAAACGAGAGACGCAGACATTTGAAGGAAGACAATTTATCTGGCAGTTAGTTTTAACTTTTATAAGGAACATACGAAATATGCATATTTGACTTTCACATCCTCTTTCTTTCCATCCTTCCTAACTATCATCGTTTCCAATTGCACAGTCAATTCTTCATTCGCTTCTTCGAAACGACGAGAAATTTCTATTCGGTCATCGAATAGCTCTAATTTGCTGAAGAAAAATATGAAAATTGGTCTTCGATATTAACTAACAGTAAATAAATGTCGAAAAACTTGTACAGACTGGGTTTTTCTGGTGTCAAGTAGAAGCTGGCATTGTAATAATCGTCTGATTTGGTGATATTGGCAAATGGATCAATGCGAATTTTGGAGGAAGTTGATGTTGGTAGATGATGGAATTCGTTGGGCATTGTTGACAAGGATGGATAAATCTATAGAAATGTGTACGTCGAATACGGGGGATGGTATTCTGAAATATCGATTGATGATCGATTGCCACGTTGCGCAGAGCATGGGTAGCAGGGAAGGGAAATTGAGGGCGAGCAGGTGCATCATCTGAAAGTTTGACTCAATAAGAAAAACTTTAGCTTGAAACATATGGAAGTTGTCAATTGATATGAATAAACATAGATGCATTTTTATTGGGTCAATATTTTATGTGCATATTTGATTGCATAAATAGTTACATATGTTTTTATTTTGAACAAATTACTCATGGCACAATAGATTAGTAGGTTCGAATATTATCGATAACAACTTCCTCAACAATTTCCTCATCATCTGATTCGTCATCTTCCCAATACCAAGCATCGCGAGAATTCAAATATTTGTTAAATTCCTTCTCCAGCTTCGAATTCTCTTTTTCGAATGTTTCCCTCATCTCCTCCTCACTCCTCTCCTTCATTTCCAAATACAACTTCTACAATTGATATCATCTTATCACCTTATCACTTTATCACCTCACCGATTCCTCCATAACTTTACCCTCGAATGCTCGGAATGATGCTGATAATGGTGCGATTTCGCTCATCTCTTTCATATAATTATCACACAACTGAGCAATACGTGGACATTTTAACAGTTGTGATACTCTTGATAATGCACCATATGTTGGTCCACCTATCAATATCATATTATCATATCATATCAACTAATTACCTCTAACTGGTCGACTAATTGGTGGAAGACAATAAATACATTCAATCAAATCGAATATATCAATATCCAATTGATACTTATGTTTCTTATTATCATCGAATAATTGTTTGAAATAATCACTAGCTGTTGATAATGTCTGTAATCTCTCTTATCACCTTATCACTAACTATATCAGTATCTACCTTCTTATGTACCCGTACCATTCCATTTTGACATTCTATATATGTAAATCCCTTCTTCCAACTTGTTAATTCCAATTTTCGATTGCATAATTGAACATCCTCACAAGTTATACCAATCCTACCTGTCACAAACTTACAATCCAACGGTTTGTTCAATATTATTTTTTTGGCCAAATATAGTCCAGCTTTTTCATACTGTACCATTCCATCAAAATCCTCAAATACCAACAGTTATCCGAGCCTACACAAAAAAAGCTTACGAAATGCATATATTCGAGCTCTCTCAACTCTTCACTCCCATCTTGTCTCACTTGTTTTATTTCTACCTGCATAAACACATCTGAATATATATCTTCGTATCGTCGAGAAACTTCGATACGATCTTCGAATAGTTCCAGTTTTCTGCAAGTTATACAAGTACCGTATTTCCTCGAATATAGCGGCACTGCAAACACTGCCGGAGAATGATCATATCTCAGAATCTAGTACAGTTATCAAAAAGTTGTCAACAGCGAACTTGTAACCAAAGTTATGATCTACAAATTTGCAGCTGACCACTTTTTGATAGCTTTTCTAGATTCCGAGATATGATTATTATTATACGGCAGCGTTTACAGTGCCGCTCTATTCGAGGAAATACGGTGATTAACAAATTTCTATGAAACTTACAACAAGAAAATATCGAAGAACTTGTACAGGCATGGCTTCTGAGCGGTGAGATAGAAGTTTGAATGAAAGTAATCAGTAGATTTCTTTGTGTTGGCAAATGGATCAATGCGGATTTTGGAGGAAGTTGATGTTGGTAGACGATGGAACTCGTTGGGCATTGTTGACAAGGATGGATAAATCGATAGAAATGTTTACGTCGAATACGCGGGATGGTATCTTCGGGTATATCGATTGATGAACAATTGCCTCGTTGCGCAGAACATGGAATGATGGAGAAAATTGGTGGACTAGCAGGTCGCGTCTCTTTTTCCATTTCGAACTTGCAAACATTGGTCGTATCTACCTGACTAAAAAAGATACAGTCTGCAAATTCTGAGGCTTGTCAGATCAAATGAAAAAGGTTTTATTGTGTCAAAATTTACAGAGTGCACATTTGAGAAAAAATATGAATCGTATGAGAAAGGCAGAACTGCGACATCAATTAGTTTCAATTCAACTTGATTATTTGGGGCACTTGATTATTTTAATCTGGAATGTGATTCACATGTCGATGGTATCTGTTGTACTCCTCTTTCACTGCTACATCCTCTTCGCTGAACTTCTCCCTCATCTCTTCCTCACTCCTCGCCTTTGTTTCCAAATACAACTTCTACAATTGTTATCATCTAATCACCCTTATCACTTTATCACCTCACCGATTCCTCCATAACTTTACCCTCAAAAGCTAGGAATGATGCTGATAATGGTGCAATCTTCCTCATCTCAAGCATATAATTATCACACAACTGAGCAATACGTGGACACTTTATCAATTGTGATAGTCGTGATAATGCACCATATGTTGGTCCACCTATCAATATCATGTTATCATATCATATCACCTCATTACCTCTAACTGGTCGATTGATTGGTGGTAGGCAATAAACACATTCAATAAAATCAAATATATCAATATCCAATTGATACTTATGTTTCTTATTTTCATCGAATAATTGTTTGAAATAATCACTAGCTGTTGATAATGTCTGTAATCTCTCTTATCACCTTATCACTAACTATATCAATATCTACCTTCTTATGTACTCGAACCATTCCATTTTGACATTCTATATATGTAAATCCCTTCCTCCAAACTGTTATTTTCGGAGCCCATTCACTTGGAAGACCATCTATAGCTATCATACCAACATGTCCCACTACATATTTAACTCGCATTATTCTGCTGAACGGTATTTGACCACTTATACGTGTTCCATAATTTGATTCACGTTCAACTGCATTATATACACCCTGGAAATATATTTCAGTTTCGTTACATTTAAATCGAGCCTTTAGCAAAATAGCTGATTATGAGTATACTTACAAAACCAAAATTAATATTATATTTCTCACTGTCATCCGCATTTTCCTCGAATACTTCAATATTGATGCTCAAAAGCATCTCATTGTAAAATTCCTCGCAAACTCGTGACATTCTGATACAATCCTCGTATAGTTCCATTTTACTGACAAACAATAATTATTGATTTCTGTGTTATTTAATACTTACAACAAAAAAGTGTTGAAATACTTGTAAACGCATGACCGTTTTGGTGTCAAGTAGAATGTTGCTGTATCATCTAGAGTTAGCCTAGCATGGGCATATGGATCGATACGAATTTTAGAGGCAGTTGATGTTGGTCGACGATGGAAGTCGTTGGGCATATTAGAGGGGAGTGAATGTGGGTAGATATGAAGCTACGCGTAGCATAGCCACCTGTCATAGAGCTTTGGATAATTAAATAGGTATGTGTGGTATATAGATAATTATAGAAGGCGGTATTCACAAAGAATAGGTCTTCTGGTAGAGGAAATGAAGATGGCGGAAATAAATCTGATGAGTGAAGGGAATTATTGATAATATTCGAAAATTATTTGTCAGAAGAAAAGAGAAAAAATCGAGTTCATTGTTTTTTCTTCCTGTTATTCAAGTATTTTTGACAACAAAATTCATCTCAAAAACATAAATTTATTGAAAAACATAACAATAACAACAACAAAAACATGATTATCTTTTTTTGTAGACACATGGTTTGAGTACCAAACCATATGGCCTCTTTTGAATCTTCTTGTCAACTTTTTTGAACTCCAAGAGCACAAAATAGTTGCTAATCTGCTTCTTCTTCTCCATTTCGTAACCCATGTTACAGATTGCGGCAGTGAATTGCTTGAGTGATACAATCCGACTTGCAACTTCCGCGATAATCAGCTCTCCACTGAAAATACTCCAATTTATTCAAAATTTCGATTCGAAAACGCTTACCCCATTTTCAGAATTCTCCTCGATTCACTGATGAAATCGTGAAGATTGGTTCCCATCAGCGACAACGAAAACACGGCAATATCCACCGTATCGTTTTCGATCGGCAGATTTGCCATGTCGCAAACTTCCACATGCTCATTGACTGCAACAAGATCAAATGATCTGACCTGGAATAATGATATGATATGGGTTATCATGATAGCTGATCAACTTACATTGTGCTTGTCACCTAGTGCTTCAGCAAGCTTCGCATCACCACAACCAATATCAGCAATTGTTAACTTGCTTTTCTTTGTTTTGATCCATCTGATGATATCATCCAATGGGTTAGTCGGCCATTTTTCGGTCTGAAAGTATAAAAATTCAGCTATTTTCCTCTTATTTTATCGATTTTTTCACATTTCGATGTTTAAAAGTATGAATATTCTACTAACCTGATCACGAAATCCTTTATGATACGCAAAAAACGCCTTCTGATCCTTTTGAAAATATTCGAATGACTCCTTTCCCGTTGTACAATACAATTGTTCGTTGAGACATCGAAAACGGGCGGCATCCAATTTCTTTTTCGCCAATTCCATCGGACTCTCTTCCTCCTTATTCTCGTCTTTCTTTTCAATCACTTCCGGCTTGAACTTCTTCTTTTTCGGTCCTCGCTTCTTCTTTTTCGATTTTTCAGTCGGCAATTCTGGCACAATCGCCGCCGCCGCCACTTCTACATCGCCATTCTTCACCTTTTCAGCTTCTTTCGCCTTTTTTGCCGCTTCTTTTCGAACCTTTGCACGCCAAGGACGTTTCTATAACCAATTCTTTCATTATTTTCAGATTTCCAAACAAATACAGTACCTTCTTCCTCTCTACTGTATCTGCATCCTTCGATTCTAACCATTTTTCGACTTTCTACAACAAATCCATTATTTGCCTCAAAACAACTAACAATACCTCCTTTTTAGCCACCGGCTGCTCAATTTCCGTCTTTTCAGACGCTTTTCGTTTTCCCATCTTCAAAAAATTCTATATTCATTTCTATTTGTGCGAATAAACAAGAAACCAAGTGCTTTATAATATGCATTTCGTGAAAAATTTGAAACATTGATTTTTATAATGTTTTTATTGATTAAAAAATAACAAAAAGACAGAAAAACAAGGAAAAATAAGCGAAAACGAATATTTTCAGGGACACAAAAGGAAAACAACAATTGGGTGGTGATAAAATTTGTGTGAATAGAGAGGGAATCTTTTTGGATTTGAGAATCCGCTGGAAATTATGAATCAAAAACATCAAATTTCATCCGAGTCTTCGATTCATAACTTTTCAGAACAACTAACAAGAAACGGCTCGAAAACAATAAAATGTCTACAAAAACCATGGTAATAACAATAAGATTGAAGGAAACAAAATAAAAATAACGAGAAATGGGAATTGTTCGTTTAACGCCAATCGGTTTTGCCCATCTTTCTCTTTCCGGCGAACAAATGTTTTGGTTTGAGATCGTAGACGTGTCGATCGGCTTCTCCCTTCTTTGCTTCTCGTCGCAATCCGTGTGTTGCTTTGTTTCGGAGGACGACGGCGTGAGCACGTTTTTCGGCATCTGGCAACGCCATTTCATCACGTGGTGTTGCTTTCTTTGGCATGTTGCTGAGCGAACGACCAACTTTCATCTGAAAAAAATATTTTGAATTTGAGAAATTTACAAGTCTGATTTTACCTTCTTTCCGAGTTGTGGTCTGGCACATTGTCCTTGCAAGTTCTTCATCTTCTTGGTATCAATCTGCAAATATTTCAAATAAATAACCGTATTTCCCTTCTTTCCACTCACATCAACACCCAATTCTCCAAGTTCATGCTCCAATCGTGACATTGATCGTTCTCTCTTTCTTGAAATCAATCTCGATCCAACTCTTCCGGCAACTCTCTTGTTCACTTGTTGTTCCAATACTCGAAGTTTTTCCTTCTCACGAATTTGAAGTGCGAGCTTCATCTTCTCCTTTGTTTCTTCATCATCACTGTCCAAATCAGATTCGTATTCTCCGGCTTGCTCCAAAAGTTCCTCTTCTTTCAATAAAGTCTCGAGTTTCTGTAAATTTATTTTGAAATTCATAAGTTTCCGAACAAATCATACCTGTTGAATTTCTGGATCAACGAAATCTGACAAATTGTGTCCTTCCCAGATTTCTGGAATAACATCGTACTTCTCCTCTGGATTCTTCAACAAATAATGTTTCTTGAGATCGAGAATGTAGTCATCCTCCATTTCGAGCTCGATTTCTCTCTCCAAACGACGCATATCTGCAATTTTTCATTTTATACAAGATTCAAAGTTCCCTAAACTCACTCTCATCTCTGAATTCTGTACCATTTCCAGCCTTTCGTGGCTCATCATCAACTTCCATCGCACTGTCAGCAGCCGCAAGTTTCTTGGCAGCTCTCTTTGCAGCAACTCCTGCTGGGATGAATGGAGCACGAACCTTGTCGTCTCTTGGTGCTGGATAAGCGACGAAAACGCGGTTGAGAACCGAATCTTCAACAGTTGTGATCTTCTTGGCTTGAAGTTTAGCTTCAACACGTTGAGCGAGAAGTTCATCACAAGCACGGTCACGAAGTGACATAATTCCTTCTTGAGTGAGAGTTGATGTCTCAACAATTGGAACTCCTTCCTTTTCGAGTTGATCGAGAAGAGCGGCCTTCTCAGCTGGCAAATCAGCACGATGTCTGATATCGACCTTGTTCAAACCAATCAACACTGGCTTGTTGGCGAAGAGTGGACGAATCGACTCAAAAAGATGAAGTTGCTCCTCGATGGTACGATCGCATTGTTCGGAGACGTCCATCATAAAAAGAACGGAAGCTTTCAAGTGAGCCAATGCAGTAACAGCTTGCATTTCGATTGTGTTACGATCCTCCAATGGTTGATCCAAGATACCTGGGGTATCAATCACTTGCCATCTCAAGAAACGATAATCCAAGTGACCAACATACAAAGCTTTGGTGGTAAAAGCGTATGGTTGAACTTCAACATCAGCTCTGGTGACATTGTTGATGAATGAAGACTTTCCGACGTTTGGGAAACCGCAAAGAATCAATGTTCTAGTTGCTGGATCGATACTTGGAAGACGAGACAAATGCTGACGAACTTGCTCCAAATACTCGAAACTCGACTTTTGGCGCTTCAAAAGCTTCACCATACGACCCAAAGCGGCGCGTTTCAACATTTTGCAACGGTACAATGAATCGGCGTACTTCATCAAACGAACATATTCACGAGCGATTCTGAAAAATAGATAATTATCATTTGTAAAAAAAAATGATCAAACAACTTACCCATCAATCAAATGACGAGCAGTGTTCATTTGTCCAAGAGCGATTTTGAAGTGATCACGATCGTACAAGATATTCATCAAATCAGCATAAAATGGATGAATTTCCTGCAAAACGATAATATTTCAAATGATCAAAAGATATTGTTGTTACCTCCATCTTTGGAAACTCGGTGATGATTTGGGTGAGCTTGTCGTGGAGAGTTTGTTGCAAGAACTTAATTTTTCTGGCATAGAATGCACGAATTCTACCAATTGAATACTGTCTGTGCACGACAGTTGGAGTTTTACGTTGGGTTTTTGATAAAACCACATCCTTCAGCTCCTGAAATATTGCGAAATTATTTTCAGTGAAATATAATTGAAAAACGTACCGATGCTGATGGCACAACAGTGATGCGCTTGAAATTATACATAGACGTCATTTTTGCAATGACGATTTGTGTAACCCTTGCTTGAACCTAAACAATAAATCTATTAGTTGAAAAATGTGGAAAGAAAGCGAGAAATACGAAGGTTAGAACAAAAAATAGACTTGTAAGTTAGGGCCTAAATTAACTTTTTATTAGTTTATCACATCGAAGACTGGTAAAATTTAAAAGAAGCCTACTCAGAAAAATTTCGCAAACAATCTATAATATTATTCAAAAAACAAAAATTCTGAGAAACTACTGAAAATGCTGAAAATTTGCGCAAAGTTTCGAAAAACCATATGATTTTTTTTGTCCGCGACTTTGCGTGTCGGTGTGCAGAAAAATGTATACCGTAGCCCGGTGGGTTTTACGATAAACAGCGGGCTGGTCGGAGTGTCGTTTAACCTAATCTTCATTTTTAGCTTCTAAATTTTAAAAATTTCAGCGTTTTAGGAGTAAAAATAAACAAATCTTGGTTCAAATAATGTAGAAAAAGTGTATTTGAATGTGATCAAAGTTCAAGAATTCATAAAAGTGTCGGAAAACGTGCACCTGCTCGTTTTGCACTTTTGAAGTAAAATTAATTGTATATTCAATTCCCAAACTACAATTCTTCAAAATTGCACCCATTGAGCTTGTCAGAGATCAGAAAATCAGCTCAATCCGACCAAATTCTCTGACTAGAATCATTTTCTGTCGATTTGTCGCCCAATAAATTCGAATTTCTAATCATTTCCGTCATAAATGGTCATCACTCGACAGTTTGCACTTTCCCTTTCCAAGTGCACTTTACTACAAATTTATTATGTTCTTCCGGGTAAAATTTCAATTCTTGATCATTCTACCCATACAAAAACGTGCAAAAAGAAAATATTTACACAAAAACTTGTGGTTTGTCGATTTTTCAACTGATAGACGAAGGGACGATACGGATATTTGAAAAATAAGCGACCAGACGATGATTTCTGAGACGGTAACAGAGTGTCACATCGAATTAATCACTTTTTGAACGTGTTATCTCTAGTTTTCACCGGAAGTTCACCGGAAAACGTTTTAGACCTGCGAAAATCGTTTTTGACCCTTGCAAAAATTCTCGTTTGATCTGCGCGCCAATTTTCAAATTTTTCGGCGCGAAAAAAGTGATTACAAATCGACGAGTCCTCTCAGCTATCCAATGCATTCATTCGTTCCGTTTTCCCCTCCCCCATCATCCGAAATTCGTCCGGTGTTGGCCAGCAAAAAAAAATGGCGAGCCTCTCTGCGTCTTTCCGCTTTTCCTTATCTATTCCGTCCCTCCTCCCGCATTAACGGCCACACATCTTTTTTTCGCTTTTTTTCTTCTTCATAATTTTTTACAAAATTTTTAGTATTATTTCACCTGCTACATTGCTTCGCAAGTTTTTTGAGAAGGAAATGGTGTTTCAAATTCTGAGAATGTTGAAAAAGAGGCGGGTTATCAGCTGCTGCGTGATTTTTTCGCATTCCCAAATGCATTGCATTTGCTAATCCTAAATGGCAGTTCCCAATGTGATGTAAAACCATTGAATTGCTTAAGATTGTCAGTTTTTGCATCATTTTCGTTTCCTTAACATTCAAAAAGCCTTTTAATAAGATATTCAGATTTGAAAACCCTCTTTTCTGAGTATCAGCGGAATGAACACACCAGCTTATTCCCATCCGACCGCCCATTTCCAAACGCCTCCTTTCCCCCTTTCGCCATACAGTAATACCTGTAAGCTGCTCGCGGGTCCCACGTTATGCATGTCCGTGGGCCCATTTAGTCTAACCTTGGTTCTCTTGTTGCCTCTGTTGTCACATGTCGTCCCTCCATCTCTCGCTCCGAGACTGCTGCTGGCGTCATCGCCTCCCTCTACTCCTTCATCATTTTTTTCTGTCACTGTGTGTGTGTCGCCACACCAAGAATCGTCGTCCTCCCGCCATGTTCCCCCTCCCTGTTGGATTTTTGTACATGTGCGCGCCGCAGTGTTCCATCATTTTTAGTGTATACTTGGTTATTCTTTTCATTTTTTTTTTTGCTGTTTCGGCCGCCCTCTCCACCTACCCCATTCCCATTTTTTATCTTGCTATCTCGTTTTCCTCGCCACACATTGAGGCAAAACTCGGTCGCCTCCACTCAGTCTATTCGTTCTTTTTGTGTGGTTTTTTTTGGTTGAAACTTGAGTTTCGTTTTTTGCCAGTTGTTGACCACATGACGTCCGTTTTTTACCATGTATCTCTGGAAAGTACAACTGACCTTTCTGTGGCAAACAACGAGGATTTATGAAAGCACCTCGCTTTCGCTTTTCCTCTATGCGAATTTTTTCTCACATAAAAATTAGTATAGATAAATATATATTCATAATCTAAAACGTATTGCTCCCATGCTAATCCGTATTCTAATATTCTCCCTCTTTTTTCTTCTCCCCCTCTTTTTCTCCAAGATATAATACTTTTAAGGGCACATATCTATATCAGTTGTTGGACATTTCGTTGAAATGTCATGAATTCATTTTTCTTTGCAAAATTTCAATCTCCCTTTCATTTTTACTCCCGTTAAAGTGCGTGCGTTTTGGGAAATTGTGAATTTTATTCGAAATATCGGCGCACTTTTATTATAACCACGATTTTATTTGCTAGAAATCGCGTTGTCTTTGAATTTTCGCCTGTTTAGTTTTTCCGCTTTCCGTTTTTTACCGTAAGTGAGCAATTTTGATAGTTTTCCACTAGGAAACTGTTGTTTCTGCTCAAATTGTCTCAAAAATGGTCCATTGGTTTTTTCCACTCTTCCTTCTCTCATCTATGTCCCATAATCTATCGTTTCCACCATTATCTACGTTTTTTTCGCTCTTTTGAGACGTTTTTTGCCTTCTTTTTTTGAAAGTTCTCAATTGATAATGTTGCAGACTTCGATTAAATCGATATCAAACACTAATCAATCAAACGGGATAGCTGTAAAACGGAAACTACTAACAATGAGTGGTGGTTAGTTTTTAACATCATTTTCTAATGATTATGCTATTTTTAAGGTAAGGATGAAATTGAATTGTTGGATTTACCGGGGGCGTCGGCAACTGAAAACACGGCGGAACCGGGAACATCGAGTAAACCGGCGGAAGAACCCGAACAAGATCCAACACCACGAGACGCTCAACAACCTCAAGAACAACTTCAACAACCTGAAGTAGAACTAGAACAAGGCGATGAAAATGGAGACGGATTGCAGGGTAGCAGATTTGATTCATCATTATCAGGTGGACTTAGTATAACTTTCTTTAGCATTGTCTTGTACATCATATTGTCTAGGCATGTTTAACACAAACGGTGCACGCAAAATGGTATCGCAGAATCGAAATCGATTTGTGAGCAACAAATGGAATTTAGATCTTAGTTGTGAGTCCTTTTTTGTGTTTTCTAGTAGATAATCTTGTATTTTCAGACATAACAGATCGGATCATTGCGATGGGATTTCCAGCGAGCATGCCGGAGAAGTTCTACAGAAATTCGATAGATCAAACTGTTGCCTTTCTTGAAGCACGTCACAAGGACCATTATAAGGTTTTCAACTTGTAAGTTCTTTTCGGTTTTTTGCTTATTCAACTAAAAATACTTGCAGACGTGGTGGAAAATTGTATAACCCGAGAAAATTCAATTCTCGCGTGATTTCGTTCGAAATGAAGGATCATCATCCACCAAGTCTTGAATTGATGGCTCCATTTTGTCGTGAAGCTCATGAATGGTTGCAGGCCGATCATAGAAATGTGATTGCGGTGCATTGTAAAGCGGGAAAAGGACGAACTGGTGTCATGATTTGCGCCTATTTGTCGTATATCAAGTTTTATAATAAGCCAAGACTCAACTTGGACTATTATTCAATCGTGCGAACCGAAAATAACAAGGGTATGTTGATTTTTGATGAAAAATGTGATCATTGTAATTTTGAAGGTGTCACAATTCCATCACAACGTCGGTACATCTACTATTTCAATCAACTCCGCGAGAATAAGCTCAACTATTTCCCACTTCGAATGCAACTCATGGGTGTCTACTTCGAACGTCCACCACGTCTTACTAATTTTTACAACGAATTCGGCATCAAAATTCAGCACGATGGAGTTGAATTGGCGAGTAATTATGAACGTATTTCATGGACGACATCTCAATGGGAAGCTGAAGAAGCTGTTTGGAAGGATTGTAAATCGACAGGTGACGATTCTTTCGATCCACAAAATGGCAATCAAGATGTGAGCAAGAAGTATGTGATCTCGAGACGAGCCTTCGGTTGGACTGTGCCAGCGGATGGAGACGGTCGGATTTTTGTCGAAGGTGACGTCAGAATCGATCTCACCAAAAGTAGCAAAGTTAGAGCGGCCGAAAAGGTTAGTAAAATTAGTAAGAGTTGTGAATAATGATAAATTGCAGACAGGTCACATCTGGTTCAACACAATGTTCGCCTGTCGCAAATATTGTAACAATGTACTGTACAGACATGGTGATGAAGCAGATCCATACAAAGACGGTGAGGCAGCAATGTTCAAAACGACAGTAGCCGGTGGTGATGGACAGTCGGACTACGAGCGAGAAAAAGGACCATTGCCACCGCCCGAAAAGCCTCTTGTTTCATGCTTATCAAAAAAACCGAAGAAGAAAGATCCGAAAGGGAAAAAAGGCCGGGCGGAGACTGCTGTATCGAATGGAAACGAAAAAGTGTTGCTTCCAATGGCGATGCTTCCACCGGATAATCTCCATGAGCATGTTCCACAACAGACACTCATTGATGTTTATGACAACAAGAAAATGCACAGGTTGGTTCTTCATGTAAAAAACATGTATAAAGTGAACTTTCCAGGCCTCGTGATGCTATCAATCAAATTCTCCGTCGGGCTCAAAGATATAACTTGATCGTAGACGATTACAACAACGCTCGTCGTCTAAGTGAGCCAGACAATAAAGCCAAATCAGTTCCATGTGGTGGAACCGATAAACCAAAACCAAAAGATGCTGGACCATGTCGGTTGGTACGCGAATCCGATGAACACGTGCTCGTCTTTCCATATCTTGAAATCGATCGAGCAGAGAAGCACAATTTGGGCGAGCAGTTCAAGATGTACGTTGTCCTCAAATGTGTGCGGAAGGATACGGAGAACATGAGCGAGGCATTTTCTTGCGCGGTCTACCGAAAGATGAAGGAGGAAGAGGAAAGAAAGGAGAGGGAAGAAGAGGAAAAGAGGCAGAAGGAAGAAGAGGAAAAAAGGAAGAAGGATGAAGAGGAAAAGAGGCAGAAGGAAGAAGAGGAAAAGAGGCAGAAGGAAGAAGAAGAAAGAAAGAAGAAAGAGGAAGAGGAAAGAAAGAAGAAGGAAGAAGAGGAAATAAAGAAGAAAGAGGAAGAGGAGGCGAAGAAGAAGACCGAAGAGGAAGAGAGGAATAAGGCCGGAACTGAGGAAGCGGGAAAAAATGCCGATTCAGATGCAGCGGAGAAGACGACCGATACAGAGGAAGTTGAGACGAAGAATGATTCGGATGAGCACGGTGGAGGTGAAGAGAAAGCTGCTGAACATGAAGAGAAAGACGCTCAACCTGAAGAGGAAGTTCTTCATCTCGAACAGAATGTTGATCCAGTCGATCAGAAGGATGCTCAACTTGAACAGAAGGATGCTCCAGTTCAACATAGTGATGCTCCAGTCGAACATAATGATGCTCCAGTCGAACAGAAGGATGTTCCAGTTGAGCAAAATGATGTTCCAGTTGAACAGAATGATGCTCCAGCCGAACAGAATGATGCTCCAGCCGAACAGTATGATGCTCCAGCCGAACAGAACGATGCTCCAGCCGAACAGAATGATGCTCCAGCCGAACAGAATGATGCTCCACTCGGAGAAGAAGTCCCTCAACTTGAATTGGAAAATGGTCTACCCGAAGAGGAAAATGTTCAGCTAGAAGTGGAAGATGAGCAGCCTCGAGCGGAAGATCCTCTACTTCGAGTGGGAAGTTCTCAACCTGCAGCTGTAGTTTCGAAGAAGAAGAAGGATGATTACATGGATGTAAATTATCGGCCTGGCGAACTCGGTGCCGAAAGATGCGATCCGTCACTCATACTGTATGGTGGACCTGATGGAATGATTGGAGCCAACGGTGGACAAGCAGCAAATTTAGAGTCCGATCTATTCAAGGACGATTGCCGTGCAAAAGATGACAAGTATTGCAAGTACTTCTACCGCCAAAGCAGGAAATCCCTAAGCAGATATCCACCGTGTATTCATACGTAAGTTATTTTTACTTTCCTAAACAGTATTGATATGCTAATTTTTGCGGGCGTAAAGAGTGTGATGAACAGTGGATGTACACAAAAGATCCAAATGATCCAACTGAACCACAAGATCCAAATGAACCGAGCACTTCGACACCACCAAAAAATGAAAATGAACCGAGCACCTCGACACCACCAAAAAATGAAAATGAACCGAGCACTTCGACACCATCTAGTCCGTACCAATCGTCGTCGTCGCAAAACCATTAAAAATCGTTTATTCTCCAATGAGAAAAACAATGAGCAGCAAAAAAGCCTCATCTAAATCTATTATACCATTTTTTCTTTCTCTCGCAAATTTAACCACTTTTTAAAATACTTAATATTTACTAATTTATTCTTGTCACACTCTCCCATGATCATACTCATTTTCTGTTTCCTGTTCTATTCCAAGACGCTAAAAAACTTGAAATTTATATATAAATATGTATAGAAATATTCACTTTCTTATCATAAATTGCTTCTCTACTAGAAACTGTTCATTTCATTTCATTTCAAAGAATAATTATCAAAATCTTCGAAAAGTCTTCGAAAATCCCTATAATTGAACAGGGAAGTTTTTCGAATGAATAATGAATTTTCCTCATTGAAATATTCGAAAAAACTGATATTTACACCTTTTAGTCGAAGAGGTTCATTTTTCGATGGAAAAACTGTTCAGGTGTCAGATTTTGAACGCTTTCTATTGAAATTGTGTCGAAATTGGTTTTTTCTGTTGTTTTTATACTTCGAATCGACGAAAAAGTTTCAAAATCAAAATTTCTTAGATGAAATCGGTTGAAAAATATTCGAAAACTTCAAATTTGACCATTAGAAAGTGTGTATAATAAGAGAATTAGAGCAAGAAAAGCTAATTTGTATAATATTTCAGTTGCGGATTAACAGGAATAGAAGCCGAAGTATGTATGCGTGAATTCCGTCTGGATACTGAAGCAAGTCGAGCGAGTGAAAAAGCGACAAAGATCGGAGCAAGCACATCAGCTGATCCGCCAACAACTGATGAGATGGCATTCGAAAAAGATCTGAAACAGATTCGAGAGGATGTTGTGAAGGTTAATAAGTATTTGTCGCAGAATCAGGTAAGAATACTGTGATTTTTGAGGAAAAATATGGTATTTTTACAGAAAGCTTCACAAAAAAACGACGATTCGCCACCCAGTACTTCTTCGAATGTTAGTTCGGATGATGAAAAATGTAAGAAAATACCTATTTTCCACGAAATTCAGAATATTCCAGCTATAGAAGACGCTCTAAACAATGCAGTTGGTAGTGAATTCGAGGGAAAAGATGCAAATGGAATACCACTAATCGACGAATCATCGGAATCTGAGCGAACAAAATGATGAACAAAAACAAATGAGTCTCCTCGCTAGATCATCGTTATTTAATCATTTTTAATTGAACTTTTATTAACTTATTTATTCTCTTGTCATTTACTCATCTTTGTTTCCTGTTCTATGCCGGTGTCGCCTCCTGTTCATATATTTATAGAGATATTCACTTTTTATCATAAATTATGTTTCTCTCCTTATAGAATGTTGGTTTTTAGTAATAAAATAGATGAGAAACAATTGTGAGATTCAACATCTGCTACAAAAAATACGAGAATATGCACTAAAAGTGAAAACATGCATTTATGGTCAAGAAAAGAGAGAATGAGCGAAATTTGACGACTTTTTGAATTATAGAGCTCAATTTTTTGAAGTTTCGTGTTTAAAATGTATAATATTTTGATAATATTCCATAAATTCTCCATATTTTAAGCCTTTTTCCGACTTTTTCACTCGAAATTTGTCCAAAACTCAACAGAGGTGATTAAAGGCGCACGCATTTTTCGTCGCGGGTCTCGCCGCGATCAGAGTTTATTTCTCTCTTTTTATTCTAATTAATCCCTTTTTCTCTGTTTTTATTTGTTTTTTATAGTAAAAATATGAATATTTCATTAAAATTGTTTTAAAATTGATAAAATGCGCTTATTTTCATGTAAATTTTGAGTTTTTAGTAGTTTTTTGCTGTAAGAATCGATTAAATAGGCGCTGTTAAGGTTTATCGATTCTTATTTGATTTTTGTTTCTCTCAATGTTCCAAATAATTTAGTGCTGCTTTAATATTCTGAACAGAAGCAATCAAAAATGTAATTCGTAATTATTTTCTCTCTTGACCGATTTTTGCTCAAAATATTGCCTCTTTTCTGCTTCGTGTGACTTTATCTTGTATTTTCTAAAAATAAGTATAATATCAAATCGATTATTTTCAGAATGAGTTTCCGTGGACGTGGTGGCGGTGGCGGAGGACGTGGATTCGGCGGCGGAGGTGGCCGTGGTGGTGGTCGAGGTGGCTTCGGAGGCGGTGGTCGTGGTGGCGGCGGACGAGGAGGTTTCGGCGGTGGTGGCCGTGGAGGATACGATCAAGGACCACCAGACGAGGTTGTCATCATCGGAAGCTTTTCACACGCTTGCCAAGACGATATTGTCTGCAATAACAACAGTGGAAAAATCCCATACTTCAATGCTCCGATTTATTTCGAAAACAAGGAACAAGTAGGAAAGGTTGATGAAATCTTCGGATCACCAGGAGAGAATGTAAGTTTTCACTTTTTTGTTCGATTATATAAATTTTCAAATTTCAGGGCTTCTCTGTCACTTTGTCACAAGGAGTTAAAGCATCATCATTCAAAGAAGGATCACAATTGTATATTGACCCAGGAAAGCTTCTCCCAGTCGAACGGTAAGTGTTTTAATATTTCTTACACAATTCAATCAACAAGATTGTAGATTCTTACCGAATGCCGGAGGTGGTCGCGGACGAGGAGGTGGCCGTGGACGCGGTGGAGATCGAGGAGGCGGCCGAGGTGGACGTGGTGGCTTCGGAGATAGAGGAGGTCGTGGTGGCGGTAAGATTTTTCTAATTTAATGTATTTTCAATCGATATTTATTGTAGGTTTCCGCGGTGGAGATCGTGGAGGACGCGGCGGTGGCTTCCGAGGTGGAGACCGAGGAGGATTCCGTGGAGGTGACCGAGGTGGATTCAGAGGAGGAGATCGAGGTGGTTTCCGCGGTGGAGATAGAGGTAGTTCATTTTTTATGGTTTCTGATAATTTTCGTATGTTTTTGCAGGAGGTTTCAAACGATCGTATGATGGCGGAAATAACAGTTTCAATAAGAAGACCAGATTCGATTAACTCCTCACTTTCAATGTTGTTCTCTTCATTTTCCTCATTGTTGATTTTCTCTTGTTTTCCCCCACATCCCTTTCCACTTTTTAAGTTTTCTTTGTTGAACTTGTTGGTATTTTATATGCAAATACATTTATTTTTGAAATCTAACATTTTCCAAAAAGATCTGAATAAGCTGGGCAATTGAATCCTTGAACAGCAATCAAATCGTAGAATGCACCTAGGGAGTCTTTCAATCCACGAACAATGGCTCCAAATGTATCTGGTTGGAATAGAGCTTGACACTGAAAAGAGGAACTTCTTGGTCTATAAAACTGTGTTTCGTACTAAATTGTCGTTCAAAAAAGCGCAGGCTTGTGCGATGGCATTTTTGACGGTTAAAAGCATTGGATTGTCAAGAATATCTACAACTTTCAATGTTATCTTTTCCTGGTTATTTTTTAAACTGACTGTAATTGATGTATTTCAATACATCATAGACCAAAAAACAAAGCATGCATTGAGGACTTGTGATGTCATTGGAAATCACTGCCGCACTCTTATCTGTTTGGAATTGAGAATTATGAGGCAGGAAAATAGGGGAAATCACCAATTTCACATTCTGACTTGGCCTTTTGAATGAGAGGATTGACATTTGTGAATCTGTCAGGGTCTGCTTGGATTTCAGCATGCATGATTTCAATCATTTGACAGTCGGTCATTGCCAATTCACAACCTTCGAAACGGTGGCAGTGGGAAATGGCGACTGAAACGAATTAGAGATATAATGCTAACAATCTACATAATTTATACACAAGACAAAGATACTTCGCACATTTTCCACAGTTCGAGGATGGAATAACCATAATAAATATGAATTCTATGTATGAATGGTTATATTCTATTAAATAATCGGAAAACTGCACCAAATACTTTGTTTGACCATATTTTTCATCAATTTTCGTGTTTAACAAAATACTTGAAAATTACATACTTTTCCGAACACTATGACAAATCAAGTTAGTTAAACTGTGGACAAGTAAAGTACATAATAAACAGTGTACATCTACAGTATACCATTTACAGTACTCAATGTCCATCTATTTCGGTATAAAGTTTTTGAAAATGACACCATTCTGTGAATGGTTTCGTAGTTTTTTCCGAAAAATTGCTGTTTTTTCAACATTGACGGATAGCTAAATCAATGGTTTCTCTTTGATTTCATACAAAGTTCTTCATAATAGGCATTCATATCAACAAGATCCATTTATCTTCAAGACCCATTTTGACCCACCATTCCTATTTGCTCCAGTCTTCATCGCCGTCATAACACCCATCAATTGACATACTGCACATTCGACATTCTTATTCCTTTGAGCTACCGATCCTTCCAATTCAGCATTAACAATCAATAATATAATAGAGAAGATGAAAATTGTACGAAACATTTTCAAACACTGATAAATTACATAATTGTTATCAGTGTGCTCCTATAAGGGTTAAGAATCAAAATTGGAATGTGGAAATTGATTAAAAATGCATGTTTTGTTTCCCAAGTATATATTTATTATCACAGTAAAATCTCGATTGATTAATTAATATAAAATTATCAAAACACAAAAAAGGGGGAGTGATAAAGCAAGTCCATGCAATAATTTAATCATTTTTTGGTCCTTCAACATCACCAAACCGCCGCGAAAAGCCATGCCAATCCCTTTGCATAATCGAAAATCTCTTGTTTTCCGAGTTTCGATTCGCCAAAGAAACGATCGACGAATGTGATGCCAACTTCACCGATTCGGTATTCGGCCTTTTTAGCGCGGAACATCATTTCCATCTGAAAAATGGGGAATAATAACTAGAAATATTTGGTTGTTAATACCTGGAATACATATCCTTTGCTGATACTTTCGGCGATCAATTTGGCGAGCACTTCACGCTTGTAGAGACGGAATGAGCCGGTTAGATCGGAGACACCGGGGTTTAACAGGAACTGCAAAGAGAGGATGATGATTTTGCTATAAGCGAACAATGATTTCTATTGAAAATATATTTACTTTGAAACGTATATTTCGGAGGGTTGGAAAGTAACAAGAACATCATTGAATTGGAATGACATTTACGTGAAATGAATCGAAAGAAAAAACAAAAAAAAGTGCTCACCTGAGCCAAAAAGTTTGCTCCTTTGCTGATTGTCTTTCGTTTCAAGTCCCATCCACTGACACCACCTCCGTTTGCATATCGGGTTCCAGTTACAATGTCCAGCTGTAAATTATATGCTTTCATTTATGTTTTTTTTTGAAAAAAGCTCGTTTAATTTTGAAAACAAGCAGAATAAAAATGGAAATCAGCTTAATTCAATTGGTTTTGAACGATTCAAGTTTTACGAATTTTTATTGAACAACTTCAGCTTTTTTACGATTTTAGACTAGAAAAACATTTAAAAGTCAAAGGAAATTGAAAGTTTTAATACTTTGGGCAAAAGTATCGAATTTTAAGAATATCCAAGCGTTTTACTCACCTTATACTTCTGTTGCAACGCGATCATCTCCGGAATGAACTTTGGATGATGTGACAAGTCGGCGTCCATCAGAATGATGAATTCTCCACGAGCATGCTTCAAACCATGAATATACGCTGTTCCAAGGCCCAATTTGCCTTCTCTCGGCCTCAACACTATCTTCTCCTCGCCATATTCGGCTTGTAGCTTTTTAGCCACTTCGAGTGTTCCATCCGGTGACCCATCGTCGATTATAATCACCTGAATAGATATTTTCATTCAAGCTTAGTAAAAATGATTTACCTCATAGTCAATATCCTTCAAATACTTCTCCATCAGCCAAATACAAATCGGCAGATTCTCTCTTTCATTGTAAGTCGGCAAAATGATCGAAAACTTTGGCATTTTTCTGCAATAATTCTTTAGTTTTCATCAACAAAACGTCGATTTTTAGATAAATTAAGGCTTGAAACCTTTAAAAATCAATAAAAATGGAAAGGGTGAGAAAGAAAAAAGTTTATCGAAACAACAAGAATTCTACAAAAAACAAAAACTACATATTCTAATAAAATGATTATTTTTTAGATGATTTTTGTGGTATTTCCGTTTGTGTCGCCCAGAACTTCATGTATTGATTCTCATCAAAGTTGTCATCGATTGTTTCCTGCAAAATGACAGCATTTTTAGATTTTTGAATTGTTTTTGTTCGTTTATTTTTAAAAATAGTGCGGTTCTTGAACTCCTGCTTGGGTGCTCATTTTGTGAAAGACTGGCCAAAAAATCGGTCCCAAAACATTGAAATAAAATTATTCTCTTGTTATATTTTTTACTGTATCGCAGGATTTGCATTTTTGAAACAGAACGTAGGATTTTTGTTCTTGAATAGACTTTTTTCCGAAATCTAAATGAACCAGTAAGTGGGACGTCTTTTGATTGAGTTTTGATCGATAAATAAAATGGAAGCCTTACACTTATTCATCAACTTTTTCAACAAATTTTGATTAAAACTACTCACCTGCTTAACGACTTTAGCCTTTGGCTTCCTAGCCGCCAATCGTTGCCTTCTCTCGTCGTCGCTCAACTGTTTCAAATCGATCGCCGATTGGAATGTCTGTCGCGGTTCGGACGCCGGAACGACGATTGTTGAGCCATCCGGTTGCACGAATTTCACTTGATATCTGTGCAGATAATCTCGTCGACTGATTTTACCCAAACTTGCTCGCCATGCGTTTCCACGCTCTACAAAAACATCAATTCAAAATTTAAAAAAAAACGGACACTTACCTTGTGCGACAATTTTCGATGTACATGCTAGCAAATTACGAAAACAAGTTTGAGTCGCCATTCTGCAATTATTTTTTGAAGGTTTAAATAAACATTTAAAGTAAAATTAAAGAAAAAAAAGCTAAAAACGTGTAAAAACAAACATATGAAATTCCAACTGCTCTTCCATGTGGAGTACACGCCACCATGGACGAGAAATCTCACGGCCACGGCCATTACAGTAGTCGCAGAAAATGCACGGAATATGGAAGAAACGCTGTTTTATGCTCCCACAGTGAAATTCCCCCTACAAACAAGTACTGAAAATTTGTCCAGTGGGAATTGCCTGAACTAGTGTGCGGCCAGATTGCAAAATAGCGTGCCCTGGGTTGCAATTCGAGGCCACGCCCCTTTTTTTCAAGTTCTCAGCCTAAATTGCTCGTTTTCTGAGTTGACGGTGTTTTAACAAAATTCCAGCACGTCTTAAGTTTGTATAAAACCTTTTAGAAGGTTTATGGAAAAAAATGGTGGCGAAAATATCATCGTCCAAAAAGTTCGTGAAGAAAAACACACTTTTTCAGAGATTCGGCAGTATCTTTTTCAGGAAACAATATTTTTACAGAAATCTGCCTATAAATCGTTCTCCTCGGTGTTTCCGAGTTTTCTGCTGTTGCCGATTTTGATTCTTGCGTCCCACAAATTATATTTTTGACTTTTTTTAAAATCTCAAAAAAATCGTTTGGTCTCCGCCCACTTTGCAAGTTAGGGCACGCTAGTTTGCTGAGTCGAGGCACGCGGTTCTCACGGACAAATTTCGTAGGGGGAATTGCATTGTGGCTCCGATTTTGAGGGAAAACGGGGATTTTTTCAAAACGCACATATTCCTTGTTGTCATAACTTTCATGAATTATCGTTTTCACCAACTTCTCTGCATTAGATTATGTAATATTTATTGAAAACTCAAAAAAAAAAACATAAATTATAAATCAGTCGGTGTACAAGATAAATAACATTTATTCCATTGTCGTTCCGCATCCCAGCCACACCTTAAACCCAAAAGTTAGTGAACATCCGGCGATAAACCTAACCTTGATGATAATTTAGTGTCATTAACATCTTCAGGACATCTATAATTCTCCGGGCATTCACAACGATGCGAAACAGCTACAGTATTCAAATCAGTATCTACCGTAATCTGAAAACCCAACAACTTTAAAGGAGCAGGTTCTTTGTCATACCGTTTTACAGTAATGTGCCTCATCGAAAGTATTGCACTGTGCTGACATTGTTACAGGTTCTGGAAACTGTCTGACTGCGAAGTTACTTGGATCTGACTGAAAGTTCAACTCATATTACTGTAGGATACAGTATACCTACCGTAATAATCGCGTGGATTACTGTACTTAAAGTGCACACGTAGATCACAAAAGTGCGGAACATCGTAGGTCACTCGAGAAATAGAAAAAAAACGATAATGATGTGAGAAGCGCAATAACTAAAGCCCTAACCCCAAATGAGATATCAAAGGCGAATGCGATAACCGGTCTTGGGCCATTGTCGAGTGTAATTGTAATACAAACTTCTTGATTGAAGAACAATGGTGATGTTGGGAAACGAATAGTGGGAATAACGCTGATTAATTAAACAATTTATTTGTCCTCACAGAACGCAGACAAAAAGATTTCTCCCCGGCCGGGAATTGAACCCGGGTCTCGCATGTGACAGACGCGGATACTCACCACTATACTACCGAGGACACGTGAACACAAGGCTTAGTGTGCCATGAAGTGAAGGGGGATGCCGGGAAGGAGGCCAGTGTAAATATTTGCCGAGCACTAAACCATTGCGTACCAAACAACACGTTTTACGACAGATGGAGCCGGGAATGTAGCGGAAAATCAAAAAAACAATAAATTAAACCGCAGATGTGTTTGTCGTTTTCATTACTATTGCACTATTGTCATCGTTTTCATCCGTTTTATTTGCTTTTTCTCACATTTGTTGAAACACGACTCATCGACACACATAAAATCGCCGTCTTTTTCTGTCGACACATTCAATTCATCGATAACACCCAATATTTGCTATTTTTGGCTCTTTTTATCAATTAACTTCAGTTTTTACCAATTTTCAGTTTTGTGCACCCCCTTTAACTAGAATTTTTTTCGTTTCGAGACCCAAAATTATGTATCTACGCTCTACCGTACTTTAATTATGTGAGTTTTGCCAAAATCTAGTAGAAAACTGTTCAAATGTTGCAAACCTGCTCCACCGAAAAAATCCTTCCAAATCCAGTCTGCTCCTTTAAAATATACCTCTCTGCGTCTCTCCCTTCCCACACTCTCTCGCCGCAATCAGTTCCACACCATGATATCTTACTTTACACCTTTGAAATCTGATATTTTCCATCCCCCGGCGACAAAAAAATTAGAGAGTGTGTAAAAATAAGAGACGCAGACACTAAAAATTCAAAAATCCATTTTCCCTTCTCCTCGCGCCAAATTTGTTTATCCGCCTTCTCCTATTGCGCTTCTTCCCATACCCTGCACCCTCCTCGATTCACACACTCTCTCACCATCCCTACTTTCTATCTCTAACCACTCTCTCACTCTCTCGTTGGTTCTTTGAGCAACTATATAGTCAGTTATTTCATAGAACATACACATAATGCCATATTTCGTTAGAGGCATATTGGCTAAACCTAAACCTAAATGCGAGAAGTACCTCACACATAGGTTTAACTCCTTCCTCTTTCTATCCCACTTTTCGTTTTCTTTTCGAAACAACAGATGTTTTTTCGAAAATTTATGACGCATTAGATGTGAGAAGTTGGGAAATGGGTCTCACAACGAAATATTGAAGTTTTCGTGTTGAGACCATATCCGCATTTTTTGTCTGGGATTGAGTGTCTTTTCAAAAAATATAATTTTTTCATTCGGATCTTGAAACAGATATGCTTTTTCGAAAATCTTCGTTGTGGGACCCATTTCTTCTGGAAAAGTATCGAAACGAAAACTCTGGTATATTTTCGTGCCAAGACCCATCGACTCAACTTCTCACAGAATGTTTATTTATATTTATATTCCACATTATTCTAACTAGGGACCGGTCTAAACAATTGATTGCTAGATTTCTTGGTTTTATGATTTTTTGATAGCTTATATGTAGCAGAAACATAATCAGTCATCGATTTTTGCCGAAGAGCCCTGTGAGCCAAACACCATGCATCTGAAAATTGAGTGTTTTTGACTTTAAATCTGGCTCTAAATGCTGCAGCTCGCGTTGTTCAACAAACCAATGCACACCATTTTGTAGATCAACCTTTAAGCTTTATTTTGCTTTTTTACGGTCCGAAAAATATGCAAAATCAACGAAGTTATGGTCATTCAAAGATTTTGATCAATCATATTCACACAAACACACAGTAGAAAACACGCACACACGTGTGTGCTCACTGGTTTTCTAGTGCGTTGCAACTTTCGAATATCTTTGAATGACCATAACTTCGTTGATTTTGCATATTTTTCGGACCGTAAAAAAGCAAAATAAAGCTTAAAGGTTGATCTACAAAATGGTGTGCATTGGTTTGTTGAACAACGCGAGCTGCAGCATTTAGAGCCAGATTTAAAGTCAAAAACACTCAATTTTCAGATGCATGGTGTTTGGCTCACAGGGCTCTTCGGCAAAAATCGATGACTGATTATGTTTCTGCTACATATAAGCTATCAAAAAAATCATAAAACCAAGAAATCTAGCAATCAATTGTTTAGACCGGTCCCTAGTAAATACTACTCCAAAATACTAACACTCCAATCCCACACTATTTCCTGTCATATGCACCTTGAAACGGAAACAGTTATGTTTTCAACATTTTCGTGTCGCGACCCAACACTTATGAATTCCAAATCTTCTGATTCATTCGTAAATCATTAGTTTTATATCATCATAATTTCTAATTCTAATTTCCGTTCCCATTATCATCATCATAATAATATTAGTCATGTTTCATAAAAACTGCTGTTTATGCTTTTCCCGATGAAAAACAGATGTTATTGTTCCTGAATCATGACACATTTAATGAAACATGTGTAATTTTAAGATACTTATTAGTTTTCTTGAGGAAATGCCGTTATAGCTGTAGATACATCACATAAGTATTTTAAAACTGTCTTCATCCTAACTTGTTTGTGTCGAGACTCATGTAGTTAAATTTTTTCATCGCATGTTTCAGATGCAATTGAAATTCCATAATCTATTACTTTCTAGAGCATGATATTTCATTGATTTATGTGTCCCGAAACTGAAATAATCATAGTATTTATCTAATAATAATACATTTGAATGGAAATTTATAGTGCAACTTTTGATAGTATATCTAGTCGTCGATTTCTTGAAGAATTGCACTTGATATGTTTCAAGTAATCAAAAATTTAGTTCACCGTAGCTCTTCTTGGAAATAATATATCAGAGGAAACAATTGAATGCACCATGTTAACTGACTTCGAGTAGCTTAAGCATCTATTTTCATCCAAGAAGTGACGAGTTCCAGGAATATATTCACCAATGTTCCTTCTAGATATTTGATTTTTGAAACTGTATTCTTTAAATTTTTACGTATCGAGACCCGTCTAATTTCTTTCTCATCAAATATTAACATTTATTAGTAGTTTAGACAGTCGCACTCGGTTAGTAATTTCAAATATAGTCTAATTTCTGTTATATGGACCTCGAAACAGAAATTATCTTCTTCTTCTTCTTCTTCTTCTTCTTTTGTTCTGTGCGAGTTTTTGCTGTTTCGTGGAGTTTTCAAAGTTCAGTCATTTTTTTCTGATGATAGTCAAAGACTGGTAGGTTCAGATCGTGAAATATATTTATAATAAACGGATCAGAGTGAACTTTTGAATGCACAATGCTCCCTAAATTTGTAGGCATTTTCAGCCAGATATCAAGTGTGATAGTAGCTCTAATTCTACTCCTTCAATAACATTTGAACCTTGAAACTGTATTTTTAGGAAGACCCAATTATTTTCATTCGCACGGCGTTGTTTTTCGTTCGCAGTTCAGGAGTCAATATTTCCCATGATTAGTGATTCCCAAAAAACAACAATTTTCTATCACATGTGTCTCAAAACAGAAATTATCATTTTTCTAGTGTAGTTTGAAAGTTTTTTGCTGTTTCATGAAAAGTTTTGAAGTCAAGACAGCACTTCTCATGGTAGTTGTAGGTAATGATATTGGGAAATACTTGATACTAGGTTCTTTTGAGCTCTTATAATCTGAGATAACTTTTCAGCCTAAAACTATCATCATTTCCAGCTTCTCCATCCACCTCCCACCCATAAAAACAATACCTGCCGCTAAACCTAATTCCTTCTCCCCCTCCGTTCGTGCTCACCGATCGTGTGAAAACAAACAATTCCTTCCTTTTCATTCCTCAACTTTTTCCATCATATTTACCTTGAAAAAACATAAAGACGCGACGCAGATGTTCGATTCGTTTGCCACTCAAAAAACACATCAACCGTGTAATTATATTCCTTTTTTTCGTCGTCCATTTCAATTCCTTCACCCATTTTTCTTCTCCTTTTTTTGAATTGAGCCAAGCAAGTTTGTGTTCAAATTGATACAACTTGGCTCAAAATCGATAGATTTTGTTGCTCCAAAGAGCAAAATGAAGCTCCAAATTTGATCTACACAAAAATTGTCAAGATTTTGAAAAATTTCATGGGAAAAAATTTCACTGTTCCGTGAAGAACTTTAATTTTTGAGAATCCATGTCTTGTAGTTCTCTGTTGTAAGTTATCCGCCTTACTAATTTTATGAATATGAAATGACTGATGAGAATTGGATATCTAATTTTCAAACCATCAAAAGAGAACGACCGTTTTTTTCGGCTAAATATCAGTTTCTAGGAGTGTTGAAATTCAATTTGGCGTCACATAGGTTTAGTTCCGTTTTAATTGAATAGACGAAAATGAAATTATCAAATGTGATAACTCATCATTTCACTGATGGTATCATCCTGTAACAGCAAGTAATTCCAATTTATTCAAAATTGATAGTTTTCGATGCTCCAAAGAGCAAAATAGAGCTCAATGTTAGATCTACCCTTTAGAAGCGTTGATGTTATATAAGAACTTTACAGTTTCAAAAAAAGTTTTGAATCGTTGAAAATCCAGATCTAGTAGTTATGTTTTGGAATCTATCAATCGTTCTAACCATTTTTTTTGTTAAACTATCAGTTTCTAGAAGTGCTGAAATTCATGTTCAAAATTTTATTATCAATGCGTCTTTCTGGCATAGATCCAGTTTCACTGACTATAAAGTTTCCAAAGCAAAACGTTTTTCGATCAAATGCAGAAGCTCTTTATAAACTAATATTTTTATCTTGTAACGGAAAAATTTTGCAGCTTTGCACAAAATCAATAAATTTTGATGCTCTAAAAAGCAAAAAGAAAAGCAGAGCTTGAGCTAATGGCACCTCTACAGAATTGGAAACTGTCTTAGAAAAAAGTGCACTTTTTGGCAGAAAAAAAAAATTTAAGCGATATATTTATCAGTGACCAAATGTTACAACTTTCCATTTCCTAAAGATATTACCTTGTAACGGAAAGTTTATGCAACTTCGCTTGAAATCAATAGTTATTGATGCTATAAAGAGCAAAGAGAAGCTCATTATTGGACAGACAGTCGTCCATGTTCAAGTCTTTGAAACATAAAATCTATAACCTAAATGAGTGATCACTAAATGTGACATATCTCACAACCTGATAAGATTATCTTGTAGCAGCAAAGAAATGCTCATTCCTTATCACATGTTAGCACTGTTTCATCGTGTACACTTTAGAAATCTCATGTGGAATGAAAATTACTAGTTAGTTGAACCTCCTTGCTCTTATCACTATCTTATCATTTATCACTGTTTCCACGACTATTTTCATTCTTCACCATAGCATTATAATTGTTCCTTCTGACATAATCTTTCTACTGTACCCCATACAGTACCCTTTCCAGGAATGACAGTCTCCTACAATCTCGACGTCTCCTCCACCTCCCTCGTCGCCTTCCTCAAACTCCAACTTCGATGGCGTGGCTCAATATGGAAGTCAGTAATGAGGGTAGGTCAAAACCACACTACAGTAATCCATACCATATTTCAGGAGTTGTTCATTTTCTCCTTCTTCTTCGCTCTAGTAACGTGTGTCTACCGTACCAATTACTTCCTATCAGAGACACAACGAATGTAGGTGTACTGTATCTACCATAATCCTACCGTAATCCTTCAGATTCTGGGACAACTTTGCCGCCTTATTCGACCAAAAACTAGACTACATTCCTCTAACCTTCATGCTCGGTTTCTTCGTCACAATTATTGTTGGTCGATGGAATGATATATTTCTGAATATTGGATGGGTTGATAAGTATATCACCTTATCACTATATTATCAATTTATCATACTGTTACAGTACCGCTTTATTGATAGCCACTTATATGAGAGGGAGCGACGAGAAGAGCCGAATGTTGCGACGAACTGTACTTCGATATATGGTATTGACACAGGTACTGTAGGTACAGTAACCCTAGATATACGGTAGTTTTTGTAGGTATTGATTTTCCGTGATATCAGTATGCAAGTTAGGAAACGATTCCCCACACTGGAAACTGTTGTGGCTGCTGGTAAGTTCTACAGAAGTTCCTCAACTTTAAAGGCGCATACCTGCTTTCAAAGTGGTCGATTTTCAATTCCCTAAAAATATTTGGAATTCACATATCATTATCTATCGATTGACATATTACACTTAATCCTAATTTTTAGGTTTCATGATAGAAAACGAGCGTGAAAAGTACGTCGATCTCAATCTCCACAAGAACCACAACAAGTATTTCCTCCCCATTCAATGGGCATTCTCACTATTATACGATGCTCGAGCACAAGGAAAAATCGGAGCAGATGTGATGCTCAATGAAATCATCAAAGGAGTCGGTGACTTCCGAAGAGGTTTAGGTCAATTGTGTAACTTTGATTGGGTGCCGATTCCATTGGTGTATCCACAAGTGGTGTTTTTGGCTGTTCGGATCTACTTTTTCCTATGTCTGATTGCTAGGCAAAGTGTGTTGATCGATGGTGAACCACCAAAAGATGCCAACCCAATATATCCATTTGTGCCATTCCTCATGACATCTCTTCAATTCATATTCTATGTCGGGTGGATGAAAGTAAGTTCATGTTTTTTCGGGGTCCGTGAAGACCCCAGGACACCGATCAGGATCTCCCGACTGATCAGCACCCTTGTTCAAAAATTTCCGCAAAACGGCCTCTGACTGACCTCTGACAAATCAGCGAAGTACCTCCACCCGGGAAAGGATAGGTGGTGCGGTGTCAACACCCGTGTTAACCCGTGGTAACCCGTATTAACCCGTGTTGACCCGTAGATTCTACCCGAGTCTATGGGAACCCGATACCAAACTGACCTGCGCCGGCGCTTGTACTTATGCAACAGGACATGCAGACACTTCGCAGGCCGGCGCCAGTTGCTATAGGTTGCATAGTCGAGTCGGAAAATGTCGGTTTTCGGTCAAATTTTGAGCTTTTTATCGGAATTTTGATGGATTGCTTAGTTTTTGACTACAAAATGCCAAAATAGGATGTTTTCACTTGCAAAATTCGTACTTTTTGCATGGTTTTGATGGAATATATGGTAGTTTCATGCAAAATCTTGACACATTTCGACTCCTCCAGATATTATTTAGATAAGTTTTCAATGAAAATCTCAATTTTTCACCTGAATTTAGAGCCCCAAATATTCTTTTAAAAAACTATGAGAGAGTGTGGGAAACGAGAGACGCAGACAAGTCATGATAAATGGAGAATATGTATAATTGCAGGTAGCCGAGAGCTTGATGAATCCACTTGGAGAAGATGATGATGATTTCGAGTGCAACTTCTTGCTGGATAGGAATTTGGCGGTAAGCGAACTCTAAAGTCCAGACATATTAGATTACTCGAAGTAATAGAAACATATATGCAGTTTGTGAAGCAGAAAAATATAGAGAAAATTCACAACTTTTGAGAAAAAATAGATAGAGATTCAGTAGAATTCTCAAGACCGATAAACTTCATGTTAAGGCATCAAGAATATAGTGGCAATTTGCAATAGAATCTCCTTTTAGTGTACTATTGAAGCCGAAACAATGTCTCAACTGACCGATTAGGTTCAATCTGTAAAATCGGTGATTCAGATCAAAGTTTCATGAACATTTGTTTATCAAGCCTCTACCAAGATAGAAAGAGTATAGGGATGTTAAGTAGATATTGAAAAACCGGGAAATTTTTAAATGAGTATGTATATAACACCAAAAATCGTCGTATACGAAAATCAGCGGTTTTAGTTTCGATAACATCATTTTATGAAGTTCTCACATACAAATATTGATAGTTCGAAACCGAAAATCAATATATACAGTAGCGTGCAGTAGTCATGCATATTTTGGTTTTTCGGCCGTAACTCGGCTCAAAATGGTCCGTTTGAGCTGGGATTTGACTACATTGTACAAAATATACATTCTCACATATCAGTATCGAGATTTTTGACAAAACCCCAGATTTTTGAAATTTCACGATTTTTTCGAATTTTTCCGATTTCTTGAATTTCGAAAAAATTTTCCAAAGTGTCGAAAATTTTTTTGTGGATTTCTTGTCACAGTTTGGTATGTTTTTATTGTTTTTAGTGTCTATGAGCATTGATTCAAGCATTTGTGACCAAGTTTACTCGTCTAGTACTTCTCTGATAGATGGCCGAAATGATCCCATTCCCAAATCTTGACCTCGTAGAATTGGATGAGCTGCACGTAGAGTCTAGGATGAGCACCATAACCTAAAAATTGGAACTAGAATCAGAATGACCCCAGCAATCGAGTGGAATAATCAAAATTTGCCGGCAATGCCCAGTTTTTCTGAAAAATGCACATTTTCACATTTTTAGATACCTAATAATCCAAATTCCCCAACTTCAATCAAAAGTTTCATGTCAGATATCGTGAATTTGTTCTGTTTTTGGTTATGATTTGCAAGAATATAATATTCTTATTGTTTTCCATGAGTATCGGCAATCCTATTGCTTAAAGAATTATTTTATCAGGCAGTAATTGGCAAATAAAAACCTGTTAGACGTATTTCATCAAGTGTCCGAATCTAAATCATCTCAATTCGTGTTCGAAACAGTCCATAGATTGTTTTATTACATCAAATCACTATAATTTAACTTATTTTATCAAATAGAAACTCAGAAAATTGGATTTCCTTCCTTAACCTTGATGTAGAAACTATCGACTTCGTTATTTACCCTTTATTTCGTTTACACTCGCCAATTCTTGCCTGTTAAAATAATTCTTTAAGCAATAGGATTGCCGATACTCATGGAAAACAATAAGAATATTATATTCTTGCAAATCATAACCAAAAACAGAACAAATTCACGATATCTGACATGAAACTTTTGATTGAAGTTGGGGAATTTGGATTATTAGGTATCTAAAAATGTGAAAATGTGCATTTTTCAGAAAAACTGGGCATTGCCGGCAAATTTTGATTATTCCACTCGATTGCTGGGGTCATTCTGATTCTAGTTCCAATTTTTAGGTTATGGTGCTCATCCTAGACTCTACGTGCAGCTCATCCAATTCTACGAGGTCAAGATTTGGGAATGGGATCATTTCGGCCATCTATCAGAGAAGTACTAGACGAGTAAACTTGGTCACAAATGCTTGAATCAATGCTCATAGACACTAAAAACAATAAAAACAAAAACAATAAAAACATACCAAACTGTGACAAGAAATCCACAAAAAAAATTTTCGACACTTTGGAAAATTTTTTCAAAATTCAAGAAATCGGAAAAATTCGAAAAAATCGTGAAATTTCAAAAATCTGGGGTTTTGTCAGAAATCTTGATACTGATATGTGAGAATGTTTATTTTGTACAATGTAGTCAAATCCCAGCTCAAACGGACCATTTTGAGCCGAGTTACGGCCGAAAAACCAAAATATGCATGACTACTGCACGCTACTGTAAGTACGGTGACAGTCATTGAGATCTATAAGTTTACCGACTGACTGCATTGCAAAAGCGGACATAATTTCATGGCTCTCACTGTAGATAGGATACTGTAGATAGAAAATAATGATCAATGCTCCATAAAAAACACGGTTTGGGGGTTTTGATACATGTTCTACAAGACATGTTAGGTTCCATTTCATGAGAGCGAGACGACCTAAAAAAGTGTGAACTGCATAAGTTCAGTATACAGTATTTTGGATTATTAACATTCGATTCTTATTTAATCTATGTAACTGAACATTTTCAAACTTTTCAATTTATAACTACATTTTGAATCAGCTAAACTCATATTTTTCCAGGTCGGTCTCACTATCGTAGATGAATGTTACAACGACACTCCGCCGCTTCAAAAGGATCATTTCTGGCATTCTGGTAGTTACTTCACCTATCCACTTTTGATCTATAATTTCCCATCTTTCCAGATGTGGTTGAGCCCCTCTACTCCTCCGAAACTGCTCAAATGCACATGAATCCTCAAATCGGTTCAGCAGCTTTATACGAGTGAGTTAGCTTCAAGCGATCATAACTTTCTTGAAAATGGCTCATTTTCAAAACTAATGCTATTTTTGGAATACTTATTATATTATCTATCGATTGACATACAATACATATATTTTCAGAACAACAGAAAATGAGATAATCATGAAACCACACATGGATACAGTCGATGAGTTCGAAGATGCGAATATTGAAGATGTGGAGGGCAACCCACGAGTGTTGCCACGTGGCATTTCAGTCGTTTCAGTCAATCGAAATTGTGAAAGTCGAACGAGTTTGGCGAGTAAACGGAATGGTGGAATATTGGAGAGATTGAGGAGTCATTTGGGAGGGTATGCTTGATTTTGATATGTGTTGAAGTATAAAAATATTAGGAGTTTGAACTTGCAATGTATCAGACTCTGATCGTTATGACTAGTGTGAAATGGGCATTTGAATCTGTGAAATTTGCTCAAAATCTCAGAGCTCTAAGCGAGCATGAGTCCATCGGCTCTGCTTATTTTCGCTGCAAAACCTTGAAAAGAAAGTGGTATAATTCAAAGGAATTTGAGCCAGATTGTAATGAAAAAAGGTTAAATAAAGAACATATACTGCTTTTTAAATTGTGAAAGTTAGAACTACTTGATCACTTCAAAGTAGATGAAAATTTTAGACAAATATGAGGATAGGAACGTATCTAAGTATTACTGTTTTACGAAATGCATTTGTTTCTTCCTGTCTACAAGTTTTCAGTGGAATTTCTGGAAAATATCACTGCTTCAAAGACGTATTATTGATTGAGAATAGTTTATTAGTATAATCACGTTGCGTTTGTCGGTCGAAATGTTAAAAAAAATCAATCGTCCTATGAAATTTTGACTCTCAGGAAACATACCACTTTACTTAACGCCTAGATATTTCTAGTGCATTAAATGAGGCATTTGTTTGGTACTAACAGGTCGAAATGCAAATAGAACACCGAAATGTTTATTCGAATCATTTTTAGATTATTTGTGAATCTGAAAACTTTTGTAATGTTTTAGAAACTGAATATTTAAAATAACTTGGACTTTATTGAGATTTTTCTGTTTCAAAAAGTTTTCATGAGCAGAGAAGGATTGGTGATTTTTGATTCTCGGTGGTTTTTTTGAATATGATATTCTCAAAAAGTTTGTAATTTCTATACTTGAACTCAAAATGCGTTAAATAAGTTTTAAAAATTCGATACCATGACTAAAAAAACGCCAGTAAAAGCTCTAGAAATCCGAAAATTCCATTATCAAACCTCCAAATTGGTGAACCTGAAACACTGTATTCCAGGAGCACCGCCACCACCCAACTAACATCGCGTACTTCCAGCTCCACCCGCAAAATCAACCGACCCGGCCGTCTATTCGATGCCTCGACATGCTCCATAAATGATGGTGTAGTTGGTGACAGTTCGTTGAGTATTCTAGATGATTTGGCGGACGAGGCGGCGAAGGCATCACAAGGATTGTTGACACCCGAAGAGATGCCTGCGTCACCAAGAAGGACACCAATCGAGATACTCACATCGGTACCAGAGGAAGATGAGGAAGCCCAGAAGACGAGGACATCGATGGATTTGAGGAAATGGCAGGAGATGATGAGGAAGGAGGAGGAGGAGAAGAAGAAGAAAAAGAAGGATGATAAGATTGATGAGTGATATGGAAATACAGTATCCCTTTCTTGATCTACCTCTATAATACGTGTCAAATATTTATATGTTGTTGAAATTTTGTTAATAATAAATTGTCATAATGTAGCACTTGTGAGGGAATAAGTAAACATGATAAGTCATATTTCTATATTTTAAAGATTGGAAACAGTAAGTATTCAAATGACTTGTTATACTGTACCTACAGTACATGTTTCACTACTATATACAGTATATACCAAAACACAGTACGGCCCAACATTTGAATTGTGAAAGTTGGTCGAAACTCTATTGGAACTTGACCGAAAATCCACCCTTTTACTGTATCTTATAAGGAATATTATCAATTATTGATAAGCTTCTGATGATTGTACAAGCTGTTTTACAGTTGGGGCATGTTCTGCAGGACTGTTCAATTCCATAGTTTGGAGTGATAAATCAGTGTATCACTCGGGTATGGAAAAACTCTTATCACTATCACCAGCATTATCATTATCACTCATGAGGCAAATAAACCGACGAACGATTCATAATGGCAAAACAATTCAAAGATATAAAATGAATATATTAGGTTACATTTCTATGTTTCAATGCAATAATGAAACAGCAGTTATTGAACATTCTTGAAAAACTAGGAGCTTATCAATCTGATAAAACCCACCTCTTATCACTATCATCTACTGATAAGGAACAACTACAGATCAGCTTTTCATCTCTCATGGTTTGATACAAACTGCGAAAGTTCCTTTTCATTGGAACTAGACTCCACTCGTCTGATAAGCACTCTTATCACAGATTGATAAGCTATCGATGAGCCTAAGATGACATTTGAGCAGATTTGGTGGACCTTTTCAGCTTTAAGTGCATCCAGAAGATCCATCGATTCATGAAAAAGTTCAAACAACCAACACCCACAAGTAACATATTCATTCGAGACAGACAAGAAAACAAAACATTTCAATGGGCGCAGCACCACCAGCACCGAGTTGGTCCAAACATAAATACTGATCACCCACTGGAATAGGATAGGATAGGTTTAGGATGGAACGGGGGAAGGAACTCACTCTCTGACTATATTCACCTAGTGAATTGTAAATATTGATGAATAGTCTAGGATTGATGTTATGACTGGTCTCATGATATATGACACGGGTCAATGATATGTGGCAGTTCACGTCAAGTTCAACTTTTGTAATTTTATCTATTTTTGTTATGTCTACAACATAAAATTGATGACCTCCCTTATCAACGTGACACGTGTCATCGTCATATCGAATCAACACAGTCCATCTGATATCAGTTCGAAAAATAACATCGATTAAAAATAGTAACTGTATTAACACAGTATAATGGCATTGAATAAGTAAGTCCTTATCAGCATATCAAGTATATCAGTATGATTATCAGTAACAAGAGGCCAATAGAAAAGGAGCCGTATTACCATGGATGGTTGGCAAGAGTTGATATCGAAGAGATGTTGAAGAATGAGGGCGACTTTCTTGTCAACACAGCTAAACCTGAGAATGAGAAACCTTTGAAGCAGGTTTTGGCGGTGTGTTGTGAGAAGGATTGGAATCGGGCTAATTGGTACAAACACTTTGTCATCCTGTCTGAGAAAGGGAAATACTTCGTCTCTTCTAAATATTCATTTGACTCCATTGTCGAGATGGTGGAATATCTGAAAGCTTCAAAGGATCCACTTATGGTATGTTGATACACTTGTATATCAACCCTATATATACATCTTTTTCAGCCGGGATGCGTGGCCAAAACACCCATCAATCGTCCGAAATGGGTCATTGATCACGAGTCGATTGTGGTTCAGAAGAAAGTTGAGGATCGTATTCCTTTCGGGGAGTACCACTCGGGTACATACAAGATGCGAAATGGGAAGACGATTGATGTGTCAATCAGAAAAGTCAAGTTTGATAAATTGACAAGAGAGCAACATTCGGAGTTCATGAATGATGCAAGAGTTATGCGTGAACTTTGCCATCCGAATATTATAAAGTTCTATGGTGTTGCCGCAATGAAAGATCCACTTTATGTGATTACTGAATTGGTAAAGATTCGGATCCATAGATTCATAGATTCATAAAAAATGTTTCAGCCGTCGTCAGATGGTAGACTGGACACGTACCTATATGCTAATCCAAACTTGCCCATGTCAAAATGTGACGAGATGTGTCTACAAGCAGCATGGGCTCTCGAGTATCTCCACTCGAAAGAATATATCCATCGTGAACCGGCTTCCCAACATTTCGTGTACCACAATGGCCAAGTCAAGTTGGCTGACTTTAGAAGAACTCAAGGAGGGACCTGTTATCTAGCTGATCCAAAAGAGATGGCACTGGTTCGATATTTGGCTCCGGAAACGCTAAAATGGCAGAATTATACATATAAGACGGATGTCTGGGCTTTTGGGATCTTGTGTTGGGAGATATACAACAGTGCTAACTCTCCGTATCCGGGAATGACGAAATACCAAGTCAACCAAAAAGTTGCCGAGGGACATCGCATGCAAATGCAATCGAGTGTCAATTCTGATATTGCTGATGTGATTGTGGTATGACTACAACTACCGTACATCTATTATCATATCATTATCATATTCAGAACAAATGTTGGGCATTCAATCAGAATGATCGTCCGTCAATGTCGGAGATTTGTAGAATGCTCCAAATGATCACTGGAATACCAAGACCAAATTTTGAAGCGTACGCTGTGCAACAAAAGATTGAAAAGAAGAAGATGGACAAGTAGATAGAAATATTGAGTGTTTTTTTTGTAGAAATGAAGGGTTTTTGATGTGATGTGTATAACTTTTACGGATTTTATGGGAGCAAGTAGGATGTATCTGAAATTGGTGAAAAAAATTTTCCATGTGACATTATATTTGAGCCGCAGGATAATGTGAAATATTAGTTTCAGAACAGTGATTATTTGTAATAGCTACGGTGTTTTTGTTAGTAATGTATATAGTATTCAAAACATCATAACTTGGGGTACTGTAGATTGATCTACCAGAAAGGACCGAATTATTATTGTCATGGTTTTCACTATTCGTTGGATATTTCGGATTCATTGTACGCGCCAAAACATAACAATAAAGGTCTCGATAAGTTTTTGCAGTTAGGATACTGTATCTAGGATTAAAACGCATTTTCAAAGTAGAAAAACGCGCAAATTTCATATATTCATTGTGCTTTTCGAATGTATAATATATTTTCACACGAAGTATCGTATCTTTTGATCTGCAGCCTTTCGAATAGGCAAAAAAACGATGTTATCAGGAATTGAGAGGTTGCTGATAAGAGTTTGAATCATTCTCAGATGTGTAGTCAGAAGATTGGAGTATGCTTCAAAGTTGTACAACTTGGAAAAACAGCAACAGTATAAAAATTGATAACTTTATTCTACAATAACTATCTATACATTGATTAAAACTTAATCGTTATAACTTCTGTCTTTAGCAAAATAAGAAGTATGATTTCAATAATAATTATCCCAACTCCAACACCAGTAAGGGACAATCCGATGATACACTGAAATGATAGTAAATAAACGTTATTCGTATATTTAAGAACATACACATTTTGTGTATTTCTTCTCTTCGGCGTCTTCTGTCACCATTTCACTTGGTGTAGTTGTTGGTGTGACGGCATTCAAAGTCGATGCTAATGGATCGATATCGATTTTCGATGATTTCAGTTTATCTTTCACTGCAATATTCATGGCTTTTGAGAAAGGGGGAGGGGATACAACTTACTCTTCAACAATTTGTGCTAAATGAATATAAATATGGTTTATGATAACTGAGTGAATGGGTTGTTATGATATTTTATGCATTAATTTATGGGGCCACGTATTTGATGGGCTCACGGAGCTAATATTTTTTGTATATTTTTACTGATATAGTTAGATTAAATTGATGGATAATGATATAAATTCTGTCTTATTTATCGATCCACACCAGCAATGTATTTTTTGGGTATTCTGAAAACAAAATGATGATTCTGAAACAGTTAAAATTATACTGTTTCAAAAAACTGATTTGTAAACAAATATACTAATTCTGAGCTGGGTTCGAATGATTTGCATGTTTGTGTATATGAAATAATTTGACAACAAATATTGTTGATTGTGAGATGTTTCATTTTCTGAAAATTTGAAACTGTGGTGGAAGAAGAACTTGGGCAATAGATAGAATCTTGAAAACGCATGAATCTTATGATGATTATTTAGCCATAAAAGTATATATTTTTGGATAACTTTGGTAATACACATGTGTAGAAACTGATATTTATTTGACAAGAAAAGGGGAGAAAAGGGACTTCTCTATATTTTCTCATCTTCAGTATTTTTTACAACTTACCACAATCATCAAGCGAATAAACGTTGAAATAAAGTTGTAGGAAATGCATTGTGATAACATTCTAGCTAATTCATCACCAGTATAGTTTTCGATTTTGTAGAAAAATAATTCAAACCTGAAACGGTTTAATTTTTGTGAAACTAGCTTTTTTTGAACTCTCATCTGCAAACAGTTAGATTGATCAATTGACATGTTGAATTTGTATAGAATAAAACGGAAAATATGGGAAAAATGAAAGAGTGGGACTTGTTCTTTTGAAATAGATGGATTTTCCATTCAATTTCATACCAACAAATCGACGAGCTCAACAAGAAAACCATACATTTGTAATAATTCTAATCATTCGTCTTTTTAATAACATTTGATAAGATGACTAAAGCTGCAAGTATTTCACATTATCTAAATAGTGAAATGTTCCTGTTACAAACATTGTTATTGGATGTCGGAGAAGTTTAATTACTTCAATTGGTGTTGTGTACTAGATTGAAAAACTTTCAATTCCACTATTTTGAAGCACATTGTAGCTCATTCTTCCAACTGTGACAAAATATTATTCGTTAATGGAGAACATATCTGCTGTTTTTTCTATTAAAACTTATGAGCTCCACTTGACTTCAATACATTGATCCGACTTATCAATTTATTTGTTGTGTTTTACATCATACAGTTCTGAAGAAACCGAGCTTTTGTCGGTATGTTACATACTCCAAAAGATCTTCTTTTCATGTTTTTTGGGGTCTGTGAAGACCCCAGGTCCACCTTACCACAATTTGGCAAACCTAGTTCCAAAATTTGTTGCACCGCAAGTTACAAGTAACTGGCCCAGACCGATTGTACCAACTCGGCGAGGTGCTCCCACCTGAGTGTGAAAGTGGTGCGGTGCGGCGACTGACAATCATCATTGACTTAACATCAAGTTCCTATTGTCAACCAACCCGTGTTGACCCGTTTGAGTCTACCCGAGTTTATGGGAACCCGAAACTTCCAAAGTCCCCGGCGCCAGCGCCTTTACTTGTGCAACAGGACATGCAGACACTTCGCAGGTCGGCGCAAGTTGCTATAGGTTGCATAGTCGAGTCGGGAAATGTCGGCTTTTAGCCTAATTTCGAGCGTTTTATCGGAATTTTCGATGGTTTTCGTAGTTTTTGAATATCAGCTGCCAAAATAGGATGTTTTCACTTGCAAAACACATATTTTTTTGCATCATTCCGATAAAAAAGTGATAATGTTTTGCGGAATCTTGACACATTCAGAGTACACGAAAATTTATGTAGATAAGTTTTTAGTGAAAATCTCAATTTTTCACCTGAATTTAAAGCCACAAATAATCTCAAAGACTATGAGAGAGTGTGGGAAATGAGAGACGCAGAAAAGTCGTGATAATTTAAAAATATGTATAATTGCAGGTAGCCGAGAGTTTGATGAATCCACTTGGAGAAGATGATGATGATTTTGAGTGCGACTTAGATGAGTTTCAAACTTCGTTGATTCAAATCATCAACAAACTTTATCTGCCAAACTTCAATTTTTCCGAAGCCACCTTTCCATTCCCAGATCAGTATTTTCAGCAGTTCCATATTTTGTTTAACAGAATCAAACCCGAAAGTTGCATTTGATGAACACAGGGATTCATTTTCAGATGTAGTGTCATTAACAAATGGATCAATTGTGATATCATCCATTTATGCGAAACACGAACCGTAAATGAAATTTCAACATCAAAAATTATTCCAGTTTTACTATTTGTTCAGTAGATATCGAACGCCGGGTTGCTCCAATGTAATGTTCGCATTTCGTTCTATTCTGTTGATCCACATTTTTTTCCAAAAACGAATCAAAACAGACAAATCTTCATTATAAATGAAATCTCAATAGTATCAAAAAAAAAGTGGAGCAAAAACTCAGAAAGCGACCAGTATTTGTTATGAAGCGAAAGAAAAACGAAAAGTGAAAAAAGAAAGACTAGAATGAATTGGAGAAAGACAGTCAAGCACCAAAAATGAAATGAGTAGTGACGGAAAAAATGGCAAAAAAATGAATGAGGAATAATTACAATTCAGTCGATTGAAGATGATCGGCTGCGGGGAATGCGGATGGTGGTGGTGGTGGTGCGGGTGGATGGTGTCTGGTGACTATCGGTATTTCACCATACGCCGGGTTCGTTCTAAACATGTTTTGGATTACTGTAGTTGTCTACCGTACACCTTACTTGTGTGTTGGTCGTCCAAGTGTGACAGTGTGCACTGTAGATGCTTGCGCTGAAATGTGTCGAAGTTTGCGTTCGTAGTTGTTTCGTTGACGGCACCAGATACAGATTGAGATGATGAAAATGATGAAGAACACCAATATACCAATCTGAAAATGTAATTTGTCTGAAATTCAAGACTTTCAGATTTTAGGACTTACAATAATATACTGTGGCAATTTCGAGGCAATCGGTACAGGAGGGAACGCCTCTCGCAGTCCGTATACACTTCGAAGTTGGCGGCGAGACTCAGCGTTTGAAGACATCAAAAGACTAAAAATATCTTAAAGTTCGATGGAGCGCGATTGCAACACTCACTTGACAGCTCGATCAACATTCACAAACTGCCCATCTTTGTCCATAAAATGGACGAGCATCAGGGTGAAGTTGGAATTTTGACGACACTTATCCACGATTGTTTGGAGGCCAGTTGCATTAGATAAGTCACTGGAATAGGTTTAGGATAGGTTTAGCTCCAGGATACTCACTCTGCAATCTTCTTCTCGTTCTTGATAATCAACTCGAATGGTGCATCGAACACCAATTCAGTTTGTTGTGAGTAAGTCACCACTGATATCTGTTACGTTTAATCTATTATCACTTCTGATAACCTTATCACTTACCATCACACTACTAGTATCCTCATGACCAACTGAATCAGTGACAACTACAGTGAACGAGTAGCTCGACTCCTTTAACACCTCATTCGCCATTATTTCACCAGTCACCTTATCAATTGATATTGGTGATTCGGTTGGTGTATACGTCTACAATACATATGGGTTACTGTATTCCACAGTATCGCTATCATACCTGAAGTGGCGACCGCACAAATCCTCGCATACTGTAGCTCAATCCCTCGATCTCCTCATCCGCATCAGTTGCACTTACAGTAAGAATGTGACTACCAGCAGTGACTTGTCCCTGTAACAGTAAGCTACAGTACACCACCTACAGTATCCCTACAGTACCTGAACAATAGTAGTACTGTAGATTTTCTCCACAAATCGGGGGAAGTTGTCATTGACATCGACAACATCAATCAGAGCAACGATAGTACCATTGGTTGGTTTGTGAGGGTCTCGACACGAAAGATGACAGTCATAGGCGGTGATCTAAAAGTACAGTAAGATTGTGGGGTACTGTACTTGTACCTACCGTAATCTGATGTTGTTTCTTGTGTTCCCGATCGAAACTCGAATTGGTGAACAATATCGGGAGTGTCGGATCGGCGAAGAAGAATATTGGTGTATCGGTGGTGTAGCACACCTTGGTGTTGTCACTATGGAAATCGGAATCCAACGCGGCGGGGATTCGACCGACTTGTCGTTTGCCTTTCTCGTTTTCAAGTACAGTAAGACGCACATCCTGAAACTTTTGATGAGAATAGATATGGAGTACGGTAGTACCGTACCTGTTTTGGGAACATTGGACAATTATCATTCCGATCGTTGACTGATATGAAGAGATGGGTGCTGGTACAGTTGTCAACTCGACATGCAAGGATCTAAAAGTGAGGGACTACAGTAACCCGACTACGGTAACCGTACCTTAATCTCATGCACCGTTTTCTTCTCAAAATCGAATGCCTGCTTGGCTGTCAAGCTTCCTGTCGTATTATCAATATGGAACATCTGCCAATCCTGAAGTACAGTATACCTTTATATTTGTTCAATAGAGCGCACTTACCTTCTTGAACATCTCATCCAATTTGAATGTCACATTTCCATCCTCCTCCAACACTTTCACCCTCAACAACTCCTCATAAATGATATTCTCATCAAAATAATGAATCGAGTTTTGTTTTGGTGATATCACCAATGGATGGTGGTGTGTGTTGGTGGCTGGGTATACGGTAACACAGTACGGTGTTTGCGTACTTCTGTCACCACTATCCTTTGCAGTAATCGTGGAGCAGAGACGTTGTCCAGCATATCCCTTCAGTGGTATTGTGGTGACTAGTCGGTTGGTGTCGTCAACACGGAACATAGTGCTGTTTACATCAATTGTCAGCTTATCGTTATCATCGGCATCCGTGATAAGGAGTACTGTAACTACAGTATTCGGTTGAGCATCCTCGCCAATGTTGAGATGGCTCAGGTCGGTATTGTGGATGATTGGTGGATTGTCATTGACATTGACCACGTTGACTGTGACCTGAAAGTTGTCGCGGTAAGATATTTTAAAGGCACATAGATATTTATGCAGTTTTTGTGACTATTAGAACGTATCAATCAGCTAGACCAGTCATTTAACTTATGTGAGAGCTAATACTTCAAAACGAAACAGGGAAAATTTGAAGCGGCGTTCAAAATGTACTGATTTAGAAGCCTAATACTTGAAAAATGACAAAAGTTTATGCACTCGGTTCTCGGAATATTTTTGAATGTAACAAATTGAAGTTTTCCGTTTCAAGCTTCAAATGATTATACTAACGGAATATATTTCCTGATTTTTCCACCACTGCTAACATTTATCAGTTTGATTCTCTATCAGTTATATTGGAAAGCAATATTCATGCTGAAAAATCAAAAGTCTCAAAAAAATATGCTCAAAAAAATTAGCGACAAATCATTCAATTTAGAACGATACATTGTTTCATTGTGTTCTGAAACAGACTATTTAATGGAAAAATTGAAGGAAAGTTCTACGGAATATTTCAGAAAGTATTTGAATACTGTGATTGTCAGTAAAAGAATAAGTATTGTCGGGCACAAATACTGTTTCAATAGTAGTTCGTTTTAGTATCGATGAAAAGTCATAGCACTAGTGAAAAGAAAAATTACGGATTCCGCCAATATTGAAAAATCAGAATCAGCAGAAGTATGTTAATATTGCCATATGCGAAGTTTTCAAAACTGCGGATTTTCGAAAACAGCGATATGTCAGAAAACTTCAATTTGAAAAAGAAGAAAAAGATTTTTGAATAAGTGCTACGTGTTGAGCAGCCGATATTTTGTGGAAATTAGCCAAAAACGATAGGTTTACGCACTTAAAGAAGGATAGACGTTTCAGGGGTTTTCTTGCTATCTAGGGTTCATTCTAAGTCGAATCTAGTCGAATAAAATTAAAAAATCGTCAGATTGTTCAAAACGGACAAAAACGACAAACCGGCAGAATTCCATGGCCGTTATTGTTAAGCCTATTTCGGGTTTCTAGGCCACTCAGCCACGGCCACGAGCCGAAAAAAAGCCGAAAATCAGCAGAACCTGCTGAAAACTAGAAAATTCTGTAAAAATAATGACTTTTCGTGCTTGAAATGTTTAATAAACTCATTCAAACCCTTCAAATGTATCAAAAACTAGTTTGCGATGCGAATTTATTTTATTCTCGGCGCGCGGCCGTGGCTGAGTGGCCTAGAAACCCGAAATAGGCTTAACAATAACGGCCATGGAATTCTGCCGGTTTGTCGTTTTTGTCCGTTTTGAACAATCTGACGATTTTTTAATTTTATTCGACTAAATTCGACTTAGAATGAACCCTAGATAGCAAGAAAACCCCTGAAACGTCTATCCTTCTTTAATGAATTTCCAGTATTCATTCATAACAACTATCCATTCTGAAACAGCAAAAATAGGGATCGAGTACTCATTTCATTATTATTAAACCTAAACAAGTACTTATGCATTTCAAAGAATAAATTGAATAAAAGATGAATATTTTGTTGAAATAATATGCTACCAGAAACAGTAATATTTGATAAAACTATCCATACGAAAAGTTCCCGAAAATATAATTTATCACTGTTATTATCACTACCTATACTTATCCTGTTATTTCTAATCTAATCTGAGCCTTCCCCCAAGTGCCAAAATATAAACATACCGATGCAAATACTTCATGATGTGGTGTCTCTCCATTATTATCAACACATTTGATACTCAGTGAATGTACTCGTTGTGTTTCAAAATCAAGTGATGCCACTAAACGAATTGTTGATGATCCTTCATCAATCTTGAAGAATCCCTCATCGCCGGTCATTGTGAACCTAAGTTTCGCAAATTTCGCACTATCCAGGTCGTTTGCCAAGGGGTACGGTAGCTCGAGTACGGTACCAAGTGCTGCATCCTCTTTGATTGATGTTATGAATATTGAGGCGTTTTTGAATATTGGTCTGCAAGAAAAACATGTTTTTTACAGATAAAAGGGGTGAAAAGTGTTAGTAACCGATTATCATTAGCATCCAAAATGGTTAGTAAGAATGGTAGTTTGGCAGTTTTCCCATTGACACTTGCAACAACAAATCCACCAATCTTCCGTTCCTTCTCATAGTCCAAATGCTTGAACACTCGGACTCTGGCCTTTTCATCAATTCCGATCCTTCCCTTGGTTCCACGAGTGATTTGAAGTGAGTATCTATGGTTAGTAATAGTATAAAAATGGTTTCTCCCCGGCCGGGAATTGAACCCGGGTCTCGCATGTGACAGACGCGGATACTCACCACTATACTACCGAGGACACGAGCGCCAATGGGTTAGGGAGCGGTGTTGTTAGTGGGGAATGAACTTACTTTACACCATCATCGGGGTTGACACCTTCCGCTGGGAATACTGCTAGTGTTGTTCCTACTGTCGCTGATTCTGATGTTGTGATGTTTCGGGTTACTGTAGGTGTACTGTAGAATGGTGTGACGTCATCCGTGTCAACAACGTTGATAATCAACTCGACTGAAAGAATATGAGAGTTGAGAGTGCACTCAAAGTGCGTCAATGAAATCTGTTGGCGCATTTGCAAATCTTGTGTGAATAGTGAATATTTTTTATAAATTCATCAGAAAAAAGGTTTGTAGAAGAGAAAATCCACTAAAAAGTTATGCACCAAAAGTGCGCCAACAAATTTTGCTGGCCCATTTTTGGATTTCGGTGGAATTTCGAAACATAAAGTTTTTTGATGAAAATATCTTATGCACAATGTGAAAAATGGCTTCTAAAGTCAAAAAAATTTAGCACCAAAAATGCGCCAACAAATTTTGCTGGCGCATTTTCGGATGTTGGCAAAATTGAAGAAATTTTATGTCATCTGATAAAAGTACAGCAATCAAAGCGTTTGAAAAAGCTAACTAGGACCGAAAACTGTTGCACTAAAAATGTGCCAACAAAATTTACTGGCGCATTCTCGGTTCAACATATATCTCACTCACCAGGCACTTCCCTCTTCCCTTTCCTCATACTAATATGCAACTTAATCCTTTTGACTCGATCCGGATCAATCCTTGTCAATGTCTCAATCCTTCCCGATTTCTTATCAATCCCAATCCATTCCATCACCGTCTTACTATCAAATCCATCCGCCTCCGCACTCATTATCTCATAATTATATCCAACCATTCCAGCATTCAACCATTTGATCTCATGTCTTGATGCCATTGTATCATTACTATTTATCTGTGTTGTCAGCTCATTTTGGAGCCCTGACTTGTGCTCATTGATGACAACTGTCGCCTGTGCCGTATTCTCCGGTTGTCCCCCATCCGTCGCCGTCACATTGAACTCGATGAAACTGTCTTTTGCCAGAATTTCGGGGCCGATGAAGATGATTTCACCAGAGTCGGATATTTTGAACTTCGGGTCTTGACTGGTGAAATGGATATAGTTGTTGGGGGAGGTCGCGTCGGAATCATTGGCGGATAATTGACCAACTACACCACCTGGGGAGATATTTGCATCTAGGACTATTGAATATCGAGAGTTGGAGAAAACTGGCGAGTTGTCGTTGATATCCTGAAAAACATGGAATTTCGAGATGCACCAGAAATGCGCCAGCAACTTTCATTGACGTGTTTCGGGTGTAATCAGATGTTTTCTGCTTTCTGAAGTGTTTTCAAAGCGAAAGGTACAAATGCGTCAAGATAAATGAACTTTCGAGATGCACCAGAAATGTGCCAGTAACTTTTACTGACGCATTTCAGGTGCAATATTTTTTAAGGCGCAGATATTTTCAATGTTTTCAGAGATTTCGTGTTCTATAAGATTTTTTTATTTCCACATGCTCGAGATATACGCCAACAATGCTGACGCGTTTCAGGTGCAAGTAGGAACTCACAATTTTTCTGACTGAAGTGTTTAAACGGAAAGAGATAACACTTGAAACGCGTCAAGCAATTTGACACAAAAAGCGCCAACACCCAAACCTTGACACGAATGGTGACGACCGCCTTGCTACTTCTTGGTGGTTCACCATTATCCGTCGCCACAACCGTCAGATTCAATTCCGGTCCATTAATCGCTTCTCGATCAATTGCACCAATGAACAATACACCATCGGATATATCAATTGGCAGATTATTCTTCTCCTCGATCGAGTAACTTATCTCACTGTTCTTGCCGTCGTCTGCATCGGTTGCCTGCAAAAAACTCTGATAACTCGGCAGGGGATTGATATTTTTTGATGCGATTTGTTTCAATGGAAAGATCTTGAAAAACTGGTCAAGACCATGTTCTCAATGTTTTGAAAATATTGTTGACAATTTCAGAATTTCAGTTTTCTGAAACTTGAGCAGTCCCTACACACTCTCCATGGCACAGGAACAACACCACCTCTAAAACCGTTGGCGTTCGTGTCCTCGGTAGTATAGTGGTGAGTATCCGCGTCTGTCACATGCGAGACCCGGGTTCAATTCCCGGCCGGGGAGAAACCATTTTTGTCACAAAATACTCACCGTAATTCGAATCTTCTCCGCTTTTCCTTCATCAATATTCACCAGAAACTGTTCCTTCTCGAATATTGGTGAGTTATCATTCTCATCCATGACTCGAATAACCAATGGAACCTTGGCAACACCACCATGTCCATCTTCAGCTCTAATCGTCAGTTCATATTTCCCTCTTGTTTCCCTATCAAGTTTCCTGGAGTTTTGTATCTCCCCAGAGCTCAAAATAGTGAAATCTTCTGCTCCATCACCCAATAATTGATATGTTACGGTAGTTGAGCTCATAACTTTCACTTCTCCGATAACAATTGGCTCACGATTTTCGACAATTGAGAATTGATATGTCTCTTGCTCGAATTTCGGTGACGCCATATTTACCTAAATTTCAAATTGGTATAACTCAGCTCAAAATTAAGATTTTTCAGTTTTTTAAAATGCATTAGAAAGCTCTAATATTCAGCTATCCAATGCTTTTTAGATCATCAACAAATATTGAAGCTGAGCTAGTTACACTCACTTTAATCGGCGCCGCCGCAGCTTTTGGTGTTCCCGCCGCAATCGATCTCAACACCACTCGACATTGTCCATTTCCGACACTTTTTATCAACAATTGTGCATTATCCAGGTTCAATGTTGACACTTTTTGTGAGTCGATAACTTTCAATTCGTATTGATTATTGCCAATCAGTTGTAGATCAAATGAATCACTTCCACCAATCAATCGAATATTATCAGCTGTTATCAGTGTTCTGATAAGGATCGGCTTATCGAATTCGCCGGTTCCTTGTATCAATCTTGCTTCGTAGATTGGGAATTCACACAGTTGACCATCTTGTATCTTTTCCACTTTGTCCAGGGTTTCAGCCACTATCTCGAATTTCAGCGTTCCTACTGTAGTCCTTCCAGCTTCATCTTTTGCCTGAAAACATACAGTATCCACCGGTACAGTACCCCATCACCTACCGTAATCCCTACAGTAATCCCTTTCACCGGAATTGTCTCTTTCAACTGTACTTCCCCCGTCTTTTGATCTACCACAATATACTTATTGTCATCTACAGTATAGCTGATGACACTTTTGCCATCCTTATTTCCATCAACGGCGGTTACTGTAGCTACCGTATCACCGATTTTTGCGGTTTTTTCGATTTTTATTGGCTGGGTCAGATCAGTTTTGAAGATTGGTGGCTCACTGAAAACGAAAGATAGAAAAAAATATGTATCAAGGTACTCACTCCTGCTCATTCTTCAGATGTACGGTTACAGTATGACTAACACTATGTGTCCGATTCGAGTGTGGATCTCCATCTTTTGCAGTGATATTGAAGGTGTGAATCGGTTTACTGGAACAATAATAATTGAGCAAAAAAGATTTCTCCCCGGCCGGGAATTGAACCCGGGTCTCGCATGTGACAGACGCGGATACTCACCACTATACTACCGAGGACACGAGCGCCAACGGTTTCAGAGGCGTAGATATTCGCGGGGTACTCACCTCTCAAAATCCAATTTTTTCGCCACTCGCAATATTGTTGAACACTTTCCATTGTTGCATTTTCGCTTATCCAAGGCAAAATATTCATTATTATCACCCTAGATACACATTTTTTGATTATTTCCACCATTTTCAGCATCACAAACCTCAATCGAAAACCTAGATATACCCGAAACACCAGTATCAGGATCTTTAGTGTATATCGCCGATATTTCCGCTCCAATTTCAGCATTTTCAGATATTTCAAAGCTGGTCGGTGTGTTGATAAACATCGGCGGATTATCATTAACATCGACAATTTGGATTTCGAGTGTTGCCCTCGATTTGCGTGGTCCCGCAACGACAAGTGAAAACGATTGTCCTCGAACTCCGTCGGCATTCTCTTTCTGTTATTATTATTATTCATAATTGGCGAAAATACTTGAAAGTCAATTGACTGGATTGATTTTGATGGATTTCAAGGGTGTGTATCCCCCCTCGAATGTAGCTTTCACCTAGATAGTGTCTGCGTCTCTCGTTTTGTGCACTCTCTCACTCTTATATGATGCATAACTGTTTTTATGATAAGAAGTTGAAGATCATACTGTGTGATAAATAAATCGTGCCAATATATTTGCAATATGAAACCGTGAAGATATACGTTCCAGTCGGCTTATGAAAAAATTGTCTGAAGGAAAAAAGTTGATATTGATGATTACATTACTCTATATTCTGATTAGCGTATTATTTACTCTGGCTCATTTTTTATAAGCTATAAATGAAGATAAAGCTGACAAATGACAGTAGTTATATATATGATTGACAGTAGTATCAACTAATAATGATATTTATTCTCGGACAAGGAAGTTTTGCGATTTGGATAGGTTTTACACCAAAATTTAGAGCATGGAAGTAAGTAATATATATTTCAAAACAATTTAATTTGGTTCTAAAGTAGTAAAATAATATGTTTCAGTAGAACTTTGAAAGAATCATGTCATGGAAATAAGTTGATAGTGTCATCTTTTCTGAGAATCATTCAAAAAATGTGTTTGCTAGAATGTTTCAAAATTGCAAAACAAAAATTTTTAAAAACTTGCTAATTAACCAATATTATTTTCTGCCAATAATATGTTTGCCTCACGGTTTGAACGAAGTCATTTATTTGATGAAAATTATCTTCTAATATTGATAACCAAATGGAAATAGTGGTGCGATTGCGACAAGATGATCAAAAAAGTATTCCTTGAAACTGCTCATATTATAAATTGACTGTTTCAGTGTTCTCAAATCTACTTACTTAGTTTTAAACTAGTGATGGGTCGAAGAAATCTGCATATTCGAAACTTTTGGCAAATCTCAGAACTAGACAAAGTTACGTATTGATTTGTAGTACCATTTCATCATTTTAACTTATTGAAAGTAGTGAATATTAAAAAAACGTCGCAGATTTTTCAAGCGAAAAGCATCGAAAATTAATGCTCCATCACCTGGTACATAAAACGATTCTACTGAAACCGTACTTTCCTATCAGTACATGTTCCAGAACCTATTTCTATTTCTGTCATCCCCCTTCACCCCTAAATTTCGCACGATCACTCGTTTTCCCGTTTCTCTCTCTTTTAATCGGCTACTGTCGTGTTGTTACAGTAATCCGATGTGCACGGTGTGAATTTTTGACCCCCTCCCTCCCTCATTCCTTCCGTCATTCCAATTGGTGTTGTTTTGGCGGTGATGGGGTTTGTTGGTTGTTAGGATTAGAATTGGTTGGATGGGAGGAAGGAGGGTAAATAAATGATGAATGGATGATGATGATACATGATACATATTGGATGGTGATATTGATAAATAAACTGGGTGGTCAATAGTTGTAGTGAGAGTTTGGCAAAAACAATTCGAGAGACTAATACTGCAATAACGATCTATTGAAATTATGTATTTAGTGAAATTGTAATAATATCCTAATACCATTATTTTCAATCATCAAGGAGCTTCTCGATTTGATATGAAACAGTAAAAAAAACCATTGAAAACAATGAATGAGCTTCAAATACTGATGATTCATGTTCATTTATATTCATCTATTTCATATTATTAGCAAAACTACTAACAAGCTGTATAATGTTGTGATTTGGTTGAAACAGTGAATTGACAATCAATATGATTTTGATTCACAAAATATGCTTATGGTCCATTGAAAAAACTCAAGATCAAAGAACTTTTCGAGTTGGCGGTCAGCATAATATCACGAGAATGTTAGTATCGTTTTCCTATTATCATTTATAACTGACATGAAACAGTTAAACTTGATTATCATGTTTATTCGTGTTAGTTGTTGTCATTTGGAAATCCAGAAAACTATCAGGTAACACTTTTGAAGAAATTGTGAATGTAGTGGAAATAGATGGAAATCGGTATATTATATCAAAAGTGAAAAAAACCGTAAATCGAGCATCCTAACAAAAAATATGACAACTCTCTAATTTTTTAATTATTGTCGAAACAGAGTCCATCTCATTTTGATCATCTATTCATTATTAGTTTGAAAAATAATGAAAAAATATGTGATGTTGTATAAGTATTGTTAGAACATAGGACAGTCATCTTACTGCTGATATAGTATTGCTTTAGATTTTCCATGAATAACTGAAACAGACAAATATATTTTCACTGTTTCACTGAGGTGTCAAGTAGCTGAAGTTTCTGATGAAAACTATTTATATATACATGTTAGAACATAATATTTACCATTTGATGTCGTTTTAACACTACTTTTATACAGTATCAAAGGCACATACTAGAGGCTTCTTATCTATCTGATTGAGAGCTGATAAGACTCATTGATAACATTGATATGCTAATATAGACAAATAACTGATAAGGCACTCTGCGTCTCTCACTTCCCTACACTATTTCTTCCTACTGAAAAGCCGATCACTTCATCCGAAATATTTACAGTTTTCAAACTTGTATGAAATACCAAAATTTGCAACGTTTTCCAATAACTATTCAAGATATTCGAAGAAATCGTATCAATATTTTTCCAGAACACCACCCTGATCCCCTGTCATTGTTTTTTCTTGCCCCGCTCAATCATACACACATAATCCGTTTGAAATCGTCCTTGAAATCATGATTATAAGCGTGTAAAACCGTTTTTTTTGCCTCGTTTCTCCAAATCCATTCCATCTTCTTCACATTGTCATATTATGCCGCCAATTCGTCAAAAAAAACACAAGAACATGACAATGTTATTTCGATTGAATATATGGCATATTAATCGAAAAGAAAAGAGGAGGAAAAGTAATTAGAACTGGTATATAAGTTTCTAATTATGGCCACATACAACACACAACAACTGGTAATCGAATGGATTGAAGAAGGAATGAGGAAAGAGGAAGGTGGGTGAGGAGAAGATGGAACTATTGTATTGTTGGAGAAGGACTAATTAACATAGAATGGAGAAGGAGGAGGAGGTGCGGAAATGAGTGACATAACGATTTGAAAGATTGGTTTAGAGTATATTACTTGATTGGGAAACTTCGATAGTTGAATATAGTATCAAGACAACAGGCTCGCAACTGACAATGATGCTTTGAAACTGTATCAATTGTCTGGAAACGGGGAAACCAGAAAATCAAACTAATAATCTACAGAAACTGAAGATAGAGAAAAATCAACAAAACATTAGGATAAATTGTGATATTTTAGCTCTGAAACTGTAACAATAGCTTAAGGGCTCAAAAGAACTGAAAAACGGATCATGGAGAACTGCAAGACGAATCAAAAGAAATATCTAGAGATTGAAGTTTAAACACGTTTCGAAACGGCAATAATTATCTAGGAATGAGATGGAAACTGATGCTACAAAATGCTTAAAACCAAAGCTAATGATATCCCAACTAGCAAAACGATTGTAATGATGAATGTAAGTGAAAAAACAACAAACCCCAAAGATTATTTTAGCTCTGAAACGGTATAAATTCAGTGAAAATCCAATGATTATGACCAGAAAATCAGAAAAATTATCTATAGATTGAAGTCTAAGTGTAAGTACGTTTTGAAATAGGAATAAAAAGCTAGGAATGAGCTGGAAACTGATGCTCCAAAATATCTGGAAATCAGAGCACCAATTCATGATATATTTTTTTTACAACTTGAAATAAAATAATGGTGGGTATGGAAGGGAAACGCAGGAACTTTCAAAAAATGTCCTAAACATGTTTCTCCGAGACAGTAAATAAATTGAATTCTGTGCAAAACTTGGAAGTTTTTCTCCGATAAAGTATATTTTGATCGAAAAGCACGAAAACTGCCCAAAAAACAGTTCGAATCAGAAAGTCCTATAAAATCTATCAGTTCATAACCATGTCTCTAGTGATAATCGCAAGCCTGCTTTTTTCTGCATTTGTTTTTCCGTATAAGCCGACTATTCATTATCCTGTTGATCTCGCTATCCTACGGGTGTTAGATTCATAGATTCATAGATTCATAGATTCATAGATTCATAGATTCATAGATTCATAGATTCATAGATTCATAGATTCATAGATTCATAGATTCATAGATTCATAGATTCATAGATTCATAGATTCATAGATTCATAGATTCATAGATTCATAGATTCATAGATTCATAGATTCATAGATTCATAGATTCATAGATTCATAGATTCATAGATTCATAGATTCATAGATTCATAGATTCATAGATTCATAGATTCATAGATTCATAGATTCATAGATTCATAGATTCATAGATTCATAGATTCATAGATTCATAGATTCATAGATTCATAGATTCATAGATTCATAGATTCATAGATTCATAGATTCATAGATTCATAGATTCATAGATTCATAGATTCATAGATTCATAGATTCATAGATTCATAGATTCATAGATTCATAGATTCATAGATTCATAGATTCATAGATTCATAGATTCATAGATTCATAGATTCATAGATTCATAGATTCATAGATTCATAGATTCATAGATTCATAGATTCATAGATTCATAGATTCATAGATTCATAGATTCATAGATTCATAGATTCATAGATTCATAGATTCATAGATTCATAGATTCATAGATTCATAGATTCATAGATTCATAGATTCATAGATTCATAGATTCATAGATTCATAGATTCATAGATTCATAGATTCATAGATTCATAGATTCATAGATTCATAGATTCATAGATTCATAGATTCATAGATTCATAGATTCATAGATTCATAGATTCATAGATTCATAGATTCATAGATTCATAGATTCATAGATTCATAGATTCATAGATTCATAGATTCATAGATTCATAGATTCATAGATTCATAGATTCATAGATTCATAGATTCATAGATTCATAGATTCATAGATTCATAGATTCATAGATTCATAGATTCATAGATTCATAGATTCATAGATTCATAGATTCATAGATTCATAGATTCATAGATTCATAGATTCATAGATTCATAGATTCATAGATTCATAGATTCATAGATTCATAGATTCATAGATTCATAGATTCATAGATTCATAGATTCATAGATTCATAGATTCATAGATTCATAGATTCATAGATTCATAGATTCATAGATTCATAGATTCATAGATTCATAGATTCATAGATTCATAGATTCATAGATTCATAGATTCATAGATTCATAGATTCATAGATTCATAGATTCATAGATTCATAGATTCATAGATTCATAGATTCATAGATTCATAGATTCATAGATTCATAGATTCATAGATTCATAGATTCATAGATTCATAGATTCATAGATTCGTAGATTCATAGATTCATAGATTCATAGATTCATAGATTCGTAGATTCATAGATTCATAGATTCATAGATTCATAGATTCATAGATTCATAGATTCATAGATTCATAGATTCATAGATTCATAGATTCATAGATTCATAGATTCATAGATTCATAGATTCATAGATTCATAGATTCATAGATTCATAGATTCATAGATTCATAGATTCATAGATTCATAGATTCATAGATTCATAGATTCATAGATTCATAGATTCATAGATTCATAGATTCATAGATTCATAGATTCATAGATTCATAGATTCATAGATTCATAGATTCATAGATTCATAGATTCATAGATTCATAGATTCATAGATTCGTAGATTCATAGATTCATAGATTCATAGATTCATAGATTCATAGATTCATAGATTCATAGATTCATAGATTCATAGATTCATAGATTCATAGATTCATAGATTCATAGATTCATAGATTCATAGATTCATAGATTCATAGATTCATAGATTCATAGATTCATAGATTCATAGATTCATAGATTCGTAGATTCATAGATTCATAGATTCATAGATTCATAGATTCATAGATTCATAGATTCATAGATTCATAGATTCATAGATTCATAGATTCATAGATTCATAGATTCATAGATTCATAGATTCATAGATTCATAGATTCATAGTTTATCCCATTTTATTTCGAACACTTTCCCTCCTTTCTCCCTAGTAGGAGGTCAATTAATAATTGAATGAAAGTGTCATTTCCTCAATTATCCGTTCCCCTCTTCCTCATTTTCGTGCTATATTGACCGGATAATGACCGGAAAAACATTATCAATAATGTATCAAGTTTAGAGTGATATTTGAATATTCACAACATGCCAATATCTAGAAGGTACCAGGATGAGAGAGTGTATGATAATGAGAGACGCAGACAGTTAATCGCAAAACGGATGAAATTGACTATTAATGAGAATGATAGGAGAGAAGGAAAGTGTTTGCAGAAATATTTCGAAATTTTGCAAGTGAGGAAATAGTGTTAAAATCTAAGAGACGCAGAGAAAAAGTGCACTTTGACGCAGAAACGCGGTTTCGAAACATTTTCAAAATTCTGAAAAATTTGAATCTCTAGTAAATCTTTTCGACGTCCTATAAAAACATTTTCAGAAGCGAGAGAGCATGCAAGATTAAGAGACGCAGACATGAAAGTTTAAAAACGCATAGTGATGTTCGAAAAGACTAGGTTCAAAAAAACAGTATGCAAATCTGAGGGACGCAGAGAAATATATCTTGACACAAAAATGCAGTTTCAGAAAGCTTTGAAGTTTTTTTGTTGCTCAAAAGTTTCGATAGTCATTCATCCGCGATGGGTACCAGAAGCGAGAGACGCAGGCAACAAGGTTTAAAGGTTCGTGGTAGTTTTGAACAAAAGAGGGCTGCAAATAAGAACTGTTTCAGGTAATTTTAAACTTTCGAAAGTTCAGAAGTCAGTAACACGGTTTTCGACACGAGTGATAACTGTTTCAGTAATGTCGGATCTTCTGAAAGCTCATGGGGCAGTGATGGAACAGCATTTTTTTGAGCGGAAAAAGTCATGTGGTTGAGACCCCTAGGGTGTTTGAAATAGTACTAATATGTGCACCCAGGGTGCCGTGCCTACATTTCCATGGCATTTGAGACAAATACTGTTTCAACAAATCTTGATTTTTTCAATATTTCGAGAAACCCCAATACAGCTTTGGCTGCCCTAACTATCTATAGTACAATCCCCCATCATTCAGTACCCCAGCTTCCGATAATAGTACAGAAATGCTTCTTGTATTGTTTTTCACCTCCCCCTTTCTTCGTGTTTTTTGACTAAAGAGAAGGAGAAGAAGCGGCTTCAATGATGCGCGAAATCCATCGAACAAACCATACGAACACACACATATAGAAGGAAAAGTTAAGCCATACGCACAACATTGGAGAGGGAGGAGGAAGGAGGAGGAGGACATGAACATGTCTTCCACTCTCTCCATAAATATATACACATTATCATATATAGATATTATAATGGGTGTGAGAACCGAACATGGTGTCTGCGTATCAAGGGAGGTGACAGTTTCTAGTAGAAAAAAATGGATTAACTACAGAAAGTTGAAAAATTTGATATTTGTCACATCTGAGAAACAGAAAATTCCTTCAGAAAATATTGTTTACGGAAATTTTTTGAGAACAACAGCCACTGTTACCAAAATTTCAATGAAGATTAGTTTCAACATAGAAACTTTGAAACATAAAAAAATACTACAATGCTCCTTCAAACCCTATCGCCTGCGTCTCTCTAATTTCCCTGCTCTCTCGCTTTTGGTTTCTAAAACTTGCATTGAAGATTCGACTAACCGATTCGAATGATTTCCAAGTTTGTAGAAATTGTGGAACACAAATTTTGTTAAACACTTTTTTATCACTAGTCTGATCAGTCAATAACTACCATGCCCCTTTAAACCTCTTAGTCTGCGTCTCTCTATTTTCCCTGCTCTCGGTTTTGACTTTGAAGAAATGGCAGTGGAAGATCGACTAGATGAAGATATTTCAACGTTTAAAAAACACTTGAAACTGCATTTTTGGTACTTCTCTGTGTATCATCTTTTCACGAACATTCTTTCTAATATTCTTATTCAGAATAGGTTTAAACCTAATCCTATGGGCTGACTGAGTATCAAACGCATTTCACTGCGTAATTTACATTCGATACTCATATAATAGTGCCGTATTCAGAATAATGTGGATAATTTTACTGTTTCAAAAACTAATGAAGAAACAGAGAAGTTAGTTATCAATATTACATGCATTACATCCCACTGATAATGTTCATTTGATACTCATCCAAGCAGCCAAATATTTCATACATCCACTCTCTTTTCTCACCATCAATACACATTTAATACTCAGCCAACAACCAAAACAACTTACATCAGCATCCAGTGCAATCTTCAACTGTAATGTCGAGCATGTCTCATTGATCTTCACCACATCGAAATAATTCAATGGATCCCCACTAATGATCTTCACATTCTTCGGGCATATTGTGACTGGCAACTGTGTGCCAACCACCCAATCTTCTTCAACTAATAGGAATGATGGATCAATGTGAAGTGGTGAAGAGGATGCTGAAAAATCATATTGTGAAAAAAATCTGGAATTTTCAGCTTAATTTTAACCTAAAAAAGTTTTAAAAAATGTGACAAGACAGCTGTCAGATGAGGTAAAATGGTAACCTTGAATTTCGAGTATTTACCTCGAAATTAGGACGGAAGATACAAACTAAACGGATATTTTACCTCGTTGGGTAAACATTTCCACAACTAATTGCCCTACTTATGACAAGTTTTTTGAGGTAGAATATTTCACAAAAGTTCATTATTTTGATACACTCTATTAGACGAATAATTGTGAAATCAAGAAATTATCAATTTCATGATGTTCACTGAAACCGAAAAAATGACTGTAGGAAGGAAAGTTTCAGAGAGATGCTCCTTTAAAGTGTGCTTCTCTGCGTCTCTCACTTCACATACACTTTCAAAAATGTTTGAAAAATCATACATCAAGGGTCTTGGCACGAAAATATAGAGAATTTTTCGGTTTCTGAAGAATATCAAAAAGGATGTATTTGTGATATTTTTTGATATATAATCTTCATATCAGTTTTTGAAACTTTGAGAAAATATTGTAAGTTCAAGATTATTAGACAGTTTTGCTATATGTGCAGAACTTTTCGATATACCATGATGGAGTTAAACCTAAGCCTAAGTATCTTGTGGAATATCATCATTTATCACAAATTTTTTGCTTAATTGCAACATAGAGCATTAGACAAAAGAAGGAATTGAAATGGAAAATGAATACAGTTTCTCAAAACTTAAAAATACAGAAAAATTTACAAAAACTATTGGGGGGCTACATTCATAGTTGCAGAAAATATGAGTAAGTTTTCATATCACTTATTATACTTTCCAAATATTTTTTGATTCGGAAGAGCAAAATATTCATAAGAAATACTTTTTTTTTTACTGTTTTTGGAAACTATTTTCATCTTGAGCAGTCGACTTTTTGATACTAAAGGTTGTGGAGGGGAAATATTTTTTGAATGTAAATTTCGGATGTTCACTACAACATCAGCAAAAACTTTGAAACTTTCCATAATTTCCAAGGTTCAAAAATCACCTCACTTCCCATAAAAAGTCTCAAATTCACCCAACATAAACCTATCCTGTTCTCTCCCATTCCCATCAAAACCAAAAACAAAATTAGAATATGAAAGGGAAATGTGGACGCCCCATGGTGCATCACGACCAACCTGCTAATCGAATGAATATCAAAAATAGTAGAAATAACAACTTGTGCATCAAATAATACACCATTTATCACCATTTAGTGTTGGGTGTCAAAACGGTATGGGTCAAAAATCTGGAAGCTTTTGGTTGTTGTGTCTCTCTCTTGTCGTGATGCGCGCCTTCCTCCGTCCGTTAAGGTGCGCCGCCCCGAAAAACGTGGGCGGGGCTTCGAGAGAAGGAGGTGTGAAGGATGGATGGAGAGGGAAAAGATGGAGAAGGAGAAGGAATGATTCAATTATTATTAGGAGGAAGAAAGGAAATGGGCGAAGAAGGAGGAAGAAGACGTTTTGGATAATATGTGTTATTGGCAGATTTATTATTATGACAAGTTGCGAATGGAGAAGCAAACGAAACAATTTGAGGACGGAATTCGTTTTGATGATTGGAATTATGGAACATGGGGATAGAAGTTTGGCAGATTTAAATAGGGATGTTTGGGGAACACACCATTTAGATTCTAAGGAAATCTTATCAAATCTGAAAATTGCGAAACTTCACGAGACAAATTTTCTAAAATACTATGTGAATTTCGATATACAACATAGTTTTCCCTGAAGAAGACTAATAAAATCGAAGAGCTCTTTTCAGTATGATAAATATCTTACAGTTGAAACATGTAAATTATAGTAATAATAGTACAAGTGTGAAATCTTCTGTTTCTTCCACTCGAGACCTTTTACGGTGGGCCTCGATGTTTATAATAAAGTGCGATAATCCAATTGTTGTTTTCAGTTACAACTCTGGAAAATAAGTGTTTCTGAAAGTTAATAATAATTTGACAATAGAAGTCCAATACACTTTTATCTAATTTGAAGCAAACAGAAGGCAGAGAAATGAATCGTCTAATTCACGCGCAATGCACAAAAATAAAAACCTACTTCTATCAATTTTACAGTGCCTTTCTCTTCGTCGAACATTTTTGGTTTGGTCATAAGTCGATTCATGTGTCTATGAAACAGAAATATAGCCACTCTTGTAAATATTGAAATTAGCGAACAAACTTTGAAGTTAATATGCAAAACTGAACTCTATTTTTTCAATGAGTTTTTTTAGAAGATATTTTAGGCTTAAATAGAGCAAAAATGGAATTGAGAGAAGCGGAGAGTGTATGGGACCGGCAGACTGGTCAAACTGAAAACACGACAGTTATCATCCTTCTTTGAAACTGCTTTTTTCTCATCTTATCACTAGAAGGGCATATAATTGTTACTCATCTTGGTTTCTTTCGTCTTATGGTTTGGATCAACACGATTCATTGTGATAATAATATTTATCTTTCCGACAGATAACTTATAAAAGTTCTGAAATATTATTCATGAGAAATTTTTGCCGTTTCATCTGGATCCTATTAGAAACTTCCATCTGTGATTGCAATGGGCCCGCTCGTTGTCTAGCATTAATTTTCAGAATATCAAAATATTCTCGAATTTACACCGAACTCCAACCCACCCAATCCATCTGAAATAAGTCTTCCTACTCCCCTTCCTCATTTGCCCATTTCGAACATGTTTTCGAAACCTTTCAACACCCTTATGCCATCCATCACAAGTGGCAAATGAAAGGAGAGATGCAAGTGGCCGACGCCATCGATAATTTGTCACTTTCGAAGAGAAATCGTTTGTTGTGATTGATGGGGACGACAATCAAAAGCTAATCAGCTTATCAGTCAGGTGTGAAAACGGGAAGGAACATGTGTTCGGGTTGGGTGTCTCATACATTCCAAGTACTATTAATTTTTGTGAATTGAATCTGGAAATAAATGTTGTCTGAAACAGTTGTAAATATAAAGATGGCTCATTGCGAAATTCGTTGCGTATTCGAGAGCTTTCAGTTGCATGAGTTCCATATGTGACAATAATAACGTTTTCTGGAGTGAACCGTATTAGTACCGATAGTTTAAAGAATGTCATCCCGGAGTTGGCTTCATTAATTTTTCTGAACTTAATCTGAAATTAAACTAGATATCTGAAACAGTCAAAAATAGCTATTATGTTCACTGTCGCATGAACTTGTCTCAACCAAAATTTGAAAACAACGAAGAGAAAAACATGAGAAAAAACAATACCATTTTTCCCAAGCTTCCCATTTTTTTGAAATACACCTGAAACTGTAGACAATTGTGGAATGAGCCTCACAAAAAACTCTGGAATAATACGCAAGATTCAGTGGACCATGTAGCAAACGTTAACCAGCAATAATTGCTATCGTTTGAACTTGAAATATATATTGTTGCTCTGAAATAGTTTAAAATAGTTGTTTGCATCCTGTATCATGAAATTCACAATATATCACAGAGAATGTATCTGGCTAAAGAAAGTGTTGAGTAAGTGATGTTAAGAAGGATTACTATTTTCTGCCAAGCTTACTATTTTACTGTTCGTCTGAAACTGTTGATCATTATTCTTAAATTAAAGAAACAAATACTAATTATTTCTGATCTCGTTGCTCTCCTCACAGAAACTGAAAAGTTAAAAAATCATGAATTTCGTTTTGTGTTAGGCATCATGATTACTGGAATTTTATGTAAAAGTAAGACATTATTGTGAGTTGGGAGAATGTTATCTCAGGCAAAACCAACATTATTTTTGTCACTTAAATCAGAACAAAATATTTTCCTGAAACAGTTGAAAATAATTATTTTTCTCATGCCCCCATAAATTTGTTGGAAAATCGACAAGGTATCTATGAACGAACGTAGCCAGTTAATGGAATTAAACGTTATGGAGAAGAAAGTGACGGCCAAAAAGTTGATTGTTTATTGCCAAACCATAACTTTTTTAATCGATGAAATATTTGAAGCTGCAGACTATTTTTGGTCGAAATCAATTCCGTCATTCAAGTTTTCCAGAAGTTAGAAAATTTCCAGTTTCATGAATTCATTTTATGTCTGACATCTCGTTTTCAAGATATTATCATTGCGTTCAGCAGCAAAAATACAAGTGTTGATTACCGAAGTTGATAGGCAATTTTTATATAACATTGCTCCTGATTATCACTAGCATCTCAACAAATGGTGAAACTGTAAAGTGGATTCCAATTTGCATTAATATCATCAATCCATTTCATCAATGTATATATTATATACCTTAAACGGTAATTATTCTGAAGTTCAGTACATAAATCTCCCAAATATCCCACCACAAAAGACGATCAGTCCAACATAATAAACTCTCACCTCATCTTATAATTTCTTTCTCTAATCCTCTTTCCTTATCAGTCTCTCGCCATCATAGAACGATACGACTAGAGTGAGATAGTGTGTGGAATGGAGAGACATAGACACTACAATGGAGTGATAACAGACAAAGTTCATCACTTTTTTTGCCCGTGAGATGACGACGAAAAAATTGATTTTAATCCGGTTGGCTGGAATTTCCGCGTTTCGTTTTTTGATAAAATGCACTCAATTTTTTGTATATTTTATGGTTATGTTGTAATTTAGGTTTAACAAAAAATTTATTTCTATTGAATTTTGACTGTTTGGTGTAGAAAAACTAACTGAGTATCAAACGTACCAAACTCATTTGATACCCAGTCAATCGAGAAACTCGATCTAGAGTAGATCGTGAGCCATTTCAAATTTTCACTGATACTTGCACATTAGATATGTATTACCCGTCAATTTTCGAATGGTTTGGACATAATATCACAATCACTGGTATATTTCGCAGCTTTTTTTCTGATCCAAAGTCATCATATCAGTTCTAGCCTCTAGATATGATCACTATTTTATGCTGCTTAAATTTATCAGTCATACAAAAAGGTAAAAGTGCGCTCTATCAAAAAGTTTGTTGCTGATCAAACTTTTACCGATACTTGCACATTAGATAAGTTGCGTTTCGTTAAATATCCAATCATTAACATATATACATATATATATACAAAGAACTTACCTAATCTATTCCGCAGCTTTACTTCTGTTCCAAAGTTATCATATCAGATCTACACTATAGTTATGATCAGTAATCGAAAGCTGCTTGATATATTAGCCATTTGGTAGGGTTAAAGGGAGTTCTATTGAAATTCTGGCCGATCGTTAGTGGCCATCTAGTGTCGATAGAGCGCACTTTCATCCTACTGAACTCTCCTTTTATCTACTTAATCATATGAGCTAGAAGAATCTGGAAATCCTTGACTTTTTGAAGTACCACTTTTTCATCATAAAAAGAACAAGACTGATAAAATCACTATTTATCTACATATCTCAATTCATTTTCAATTATTCCTTCCTCAATCATCCCTATCCTTCTTCTGCATTCCTTTCGGCGCTTTGCCCTTCTTCTTTCCCTTCTTCGTCATTTGACCCGGTCCGGCCAATTCGGCTTTCTGTTGATTTTCATGAGCGGCAAAGTCCGGTCGATGAATTTTGAGGATACGCTCGAGGTTGGTGCAAATCTCCGGCATGGTGTATCGATCATTCTGATTCTCCGCCCAGCATTTGGCCTGAAAATAGAACGTTAGGAAGGTACAGTACTCCTGATAATACCTTGATCAGCTGCGAAATCTCCGGTTGTACAGTCGGTGGTAGTTCCATACGGTATCCCTCGCGAACTCCTTGATTCACTTCAGCAACAGTCATCCCTGGATACGGCTCACTTCCATTGTTGTATATCTCCCAACACATGATGCCATAACTCCAAACATCCGTCTTGAACGAGTACATCTGTGTTCGGAGCGTCTCGATCGCCAACCAACGAATGGGTACACGACGGGATGGATCCATCTGATATGTGGGTCCTTGACGAGACAGTCCAAAGTCCGATATCTTGACTTGTCCATCACCATACAAACAATTGCGTGATGCAATATCTCGATGAAGTACATTCTTCTTATGGACATAGTCGAGTCCCCACGCCGCTTGTAGGATCATCTGGTTCTTCGTCTCAATCGGTATATCCGTATTCTTCGATAGATAGCTATCAAGTGCACCATTCGACGCCAGCTCCATCACCATATATAGCGGCTCCTGTCCAGCGGCGACACCATAGAATCGGACAACATTCGGATGGAAGAAGGCACGCATGACACGTGCTTCACCCATAAATTCCTTGATCTGCTCCTTGGTCGCCTTCTCCAACTTGGCCTGTTTGACAGCAACCTTGACTGATCTGCCATTCCTCATCTTATACAGCCCCATGCTCACTTCCCCGAATGCTCCTTCGCCCAACTTCTTCTGAATCTCAATCGAATTGTGTGACAATTCCCATGATTGACGATTGATGGCATGTTTGATGTAGATATCGTCCTATAAATGAGACTCGATAAACCTTTCAATCATTTGGTGTATATACTCTTATAGAATCCTTAGAATCCACATGATATTCAATCATTTTCGGAATCGATTCGTATGTGTATTTCCCCAAACTATATTGTCGATTTGGATTCGGATTGAGCGGAAGATGTTTGATTTGTTTCTCTTCCTCCAATTTCATATTGTAGGCGACCGACAGAATGATCGTTCGCGGCTCTCCTTTCTTTGGCTCGGATGATCGGAGAAGGAAGTCGCCTTCTTTTTGGAGCATCGCTTTTACATCTTCACGTGGCAGTAGTCCATGATAATACTGTTGATTTTCCACTTGATCGGCGGCCGATGATCCGGATAGACTGAAGATATCATTGATATGGTGTACTGTAGTACTTTGACTTACGGATTTGATGGATGTGAGTTTGCTGCCATTATGGTTTTTTATGATACCACACAAGTTTCAATCGTCTATTAGTAGATGTGAATCTCGAACTGATTGAGTTTGACTGATTTGATCTGACATGGACTATTGACACGTGTCACGTTTTTCACGTTTTTCTGTTTTTTGTTTTGATATAGTCTATCTCAACTATTTTTCTGATAGACTAACCTTAGTTCCTGATATACCCTTTGTATCGCCTGATATACCAACTATATATTCTGATATATACTTTCTGATATATCATTTATCTTTCCTAATATAAAATCTACATTATCTGATATACCGAATATATCATCTGATATACCAACTATAATGCCTGATATACCATCCTGATATACATACACTTTGCAGAATGATCACCGATATAGCATGGCTGATCCAAAACTGGGAGCTGGTTGGTAACTCGCTACTACACAAGTTCAAACATCAACACTTCTTGTTGGCGGCGTTAAAAGGATTGAGAAATGGATTGGTGTAAGTATTGTGTCTATCATCACGGGAGTAATCAATCTGATATTGCTGATTAGGATAGTATCTCGCGAAACAGTAATATTTTGAAGTTTTGAATATTTGTGAATAGTATCCAGCTTATGAAATCCTATGAAAGATAAAATTTTGGTTTTACCATTTTTTGACTTGCTTGATAGGGTAGAGTTTCTTAGAATAGTTCTGAGCATATGTCAGATTTGTAAAGCATTATATATTCTGGATTTATATCATGTAAATTATAATGTCCTATTTGTTGACCAGTTTTCAAAGCTGTAAAACTTATCTGATACCAAAACCACAACAAAAAACCGTTTAGTGTTTATAGAGATCGGTGTATTTGTAAATACCCTATATCATGTAATTTATGATACCCGTTTACTTATAAAACTTTTGAAACTGTAAGACTTATCGAATACTAGACTCAAGCTGAGCTACGGCGTCCTGAACTTATTATGAGTTGACTCAAAGCCATTATAAGTCATATAGCCCTCAGTCAACAGTTTGAGTTCAAAGAATTGAGTTTTACTATTTCTTTAAACTCATATCTATCTAAAATATTGCCGACTATAATATTTACATTCATTGAACTCCTGATTTTCAGCTATGGTGTCCGCATCCGTGCTCCTCATGCTCTCGTCATGGTTTTCCTATTCGGCGAGGGAACGTAAGATCATTCTTATCATTCTTATCACCTTATAATTCTCCAGTTTCCTTCAAAAACTTCTAACAATCTTCCGTCTGACAAAAACACATGCGACAAATCTGGCAAAGTTCGTATTTTCCTACAAACTGTTACATGGTTTTTTGGGAAAAATCGAGGGAAGACGGAAGGAGTGGCACTCATTTGCAGCCGCTTTTATGATGGGATATGCTGTATTTGGAGAGAATAATGCGGTTAATATGCAGGTACGATAAGATATCATATGGGGTACTGTACATGGTTACTGTAGATCAATTTGTATCTATTATCACGGGTTGTTGTTGGATTAGCAAAGTTGGCAGCGAACAAGGAGATGATACCACAACCAGGTGAGATAGGGATCTATGAATCTATGACCTCCTATATATTCAGCGTATCCCGTCTTCCCATGGTTTGCCGCTGCCGTATGGGGACTTGTCCTGTGGCTCTTCGAGCATCACGGTTCCGTCCTTCAAAACTCCCTTCAAAAGTCGATGACATATCTGTACCATGATTCCAACTTTTGGAGGGATATCAGAACATTCTTGTTGAAGAATAAGTAGACATCTATTGTATGTGTATATGAATAAATAATTACATGATATCATTTATTTATCAATCACACTATGTATAAATAAGTTTTCCTCTATCCGCTTGCATTAATAACAATACTGATAGTGAGCTGGTATTGTAGAGCTTGGAAAATACTGATTAAACGAAATCATTCAGAATTTTTCAAAAAAACTGGAAACAGTAAGAAGTCTGAGAATTTTTATAACTCAAGTATTTCTGGAATCTTTTTTTTCAAAAGTTTCTTAACTGACGATGGTCGATAGTGCTAAACCTAATTCAGGTTTTGTACGAAAAAAGTATAGCTCTCATATTTCTTGAATTTTTTTCAGAAGATACTATTGTAAAATATGAGCATGATTCTTTCACATGAAATGCACAATTTCAAGTTCAAGAAGAGTACTCCGAGCTTTTTATGAGCTTTTGCTGAGTCTGGTGCTCAATAATCAAAAATAATGTACACTCTGATCGGTACTGTATGTATCTATGTATGAGCATCTTATAAGCTCTAATTGAATCTAATTACTTTCATCGCTTCATATTTTTATGAAATAGATGAGGTTGTTGGTTTCTAATCTGTGCAAATTTCAACCCGTTATATATCAACCAAAATCTATTCATAATTTATTAAATATCTACACATTATCAATCCTAAAACAATCGAAATCCTCCTCTCGTTTTCTCCACATAAGTATTGAAGAATGCCTTATGTGCCACATTGATCCATGTCTGTGGTGTTCGAATGAATTGTGTGCCAGATGATATCATACCAGCACAACCGGCTGAACTCTGCTGGCACATTTCATTGATATCACTGAGGGTGACACCGAATGCCTCACGACGGCATACTTCTAGATCACGGATGACTTGACGGGCCTCGGTTGCCCAGGGGGATAGTTTGGTGTCTGAAAGATTGATAGGTTGAGAAGTACAGGAGAACAATGGGAACATAAACGCAGTAGAACTATGGCTTTGAAAAACTGCAGAAACAGTGAGTTGATATTTCGAAAAAGTGGCACTATAACTTTCTGATTTCTATAGGATTTATTTCCTATGATATGTTAATGCAAATACAGTCGAGTTACAATATCAGTCGGTTATCATGTTTTCTGTTTCGGGGAAGCCTCACATTTCACTTGAAAAAGTTTGAGATAATTGGTGCATATCGGGGGTCAGAAATTTCAAACTTCATGTGGAAGAAACTACTGTGAATTTATTTTTCATCAGTTATTAGATTGTGACCAGAACTTTCTAACCAGTAGAACTCCCGTATCTAGACTCTTATCAACCGATTTATACGTCACACTGTTTCGAAACATTTGCAAGCTTGTTGGTATGGAAATAGGAGAGAATAAGAGCAGTTAATTTGAAAGTTAAGAAATCTACCAAACGACAGTATCTCTCGGTTATCAAGCAGATCGCTATTTTTCAATACATTTTTTCTGTTTCCTAAGAACTACAGATTTTGCTCAAAACTTTTTTTTAACGTTCTGTGCTTCAGTTCCTCAACTCAATTATTTTCTATTTTACTAACACTTCATATCATTGCGTACCAGAAATTCTCTCAATCACAAAATAAGCATTCTCCAAATTAGTATAAATCGCATACAGAGCCAAATTATACGTCATTATGATAGAAAAAAAGCTGAAGAACTTCTTTTCGTTTTCTGTTTCATCGATCATTAATTTGATTCTTCAACATTTTTCGATACTACGTACTCCGATGCCTCTCTACCACACTCACCACTAAACCTCGATCCATCAATCCTCTTCAAATAATTATCCCCCATCTTTTCATTCAACTTCATCAATATCGAATTATCAAAACTCGTGTTATATTCCACCAATGGTGGATTCATCAGGTGTCGCTCGAATCTTCTATAATCACCTCTTATCACTTCTTATCACCTTATCACCAACCTCAAATGCAAAAAGTACAAGTTAGGATTATCAAACATTTCAATAGTTGTATGTTGATGATCATCATCATACAACTCGTTTCGATATACTGAGTGCATATCAAAGTGTATCACCTGGAATTCTATGGTTCCATGGTTCTATGATTCTATGCCTCCTACCCTCTCCGGTCTATGGAACATTTTCTTCGACACTCGATAATCCCAACGTATATTCTCCACTTGTAATACTCGAACAGCTTGTAGATCAAATCTCACATCATTCGGATGATTGATACTATCCCAATGTTGCTGTAACATGTTCCTTATCATTATCATCAATTGATAAGTGATACCGGTTGATTTGATAATATCCAATCCATCTTGAATTGTGCTGCATATGGATGTCGCTCAGCAATCTTGTCTAGTGTTGTTGTGATATTGAGATCACTGGCAACTGGTAAGTCATCGAGGTCGGTGTTGGCAATGAATTTTACATTGGATCTGGAATGGATCGATTTGAAATCTGAGGAGCAAAAGAATTGTTTATATTTCTCAACTCAAATCTTGTAATCTTTCAGAAACCGTAACTGTTTCTTTTATTGACACATTTCCTGTTTCTGGAACATCATAAATAAAATGACTATGAAAACTGGATAATGAAAGCATTATTCAAACCTGAAATTGAACCACTGAGAATTTTTCGCAGTATTTCAGTTTCACAAGATACATATCAGAATATAATCAACAAGTTTCTACAATAGAAGAAGTCTGCGGTTTGAAAAAATAATGTGGGATTTCAGTGTCTTATCTCTGATAAAAATCAACAAATGTAAACGATAGCGCATTTTTCGGAAGTCTTCGATTTCGCTAGATTTGTATAAATGTATCTACGACAAGATTCAGCAGTGCCATTGGAATAGTTCATAGACCTTGCAATTGAGAAGAATGTTAGTGAAATAACATTTACTATCGTTTCAAAATGAAAATTCAACCAATTATGTAAAGTTGAAAGCAATTTTAGCAAAAAAAAACTTCGTGAATATTCTTTATACATGTCTGCTTTGGTTTATCAAGGATAAACGTTCTTGAAATTCGATTATTTCCGAGCAAAAAATTGCTGACTTGTGAAAAGTGAAAAGTATTTCTGAGAGATAAAAAACTTTTCGTGATTATAATATTCTATGAAGCCCTTGTTAATTTGAACTTTCAATTTATGCCTTTTTCTCAAAAAATGCAAATGCTTTGACCGTAATTCCTCCAACAATCGACGTTTCGGGCAAATCACAGCTTATATTCCATAAGTATTCATCAAAACCCTTCCCTACCTTGCTCTCAACATACAATCATGCATAAACGCCGTCGCCGCATGTCTAAACACTCTACTATTCGGATCCCGATCGTATTCCCCTCGATCCCTTCCATTCACCGGCAGATCACTCCAATCAATCAACTCCAATCCATCACCCAATGACTCCTTGTAAAAGTCCAACACTTTCTTCGTCTGCCATGTATAACTATGCAAATAAAAGTAGAACTTCGTGGCTCCTTGTGCAATCCATGACTCGAAGAATTGTACAATAATAGTCCAATCCGTGAAGAAAAATATCGGTTGAAGACACACTCCGAGCGAGTGATTGTATGTTTTTGTTGAGTGCATTCGAACATCCCTGATGTACGGTAGATACAGTAATCTCTACAGTATGAGCTTACATGACTGGAACTACAGTATACTCATCATTCATCTCTGCTGTCAGTTGTATCTCCGACAGATGAGGTGTATTCGGAGCCAATTTGATTGAGCCGAAGCGGGTTGCCATGGAGCAGAAGAGAATATCGTAGCAGGTGGAGTTGAAGCAGGACCATTCGACTGGTTGCCAACCATATTTTGGGACATTGGCTTTTAGGTTTATTCTGGAAATAATGGCAGATGTTCAAACAAAGAATCAAAAATATATTGGTATAAGAAGCTAAACAATTTTCATGAAGCCGTGAATTTTTACAAAACATCTATCCTATCCTAACAAAAATGACTACTTGACTGAGTATCAAACGTATTGAAGAAAAACTGTGTTACTCAGCCAACTAACTATGCAACATGGTACATCTAGCCAAAAACTGAAAAGAAAACTGTTTCATAAAAACAGGAAAGTATAGTTCATAACATTTGTATTACTGTCTTCTTTTGTAGCTTTTTTCTCATGATTACTTCTATAAAATGCCACCAAAAAAGTATGTTATTGCAAAAAGAATCCTACTATTTTATCATAATGAGATAATTCACAAGATATAAAATTGGCTTTTTTTCCATGATCAGTTCAACTACCATAGATATACAACCAAAAGCTTTTGTGAAACAGTAAAATCGTCGGATACAATCAAATACAGATTCATCAAAATATATAACGTTCACAAATTTTCATGAAAATTCAATAACACATAAAATTGTGAGAACATGTGATAATGAACTTTATCTTGAGAGATATTTTAACACAACAGGAAGACTCCTATACCGTGGTGCTAATAGTTTGAAAAATACTGCTTCAAAACCAGTTAGGAAGAAATTCGCAATGCTCATATCAGTGATGTCTGATTCTTGGATAAAAACTGTTTCTATTCTTCGAAACACCGAGTACACACCCACTAGATCCCTGGGTGCCTCAACTCCACCCCATGGGTACCCAGTTACCTGTTATCCTGATTCTCCAAGTACACAAATCGTATCTCCTCATTCGAAACTCGATATGCCGAATTCACATAAATACCATTGAATTTGGTCGATTTTGATGCACTTCGCGTGTTCTTTCGTTTCACCCATGCCTCTGAAAAACATGAAGAGTTATGATTGGATATACCAAGACATGGGATTGATGAAAAAATATTGAAACGGAAAAGGTTCACTGTTTCAAAAATTGTTGGTTCTGATTTGAGCCTAAGTTTTCTTAATCCTGGTGTTTGTGGAGAATGTACAATTTCTCAAACTCGACAGATATCCTGGCTCCCTACCTTTTAGGCTTAAGTCCCTCTTCAATCTTATCTCCGATGCATTTAGTTTCTTGCCAGGTGATATTTCGTGTTCATGATTATTATCATCCGATGGCAGACTGTTGAGGGCAAATACTGTAATTATTGTTTTATGATTCTGAAAAAAATGACCGAGTGGAGGGTAAAAAGCTGTTATCATTTGGCCAGAGTATCGATTCATGAAATAATCAGGCTTCTTCAGAAACAAAGCTTTATCACAAATCGCAGAATTCGTCAAACTTTAGTTTCATAGATAAAAGTTCTGTTTCGTGACCTGTTGAAATTTTGGAAGAAAGGAAATTGAACGATCGGAAAAAATTGGTCCTCCCACAAAATTGGCAAACTTACGATAGAGACTGTTAAAGACAACTAAAAAACATCACCAAACTATATATAATAGGAGTGTTAGACATCAATAACTATTATTCCAGAAACAGTGAATAAGTATTCGAAAATTAGCAAAAAAAAAACTCGAAAATAGTCTAACAAAGTTCAACAACTCTCATTTCGATTCTCAAAAATCTCGAAAGGGAGGTGAAAACTCATAAAATCGAACCTCATATAAAAATATGACACTTTTTAAATTGAAATATGAAACTTATGCACAGATTATCCCAGGTTACTTTGGAGAATAAATATGCACCTTGAGAAACATAATTTTCTCAAATATCACAAAACTTTTGGATAAGTTCAATAGAGAACATTTTCTGTTTCAGTTTTGGTCCTGATTTTCAAAAAAGCGAAGTTCCACAATTGCAACAACAAAGGTATCCCACAAAATTAGCAAAGTTTGGAACATCAGAGTCACGGAATATGATTATTTTTTACATTACTGTCACTAAACTATCATGTATCTCTAACTATTATCCAAGAAACATGTTTTTTTGAATAGAAGTTTCGCAGAGTGTATATATTTATGGCATAATTTCAAAAAAAATCTATGAGATTAACAATAAACAAAATAGACTTTCGACTTTTTAGGAATATATACAATTCAAAAAAATCCCATGGAATACTTTTGTCATTATATTTTGAATCCGCCAATACACTTACTAACTGAAGAAACAATAAAAAAATTATAGCTACTCAAAAACAGTACTTTACAGGTTACTGTAGATCACCTACATTCTCCTACAGTAGTCCACAAAACTTACCCATAAAAGTGACAACAATCAATACAAATATAATACCAAAATAGTTTCTCCTCTGCCTTCGATGCATCATCATCTTTCTTGTTTATACTACAATGGCAACAGGTGTCCACTGCCATTTTTAATCAAAAAATGAAATCTCAAAAAATCTGGTGAGATTAGGATCAGTTGAAATTCGCATGGAACTGGATGAGGGTGGGTGAAAAATCATTTATTAGGATGGGGGTGAGATAGTGTGGAGAAGTGAGAGGGTGTGAGAGAGACGGTGAGGATATCGCCACGCGGAACGAGTGGCATTCCTTCCTGGAAGGTGGAGTATATTGGAGTTGAAGGTGGTGTAAGGGGTCTCGACACGAAATTTCAATTATGTTAGTTTTAATCGACTATAATACTGGTTTGATATCAGGTTCAAAAACTTTATAACAGTTTTGAAACTGAAATTTTATTAGATATTTTTTGAAAGTATCTGATAAGGCTAGGAGAAGCGGTAGATTATTGTATTCAATTCTCCAGAAAAACGAAGCATTTCTAAAAACAAAAATTCGGGAAAAAAATATACCTATTTGTGGGAAAAATCATCATTCATCAAAAAATGTACATAGTTTGAGTATGACAAAAAAATCGAAAAGTGATACGCTCACTGGCACAGTTGGTTTTGTAGGGATTTGGATTTTGAAAAAAAGCTGATTTATCATAAGACTCTCATTTTGTTAAACCTTAATCGATTCGAAGTCATTTTTAAAAATTATATGACTGTTTCAAAACTGAAAATTAATGTCATACTGCCAAAATTATCTGATTGTTGTTGGTTCAAAATTGAGATCACGAGTTTTGGAGCGGTCATTAAAATGTCATTTCAAGTAGAGAAGCTTTCCGAAAATCGTTTGATTAATGAAACAGCAACTGGTCTAGTATAATTGACAAGCCTTCAGAGAAAGGACCATTCCATGAAGCAGAGAAGTTTCGCAATCCTTTCTCAAGTTGTGTGCTGTTATCTGCAGACGCCGCTTTGAAGCATTTCTTATTGCCGTTTCTAGATTCTAAATTCAAGTGAATCAAAGTCATTACCATACTCAATCGGTGGCTATTTTAGAAATTATGATCATCTGAATTATCTGATTATTTCATATGTCATCTGACAACAGACGATTGATTATTCCAGTCAATTCTTCAGAAAAGCGAATCATTTCTAAAAACATAAACTCGGAAATACAGAATACTGTATATACCAATTTGTGGAAGAAATCATGATTTATCCAAAAATGTGGGCAAAACAATACAAAAACACATGTGAGTATTACAAAAACCGGAACCTGAGTTCCTCGCTCGCATTTGTGTAGATATTTGGATTTTGGAAGTGGGATCAAACTTTCATTTTGTTAAACGAACCCCCGTATTGCTAAATTAAGTGACTCGAAATTATTTCCAAAAATTTTATGACTGTTTCGAAACTGGAAGTTCATAGTATACTGTTGAAATCATCCGATGTACTAGCTTCAGCTCGAGAATAATTATCACAAGTTTTAGTACAACCTGCGTTTGGTTTGCAGCTTTTACTTTGTGCTATACCCAGAAAACATCCTTGTTGATCTATTCATGTTTTATTTTTTAGTATGAGTACGAGGTGATCCAGGTGTTGTTAATAGTACGCAATGAGACTACATCACCATAATTCTTCACCTTCTGCTCTCATTTGACTGCGCATTTGTTCTCCCTTTCTCCCCTCTCACGTACATTTGTCTTAGTCACCAACACCATTCTTTCTCTTTCGCCTTTTTTCTACCTAGCAGTGCTGTGCCTAGTTCATGTGTTTCAATTTACTGTTTCCTAGTTTTCTAAGTTAACAGCAACAAATGTTTCTACTTTTTTGAATACTAAAAAAATTATTTTTGTTGCTTGTGTGCGTGTTTTTAGGCAACAAATATTGCCGTTCAAATTAGTTTTTGGGCGGGAAAACAGTAAACCCCAAGTTTTTCGACTTTTATATGTTTTTTTTTGAAAGTTGCCTGCTCGAATCGATTCGTATGAGCATTTTTCACTTTTTCACTCAGGAAACATCCATTTCGCTACTTTTTCCTTACCTAACTTAGGCTCATAAAATTTGTGGTTTAATCCCAAAAAAGTGTTTTCCCGCCCAAAAAAGTGTGGCCTAGAAAACGCTCAATACGGTCACGAGATAGCGTTTCCCATCCTCATGAATTGATCAAAATTTATTCCCATTTGTCCTAGTTTATAACAATAGACCATTGTACATTACAATGAAATCGATACTAAGGAGACCTCAGCGATGAATGAGGTACACATAAAATGCAAGAAATGGCGGGTCATGTCAGTTGGCCATATGCCATTTACTACACTCATCGTCTTAGTTAGCGCAGAGCGAATTTCTCATTCCCCCAATTTTCTTCCATCTTTCGAGGTTTAGGTTTAGCCTGTCGTTTCTCATTTCTCGTTTACTTAGTCTCTAAATTATTGTTATGATTGATCATATAAATTCAGGGTGATTTGTTTGCAATCAATCTAAGCCAGCTAAAGTAATGACAAAAGAAAAAAAATAGGACTTCTGGTCTGCAATTTGTGCCATCCTGGAAAATGCTTCCAAACGGTTCGTTTTCGTTTTTGAGTCTCCTAAAAATGAAAAAATTGTAGGATCGGCAATTGATGTACCATGGATGTATGGAACACAAAATTCCTATGATGTTCTATTGCAAGAATTGCTCTCTTGGTTCGATGATGATGAATGAACGATTTGCCGCCCACATCGTATGTTGTGCATTGAAAAATGGATTCATCGGACCACTCATCAACCACTTTGGTGTTTTGCCAGCAGCCACATTCTCATATCAACCGGCCAATTTGCAAGTCTACAATTGGCAAAAGCAGTTGGTTGAGGGAATGTTTGTGGATGTTTCGAGATGTGAGCATCGATCAACTATTCGATTTGGAACCAGATTCGAGTTGTGCGACAACAAGGAATGTTGCATATTGGTAAGTTTTAAAACATTTTCACATCTTTCTCAATCTATTTTTTTTCCAGAAATCATCAATGGACAGCTTGACTAACAGGCAATCGACGAGCCAAGCTTTCACGAAATGCTATTTGCAATGATCAGCAATGAACAAGGATTCAAGAAAAGGGCAATGATTTGGAAGGAGGAGAATTTCGCCTATCTGACCAGTCAAATGAGAAAAGCACAACGCAATACGCCCATAATGGAGAGAATGAAGAAGTTATCATCTTTGAACGGCAGAAGGCGGAATAGTGACAATCGTTTGAGGAAGGCGTTCATGAACAAGATGACGGACGGAATGGTGAATGGAGTATTTCGGTCAGTAGATAGAGATAAGGTGCAAAAAATGTTATCGAAAGGAACGAAGGAGTATGATGTGAAGGATCTGGAAAGTTTGGAGTATGAAGAGGAGAGAAATGAACAGAGGAAGCAGGTGGAACAACGACAGAAGGAAGCTATAGCTGAAGCCGATAGGATCCGTCGAGAAAAAGCTGAAAATGAGCAAAGAAAGAAAGAAGAACAGCAAAGGTTGAAAGCTCATGCTGAAGCCGAGAAGAAGAGAAGATTGGAAAGAGAGGCAAATGAGCAACGGAAGAAAGAGGAGCAGCGACAGTTGGAAGCTATAGCTGAGGCCGAAAAGATGAGACAGGAAAGAGCAGCAAGTGAACAGCGAAAGAAAGAGGAACAGCCGAAATAAATATATTTTTGTACTTCAGTTGGTAAATAAATATTTTGTTATCATACCAGAGGAAATAAAAGCAGTTATCAGGAATATCCAACATGTCAAACTTCAATAATTATTCAAAAAGTAATAATTAACAAAAACAATTTATTAAAAAGTTGTGTGCCAAACATGACAACGAAGTAAATACATGATTCGGGGTATTACAAAATAAACACAACTTTGGGATTGAAATCCATGAAACACTGGAACAAGATCCAAGAGGAAGTATTACAATAATTAACAGGTGGATTTCAATTTTACACACTTCCACAAACAGATCCATCGTCGGATCCTTCCGCTGATCCATATCCTGATTTATCCGATGATTCATTTTCACTTTGTTCAACTACAAGTTGCTTGATAAGTGTGACAATCCTCTCACATTCCTCCAAATCATAGAACCATAAACATCTAATTCCATCTTCTCCATCCTTCACCATCACAAAGTTACCACTCAAAAATGCATCAGTTGTTGCAGTGATGCGTTGGTGGTTGACCAGATGTTGTTAATTGTACTCAGATACGTAATACGACTGCATCTGTATAATCTTGCCCCTCGGCAGCCACGCAATTCTTCACCGTCTGCTCTCATTTGTCTGTGCATTTGTCCTCCCTCTCTCCCCTCCCACCATCATCATCACCACCATTCTTTCTATTTCACTTTTCGTTTCTACGTAGTAGTAGTGCTAAGTGAATTTAATGTAGCAAGCCCACCTCATGAGTTTCATTAATTGTTAGTTCCTAAATGTTTCCTTGTTTTCTAAGTTAACAGCAAAAAAATGCGTCTGCTTTTTAACATAACGAGAAACATCTATTTCGCTACTTTTTCCTTACCTAAAATTTGAATTCTACTGTTTTCCCGCAAAAAAGTGTGGGCTAGAAAACGCGGACTTCGGCCACGAGGTGGCGTTTCCCATTTCATAAATTGATAATGAATCATCAGCATTTATTCCCATTTATCAAAATTTACGACATTAGATCATTGGGCCGATGAGTATAACAATAAAATCGATACTGACCAGATCTCAGCGATGAATGAGGTACACATAAACCGCAAGAAATGGCGGGTCATGTCAGTTGGGCCATATGTCATTTAGTACACTCATCGTCTTAGCGCAGAGCGATTCTTCCCATTTCCCCAATTGTCTTCCTTCTTTCGAGGTTTAGGTTTAGCCTCTCGTTTCTTATTTCTCGTTTACTCTCACTTATTATTATGATTGATCATATTAATTCAGGGTGATTTGTTTGGAATCAATCTAAGCCAGCTAAAGTTATGATGAAAGAAAAAAGAAAAAAAGCATCACCACAAAGAGCCCAACCTCCTCCACAGCAGCCTCAACGACTGGCTGATCCACGTCTGAGTCGTGCTGGAACACCTCAACACATGACTGATATGCAACTACAACATCCTCAAGGGCAGCCACTAACACCACAAGAATTGGCAACATCAGCAACAGCTTGGAGTACACCGACAATCGGAGCAACATCTTGTCAGATCGCAACAACATGGGTAACCTGAAAAGCAGCTTGGACCATCTCAACAACATTTACAACAACTGGCGCTGCTGACAATGAATAGAATGGGATTGATCCAGCAAAATCGTGGTGGGTCGGTACAACCAGTTGATCAAGGTGCCGAAACAAAAGATCGAAAACCTCCACAATTCCGTCAACCACAAGTGGCCAACAACAACCGTCCACATCTCGACAAGCTGTTGCTTCAACTCAAAAGCATGAACCCGTGGATGTGCCTCAACAAACTCGCGGAAATGTGAAAAAATCGAAAGGGACATAGTAAGCAATCCCATGCGATTCGACATTGTGCCAATACCATTGAAAGCCGATGTTTTGTGAAGGTTTGCGATTTTTTTAAAGAATACTGATTAAATTTTACATTTCAGAATTTCATCAACAATGATAGATTGGGATTAGAAGTGTTGGCGTACACTATGCTGATGAGGAAACATGCTGGCAACAGTAAAACTGGAAGACGCAACCAGTTTGCGATATGCAAGGCACACTCGAAGTTAAATAGATAAAAATAAAACATTTTATTATAATTTGTGTGCCAAACAAAACAAAAAAATAAATACATGGTTGGGCCAATACAAAATACACATAGATTTGAGATCGAAATACATGAAATACTTGGAAAAGGCAAAAGAGATAATATTACGATGATTAACAGATGGGTTTCAATTTTACACACTTCCACAAACAGATCCATCGTCGGATCCTTCCGCTGACCCATATCCAGATTCATCCGATGATTCATTTCCACCTTGTTCCTCTGCCAATCTCTTGATAAGTGTGACAATCCTCTCACATTCCTCCAAATCATAGAACCATAAACATCTAATTCCATCTTCTCCATCCTTCACCATCACAAAGTTACCACTCAAAAATGCATCAGTTGTTGCAGTGATTGACAATATGAAGTCATCTTTACTTTGTCGATTGGCAATCATTAGATTATATGAGGATGTCATGGTTTTCTTATAAATATATAATCCACCATTCACACCACTTTTAGTCCATTCATCCTGATCAGCATCATATTCATATAACTCGGTGAATAACGCCTGAAAATGGATATATCGATGGAATACAAGAGTAATACAACTTACTTGATCAATAACATATTCAACATCTTCATCGATGGTTCGAAGTTGGCGAAAAACCTTGGTAGACTGCATTGTTGTAGATATAATGTATAGTTCGCAGAGCAAGAGCAACCGTATACGGAGACAGTCAATATGAAGACTGATGTGTGTGTGCTCGAGGGAAGAGGTGGGATAGATTTACGATACGCGCGTTGCGTTGCTCGGGGTCATGATGCTCTTTATCACCTGTTAATCAATTACGACACATTCGAGAAATAAATCGATTGAACATCTGACCGTTTTGTACTTCAGTTGGTGAAAATATATCTCTTGTTATAATGACCGAGGAAATCAAACTAACAATCAGGATGTTTCTGCTTGTGAAATTTTATCACTCATTTGAACAGTAATAGTTTATGAAAACAATTTATTAAAAATTGTGCGCCATACATGACAACAAAGTAAATACATGATCGGGATATTACAAAACGAACGTAGATTTGAGAATCTATGAGACACTGGGAAAAAGTAGAAGAGAAGATATTACAATTATTATCAATGATATCAACATGTATCCTCTTCACAAACAGATCCATTGTCCGATCCATCGTCGGATCCTTCCGCTGACCCATATCCAGATTCATCCGATGATTCATTTCCACCTTGTTCCTCAGCCAATCTCTTGATAAGCGTGACAATCCTCTCGCATTCCTCCAAATCATAGAACCATAAACATCTAATCCCATCTTCTCCATCCTTCACCATCACAAAGTTACCACTCAAAAATGCATCAGTTGTTGCAGTGATTGACAATATGAAGTCATCTTTACTTTGTCGATTGGCAATCATTAGATTATACGATGTGGTCATGGTTTTCTTGTAGATATAACATCCACCATTCACACCACTTTTAGTCCATTCATCCTGATCCTTGGAATATTCATATAGCTCGGTGAACAACGCCTGAAAAGGGATATATTAATGAAATACAAATTCAATACAACTTACTTGATCGATGATATATTCAACATCTCTATCGATGGTTTGGAGTTGGCGAAGAACCTTGGTGGAATTCATTATTGGTAGATATAATGTACAGTAAGCAGAGCTGGTACAAGAGCAACCGTATACAAGGACAGTCAAATGGTAGACTGATGTGTGTGTGCTCGAGGGAAGAGGTGGGATAGGTTTACGATACGCGCGGTTGTGGGGTCATTCTCATATCCCCATGATATGTCTTATCACCTTGTAGATCAATTGACGGGATAGGTTTACAATAGGCGCGGTGCGTTGCTCGGGGTCATGATGCGCCTTATCACCATTTCAATCAATTGACACATTTCCGAAATTAATCGATTGAGATTGAAATGATGGTAGCTTACAACTCTACGTAAGTGATGACTAACCGACAACCACAATCAAATAATACTATCGAAACAGGGAAATTAGACTTACCGTTACATTTTTTTTGCCTGTCATTACCGTTTTTAAAATAACACAGTATACTCTTGGAACTTCACCTGGCGAGTTTTTTTATGATGGTAGAAAGGCCATTTTTTAACCATAGGTGATTTTCAATGTTTACAGTTTGACCATATTCACATCTGCGAAGCATAAACATTTTATCAATTTCATAAAGTTCCAATACGTTAACTTTCTCTCTTGTAACTTTCTCATTCTACGTGCATGGTCAATTTAACAGTGTCTATATCATCATTGCCATTCAGATGCCAGCTGCCTTTGACTGATCTGTGATAATAATCACCATTTAATCTTTCTGGTGCGAAATGCTAGAATCATGGTGAAATTTCTCACCATTTAGCGAAAGTTAAAATAAACATACCAACTTTCAATAAAGCCGAAATTCCCAAAATTTCAGTTTCTAATGTAATTCGATTGTCAGTGAAATGAGAGTAGTGTAGTTCTGGAGTCGCATTCGTAACGTATTAGTAATAGACAAGCAGAAATATTGATGTTCGCAAACACTGTCAAATTTCATATATCAAAAAAAAAGCAATTGCAGTTTCAGAATAATACCAACTTTTGTCGTTTCATCTTTTTTTTCAATGTGTGGACGTTCGTTGATTCCAATCATTACGATTTTGATATTCATATCTTAGTTTTGGTTCGGGAAATTATCTCTCTATTCCTCAAATTCGTATCAATGAAACACTGTTATAATTTGATGCTTCATCCACTTTGTTTCCCTGAATAGCTCTTTACAGTAACAATAATTTCAGTTTCAGACGCATCCATAGAACTAATCACCACAGTTTCAGTTGATTAATAAATTTGAAGTGGACGTAATTTATTTGTTTATTGCCTGGCCAAATTTGGTTACAAATGAGAATTTATTAGGCGATTCGAGCGACACCACTCAGGAAATCGCCACGTGTCAATGCTGCCATTCCTTCGCTGATTCCATGCTGAAAAAAGAAGTTGATTGAGTATTTTTGGAAACATATTTTTTTATTTCACTGTAGAGGACGATTGACTAAAATTTGCAATCTAAGATTTATCAACTTTTAGAAACCGCAATTATCTCTGTCTCAAGATTTCAACAGATTCGAAAGCATTTGTAATTTACTTATTGTTTCATTCATCACGTTCTCTCGAAATGTTTGAACCCACTCAATTCTTTTGCTCAAAAAGTGTTGAAAACTGAGGAAAAAAAACGCTTTTAGTCGTTTTTTTTGTTGGATTACGCTGGTACCATTTTTCAATACTTCAGAGGAGTATTAGGTTCAAAAGTAACACAAGAACGAAACAAAGAACCATAAATTGTGCTTCATCACATTCTTGAAACCGAAATTTTACAGTTTCCGAACGTTTGTATATCGAAAAAGTTGTTAAAATTTGTAATGCGTCGTGATTCGTTTTAACGATTTCTGATAACTTCACTATATTTGCCCCAATACACATACCTTCCTAGAATTCTCTTCCCCTGGTTTTCCTTCCACAATAATATATCCTCCAATTATCACATCCTTCTCCGGTGTCTTCATCACATATTTACTCCTAAATCATCACTTTATCATATCAATATGTCAAAATTCTCCTACTTTTCAACTTTCCCACTCTCCACATCACTGTGATACTTTTCCAATGAGTTGTTGCAGCAAAGTGTGAACAGTAGGATTATAATAGGGAGTAATATCAGGGCAATGAGCACAATGAAACCTAAAGTATTACGGTATGGCATACCGTAGGGATACTGTACCTTCATTTAATCGACATTGACAAACTACTTCGATACCATTGTAAATTATGAATATTGATAAGAAGACGGAACCGGCAACAAGAGCAAGTGATATGGCAGCACATAGAACCATACCAATCCATTTGATGAGAAGAATGGTGAAGATGATGAAACGGGAGAGGTACCAACGGAGGAAGGGGCGGAAACCGGACTGCAAATATAATCTAATTGATAATGAATATTGTGGATAGCGGAAAAATTGAGAAGGCTTCACTTGTCATGAAAAATATGAAAATTAGGTGTTCAGACTGTTCAGAACCAAAAGTCAAGATGTAATACGATATGCTTATGGTACTATAACAGAGTGAATCTAGAGTCGGCTCACGGAGTAAGAAAACCTTGTTTCAACTAATGCTTAAGACTAGCTCGCTGGTATTCGTTAACAATCTCTGAAGGGCCGTATCACAAGAGCCGTTTTTGATTCCCTATCGATCCAAAATTTATATAGTAGTTACTGAGGGGGCATGTAGTACATTGACACATATTTTGAAAAGTTTGCTCGCCGAGCAAGTGAGCCCGAGCCCAAAAATGATATTTTACAAAAATGCTTCAATTCTTTTGTAATTTTTGGTCCTTATATTTTTCATGCCGTAGATTACGAATTTCAACATAAAAGGTTATTTGAACACCCCCTTTAAGGTGCTACAGTACAAAAAAATTGATTTTTTTGAGCTATCGTGAAAACTAGGTCGGCGCATGTGTCCACACTATAAAATTCGGATTCCTCGTCTTATTTTACATATACTCCACATTTCATTACAAAATTGGAGATGATTGACTTTTTAAAAATCACCAAACGTGAAAATTTTCAAGCAAGAAAAAAAAATTTTCCCGAAATTTGTTTGCAAATACACCAAAAGATAGCAAATTTTACGCTGAGCAACTTTTGTGTTGAGCTATAATATTCATTTTGAGTCCTTCATATCGAAATTCAAGTTTGAATATTCAAAAACGACCAGAGGCCACAAAATGTAGGCTTGGGCATAACGAGCGTAGCTTGGTTGCAGTTGCACCATCAAAAAAACGATCAACTGCAAGTATGTAGAACAAGAAAAGGGCTTTACAACGCATTTTTGGTTTCTTGAAAATATCAACTTTGAACAAAGATATGAAGTTTCAAAATTGTCCAACATTTTATGACCATTAGTAACTCCGTTTCAAACTTTCGGAACAAATCAGTTAATGCATCGTGTAGAGCTTAAAAAGTACTTTATTTTTGTAGTTGATCATTTTTTCGTATATTGCGTTTCAGCCGAGATACACCCATTTTTTTAATGCGCTTATTTTGCATGAACACGCACACACACGCGCACACCTGCACACACACAGATGACACTCCCGAACTGGCGCATTTACCTGGTCTTACTCTAACTGGTGTATCTCGGCTGAAACGCAATATACGAAAAAATGATCAACTACAAAAATAAAGTACTTTTTAAGCTCTACACGATGCATTAATTGATTTGTTCCAAAAGTTTGAAACGGAGTTACTAATGGTCATAAAATATCTAATAACTTTGAAACTTCATATCTTTATTCAAAGTTGAAATTTTTTAAAAACCAAAAATGCGTTGTAAAGCTCTTTTCTTGTTCTACATACTTGCAGTTGATCGTTTTTTTGATGGTGCAACTGCAACCAAGCTACGCTCGTTATGCCCAAGCCTACATTTTGTGGCCTCTGGTCGTTTTTGAATATTCAAACTTGAATTTCGATATGAAGGACTCAAAATGAATATTATAGCTCAACACAAAAGTTGCTCAGCGTAAAATTTGCTATCTTTTGGTGTATTTGCAAACAAATTTCGGGAAAATTTTTTTTTTCTTGCTTGAAAATTTTCACGTTTGGTGATTTTTAAAAAGTCAATCATCTCCAATTTTGTAATGAAATGTGGAGTATATGTAAAATAAGACGAGGAATCCGAATTTTATAGTGTGGACACATGCGCCGACCTAGTTTTCACGATAGCTCAAAAAAATCGATTTTTTTGTACTGTAGCACCTTAAAGGGGGTGTTCAAAAAACTTTTTATGTTGAAATTCGTAATCTACGGCATGAAAAATATAAGGACCAAAAATTACAAAAAATTGAAGCATTTTTGTAAAATATCATTTTTGGGCTCGGGCTCACTTGCTCGGCGAGCAAACTTTTTAAAAAATGTGTCAATGTACTACATGCCCCCTCAGTAACTACTATATAAATTTTGGATCGATAGGGAATCAAAAACGGCTCTTGTGATATGGGTTTTTGAATTTTTCCGGAGAGTGAGTGTTAATATGGAAGCCGGTTCAGAAACAACAATCACATGTAAATGTAGATACTAACACGTGAAAACACAATAAAGAAAACAGAAAGTTCACCTTTCGAAGCCTGAACAATCGTTTTCATAAATTTATGATTATTATCTTTATGCAAGTTGAAACAGTAAGTTTTTCCTCGCATCGTTAACTATATTTCGCTCTGAGTTTGTTAGCAATTTTAGAAGAGCTGCGGAGCAAAAAAAGCTGTTTCAACTACCGGTTAATAAAAAGAACATTTATGAATAACGCTTTTCCGATAAATTGCATCGAATGTTTTGAAACTTCTCTTTTTTTATTGGCACTTTTTTCGTGGTAGTTCCCTACAGTAGGTAAGATCATACTGTAGCACACAGTCCGAAGGTTTGAAGGCGTTGATTGTTATTTTAGACCATATAGAAAAACTTCATGTATCACATGAAACAGTGAAAATCCAACAAAATTCCTGTCAGATATCGGTAATATTTAGTGTTTCGACATTTTTATCAAAATACCACAAACGATTGAACACAGAACTAATATGTACAGTATGATTTTGGAAAGCAACTGCTTACTGTAGTTAAACCTTACTGTAGCACACAACACCAGTGATGATAATAAACTATGTATTCTACAAAATGTCATAAATTTCATATTCTTGAAACAGCGAAAATAACTTCAATTCTAACTTTCACTCTACTCATAGTATATCTCCACCTCACATACCTCACTCCTCGCTTCCAGTCTCTCCTCATGTTTCTCAATCAACATTTCCAATTGTGCATGTGCATTATCATCCTCCCTTTCCCTATAAAAGTGATCCAATGGTGTATTATTCGCCGGTTTCTCCTCTTCCGCCGCCACTTTCGCCACTCCCGCCAAAGACGTCAGTGACGCTCTCATTGACGTTTTTCGTGATTTGGCGCCATACACCTCGAATAGTGATTGTGCAGTTGGCCGGTTTTCAGGTCTTATCACGAATAGTTGATCAACCAATTCACAGATATCTTTGGTGGATGTTGGTGTAAGACATTTTGAGTTGAATTGTAGTTGATTATGGTGCCATTCTTTAATAAGTTCCTACAAAAAATAGCGTCTGCGTCTCTCCATCCCCATTGTCTCTAACCTACCTTATGTAACTTCTCGCCATGAAAATGTAGAAAGTGATCCGAAAATGGTGGGAACCTCGTCACCATCGCCACCAATACACACCCAACTGCCCATATATCAGCTTGACTTGTGAGACAGGGAAAATCGGAGAAGGATCGGAATGCCTCGGGTGGAGAGGAGAGAAGGGCACGACGTTTTTGGGAGGATGGAAGACCATCGACTGATGGATCGGATACAAGGATATCATTTGATATGGTGATAAGCAGGTTGGAAGCTGAATATATTGCAGTTTCAGAGTGTAGATAGATATTTTCGATGACACTCTGTATTCAATCAGTTTATGATGTACGCACATAAAAAATTTTTTTTAATACATGATTTTGTTAGATTTCCTCGCAATTCGACGAGCTTCGAATAACTTCAGTTTCAACTTTCAGTATATTCTTTGAGAGTTGCGAAAACAATTAATGATTCTGCGTTTATTTCTCATTGAAATGTTCAATTTCAAAAGTATTGTTTATGTTCAAGTTTACAACTTCTAGTATTACCATATTCATTCTTCAAGGCGAAATGAGATAGCGAAAAAAGTATTATATCTTTACTTTTTCTGAGTTTCGATTAATTTTGGAATATTAATTCTAGGCGATTTCACTGACATCGTGTTTTGTAATCACATAGACTGACGAATTCATAAGCCAACAAAATTTGATTCCTGTTTCCTATAAAGTGAGTTTTTTGAGCTCTTCATTTTCAGTCACTGAAAATGCATATGCTATCAAAAAAATGTTCACAGTTTCAGAGTACAGTTTTTTCTTAGACGATAATGAATGCGAATTATGCTGTTGTTATATTTTCTGGCTCTCATTTTTAAACTAAAAATGATCAGTGTCACAAATTTGATTTATGCAAGAGATTACAATTCCTAGTGCTATGATAAGTTGGTGTTCTGAAGCAACCGTAACATTTTCTAGCAAGTTCCTCTTTTTCCGCGTTTATGATAATATGTACATCTCCGGGTAGAATGGATACTATTTTGTACAAATATATTTTCAGAAGACACTCGCTTTTCTTTTGTGGTCAAAATTACTTTCTCATACCTGTATTTGAGTTTCTATTTATAAGCTTTCAAAAAATGTTTGCAGTTTCATATTAACATTACTTTTCTGATACTAAATAATGCCGATAATATTCGTATTTCGTATAATACAATTTTAAAATGTCAGATATCAATGCATAACTGTAGAAAACACATTTTTGAAGTTTTTTAACGAAAAAAAATGTGAACAGAACTTCTATATGTCTCCCGAAAGTTTTAGTAGTTGAAATCATATGTGCTGCCATTAGGCTTTACATAATTTTCTGATTTCTCCATTTCAGGTAGCTTCTGTTAGAGAAAAATGAACTCCGTTTAATAGTGGTTTTCTTGTCATTCTGCTATTTTAAAATTTTGAAACTTTAATTTTTTGATTTTTCACTAACTACAGTACCCCAAAAACTACCGTACTCACCAGTCAATTTCCCATGCACCCGACTTCTCTCATGCAAGTAACACAACGCATCAATCACTTGTACCGTATACCTCAATGCTTGTTCCTAAACCACCACTATCTACCGTAATCCATCTACCGTACCCCACCTGTGGCAATGCTCCTCGTTTCAATTGATCCGCAATCGTTCCAGTCGGTACATGAGTCCTAAACACATACAGTACATTGCCAGTCCAGTGAAATCCATAAGTCGGTGCCAATCGCTTATGCCTCAATGAGCACAAGTACTGTAGCTCCTTGTTGATCTTCTCATGATCCTACAAACAGTGATCTACCATCAAGCTCCGCCCCTTTTCGCCCTCTAACCTCTCCATTCTCCAAAAGCCACTCGGTCACTGTATAATTAGCCATTGTTGCCGTATAGACATATTTGCCAGTCTTACATACTTTATTGCGTTCGCAAATTGTACCTGAACACAACAATAAGACGAGTGGTTTTTTTGACAACGCCCTTTTCTCGGCAATAAACGATTTGATATGTGACTGTTTTCTGTCTTCGGTTTAATTTCATTAAACTGGTTCTGTGTTGGGCCTAACCTTGAAATATAGTTGATGATTACGATGGGAAAGTGAACGGAAACTAGTGAACTTTTGGGTGAAAGTGAATGGTCAGATGATTGTGGGATGATGTGTAGCTAGAAGCCGATTTTGAGCGAAAATTTC